>JARUHQ010000021.1:0-1200000 GCA_029955515.1 Chrysomela aeneicollis | reverse complement strand
ATTACATCAAACAAAATGGAGTGATATTATTCGCTGGAAGGAATTCTCTTTGATTCAGATAGTCATATAAAATTTATTGTTAACAATGTGTAATAAACATAAGCAAAGCGCATTTTGTTTGAGTTCATCATCCCATCCTGCAGCTAAAACATCCTGAAGCAGAACAACAGGAAAAAATCCTTGTTGTTGTGTCAACTTTGACACAAGCATGACTCCATTGTTTCATGACAGTCATGATAAACAATAGTAATTTACGTAACAAGTCCGGAAAATACTGTTTTTTTTTTGGATGAGTGGACAAAATTCTAGGACGAGTGTAACGAGTCCTGGAAGTCTGCGAGTCCAAAAAAACTGTTTTCGGGCGTGTTGCGTACACAATTTTTTCGGCAACCGTGTAGAATAACAAATCAAAGAAACACATTTCTTTATTAGAACAAAATTTCGAACATTTCAATTCTTATTTATATTAATATTTATATTAAAATTAGAACAATTGTTAATATTGAATGGATTCAATTTGTTTGAAATGCTTGGTATATTTAAGTGCCTTTTGTTGAAGTCAGAACAAGAAGGTAAAGTTTCCGTTTCACATTGATTGTTTTCATCTGATAATTTTTGAATGTTAGCTAATTTTATGTCAGATAGCTGTCAATCGTTATTTTGCTGCTATGGTAATGATCAACTGCATTTATCAAAACCATACTACCAAGATTTTCATATTTACAATGACAACAACGATGTGATTCTTCCCGGCCTAGTCCGGGAAGTACGTACTTCCCGGACTAGGCCGGAAAAATGCCACTTTCTCAAAAAAAAATCGTCTGGAAAGTACGTACTTTCCGGACGGTTGCCGAAAAAGTAGATTGTAGTATCGATAATTGAAAGAGTATACATAGCAATTTTGTTTCAGTTCTTATGGTTGAAAATTCAATGCCACCTGAGCCTACAGCTGCCTTTGTAGCAAATCATCCCTTCCACTATTACATCAAACAAAATGGGCTGATATTATTCGCTGGAAGGAATTCTCTTTGATTGGCCGAGTGCTGTTCAAAATGTATAATTAGGGTTAGAATAGAGCTTAGATAAAAACACATAATTTGTCAATATACAATAAATATGCGCATTTCATCGTAGTTTTAATTCACCAATCAAGAAAAAAGGGAAGCAGAACAATATTGTGGAGATTATTTTCTGAGAAAGGATCAATCTTTGATTGGCAAAATGTTGTTCCAGATTGGGGTTAGGGAAGAATTCAGATAAACACGTGATTTATTAAAAAAAAATGGAGCTTGTAACAGAACAAAGCAGAAAACATAGGAAGCGCCAAACTGAATATGACCGATTAGACGTTTCTGGAAAAAAAATCAACTTACTTTTGCATCGCAGACTTCTCTAAACGCAAAAAACTCACCTAGGACACCAAATTCTGAAGAAACATCCTGGCCTGCAAAATCCGGAACTCTTCATATATCACGTGAAAATATTAAGTCAGAATGTGATGACTCTCCTGTTCTTTTCTTTCTATCTATTCAAGGTGGCCAACGTAATCTAGACACCCCAATTTTACTATTATGAAACAAAAAGTGTTCCAGAAATCCGTGGATATGAATCGAACTAACAGGAATTATTGTCATTTGAAGGCCATGATTCATCATCTAGCTTAATGCGTATAGTTAATCCTTCATCTTCTTATGAGGTTCATTGTTAGTCCCGTTGATGAATCTTTGCATTGGGCCAATCCGACCCTGGCAATCGAACTTTCTATGTTGCTCATACTCGCTCCATCAGTTATCCAACAAATAGGGCTTTTTTATTGGTTGCCATGGGAGGCGTATTGGGTAGTTGATGGGGCGCAAGCGGGGTGCTTCAAAGTTAACCCCAGAAACTGTGAGGCACCCTCGAGTGACTTCTGATACAACCTGGTACGTTTCCTTTTAATACCTTTAGCCTCATCATACATGGCGAACTCATAATAGAGCCAGCTAGACCACACTGATGAAGTGTTCTTATTTTGGGTTCTACATTGTGTATTTGAACTGACTCATATAGCAAAAGCAGCTTCTTAGCACTTTAGTATGTACTATAAGTTGGTGGACCCTTAGTGAACATCCGTAGTGATATTGAAACATGTATACTGGATGGCACTTTTCATGGATAACGTTTTCAGGTCCGGAACATTCAGACATTTAGTAGTTCATTGCTTTTTTAGCATATTCTGATTCTTGATATAGGATCAACAGGAGTTTCAACTTTGGTTGATACATATTCCCACAATCCTTAAGACAACTGGCAGCGAACAACCAGTCACTTTGATGTGGGTGCCAGGTCATAAGGGAGTTGAAGGCAACGAGGAAGCAGACTGCCTTGCCAAAGAAGGGGCAAATACATAATTTCTAGGCCCAGAACCCTTCTGTGGACTCTCCAAGGCCCACTTAATAGAAGAGTTCCGACGCTGCGAAGCAGATGAAAGAAAATCTCACTGGAATAAAGTGCCAGGACAAAGACAAGCGAAAAGGCTAGTGAGCCTCTCGCCAAGGAAAGCTACACAGCTTCCCGAGTTGGACAAAAAAGACTTGAAACTGGTAACTGGACTCCTCACTGGACACTGCCCTCTGAGGTATCACCTCAACAAGATGAGTAAAACAGAGAGTGATAGTTGCCGCTACTGCGAGAACTTCGCTGAAACTGCAGAAGATTTGCTTCGCGAATGCCCAGCACTCTTCTGCAAAGTTCGTTTTCAACAATGAAGGATTGATGGATGCGAGCGCGAATATGCTGTCACCCAATGACATTGACATTATCTCCGCGCACGAGCGGCAATGCTGTCACTTAATGACATCACTAATAGCACAACTCAGTCCAATGGAT
This sequence comes from Chrysomela aeneicollis, assembly GCA_029955515.1. Lineage (NCBI taxonomy): Eukaryota > Metazoa > Arthropoda > Insecta > Coleoptera > Chrysomelidae > Chrysomela > Chrysomela aeneicollis. The sequence goes on along the minus strand of JARUHQ010000021.1, from coordinate 1,197,132 downwards.
GTTCAATGGATGTCCTCCTCAGGACATCTCGGACATCCACTGGACATCCAGTTCTTGTACACCGGATAACGTATGGACATCCATAGGATGTCGCATTTCCAACTTTTTGACTATCCATACGGTATCCATCATGGACATCAATATGGTAACATGTATGGACAAATATAGGTCATTGAACATCCACTTTCCACCGCTTTGGACATCCATGGAATATCCATAGGATGTCCATTTTATGACAAATAAATGAAAAAAGCTACTAGCATTCAAGCGCGGTCACCCATCCAAACTCTGACTTCGCTTATCGTTGCTTTACCTCTGTGATTCATCTTTCCTTGCATGGTGGCTGCTGCTGTCTTCTTATTTATATTATTAAAACCATGAAATTTGGCCAATAATGAGAACGATTCAAATTACTCCATTAGTGTTGATTCTTGCATGTCAATTTGACATATTTTTCATTTTAGAGAAAATTTAGGTATTGTACGATGATGGAGTAGACAATGATGTGTGGTATTTTGATATCTCTACTTCTATGTTGTGAGAGCCCAATTAGCCAAATTCGTGCATGGTGGAGAGAAGCGAGACCAACAGCTGATACTGTAATCCGAACCACTTCTATAGGAGTAAAGTAATTTAACAGAATTCCCATTGGTTTATATTACTTGAACATGAGGGTTTCTTTCGGTGTCAATTTTGAATACTTTTTATGAATGCAATATGGTATGTATGTATGTGTATGGAAAAAATTCAAAATGTGAACGTGGGGACATTGAATGTACGCCATATGTTCTGAATATCCAATGAACGTCTCAATTTGGACCTAAAATGGACAACATATAGTCTATAATTGTAAGCCATATGGACTACCTTAAATATATGTTCAATGGACATCTCCATGTGGACATCGATTGGACAATGGCTATCGATATTTTGAAGAAGAGGTCATTAAATGGACACCAAATGGACTACCTTGTCTGGACGTCCATTGGATATCTTCATGTGTATATCCTATGGATGTCCAAAATATATCCATGGACACCTTGGACATATACTGGACACAGTCCGCACACGAGCGACAATGCTGCTGTCACGGTTTGTAAAAAAAGTTTTTATCTAAGGAGAAAGTAGTTTACAGACGAGCATCCAGTCATATATTGACTTCTTCTTCTCAAGGAGCTGAGAGCGGCGTATGGCGAAGAGTTTGGTGTTGTGTATCGTGTCCAGTTCAGTTTAGGGCTAATATTCAGGGAGCATAGTATTGGATCGTATAAAAATCACAGTGACTACTAAATAATTAATACATTAACATTCCCCTTTTTATGCTTATTCATGGTAATTTCGGGTTATATATTTTGAATTTTGATTTTTAATTTGGTTTTGTAGAATTCATGAAATCATGCTCCAAACAAAATAAGCAGATACAATTTGTTAAAGTAGCCGAAAGCGTATAGATAAAATATCCACCCAAACAAACAAAAAATGACTAAAGAATACGAGTAGGTCCTCCGAACATTTTTTTCATGATGAAATGTTAGATTCCTGTTTCAACAAAAAACCATAATTTCTTTAGTGGAGACTTTTGGAAAAAGAAATAACGATTAGATAATACATAGATATAATACAAGAGGTGAAAAAGTTAATAAATAGCGTTATAAAATTGCAATAATACCAGAAAAACATTTGGGGTAGGTACCTACAAATTGTTTTCACTCTTCATCTGTCATATATTGACAGCTTCATCGGCAACAGGTGTTTGGCTCATAGTTTCCTTTATCCAATAATGATAGGTGGCGTATAAACTGAACCACATAAAGCACAGGAAAGCTGAAAATGAATACACATTTCCTTCTTTTTTTTTCGCCAATTCACGCAATATTCTCTGCGCTTACCGAATATGCCAAAAACGATCAAATACGTATAGTTATGGCTCGTGTGGCTCTCTATGTGTACAGTGGCTGCAAAAAGGCTGAGAAATATCAGCAGGGCGTACAGGAAAGCGTATTTCTGGTCTCTCTGAAACACACACGGCAAGCGCGGGATTATCATTTATAGACGATTTGTTCCAGAAATTCCCACCTTCAGGACTGAAACAAGTAGCAGGACACTCAGTAGGAGATTGCATGCGGCGAAAGCCATTGACATTTTGAAGAATCCAGAACGGACTTCCTCTTCTTCTGTATGTCGCAGCTTCAAGCTGCAGATTATCACGCCAGACACACCAAACACCTAAAAGAAACGTTTTGGAAAATATCTTATTCAATTCATTCATTTTGACGGCATTATTAAGTCATTTTTGATGGTCAGCGACGTCACCTAACGAATAACTGACGTTGCTATAACGTCGTATTGCCAACGTCTCTTTGTCGTCATCAGGTGAACGTCATTATTACGTTTTCAGGTTATCATGTTTTAAGAGCACAAGCTGACGTTACTATAATGTCATATCTTGAAGGTCTCTGTGCTGTCATCAGGGAGACGTGATTTTTATGTATTTTGGAGGTCATCTATACATCTATATACAACCTCTCGTTTGGGGTTTACTCATCAAATTCGTTTGCATAAAATAAGCATATCTGAAGACGTGAGAGAAACATAATTCTTATTATTTGTCAGCAACAAATAAGCTGAGATGGGCACATGTGTGAAATCTTCTCTTTGCTGAAACGTTCTCAAGCTGAAGAATTCCCATAAGGAAATAAGTTCGTTTCAGTTCAATTGCGATAAAAGAACGCCACAAAGACGAAAAAATTACGTCTTTGGGCAAACATTTAACCCGTCATTTCAACGTTAGACTCACGTCATCTTCGATGTCACAGAACAAGCAAATAATGTCGTCAAAACGACCTCACAAGAACGAAAAAGGTGACGTCATAACGACGATACAAATGACGTCGCAAAGACCTTACACATGACGTATTGGTTTGTGACATTTACCGGTCATTTTAACGTTACAGTCACGTCATCTCTAACGTCGCAGAACGTCACAGATGACCAGAAAGTGTCGTCCAAATGACGTCATTGTGCCGCGCCTGGGAAGTTGACGGGAACATGGCGGGAAGAATATTATGAGGAATATTTACCAATATACAGGGTGCTCTATACAACAGTGTGGCATATCACATTCCAATTTTTTTGCGGACCACCTTCTACCTTGATGCATTATTAAAAACTTTGCTAAGGATTCCCTATACTTAACGCATAGGTACATGAAGATGAATTTGTGAAGCAACTTCTCCTAAATCACGTGCTCGTCTACTTGTAGACAGTTATCCTCCAACTATAGAAAATTACCCAAAGGAGTGTTTGAAAACGAGCATTTGAAAAGACTTGATTGGCCTTTGAGTAGATTAAAAGATACTTTTCTCGGAAAAGATGGAAAAATTCGTCTAGTGAAAGTTCGAACATCAATAAGGGGTTCATTTTACGAGACCGAAGATTTTTCTGTGAAATTTGAATTGTTGAAAAAACATTCAGAGAATCAAACAGTGAGAGAAAAGCCTTAGTCGAATACTCTTTTAAAGATGATTTGATGGAGAAGGATGAAGAAATAATTACCATATCAGGAAAAGCAAACCTCCAATTGTGACGAGATATGGAAGAAAAGTGAAAATCTCGAAGAGATTTGAAGTATATATAGAATTTCCACTTCAAAGTGTGGCACAAGATGGGAGTGTCTTGGGAATTTGAAATGTGACACTCTTATTGTAGAAGACCATTTATATTGGTAAATATTCTCGAGACGTTATATCCAGAGTTTTTACTAGAAGATCTCATACAGATTTGAGTCAATTTAAGGCATTTTTCCAACTAAGATGAGAGATAAGAGAGAAAATGTTGAGAACAAACCATGCAAATCTCTGGAAAAACTATGAGCAAAAGAAAGAAAAACTCGATGAATCTAGTGCTCGAAAAGTCACATGGTTGAAAATAATACACAGGGTGGCACAACTAAAAAAAAATTATATGCGTACTTACGAAGTTAAAGAACATCACTATAAACCAAACAATCTTCATCCGATTATTCTTCTCCATTCTGAACACCAAAATTCCGGACCACTTTCAGAGATCTGCCGAAATTTTCAGCGGCTACTATCCATCCAAATTTCGAAAAAGAAACTAAAGGGCGTGGGATTATTTAGGCTGTCTGATTTACCCGAATCAGAGACCCCTTTTGGGGTGGTGAATTCATGGTGGCTTAATAGGGCGCCAGACGTCTCGGCGTCTTTAACGGCCACTACGCTATATGGATGCTGGGCGTCGTATCTATAGTCCGGTCAACGGAGCGTCGAGTTTCTCGTGGTTAGAAAAATTCGACTCGGATTTCGAACAGGGAAGAATGAGCTCGGCAATTTACGTTTAGGAACTTCATATCAAAAGACTGCCAAAACTAAACCGGGGCAAAAATAATTCAACCGTTATGGATATGATAATTTGAAAAATTGGCGTAAGCGCAAAAATGGTGAATTTCTCAACAAGAAATTTTTATTTTGGAACCGAACAATTTGGCCTTCCACGCCTAAAAAGACTGCAATTTGGATAAACCGTGACACAATCGAATTATTCGTGGGTTTGAGATGATTTTATATAAAAAAAATGTGAATATTCCAAACTTCCTGCATAACTTTCAGTATCAACAAAAAAATACTACAATTTGGCCTTCCACATTATTCTGAATAAGCTCGGCAATTTTGGTTTAGGAACTTCATATCAAAAGACTGCCAAAACTAAACCGGGGCAAAAATAATTCAACCGTTATGGAAATGATAATTTGAAAAATTGGCGTAAACGCCTAGCGATAAGATGGTGAACTTTTCAACAAGACATTTTTATTTTGGAACCGAACAATTTGGCCTTCCACGCCTAAAAAGACTGCAATTTGGATAAACCGTGACACAATCGAATTATTCGTGGGTTTGAGATGATTTTATATAAAAAAAAATGTGAATATTCCAAACTTCCTGCATAACTTTCAGTATCAACAAAAAAATACTACAATTTGGCCTTCCACATTATTCTGAATAAGCTCGGCAATTTTGGTTTAGGAACTTCATATCAAAAGACTGCCAAAACTAAACCGGGGCAAAAATAATTCAACCGTTATGGAAATGATAATTTGAAAAATTGGCGTAAACGCCTAGCGATAAGATGGTGAACTTTTCAACAAGACATTTTTATTTTGGAACCGAACAATTTGGCCTTCCACGCCTAAAAAGACTGCAATTTGGATAAACCGTGACACAATCGAATTATTCGTGGGTTTGAGATGATTTTATATAAAAAAAAATGTGAATATTCCAAACTTCCTGCATAACTTTCAGTATCAACAAAAAAATACTACAATTTGGCCTTCCACATTATTCTGAATAAGCTCGGCAATTTTGGTTTAGGAACTTCATATCAAAAGACTGCCAAAACTAAACCGGGGCAAAAATAATTCAACCGTTATGGAAATGATAATTTGAAAAATTGGCGTAAACGCCTAGCGATAAGATGGTGAACTTTTCAACAAGACATTTTTATTTTGGAACCGAACAATTTGGCCTTCCACGCCTAAAAAGACTGCAATTTGGATAAACCGTGACACAATCGAATTATTCGTGGGTTTGAGATGATTTTATATAAAAAAAAATGTGAATATTCCAAACTTCCTGCATAACTTTCAGTATCAACAAAAAAATACTACAATTTGGCCTTCCACATTATTCTGAATAAGCTCGGCAATTTTGGTTTAGGAACTTCATATCAAAAGACTGCCAAAACTAAACCGGGGCAAAAATAATTCAACCGTTATGGAAATGATAATTTGAAAAATTGGCGTAAACGCCTAGCGATAAGATGGTGAACTTTTCAACAAGACATTTTTATTTTGGAACCGAACAATTTGGCCTTCCACGCCTAAAAAGACTGCAATTTGGATAAACCGTGACACAATCGAATTATTCGTGGGTTTGAGATGATTTTATATAAAAAAAAATGTGAATATTCCAAACTTCCTGCATAACTTTCAGTATCAACAAAAAAATACTACAATTTGGCCTTCCACATTATTCTGAATAGGCTCGGCAATTTTGGTTTAGGAACTTCATATCAAAAACTGCCAAAAATAAACTGGGGCAAAACTAATTCACATCATTTTGAGCGAAGGTGAATATTTTAAAGAATTTTGGCTCTTGGCCTGCCACGTCTGAAAAGACTGCAAATTGAATAAACTTACCAAAATCGAATCATTCTGAGTTTGACATAATTTTCTCAAAATGTTTCCAATATTTTAAACAATGCTCTGTATTGAACAAAAATATAAAAAAAACTGTGGATCCTCAGCGGATTCGAAAATAAAAAATGTTGTGTGCTTTTTGCCAAGACTGAGTGGAAAGTAGATGAAAATAGAAAGAAACCTGAAATATTCCATCATGCTGAACAGCATTTTTTATTCTTGCCACCAGGCAAGTAGAAATATTTTTTTTCTCGTATGTATAGCAATGTTAATGAATGAATTACATTTTTCCAAAATACCAGATTTCGTTACTAGCGGTTTTTTTGACATTGCAACATAATATTTGGACCTGAAAATGGAGACTCTTTGATCAAATTTTGAGGTCTGATCTGATACTTTCCAAGTCAGTCAAATATATTGTTGGGGTCTAATTTGCTGGACTTTCCAAAGCTGTGGAAAAATAGTAAATAAAACACCTGGTCTTAAAATATATTTTTCGTTTCATATTACAATAATATACAAATAAATCTTCACACCGTGAAAATAATTATCACCAATAGAAAACTTCAATACGATCAAAATCAATAAAACAAGAATATATACAATAAAGTTATAGAGTATCTAAATTTGTCAACAAAGACGTACAATAATTTGTCCTAGAATCATATAAATATCCAATGTATAATACAAAAGTGATTAACAATTCAGTTACCAATAAATGCAGAATGTTGATAATTGAATATGAACGATATTGTAAAAAGCACCTCATCAAAAATGAAGTGAAATTGTTTAACAATCAAAAATCCAATAAAATGCTAAAGCTATATGAGCGTAATCGGAATAAATGTGATAATTTTGTGACAAAATTTATCACAACCAGACACCTCGTTATCTGAACAGCAACAGCAGAATAAATGGACGGTTTTTTCTCGAAATGTCTTTATAGTTACATAAAGAATTTGAGAAACACATTATATATTTTTTTGTGTTCGTAATGAGGACATTTTCAAAATCCACTGGATCAAGTCGAATTTGTTCCACCCTGTACACAATCTTGGCAAAATGGAAATGTGACCTTGAGGAATGTTTACAACATGTCCCAAAATAGAAATATGACCTAGAAGAATGTTCCGGACGTGTTGCAAAACAGAAATATGACCTTGAAGAATGTTCCTGACGTGTTGCGAAACATAAATATGACCTTGAATATTCCTGACGTGTTACAAAACAGAACTATGACCTTGAATAATGTTCCTGACGTGTTGCAAAACAGAAATATGACCTTGAATAATGTTCCTAACGTGTTGCAAAGCATAAATATGACCTTGAAGAATGTTCCTGACGTGTTGCAAAACAGAAATATGACCTTGAAGAATGTTCCTGACGTGTTGCGAAACATAAATATGACCTTGAATAATGTTCCTGACGTGTTGCAAAACAGAAATATGACCTTGAGGAATGTTCCTGACGTGTTGCAAAACAGAAATATGACCTTGAGGAATGTTCCTAACATGTCGCAAAATGATAACCTGTCCTTGAAGAATCTTCAGATATGTTGCGAGAGGAAGAATCTTCAATGTTGTTGCTGATATGTAGCAAAAAAGAAAGACGACCTCGAATAATGTTCCTGGCAAATGTTGAAACTGACCTTCAAGGATGTCTACGACATATCGCAGAAGATATATGTGACCTTGAGAATGCATAAGAGATATATTAAGAGCATGAAGAATGTTCATAACATGTTGGAAAATAGATATGTTGAAAATTTTCTGACGTCTTCTTACGTGTTTCAAAACAGAAATATGACCTTGAGGAATGTTCCTAATATGACGAAAAATTTAAAATAAATAACAAATCCTTTAACGAACTCCATCCCATGAGAATAAACCGATACTTTGTATACATAGCTACGTATACAGTGAACAAATATAAAAAAAAGTTGAATTCTTGAAGAAATTAATCTAATTCAAAATAAAAATGAATTCAGGTACAAAATTTATATACTACCTAAACTAAAGATTGCCTAGATTTACTCATGCTTTGAGAAATGAGGAGCAAACACCCAAAAAGCTTCAGACATATTATGTGGACGATCTGAAGATATCCAAAAATATTTATTCTCAGATATACAATCTATTTCTGCTAGTACTTACTAAATATAATGTAGTGTGCTATTTATAGTGAAAAAGTTGTCGTGTATCTCTCCTAACAAATCATCATCACTTCTACTCCTACTATCAAATACCATATTGTTGGTTTTGTGCTAAACAAAGTGCACCGTCAAACAATCAAATCCAAAATACTCGTTATTGCTCAATATTGATCACTAATTTTTGATTTATCTGCTATCACTGGTATTAAACTAAGTTTTGGAAACCATAATTAAGACAGAGTCCATGAATGAATACGTTTTCTTCCTCGCATCACTGGGAATAATGAAGAGCGAGATGAAGACAAAGATCCTCAGATCCATTCACAAGGCTAAGCTGTGATTGACCAGAAAACGGTGAGGTTAGGAAACTATTGACAGTTACATGACAGAAAGGCAGCGCGCAATCTGTCAAGTCTCCGAACCTCGTGACATTTGACACGATCTGTCAAAACTCCGAACCTCGTGACATTTGACACCATCAAAAAGTATAGCTATTGCAACAGATGAATCATTAGCCTACGCTAATTCCACTCCGATATTGCTGCAAACCCGAACCAGCAATGAAAACTAGAAGGAATTGTATACATCTAGAATTGAGTTGTCCTTGCAACGTGCTACCGTGAACCGGATGGATAAACCTCAATCATTCTTTCCCGTGCAGAAACCTGTAAAACAGTCTCGCCATCTTCCATTCGAATCCGGCCGGCATAAATAGACTAGGGTGAGAAACAGGCACTTGTGAGTGTGAGAATGTGTGAAAGCTCGAAGGCACTCGGATGCAGTCTTAAGAACAAGCGTTTGTTGCTACCACAGCTGTCGAATGATATGATTACAAATTGGCGCCCAATACAAACACCATCCCATCTCGCCCGTGAGTTAACGACTGCGCCATATATCCTGGACGACAGATTCCATATCACCGACGCCCGCACGTTTGACAAGTGAGATGGGACGGACCTATAAGAGTTCCTAGAAGGTTATAGATACCCGATTTCATTCCACCGCGAAGCCGCAAGTCTCCTCAACCGCCTGGGTCAGCTTGTCCAAGAGCACCTGATACGATTCGTAGGGCGGTATGTCGATACGGTTGAAGCAGGTGTGCGCCTTGGGCAGGTTTTGGGGCGGCACGTCGACGCAGTGTATGGTGAACAGGCGCGGCCCTGCGGCTCCAGTGCTGCCTTGCAGAGCTGCAAGAAAACACACCCCAACTGTAGTCGCGGGTATCCCACCGTGGCTTCTTCTCGAGTGTTCGCTATGAGAGATCGACTTGTGACGTTACGTCATGTGTCAACTGTCAGTCGGGGATTTTCAAGATGTCTGTCATGGCACGAGTCGGTGTTAGTATGTCACGAATTGGAGTATTCTGATGCTATACTTTCAATTATGTAGAAGTTAGTTATGTTTTTTTAATGGTTAAATTAGCTTTATCAAATCAACTCTCGGAAGTATGAGTGAGGAGGATACAAGAGTTGTGAAGCATCAAATCCAAGATTCGTTAGGACTTTTGCAAGATTTTTGATGAAAACAACAAATAAACCGTCAAGCTATTATGTTACACAGTTTTAGAATCCGACTCGAAGAACCAATAATGTTGGTATTTGTGTAGATGGACTGCATAAGGTTGTTTCAAGAGATATTCATACAATTTACAAACAATGTATTTTCTTTCATAACAGTTGAGATTGAAAAGATATATCATGTTTTATGCTTTCCAATCCGGCTCGAAGGACCAAATCATGTAAGTATTCGTAGTGATAAACTGTACAAGGTTAAATCCAGTTGTTTGAATATAAAGTTCGAATTACGATTGGAAGATCGCGAAAAATACTTTTGAACTCAAGATCGCAGGAACGATTCATTGCGCACTATCAGGGACAGCAGCATAACAATCTCTTGAATACGATCAACATTTCTCTCTTGTGCCAAAAACAATGTATTTCCTCCCAATACAGTTGAGGTTGAAACGATATATCATGTTTTATGCTTACCAACCCGGCTCGAATGACCAAATCATGTAAGTATTCGTAATGATAAACTGTACAAGGTTAAATCCAGTTGTTTGACGTATAAAATATAAAGTCTGAATGACGATTCAAAGATCGCAAAAAATACCTTTGAAGCCCTGCAAGGGCACCCTGGAGCTACCAGTGACAAACTGCAGCAGCCTGGCGCGCATCTCCTCCGAGTACGACTCGACTGCCTGCCAGAACCACCTCACGACCGGCGTCTCCGCCGTGCAGTGCTTCAGCCTGGTGTGCGACCGCCAATCGGCCACATCGATCGACCCAATCCCGCTGATGACGAGCTCCAACTCTCTCTCGTCGAACGGCCTCAGCGCTGCCGGCGGTATCAGCTCCGAGAAGCCCTTCTGGAGGGCCAAGAACTGCTGCTCGATGCCGCGCATGAAGCGGTAGTTGACGTAGAGGCGCACGTATTCGCGCTTGTTGTCTTCGGTGACGGCGACGCAGGCGCCGCCGGGACGCAGCTCGTGGACTTTGACGGCGCCGAAGCTGTTGTTCTCCACCGAGAAGGTGGTGTCCAGGACGCCGTCGATGTCGTTCTCCCTGAGGGTGGGATTATGAGAAAATTCGTCCTTCGAGCCGTCTGGTTCGGTGGACTGACAGCGTTTTTGAATGCGATCAACTTTTCGGACATTCGTTGCAGCTGGGTTTCAAGTTTTATGATTTCGAATCCGGCTCGAAGGACCAAATTAAGTGCGCATAGGATTGTTACAAAATAAATTCGAGTTGAGAATGTTTAGATGTGAGATATCTTCCGAGATGAGCGCGATTTTTTCGTACTATGAGATCCGAAGAATTTTTTTTCTTTGTACCATCAAGTACATTACAATCTCTTGAATGCGACCAACATTTCTGACATTTTGTGCTAAAAACTCTTTTGTTTCCTTCTATTACAGTTGAGGTTGGAGAGATAAATTATGACGTATATAATCCGGCTCGAAGGACCAAATTATTTTAGTATTTGTGTTAATGGGAGAAATTTGTGGGAGTTGAGTTGGGAATATAGAGATGTGAGATACACACAACTCTTTTCGTACCATCAGACTTTTCCTTTTTGCCGTTAGGTTAGGTTACGATCAACATTCCTGTCTTGCGGCAAAACTAATTCATTTCCTTCCATAACAGTTAACTACGTCATACACTAAGGAATCCGGCTCGAAGAACCAAATCATGTTAGCATTCGCGTCAACGAACTGTACAAGGTTATACCCAGTTGTTTGACGTTTGAATATGAAGAGTTACATTACACCATCAATCTCAACACTCACAGCATCCACGTGAGACTCCGGTGCAGCTCCGGGTCCACCCCCTCGATGTCCTGCAGGGTAATGGGCTTGTTCAGCAGCTGCTTGTAAAAGGGCAGCGTGAAGCCGCCCTCGAGCTGGTGGTTGTGAAAAACCGCCACGCCCAGCACCCTGCCGACGAAGTGAAAGTACGACAGGTGCTCGGGGTTGACGGACGAATCGGGGTTGATTTGTAGGGTGTAGTGGTCGTCGCGGCTGTACTGGAACAGCCCGTACTGCGGGTTGAGCATCTCCATCGAGAGCAGGTGCAGCCACTCTCTGGCGATGCCGCCGTAGTCGAGGCCCTCCTCGCCGCGGAATTTCACCATCAGCCGCTTGCGCATGTCCTTCGGCCGCATCTTCATTATAAGTCTAAGGGGGAGGGGGGGTGCAACCAATCAGGAGACATCGATAGTTTCTGGTATGGAGTGGCATTTGATATCGCCATGTGCAAAAAGCCAGTACAGTTGAGGTTGGAAAGGTTTATCATATTTCTTGCATTGAAATCCGGCTCGAAGGACCAAATTATATTATTCAACTATTGAAATCTCTTGATTTCGATCAGCGTTTCTGATTTTTAGTGTCAAAACTCATTTATTTCCTATCATCACAATTGAGGTTGGAAAGATATATTACGTTTTATGCTTTCGAATCCGGCTCGAAGAACCAAATTACGTGAGTATTAATTGACATCTGTTGAAAGTTTGAAATTACAAGTTACATCGCAAAAATTTCCGTGAATACAGAATACATTATGAACTTGGGTGAGGTGATGAACATTCCGGAGATACAGTGCGTTGGATCTTTCAGGCGACCCTGTAGGACAAATAATGGAACACTCACCTATAACTCTCCTCGAAAACCTCACTTCTAGACACCTCCAACCGGCAGTGACCGCTTTGAGGCTGCAAAGCTGCCAGTTCGGCTCTCAGCACCTAACGAAAAAAAATTGAGCGAACCGAAACTAAATCCACTAATTAAGTTGGTCAATCAATGTATACAGCTTCCGTGAACCTGAATTCTAGTTCTCTTCAAATCGACCATACTTCCAACCGACTTCCAATCGACCAGACTTCCAGAAACTTGCTTCGTCCCGACCAAACCCACAAAACAATGGAAAATATGACAAAAGAAATTGCACAACCCAAAAAAATCACCCTGTAGGTCGAAACGCAATACCTTCAACTTGGCCACCAAATCTCGCCGGTACTTGGGCAGGTGCTCGGACTCGTTGAGCAGGCTCTGGGGCAGATCCTCGACCGCCCTGGGCGGCCTCGACGAGGTCCCCGCCTCTGCCTCCCCCGGTGGAGTGGGCGGCACGCCCACAGCGGGCGTGGGCGGAGGCGCCGGAGGCAGGGTGGCGGGGACGATAGGGGAGGGGGTGGGGGTGGCAGTGGAGGCGGGGGTGGGGGGGCCCTTCTTCAGCAGGTTGTTCAGGATTTGCGGGTTCAGCCTCGGGTCGGTGAACTGGGTGGTTCGCTTGTTGTGGTCGACGAAGTAGATCTGGGGAAAGGGAGAGATGCAAGTGTCAAATTCGACCTGCTGAAAGGTTAGAATTCGGTTCAAACATGCTTGTAATTGAAATATAGTGGTAAAACAACATTACATCATGTATTTATAGTTTTTCCTAGAAGATATCATGTTATGTTTGAATAAACGCCGCTCTGAGTTCTGAGACTCTCCATTCAGCAGGTGGCATTATCCACTATTTAAATTTGAGATAATGCACCAACTTGTATTTCTCGGTTGATGTCAATATGCAGTCATGTAATCCTGGTTGCTTGATTACCTACCGGCGACAGCAGATAAAAAGTGACATTTGATGCTTCTTTCGTATTCGCGACATTCGTGTGGTCCTGTGATTTTAAAAATTTATCAATGGAATTTTTTATGCGAATAGAATAATAGTATATTACACAACAAGTGTGGAAAGTGACATATTTCACACGAGTAGCCGTTTAGCACGAGCCGCTTAGCGGTCAAGGCGGAAACGTAACGAGTGACGAAAATGCACTTTCCAATGAGTTTTGTGCACTTTTTTTCCTACGACTCCGAATACTTTCATTTCGCGGAAAGTCTTTTCAAAAATGAAACTTGAGCGGTCTCTATAATTTCAGATGGTTTTGATTCGATATCAAGTACTGTTTATTTCCATAATCAAGATGATATTTGAATACTTCTCCGACAATTCCTTATAATGTGAATTACTGATTGATTGAATTAGTTTTGTTTGGACAAACAATTTTATTGATATTTGACACCATACGCCGGCTAGCGCCAGTAATCATGCAACCAGGAATACAGATTCAAAGAAGTACGTAGTGCACAAGCGCGTACGAGTTAGTGCGTCCTTGACTCCTTGTCAAATGTAAATAGTGCAAACATTTGTGATACTGTGATATGATCCAACATGCAACTGATGCAAGCACCAGCTGTCATCAACATCATCAGACATGTTGAGAAATAGTTCCAGTCACTGCCCCTAATTTTAATCAAAGTGAATTCAGAGGTTATGTATCATTGACACATTGAAATTAATAGGTACCTAAGGAATTCTCGGTATAATACGAAACGAGACAGCAATTTCAATAAATAATATGAATTTGATTTGAGAACGCTTTTATATTGACATTGACAGTGAGTACCAACTAATATACCTACCTGAATATTTCTATATGACGTTTTCATACGGGGTCGTTGGAAAGTTAAGTAATTCACGTCTGGAATCGTCGAAAAAGTTCTGAATTATTACTCAAATATGAAAAAATAGACAGTAATATCAAATCGACACCACCTGAAATTATAGAGGCCGCTCAGGTTACATCTTTGGAATTGACATCCCGCGAAATAAATGGTCGTAGGAAAAATAGTGTTGGAAAGTGCATTTTCTGCACTCGTTGCGTCTTCCCACAAATGATCTCGAGACGATTCGACTCTGATGATCAGAAAATATTTTTTTTGCTTCTCACGAATAGGTATATCTTGATTTCTGGAGATCGTATGCCTCGGGAAACACCTCAAATCAGCTCGCCTGAAAGAGAAAAAAGTGGGGAAAACCATGAATGCCCTCTGCTCACCCTGCCCGAATTGGTCTGCCTCATCTCCCATCCAGATGGAAGTGGCCCCAAGTGGTCCAGGTCCAGAGACTGCGGCGCAATGTCCTTGGGGATGCGCGGATCGTGCCACGTCGAGACGCCCGTCGGGGTGTGATAAAAGTAGACTTGGCCCTGCTGGGTGGTCCTCAACTCTGGGGGGGGAAAGGGAATTTTTTTTTGCGAGAATGGGGACAAAATAGTACATTGTTTTGAAGGAACAAGATTTCTCAAGAATTTTTTGATTGAGAAGTGCGTGTATACAATTTCAAATGATTTTTTGTGTCAAGTCAATTTCTTTTTTATAGCTGCTCTCCGGACATATTTGATATCATCCTGTATGATCTTGAAAGATGAATGAAATTATTATTATTTCATCAGGATCGGAAGTTACACTTTGTTTAAAAAGCGAGCTTGCAAAATTTGCGAATCAAACAAATGGAAAAGTTTGATTGAAGTCAATAATATCACTCAATATAAGAACTCACAGTTTTTCGCATTTGTAGAACAATGTAATTTAATATTCTCCGATATATTCGAAGATGATTTGCATCTTTATATTCACAGTAATTATTGCCAATAAACATATCATTGTACCTGATTCACATTCCAGATAATGAAGGGATATATTCCTATGATCACAGGTTGTTTAATCTGTGCTGTGATAATCCTCGAAACCTTTATTACTTCTCCTTCTAAATTATAGTTTATGGAAAATATGTTACACGTTGTAAGAACATAAACCCATCCGAAATAGTGGATCGTGAATTGTGTTAAACGAAAACATTTGTAACATAACCAACAAAATGATGACAACGATGTAAACTAAACTCGATCAATAACTTCGCGCCTGCACATATCTATGAGTGTACCTTTAAATTTGTGTCCGTGGTCCAATTAAATTAAAAAAAAAATACTCACCGTAACCGGAGGGCAGATCCATGCGGATGCCAGCGACGGGCGCCCCGCCTTGCGGCGTCGCGACGGCGGCGTTTCGAGCGCGCGCCGGCCGCCGCCTGCCGCTGCCGTCGCGACGCTCCTCGCCGCCGCGCTGCCGACGTTCCCGCGGGACGGCGCGCTGCGGCGTCGGCGTCGCCGGGTCGGCGGCCGCCGCGATGCCGCTGCAATAGCAATTTTTTTTTCGTCTTTCGACTGCACTTTTGATGTTCGTAGAGGAACATCGAGCAAGCCAGTAGAAGGGTAGTGGGAGATCGAATAGTATGTGTGTTGAAGATATAGCGAAGGTTCGACCTTGTTTCTCATTGGTCTGACGCCAGGCGAGCGTACAAGTGGTTAGTTGACCGTACGGCTGTGTATAAACAGTAAAATAAAATTCAACTTTGACGAGTTTGACTGATTGAGACTCATTTCTTTTATATTTACCATGAGTTTCGTTAATCAAGATCAATAAACGTAGGTGCCGTGTCAATACATTTTGGATCGGCATCGTCAACTGTAGCTACGGCAGCGGAGTTTATAAATTGAGCTTTAGTATTTGAAGTTAGGTAAATGTAAATGTCATTCAAATGCTATGGAAACGATACAAAATAAAGACTTTTGATTGGTCGAAAATGTTAGGTGTAAAATTTTCACTACAATGACTTGACATGAAATCAAGTGCATACCATCCTCTTCTGAGTTTCCCACAAAGTATATCAATATGTGAGTTTCGTGAGAGTTGTGAATCGAAAGTGCCTCCCAATATTTTGATTGATCATCAATCATAAGATGATTCCACTCCGACCATATCATCATTACAATCACTCACTTGATGGTGGGCGCGTTGCAGCTGATGTTGTTGGGGGCGGCCATGACAGTCGTCGAGGTGGGCGACGCCACCTGTTGCTCGGGTGGGGCGGCGGGGGTGTGGGCGTGGGCGGCCGCCCTCGCGGGGGCGGTCTGCTCCTTGAGGGGCGAGACGGGCGGCGAGCAGGGGGAGGCGGTGCTCGAGCCGGGGGTGACGGGGGGCGGCGGCGCCGGCTCGGCATTGTTGTTGTCGTTGTTGGCCGGCGGATCGGTCGTTCTGCAAGTCGCGGATGTTTTTTTTTTTTTGGTTCATTATGAATAAAAAGAGCTTGCAGAAGAAATCATTGAATGATTCATATGTAGATCCCACTTCTGAATTTTCGAAGTATTTCTTATGGGATCCCACTTCTGAATTCCCCAATTATTTCTTTTGGGATCCCACTTCTGAATTCCCCGAGTATTTCTTATGAGATCCTACTTTTGAATTACCCAAGTATTTTTATGAGATCCCACTTCTGAATTCCCCAAGAATTTCTTATGGGAACCCGCTTCTGAATTCCCCAAGTACTTCTCATGGGATCCCACTTCTGAATTCCCCGAGTATTTCTTAGGGGATCCCACTTCTGAATTTCCAAAGTATATCTCATGGGATCCCACTTCTGAATTACCCAAGTATTTTCATGAGATCCCACTTCTGAATTCCCCAAGTACTTCTAATGGGATCCCACTTCTGAATTCCCCAATTATTTCTTATGGGATCCCACTTCTGAATTCCCCGAGTATTTCTTAGGGGATCCCACTTCTGAATTCCCCGAGTATTTCTTAGAGAATCCCACTTCTGAATTCCCTAAGTACTTCTAATGGGATCCCACTTCTGAGTTCCCAAAGTATTTTTTATGAGATCCCACTTCTGAATTCCCTAAGTACTTCTAATGGGATCCCACTTCTGAATTCCCCGAGTATTTCTTATGGGATCCCACTTCTGAATTCCCCAAGTATTTTTTATGAGATCCCACTTCTGAATTCCCTAAGTACTTCTCATGGGATCCCACTTCTGAATTCCCCGAGTATTTCTTAGGGGATCCCACTTCTGAATTTCCAAAGTATATCTCATGGGATCCCACTTCTGAATTACCCAAGTATTTTCATGAGATCCCACTTCTGAATTCCCCAAGTACTTCTAATGGGATCCCACTTCTGAATTCCCCAATTATTTCTTATGGGATCCCACTTCTGAATTCCCCGAGTATTTCTTAGGGGATCCCACTTCTGAATTCCCCGAGTATTTCTTAGAGGATCCCACTTCTGAATTTCCAAAGTATATCTCATGGGATCCCACTTCTGAATTACCCAAGTATTTTCATGAGATCCCACTTCTGAATTCCCCAAGTACTTCTAATGGGATCCCACTTCTGAATTCCCCAATTATTTCTTATGGGATCCCACTTCTGAATTCCCCGAGTATTTCTTAGGGGATCCCACTTCTGAATTCCCCGAGTATTTCTTAGAGGATCCCACTTCTGAATTCCCTAAGTACTTCTAATGGGATCCCACTTCTGAGTTCCCAAAGTATTTTTTATGAGATCCCACTTCTGAATTCCCTAAGTACTTCTAATGGGATCCCACTTCTGAATTCCCCGAGTATTTCTTATGGGATTCCACTTCTGAATTCCCCAAGTATTTTTTAAGAGATCCCACTTCTGAATTCCCTAAGTACTTCTAATGGGATCCCACTTCTGAATTCCCAAAGTATTTTTTATGAGATCCCACTTCTGAATTCCCTAAGTACTTCTAATGGGATCCCACTTCTGGATTCCCCGAGTATTTCTTATGGGATTCCACTTCTGAATTCCCCAAGTATTTTTTAAGAGATCCCACTTCTGAATTCCCCGAGTATTTTTTTTGGATCTGAAGATGATGCCCACGAACCGGCAACCAACCTGAAATTGTCCACGTTGTTGTTGTCGTTTGCGATTGGGGGGACGTTGTTGTTCAGTCGGGGCCTGCCCGACCTGGCCTTGGCCGTCAGCTGGGGTTTTACCCACTGCGTCGATCTGGTGACGTGATTGACGTAGTAAAGGCGACCGCTGGGCGTTCTGGATCAAACCAATTGTAGTTACAAATCACATTTTTTTTTTTCGATAATCTTTGGGAGAAAACCACAATAAATACTGTAGGATAAATGAAATAGCATGAATATATAACTAATACTAAAATTGATGGTTGGGTATACACTGAAAAATTGTCTGAATCTTTTATGCAACAGCATGCCATTAGGGTTAAAAGATTCGCTGTTTAAAAATGAAAATGAATAATGGTATTGAGAATTCGGAAATTTTAGAGAACTATTTGAATATGAAATAATATTCCTGATATACTTATATTGTTTTATAATTGTTTTTGTGAATACAAGACATAATGAATATTTTGGCATAATTTATGAGGTTATATGGAGTGTGTATTGAATATTGGTTAAACTGAGTTATTCCGACTAATATTTTTTCTTGTGATTTTTGATATTTTTGCCTATTTCATGAGGTTATATGGAGTGTATATTGAATATTGGTTAAACTGAGTTATTCCGACTAATATTTTTTCTTGTGATGTTTGATATTTTGGCATAATTTATGAGGTTATATGGGATGTGTATTGAATATTGGTTAAACTGAGTTATTCCGACTAATATTTTTTCTTGTGATTTTTGATATTTTGGCATAACTTATGGGGTTATATGGAGTGTGTATTGAAGATTGTTTAAACTGAGTTATTCCGACTAATATTTTTTCTTGTGATTTTTGATATTTTGGCATAACTTATGGGGTTATATGGAGTGTGTATTTAAGATTGGTTAAACTGAGTTATTCCGACTAATATTTTTTCTTGTGATTTTTGATATTTTTGCCTATTTCATGAGGTTATATGGAGGGTATATTGAATATTGTTTAAACTGAGTTATTCCGACGAATATTTTTTCTTGGGATTTTTGATATTTTGGCATAATTTATGAGGTTATATGGAGTGTGTATTGAAGATTGGTTAAACTGAGTTATTCCGACTAATATTTTTTCTTGTGATTTTTGATATTTTGGCATAACTTATGGGGTTATATGGAGTGTGTATTGAAGATTGTTTAAACTGAGTTATTCCGACGAATATTTTTTCTTGGGATTTTTGATATTTTGGCATAATTTATGAGGTTATATGGAGTGTGTATTGAAGATTGGTTAAACTGAGTTATTCCGACTAATATTTTTTCTTGTGATTTTTGATATTTTTGCCTATTTCATGAGGTTACATGGAGTGTATATTGAATATTGGTTAAACTGAGTTATTCCGACTAATATTTTTTCTTGTAATTTTTGATATTTTTGCCTAATTTATGAGGTTATATGTGTATTGAAGATTGGTTAAACTGAGTTATTCCGACTAATATTTTTTCTTGTGATTTTTGATATTTTGGCATAACTTATGGGGTTATATGGAGTGTGTATTGAAGATTGTTTAAACTGAGTTATTCCGACGAATATTTTTTCTTGGGATTTTTGATATTTTGGCATAATTTATGAGGTTATATGGAGTGTGTATTGAAGATTGGTTAAACTGAGTTATTCCGACTAATATTTTTTCTTGTGATTTTTGATATTTTGGCATAACTTATGGGGTTATATGGAGTGTGTATTGAAGATTGTTTAAACTGAGTTATTCCGACGAATATTTTTTCTTGGGATTTTTGATATTTTGGCATAATTTATGAGGTTATATGGAGTGTGTATTGAAGATTTGTTAAACTGAGTTATTCCGACTAATATTTTTTCTTGTAATTTTTGATATTTTTGCCTAATTTATGAGGTTATATGGAGTGTGTATTGAAGATTGTTTAAACTGAGTTATTCCGACGAATATTTTTTCTTGTGATTTTTGATATTTTGGCATAACTTATGGGGTTATATGGAGTGTGTATTGAAGATTGTTTAAACTGAGTTATTCCGACGAATATTTTTTCTTGGGATTTTTGATATTTTGGCATAATTTATGAGGTTATATGGAGTGTGTATTGAAGATTGGTTAAACTGAGTTATTCCGACTAATATTTTTTCTTGTGATTTTTGATATTTTTGCCTATTTCATGAGGTTATATGGAGTGTATATTGAATATTGGTTAAACTGAGTTATTCCGACGAATATTTTTTCTTGGGATTTTTGATATTTTGGCATAATTTATGAGGTTATATGGAGTGTGTATTGAAGATTGGTTAAACTGAGTTATTCCGACTAATATTTTTTCTTGTAATTTTTGATATTTTTGCCTAATTTATGAGGTTATATGTGTATTGAAGATTGGTTAAACTGAGTTATTCCGACTAATATTTTTTCTTGTGATTTTTGATATTTTGGCATAACTTATGGGGTTATATGGAGTGTGTATTGAAGATTGTTTAAACTGAGTTATTCCGACGAATATTTTTTCTTGGGATTTTTGATATTTTGGCATAATTTATGAGGTTATATGGAGTGTGTATTGAAGATTGGTTAAACTGAGTTATTCCGACTAATATTTTTTCTTGTGATTTTTGATATTTTTGCCTATTTCATGAGGTTATATGGAGGGTATATTGAATATTGGTTAAACTGAGTTATTCCGACTAATATTTTTTCTTGTAATTTTTGATATTTTTGCCTAATTTATGAGGTTATATGTGTATTGAAGATTGGTTAAACTGAGTTATTCCGACTAATATTTTTTCTTGTGATTTTTGATATTTTGGCATAACTTATGGGGTTATATGGAGTGTGTATTGAAGATTGTTTAAACTGAGTTATTCCGACGAATATTTTTTCTTGGGATTTTTGATATTTTGGCATAATTTATGAGGTTATATGGAGTGTGTATTGAAGATTGGTTAAACTGAGTTATTCCGACTAATATTTTTTCTTGTGATTTTTGATATTTTTGCCTATTTCATGAGGTTACATGGAGTGTATATTGAATATTGGTTAAACTGAGTTATTCCGACTAATATTTTTTCTTGTAATTTTTGATATTTTTGCCTAATTTATGAGGTTATATGTGTATTGAAGATTGGTTAAACTGAGTTATTCCGACTAATATTTTTTCTTGTGATTTTTGATATTTTGGCATAACTTATGGGGTTATATGGAGTGTGTATTGAAGATTGTTTAAACTGAGTTATTCCGACGAATATTTTTTCTTGGGATTTTTGATATTTTGGCATAATTTATGAGGTTATATGGAGTGTGTATTGAAGATTGGTTAAACTGAGTTATTCCGACTAATATTTTTTCTTGTGATTTTTGATATTTTTGCCTATTTCATGAGGTTACATGGAGTGTATATTGAATATTGGTTAAACTGAGTTATTCCGACTAATATTTTTTCTTGTAATTTTTGATATTTTTGCCTAATTTATGAGGTTATATGTGTATTGAAGATTGGTTAAACTGAGTTATTCCGACTAATATTTTTTCTTGTGATTTTTGATATTTTGGCATAACTTATGGGGTTATATGGAGTGTGTATTGAAGATTGTTTAAACTGAGTTATTCCGACGAATATTTTTTCTTGGGATTTTTGATATTTTGGCATAATTTATGAGGTTATATGGAGTGTGTATTGAAGATTGGTTAAACTGAGTTATTCCGACTAATATTTTTTCTTGTGATTTTTGATATTTTGGCATAACTTATGGGGTTATATGGAGTGTGTATTGAAGATTGTTTAAACTGAGTTATTCCGACGAATATTTTTTCTTGGGATTTTTGATATTTTGGCATAATTTATGAGGTTATATGGAGTGTGTATTGAAGATTTGTTAAACTGAGTTATTCCGACTAATATTTTTTCTTGTAATTTTTGATATTTTTGCCTAATTTATGAGGTTATATGGAGTGTGTATTGAAGATTGTTTAAACTGAGTTATTCCGACGAATATTTTTTCTTGTGATTTTTGATATTTTGGCATAACTTATGGGGTTATATGGAGTGTGTATTGAAGATTGTTTAAACTGAGTTATTCCGACGAATATTTTTTCTTGGGATTTTTGATATTTTGGCATAATTTATGAGGTTATATGGAGTGTGTATTGAAGATTGGTTAAACTGAGTTATTCCGACTAATATTTTTTCTTGTGATTTTTGATATTTTTGCCTATTTCATGAGGTTATATGGAGTGTATATTGAATATTGGTTAAACTGAGTTATTCCGACGAATATTTTTTCTTGGGATTTTTGATATTTTGGCATAATTTATGAGGTTATATGGAGTGTGTATTGAAGATTGGTTAAACTGAGTTATTCCGACTAATATTTTTTCTTGTAATTTTTGATATTTTTGCCTAATTTATGAGGTTATATGTGTATTGAAGATTGGTTAAACTGAGTTATTCCGACTAATATTTTTTCTTGTGATTTTTGATATTTTGGCATAACTTATGGGGTTATATGGAGTGTGTATTGAAGATTGTTTAAACTGAGTTATTCCGACGAATATTTTTTCTTGGGATTTTTGATATTTTGGCATAATTTATGAGGTTATATGGAGTGTGTATTGAAGATTGGTTAAACTGAGTTATTCCGACTAATATTTTTTCTTGTGATTTTTGATATTTTTGCCTATTTCATGAGGTTATATGGAGGGTATATTGAATATTGGTTAAACTGAGTTATTCCGACTAATATTTTTTCTTGTAATTTTTGATATTTTTGCCTAATTTATGAGGTTATATGTGTATTGAAGATTGGTTAAACTGAGTTATTCCGACTAATATTTTTTCTTGTGATTTTTGATATTTTGGCATAACTT
Organism: Chrysomela aeneicollis; assembly: GCA_029955515.1. Lineage (NCBI taxonomy): Eukaryota > Metazoa > Arthropoda > Insecta > Coleoptera > Chrysomelidae > Chrysomela > Chrysomela aeneicollis. The sequence goes on along the minus strand of JARUHQ010000021.1, from coordinate 1,173,802 downwards.
ATGGGGTTATATGGAGTGTGTATTGAAGATTGTTTAAACTGAGTTATTCCGACGAATATTTTTTCTTGGGATTTTTGATATTTTGGCATAATTTATGAGGTTATATGGAGTGTGTATTGAAGATTGGTTAAACTGAGTTATTCCGACTAATATTTTTTCTTGTGATTTTTGATATTTTTGCCTATTTCATGAGGTTACATGGAGTGTATATTGAATATTGGTTAAACTGAGTTATTCCGACTAATATTTTTTCTTGTAATTTTTGATATTTTTGCCTAATTTATGAGGTTATATGTGTATTGAAGATTGGTTAAACTGAGTTATTCCGACTAATATTTTTTCTTGTGATTTTTGATATTTTGGCATAACTTATGGGGTTATATGGAGTGTGTATTGAAGATTGTTTAAACTGAGTTATTCCGACGAATATTTTTTCTTGGGATTTTTGATATTTTGGCATAATTTATGAGGTTATATGGAGTGTGTATTGAAGATTGGTTAAACTGAGTTATTCCGACTAATATTTTTTCTTGTGATTTTTGATATTTTGGCATAACTTATGGGGTTATATGGAGTGTGTATTGAAGATTGTTTAAACTGAGTTATTCCGACGAATATTTTTTCTTGGGATTTTTGATATTTTGGCATAATTTATGAGGTTATATGGAGTGTGTATTGAAGATTTGTTAAACTGAGTTATTCCGACTAATATTTTTTCTTGTAATTTTTGATATTTTTGCCTAATTTATGAGGTTATATGTGTATTGAAGATTGGTTAAACTGAGTTATTCCGACTAATATTTTTTCTTGTGATTTTTGATATTTTGGCATAACTTATGGGGTTATATGGAGTGTGTATTGAAGATTGTTTAAACTGAGTTATTCCGACGAATATTTTTTCTTGTGATTTTTGATATTTTGGCATAACTTATGGGGTTATATGGAGTGTGTATTGAAGATTGTTTAAACTGAGTTATTCCGACGAATATTTTTTCTTGGGATTTTTGATATTTTGGCATAATTTATGAGGTTATATGGAGTGTGTATTGAAGATTGGTTAAACTGAGTTATTCCGACTAATATTTTTTCTTGTGATTTTTGATATTTTTGCCTATTTCATGAGGTTATATGGAGTGTATATTGAATATTGGTTAAACTGAGTTATTCCGACGAATATTTTTTCTTGGGATTTTTGATATTTTGGCATAATTTATGAGGTTATATGGAGTGTGTATTGAAGATTGGTTAAACTGAGTTATTCCGACTAATATTTTTTCTTGTGATTTTTGATATTTTGGCATAACTTATGGGGTTATATGGAGTGTGTATTGAACATTGTTTAAACTGAGTTATTCCGACGAATATTTTTTCTTGGGATTTTTGATATTTTGGCATAATTTATGAGGTTATATGGAGTGTGTATTGAAGATTGTTTAAACTGAGTTATTCCGACGAATATTTTTTCTTGGGATTTTTGATATTTTGGCATAATTTATGAGGTTATATGGAGTGTGTATTGAAGATTGGTTAAACTGAGTTATTCCGACTAATATTTTTTCTTGTGATTTTTGATATTTTTGCCTATTTCATGAGGTTATATGGAGTGTATATTGAATATTGGTTAAACTGAGTTATTCCGACGAATATTTTTTCTTGGGATTTTTGATATTTTGGCATAATTTATGAGGTTATATGGAGTGTGTATTGAAGATTGGTTAAACTGAGTTATTCCGACTAATATTTTTTCTTGTGATTTTTGATATTTTGGCATAACTTATGGGGTTATATGGAGTGTGTATTGAAGATTGTTTAAACTGAGTTATTCCGACGAATATTTTTTCTTGGGATTTTTGATATTTTGGCATAATTTATGAGGTTATATGGAGTGTGTATTGAAGATTGTTTAAACTGAGTTATTCCGACGAATATTTTTTCTTGGGATTTTTGATATTTTGGCATAATTTATGAGGTTATATGGAGTGTGTATTGAAGATTGGTTAAACTGAGTTATTCCGACTAATATTTTTTCTTGGGATTTTTAATATTTTGGCATAATTTATGAGGTTATATGGAGTGTGTATTGAATATTGGTTAAACTGAGTTATTCCGACTAATATTTTTTCTTGTGATTTTTGATATTTTGGCATAACTTATGGGGTTATATGGAGTGTGTATTGAAGATTGTTTAAACTGAGTTATTCCGACGAATATTTTTTCTTGGGATTTTTGATATTTTGGCATAATTTATGAGGTTATATGGAGTGTGTATTGAAGATTGGTTAAACTGAGTTATTCCGACGAATATTTTTTCTTGGGATTTTTGATATTTTGGCATAATTTATGAGGTTATATGGAGTGTGTATTGAAGATTGGTTAAACTGAGTTATTCCGACTAATATTTTTTCTTGTAATTTTTGATATTTTTGCCTAATTTATGAGGTTATATGTGTATTGAAGATTGGTTAAACTGAGTTATTCCGACTAATATTTTTTCTTGTGATTTTTGATATTTTGGCATAACTTATGGGGTTATATGGAGTGTGTATTGAAGATTGTTTAAACTGAGTTATTCCGACGAATATTTTTTCTTGTGATTTTTGATATTCTGGCATAACTTATGGGGTTATATGGAGTGTGTATTGAAGATTGTTTAAACTGAGTTATTCCGACGAATATTTTTTCTTGGGATTTTTGATATTTTGGCATAATTTATGAGGTTATATGGAGTGTGTATTGAAGATTGGTTAAACTGAGTTATTCCGACTAATATTTTTTCTTGTGATTTTTGATATTTTTGCCTATTTCATGAGGTTATATGGAGTGTATATTGAATATTGGTTAAACTGAGTTATTCCGACTAATATTTTTTCTTGTAATTTTTGATATTTTTGCCTAATTTATGAGGTTATATGTGTATTGAAGATTGGTTAAACTGAGTTATTCCGACTAATATTTTTTTTGTGATTTTTGATATTTTGGCATAACTTATGGGGTTATATGGAGTGTGTATTGAAGATTGTTTAAACTGAGTTATTCCGACGAATATTTTTTCTTGGGATTTTTGATATTTTGGCATAATTTATGAGGTTATATGGAGTGTGTATTGAAGATTGGTTAAACTGAGTTATTCCGACTAATATTTTTTCTTGTGATTTTTGATATTTTGGCATAACTTATGGGGTTATATGGAGTGTGTATTGAAGATTGTTTAAACTGAGTTATTCCGACGAATATTTTTTCTTGGGATTTTTGATATTTTGGCATAATTTATGAGGTTATATGGAGTGTGTATTGAAGATTGGTTAAACTGAGTTATTCCGACTAATATTTTTTCTTGTGATTTTTGATATTTTGGCATAACTTATGGGGTTATATGGAGTGTGTATTGAAGATTGTTTAAACTGAGTTATTCCGACGAATATTTTTTCTTGGGATTTTTGATATTTTGGCATAATTTATGAGGTTATATGGAGTGTGTATTGAAGATTGTTTAAACTGAGTTATTCCGACGAATATTTTTTCTTGGGATTTTTGATATTTTGGCATAATTTATGAGGTTATATGGAGTGTGTATTGAAGATTGGTTAAACTGAGTTATTCCGACTAATATTTTTTCTTGGGATTTTTAATATTTTGGCATAATTTATGAGGTTATATGGAGTGTGTATTGAATATTGGTTAAACTGAGTTATTCCGACTAATATTTTTTCTTGTGATTTTTGATATTTTTGCCTAATTTATGAGGTTATATGGAGTGTGTTTTGAAGATTGGTTGAAATGAGTTGTTCAGACTTATTCTTGTGTTATCTTACTCAAACCAGTTTCAGAAATTTGAAAGTTCTTTGGGAAAAATAAACATGAAAAGATACATAATTCAGAATATTTAGATTCTTTTCAGGATACCACAAAAAATAGTGAGCTGCAAATAATAAATGTATTCAACACAGTGGCAATTTAGGGATTGTCTTATCAAAATTTGTTTAAACCACAATATCAATTAATCTTCAAGAAATCATTAAATAAATTCATTGAATATTGACTTAATCATGCTAACTGATTTGTTTTTTTTTTTCTAGGATTTATTTTTCAATCCAAAAAAGGCCATTCCAAACATTCCACAATTAAATGTTGATATTGATTTGGAATTATTTCTGACCTGCGTTCTTCCCAACCAGCAGGCAATTCATCTGAGCCTGTTTCATGGTCAGCAGGCCCACAGAGGTCCCCCAAAGGCCCCACAATGGCCAGAGGGGTTCCTCCACAGGGCCCATCCCTGGACAACAGAGATATTATTATTTGCCCCTTCACTGGTTCACTGTCATCTGCATTTGCTTTGCCCAAATCCAGGCATTGATCTGGAAAAAATTATCAAAAAGAATGTTCACTTTGTATATCTGGAGTTGGATTGTTTTATGATTTGTTTATTCAACTATCAGACTAGACAAATGCATCAATAATTGCTTTACCATAAATTTTTGTTTATGCAGGTGCATATTATTTATTATTTCAGCACTAGGCAAACAAATTAAAAACAGAGTTGATGCTTGATTAAACTTGGACTGGATTACTTTCACTATTTGGAGTTGCATAACTAATATAACTGTGATAAACAATAGAAGCAGGGTACTCACATCCTGTGTCTTTCAGCCTCTGAATTAAAGAATTCACAATGCGTACACAGCCAAGAAAACCACTTCCCTGTTTCTTGTGCACTTTCCTATGGTTCCAAACTGAAATGGAAACAGTATCATTCTTGCTGATATACAAGTCATAGTGGGAGTTCCACTTTGGGTCCAGAGTATTTTTTATGGTTTCAGTGGAATGGCATTGCCCACTACCATCCACAGATATTTTCGCAAATGGGTCTGGCAGTCCTGAAACGTTGAGAAATTGGTAGTAATTAAAATCAATGCAACTGGTGTTAATGTCACAATCAAGTACTCACGAAATAAATCCTTCCTTACTAGGTTTCTTGCACACAAAACTGAAAAAATAGATTGAAAGCGTGATTTTTTTTTTCGTAAATATCATGGGGACTGGGGAGGCCTTTAATGAGGCCATATTGCTTGACAGCTCAAATGAATGGGTGAGGGTCCTCTTATGAATAACACTAATGTAATTTTCTCAATTACTCACTTGTCAGTCTGATTTTTTGAGCACCATTTCGACGATTCAAAGGTGCGTTGGACATCTTTGAGGACTATTTATTTATATTTCTTTATCGTCCGCATTACAAGACACGTTTATTTAATACAATCATGTTTGATTGCCAATCACTTCAATCGGGCTAAGCTCAGGCACGGAGCACGGCGGAGTCCCGAACAGAACAAAAAGTTTCACACGTCAATGAGTCACAGACACACAAACAATTTTGGTGTTCCATGGCTCTGTCGATCACCATGACAACCATGTTGACAATCATATGTTCGCGAATGTCAACAAAACCAGTGTTTTGATAATTGATCTTCGAAAATTTCGAAATACAGTAAAAACGACAATGTTCTCATGATGATTAAATGTTCCCAGTGATAGTTACCGGTTGTGACAGGCAGAAGCAAACATTTGAAGATGACGTTATATTCAGAAAACCCTGTTATCTTTCCAGAACCAGGCTCCATAACAGTAAACGGAATCTGGCATCCTCTTCAACCGCTTCTAGCAGTGGCTAGTTTTTCCCAAGACAAAGGAGGGTTCGTTCTTATCTTCGATGAACAGGTACAGGATATCACATACATTTCCAATTCACAAGTAGGAACATTCATCTTACTTTAGGGGGAATCTTTGAAAGACCTGAATTACCCCATACATAGGAGTTATCAAGTCACTGCCCTTACTTGGCACCCAGAAAGAACCATTCTGGTGACCGGCTGGGAAAATGGGGACCTCAAAGTATGGGGTAGCCCAGAAAAAGAGTTTGTAAATGTTGTTGGACCCCACAAGGCCCCCATAACCCAGCTCGAATTCAGTGAAAAAGGGGGCCGCCTAGTATCCTGTGATTCGGTAAGTGATCTGCTTTCCATTTTTCCCGCGGTGTACCGCAAGGCCATGCACTGGGGCCGGCCTCCTCTTCCGTCACATATAAATCATTGACAAGTGACAAGTGACGTATGGTTCAGGCAGGTTCAGTGGTGGGATGGAAGGTGGATGCCAAAGGTAACACCAACTTGACGTTCCATCTGGACCTCAAGGAATCTCTGACGCATCTGACGTTCCGATTGACTGTCAAAAGCACCCTTGACTATGACGTCGAAGGCCTAGCGAGAGCGGCTGTCAATGGGGACGAGCGTGCACTGGATATGTTCAGTAATTGGCGACCCAGAACTACTGCTCGGAAGTTCAAAGCGCAAGATGGCGCCGATAACCTAAACTTATTCATCGCCACCCAAGCGGGTAGGTGTCACTCAAGGTCATCGTTTGGGTCGCTCAACGATTCATTTCAGGGTCGATATACTACATCAACAACAACGGTTCTTGCACGGAGGTTCTGAACACCCAGGGGGTTTCCCTGTCGTGCATTTTGCACCACCCCTCGAAGGACTCCATTATCGTCATGATGGACGGTTTTACTATCGGCCATTTTTCCGTCGATTTCCAGGGACACTTGACCGAGATCGCCAGGGTGAAATTGAGCGGGAGAATGCAGGCTAGGATGGTCGGAAGCCAGGGACTCGTGTGGGCGGGTCATGATAGTCTCGCGGTTTTGACAGGTAGCAGGCAAAGTGAATGAATTTAACGTCCATGTGTAATGTTGCCCTTATATCTACCATTTTTTATATCACTTCGCTGAATCTGGAATTCGTGACGAATCAGAAGTGATAATTCCTCAGCGTATTTCAAATGGCGCAGTCGGTAGGACTGCGTCATTTGTGAAGCTTTCGATTTATACATACCTTTTCAACTGATGAATATTTTGTTTGATGACTCAGCATCAGGATTTTCTCCATTTGAACAACATTTCTAGGTGATTTGACTATACGTGTTTGGGACATCCAAACGAATGATAACTACGTCCTACCAATTTCAATGAAGTTTTACACTACTGACGACAAAAGGCATTCTGTGAATGAGATATTCACTTGCCTAGCCTATTGCAAGACGAACCAGACGTTGTGTGCTGGTACAAATATTGGAAGGTAAATAAAAACCCCAAATTTGTAGATATTTGTTTACTTGATGACGTCAAATTTCAAACACCGGTGATAGTTCCACGAGCTCAAATAGATGGCACCACGTCTGCTCCAGTAGTGATAGTGCTGCCATCTTCATACGATTCGTGAACTATCAGCAATCCTAGTTGACATCAAATCCAATGTGATCCAGGATATATTTCTGGGCTAAAAAACAACGCGTTGATGACGTCGACAACCCTGAAGACAGCTGGGAGCTGACCAACGTCAATACTGTCAGCGGCACCATAAAACAGCTGATGTGGGGCACGATGCTGTTCAAAACGCCCCTGTTGGGCGTTAATGGCGTCACCTCGGTCTACATCATGAAGGAGCAGAGCATCTGCAACGGCTTCCACGAGAGGATTTGGGCCACCCAGAAGAGTGCCAATCAAGTTCTCGTCGAGAGCGAGAATTTCAATCACTTGTTGGAGCTGGATTCGCAGGTCAACGATGTGGTTGTGTCAGAGAACTTGGTGGTCTTCACCAACGGTAGGAGTATCTTCACGTACGAGGTCGCTTGGAAGGCCGAAACCACACCGCAAGGTTAGACTTTGATTACTTAATTTCGGTTTGTATGTAATCCAATCCCTACTACCCCCCAAATGAACATTCAGGTTTTTGGCGCAGTCGGTAAGACCAGCATAAACTTTCATTTCAGCCGACTCAGACTCAGAATTCTCTCTCAAACAACTGACAACATTCAGCCACGACAACGACGGACTGGCTTTATGCGACAAGACCATCATTTCCATCAACCCCAAGGCCGTCTCTCTTCATTCGCCTGCCGGTTCTCTCTTGGCCGCCATCACTACCGGTATGGGGGAGGGGGAACCGATAGGGATGAACGTAACGGGGCATTTTCTGGCGATTTCCACCATGGATGGCTACCTGAAGTTGTATGACGTAGTCGATGACCAGCCGAAGTTGCTCACTCCAATCAGAAATCTGTACGATATGGTCGGAGATTTTGGGGAAATAATCCAGGCCAAGTTGAATGCGGGTGGGAACAAGGTGAACACTCGGTGTAAATTATATATTTATTTGATTTATTTGATTTTATGCTTACTCTAAGATCCATTCGTCAGTTTATCAGTGTTTTCACTTCTTGAGAGGCATCCAGCACACAAACTATTCATATTGTGCATACTCATACAACTTGCTTGGTTGAATTCTCACACTTTTTCTTCACCACAGCACGAGTATTTTCACTTACGAGGTCACTTGGAAAGAGTTTGGTGCGGAAACCATGCCGAAAGGTAGACTTTGATGACATTCAACATCCCTACTACTTTCTGAATGAACGTACAGTTTTTTTGGCGCAGTCGGTAAGACCGCATTATAGACTCTTGCATTGTTCCAAGGTGGCCATGACTCTGGCAGCATCGAATCTGATTCCCGATGGCAAGCTCTACGTTTGGGACTTCGAGAGAGACGACATGGTCGATTACGATTTTCGCAAGCACGACACCTCAGACTGGGACGTCAGAGAGCACAACATCAAAGTCGACTCCAGCGGTGGCAATGTCGAAGAGGTCAAGTCGGATTTTGACGAGGTGTGCCGGAACAGGGTGCCGGTTGATTTTTTCTGGGATCACTCGGACCCCAGGCTGTTGGTTCTCAGCGCTAAGAAAATAATGATGGCCGGCTCCAAGAAAGGGTTCTTGATGAGGTCCAAATCGACGACAGGTAATGGAGGTTTTCACCCTTGGAACTTTTTCGAATTTTGTATGTCGTCATAACTTCCGAACGGATGGTCCGATTTTTTCTCATAGAATCCATTTCTTCAATCGAAAACCATAACATATTCCATTTCATGAACCTCCAGAGGAAAAGAAGAGCCTCAAAGAGGAAGACCAGGTGATGGTGACGATGTTCGTGTCGCCGGAAAACTCCATCAGAATCCATTTTGTGGTGGCCGCGGACCCGGACGCCATTTTGTTGGCGTGCGCCACCCCCTACGTGGTGACGTCACAAAAACTGAGCATCGTCAGGGAGGCCATGAACGATTTCAGCGGCCTGGAGGGTTGCGACAAGAACACGAGGCAGGCCGTATTGGACTTCAGCTATAACTTGACAGTCGGTCAGTATAGATTTGTGGTGCAAACATTCAAGGTTATACCTCAAAATTTATCGATACATATCGATGTCTCGACATTCTTGCACACGCCTAGTTTTGATGCAGGCAACATGGACGCCGCCTTCAGGGCTATCAAGCTGGTGCAGAGCGCCGGCGTGTGGGCCAGTCTGGCGCGCATGTGCGTCAAAACGGGCCGGCTCGACGTCGCCGGCGTCTGCCTGGGTCACATGGGCGACGCCAAGGCCGCCAGGGCGCTGAGGGTGGCGGCGGCGGACGAGACGCTGCCGCCGCCAGCCAAGGTGGCCGTGCTCGCCATCCACCTGGGAATGCTGGTGAGTCAGCATATAATCGATATTCACGATATTTACGATATTTACGATATTTACGATATTTACGATATTTACGATATTTACGATATTTACGATATTTACGATATTTACGATATTTACGATATTTACGATATTTACGATATATACGATATATACGATATATACGATATATACGATATTTACCATATCTACCATATTTACGATATTTACCATATTTACCATATTTACCATATTTACGATATTTACGATATTTACCATATTTACGATATTTACCATATTTACGATATTTACCATATTTACGATATTTACCATATTTACGATATTTACCATATTTACCATATTTACCATATTAACCATATTTACCATATTTACGATATTTACGATATTTACGATATATACGATATATACGATATTTACGATATTTACGATATTTACGATATTTACGATATTTACGATATTTACGATATATACGATATATACGATATTTACGATATTTACCATATCTACCATATTTACGATATTTACCATATTTACGATATTTACGATATTTACGATATTTACGATATTTACCATATTCACGATATTTACCATATTTACGATATTTACCATATTTACGATATTTACCATATTTACGATATTTACCATATTTACCATATTTACGATATTTACGATATTTACGATATATACGATATTTACGATATTTACCATATTCACGATATTTACCATATTTACGATATTTACCATATTTACGATATTTACCATATTTACGATATTTACCATATTTACCATATTTACGATATTTACGATATTTACGATATATACGATATATACGATATATACGATATATACGATATATACGATATATACGATATTTACGATATTTACGATATTTACGATATTTACGATAATTACGATATTTACTATATATACGATATATACGATATATACGATATTTACCAAATTTACGATATTTACTATATTTTCGATATTTACCATATTTACCATATTTACGATATTTACGATATTCACGATATTTAAGATATCTACGATATCCACTATATTTACGATATTTACCATATTTACCATATTTACGATATTTACCATATTTACCATATTTACCATATTTACGATATTTACGATATTTACGATATTTACGATATTTACGATATTTACCATATTCACGATATTTACCATATTTACGATATTTACCATATTTACGATATTTACCATATTTACGATATTTACCATATTTACCATATTTACGATATTTACCATATTTACCATATTTACCATATTTACGATATTTACGATATTTACCATATTTACGATATTTACCATATTTACGATATTTACCATATTTACGATATTTACCATATTTACGATATTTACCATATTTACCATATTTACCATATTAACCATATTTACCATATTTACGATATTTACGATATTTACGATATTTACGATATATACGATATATACGATATATACGATATTTACGATATTTACGATATTTACGATATTTACGATATTTACGATATTTACGATATTTACGATATTTACGATATATACGATATATACGATATATACGATATTTACGATATTTACCATATCTACCATATTTACGATATTTACCATATTCACGATATTTACGATATTTACGATATTTACGATATTTACCATATTCACGATATTTACCATATTTACGATATTTACCATATTTACGATATTTACCATATTTACGATATTTACCATATTTACCATATTTACGATATTTACGATATTTACGATATATACGATATTTACGATATTTACCATATTCACGATATTTACCATATTTACGATATTTACCATATTTACGATATTTACCATATTTACGATATTTACCATATTTACCATTTACGATATTTACGATATATACGATATATACGATATATACGATATTTACGATATTTACGATATTTACGATAATTACGATATTTACTATATATACGATATATACGATATATACGATATTTACCAAATTTACGATATTTACTATATTTTCGATATTTACCATATTTACCATATTTACGATATTTACGATATTCACGATATTTAAGATATCTACGATATCCACTATATTTACGATATTTACCATATTTACCATATTTACGATATTTACCATATTTACCATATTTACGATATTTACGATATTTACGATATTTACGATATTTACGATATTTACCATATTCACGATATTTACCATATTTACGATATTTACCATATTTACGATATTTACCATATTTACGATATTTACCATATTTACCATATTTACGATATTTACGATATTTACGATATATACGATATATACGATATTTACGATATTTACGATATTTACGATAATTACGATATTTACTATATATACGATATATACGATATATACGATATATACGATATTTACCAAATTTACGATATTTACTATATTTTCGATATTTACCATATTTACCATATTTACGATATTTACGATATTCACGATATTTAAGATATCTACGATATCCACTATATTTACGATATTTACCATATTTACCATATTTACCATATTTACGATATTTACCATATTTACCATATTTACGATATTTACCATATTTACGATATTTACTATATTTACGATATTTACGATATTTACCATATTTACGATATTTACCATATTTACGATATTTACGATATTCACGATATTTAAGATATCTACGATATCCACTATATTTACGATATTTACGATATTTACGATATTTACCATATTTACGATATTTACGATATTTACCATATTTACGATATTTACCATATTTACGATATTTACCATATTTACCATATTTACCATATTTACCATATTTACCATATTTACGATATTTACGATATCTACGATATTTACGATATTTACGATATTCACGATATTTAAGATATCTACGATATCCACTATATTTACGATATTTACCATATTTACGATATTTACTATATTTACGATATTTACGATATTTACCATATTTACGATATTTACGATATTTACGATATTTACGATATTTACGATATTCACGATATTTAAGATATCTACGATATCCACTATATTTACGATATTTACGATATTCACGATATTATCGATGATTATCGAAATATCGATAAAGTCTTCCACCCCCCAGGAGGAGGCCGAGCAGCTGTACGTGCAGTGCGACCGCCACGACCTGCTCAACAGGCTGCTGCGCAGCAGGAACAAGATGGACGCCGCGCACGCGGTGGCCGAGTCCAAGGACAGAATCAACCTGCGCAACACCGACCACGCATGGGCCAAAAGCCTCGAGCAACAGGGGGATTTCAAAGAGGTGAAAGAGGATAGGAATGACATATCACTTTGCACACTCGGAGCTAGTAGGTGTAGGGACACTTGGATCAGTAGGTGTGGGGACACTTTAGACATATAGAAAACTGTTCGATGGCGTAGTTGGTATGGGGGGACACTTGAGACAGTAGGTGTGGGGACACTTTCGCCGGTAGACATGATGACAGTGTAGTAATAATCAATTCACTAGGCAGCCGCGCGGTACGAAAAGGCGAACACTCACCTCTACGACATACCCCGCATGCTGAGCGACCACCCCCAGCAGTTGCGGGCGTACATGTCGAAGACGAAAGACAAGTGAGTGGGCGAACGGTCGTATGACGAGCGCTGGCACTCCAGTATACGCTTTCAGGGGGCTCCTGCGGTGGTGGGCGCAGTACATCGAGTCGCAGGGCGACATGGCGGCCGCCCTCAAGTTGTACGCGAATGCCGGTGACGTCTACTCGCAAGTCCGCGTTCTGTGTTTCCTGGGAAAGGAAGCGGCAGCGGCGGAACTAGCGCGCTCTAGCGGCGACAAGGCCGCGTTCTACCACATGGCGAGGTACTACGAAACGGTGGGCAACTTTGAGGAGGCCGTGGACTTCTTCACCAAGGCCACGGCCTACTGCAACGCCGTGCGCCTGTGCAAGGAGAACAACATGTCGGAGGAGCTGTGGAATTTGGGTGTGGTGGTCGCCAGAAGAGAGAAGATAGAGTGCGCCAGGTACTTTGAGCAGCGGGGCGATCTACAGAGATCCGTCGTGCTGTACCACAGAGGGGGGATGCTGCACAAAGCTCTCGATCTGGCCTTCGAGACTCGGCAGTACGAGGTGATACAGGAGATAGCGACCCAGCTGGACGCTGCGTCTGATCCGGCGCTGGTACAGAAATGCGCCGAGTACTTCGTCGCCAACGAGCAGTACGACAAGGCGGTGGATTTACTGGCGATTGCCAAGAAGGTGCGCTTCAACAGTTCCTTAGGGGTCTAGCAGCCCTAAGGAACTGTGCCCGGGCCCATTTTTCCCGTCATTTATGCCGGATCTTGCAGTTTGTCGACGCGATTGAGCTGTGCCTGCGGCACAACGTCCAGTTGACCGAGGAGTTGGCAGAAAAGCTGACGCCGGATAAGGACGCCGTGGAGGATAGCGTCAGGACGCGCGTCTTGGAGAATCTGGCGGAGAGCCTGATGGTCCAGGGGGAGTACCATCTGGCGACGAAGAAGTTCACGCAGGCTGGGGATAAGGTGGGCAGCCGTTCCACCGGGTGGCTAGCGGATTTGTATTTCGGTTTTTGCAGGTGCGGGCGATGAAGGCTCTGCTCAAGTCCGGGGACACTGAGAAGATCGTGTTTTTTGCTGGGGTTTCCCGCCAGCGGGAGATTTACATCATGGCCGCTAATTATCTGCAGTCGCTGGATTGGCAGAACCGGCCGGATATTCTCCGGAATATCATCACTTTCTACTCCAAAGGCAAGGCGATGGAGTTGTTGGCGAATTTTTATGTGGCGTGTGCGCAGGTGAGACCAAATGGAATGTTTTTTCTGTTGACAGTTGACACTGTATTGGCTACAGTTGACACTGTATTGGTATCGAAAGTGGTGTGAAACAAAAACTGAATATTTTTCAGGTGGAGATCGACGAGTTTCAAAACTACGAGAAAGCCTTTGGGGCTCTCACTGAGTCATCGAGGTGTCTGCAGAAGGTGGTCTCTCCGAAGGATCCCAAGCAGATTCAGAGAGCCTCGGAGATAGTCGAGCAAAGGCTGTTGATGGTGAAGAGATTCGTCGATATTCGTCGGTTATTTGAAAGGGGAGATGTACAAACAGGTGGGAGTTTTATCGATAGTTTAAGCAAGGCGGACACTGAAAACATTTTTTGTTCTTCAGTGCATTTGTATAAGAGCTTGTTTTTTCAAATATTTTTCTCGTACTTTAAAATCTCGGGACGATTCCGTTTCATTAGAATGCCTATGGAATTACATTAAAAAAAAATCACCTTCGCGTGAAAGAGGAAGTGCGAACTTAGTGTATTATGTTTCTCTTTTCAATACTCGTCAAGAAGAAGGATAGATATACCGTGAGTGCGCACCAAGGTCACGTGTTCGATGCTCTTTCCTCTGTCAAATATTCGATGCAGCGTTGCCAAGTTGTGTAATTTCTCCCCAAAACGCAGATGTTTTCTCTACCGCAGGCTTGGCACAATGATCTACCATAAAAACCTCGATGCAGCGTTGCCAAATCGTGTCATTTCTCCCTAAAACGCAGACCTGCTGTCCTTTCACGCAGGCATGGCTCAGTGTCGGCACCTCCTGGAGACCGGCGGCGACGCCTTAGAGGCGTCGGTGCGCCGTGGCGACGTCTACGCCCTCATGATACAGAGCCGCGTGACCGACGGCGAGTTCGTCGAGGCGAAGAGGCTGTGCCTCGAGCTGCGCCAGCTGCTGGCCGCCACCACCAAGGCGCCGCTCACCTACTACCTCGACAGGGCGGTGCTCGAGGCGTTGGCCGAGGGGTTGGGCGTGCCCGTCGCCCACCTGGTGCCCGTCACGCCCAAGGCCGAGGCGCGGGCGGAAGGGGATCTCGGTGAGACCGTGGAAGAGGTGCTCGAGGATTGAGATTTGGTCCAAAAGGCACTTGGGTCCTTTTGGCACTTGGGCGCTTTTGGCATTTGGGCCCTTTTGGCACTTGGAACCTTTTTGAAACTTGGAACGTTTTGGCACTTGGACTCAAACTGCCGTTATGACTGGATCATGACGCATCAAGATATGTTTTCGATGAGTACAAAAGGTTTCAAGTGTATTTTTTACTTCGGTAATATAAGGGTCTAAGTGCCATCGAATTTTTATTCGAGCTGTCGGGGCATAGCGATGATGGCGCTTGGACCATTTCAACTCGAAACTAGTTTATATGGTTGTTATACTTCTTTTTCAGATTTAGGAGTTCGAATAAATGCATTATATATTTTTTCACTGCATGAATGTCTCACGAATAAACGATATAATTCAAAAAATTGTGTTATAATTGCCCCTTTGTTTCCCTAACTGACAGTTGATAACTTATCAACTGTGAAAAAAAAATTTTACGGCGACACTCTCGAGAAAATTATCGACGATTGAAATTTGACGAGTACACTTTTTATTTGAAGAAAAAAAAAAAAGGATAGTGCCATCTTAATATCCATTTTTTAACTGTTGGCAGTTACACCATTGTCAATAAATCGAAAACATGTATATTTGTTGGATCAGGAAATAAAGAAGGCTGAAATTCAGATTTTCATAGAGGAAAGAGACTCCAAAAACTGGAAAAACCGTTGATTGATAATATATTGTTGATATGTCAATCAACGGAAAATACCCTTTTTTTAGGTTAGGTAGCATTTTTAGGATCAGATAAAAGAGACAGCTCAGATTCAAAGCCGTAATTACCATTGATAACGTGCTTGTTGGTCTCTAAAAATGACTGACGTAATAATATTTCATTTAATACATTAATTATTAGAACCGTGCGTTGAATTTATCTTCAGCAAAATAAAAATACATTAATAAGTTCTATGGATAAGTGTGAAGGCCAAACGAACAAACCACTCCCATTCAGTTTCGAGTAACACCGGGTCAAATCGACGAACAGTACTGACAACTGATGACGGTGCCGACGGTGGCGGTAATACGTTTTTCAAATTTTTGCTATCTTTTACAATTTATAGAAATAATTTTTGTGGGCGTTTATCAAATCATTTCCATTTCCCACAGGTTAAATGTATAAGTAGCCGACTGGATATGAAAACCTAGATATAAAATTCGCAATGCTATGAATAAACGAAAAATTAAAATCCGCTCTTCTACGCATTCTCTTGTCAGGCGAGAACGGCCATCTTGCTTTCGATTGTTTATTGTTTGCGGCGCCCCGCTCCCGTCTTTCCCTTCAATCGAATTTGTAAACTTTTTCGCCAAAACATAGTTTAATGAACGCATCTAATTAACGCGATTTGGTGCGAGAATTATTGTGCGTTATTTGTTGACCCCCAAACGGATCTCATTGTCGCCGATTATACGGAAACTGTTTGCCAATTGCCAACACTTTTGTAATGGCTTCCGCTCGCGTCCCCCTGTTCTAGACAATGACAGTGGGCCTTTTCACGTGATATTTGAATTTTGAAAAGTTCAGCGTTGGAAACTCGAACATTTTCGGCGTCACAGATGTTTCTTGATTCGATTTTCCTGCGAGGACATGAACAGCGATAACCAAAATGTTCTATCAGCGGGACATGGTGCTTCAAACTCGGAGGTGAGTACTTTTTGATTCAGAAAAATTTTTGTTTACAAACACCAACTGCGTCTGCGAAAAGCCAAATCCAAATTTTCGAATAGGTATTTCTCAATAGGTATTCTGTTGATATGGTGTTCAAATAATTCTCAGTCCTTCTAATAAATGTCTGAGAATAATTATTTTCCTTAGGAACTATCATTAGTGCATTTTGTGTTTGATAACCTTTGTTTCCTCAGATTATAGCTTCAATAGTTGTTATAAGAGTCAGATAAACAAAAAGATACTCAAGTGTGTTTTGGCAATGCAATTTTTCAGGCTTCTCAGAGATCACCACAAAGTTCTGCCCTACCAACAGATCTAAGAGTGAATACCACTGCTCTGAATGCAGTTGCTCTCAGTAATGTGGCTAAATATTGGGTTCTGACCAATTTGTTACCTGGACCCATACCCCAAGTGTCAGTTTACGGATTGCCAGGAACAAACAGGGATAGCCAAGGAAAAATTAGCCAGGTTAGTGATGATATTCACAGTGACATGGATGTTTAGTTGGAAAATATTTCAGCCAGATGGAAATCTAAAGAGATCTGGCTGTTTTGAGCTCATTTGGAATGTTTAATTTCAAGATATTTTCACATTTAAGGTGCCTTGATAACAAGAGGACAATATATTTTGTTCTCTAGGAGTCTATCAAGAAGTTATGAGTCATGATAAAATATTTATGATTTCATTATGTTCAGTTCTGATTTTTATACACCAAGTACTGTTGTTAATTGTTTTGATGATTTTGGGGTGAATTCTTGATCCAATAATCAAAAATCTGATGACCCATCTGGATAGCTGCTTCCTGAAAATGATATTTTGCAACCATATTTTTTCTGATTCAATTGTTTAATATATCATAATGTTTAAAGAGGATTTCAGAATAATCAAAATGATTGTTTGGAATATATATACCTATCATTACATAGGCTAAATTATATTGAAACAGACCAATAAAAACTGATTGATTTTATACTGACATGTTTCTCAACATTATGAATTTATATGTCCTAGTTCACCTGCTTGTTTTGTATATTCCACTAGAAGTTGCAATCTAATCTCATGCTTTGGACATGAAAAAATTCAAAAAAATTTTGTTTTGCATGTCCTCATTTAATGTAAATGTCAGGAAAAAATGTCATCCAATCAATGTTACTAAATTCTGATTGAGATTATGTTTCATAGTTTATAAATAAAATTGAGCATTTGATACTGTTTTTTTATGATTTGTAATCACAATTTGAAATTCTCATGACAGGTAAGTACAATGTGCTTACACAAAATATGGAGTATGAAGTCATAATAGAAGAAAATTCAATATGGCTAGACAGTTTATTAAAATCATCAAATAACATAAGTAGAAAGAAAATGCATGCTTTCTTCATGATGAATTATTTTCTGTAATTCTAATGAATATGTTATGTAATATTATTTCATTTCATATTGATTTATTCTCATTCTCCAATTTAAAACAACCTTTACATAGCTCAACAGTAAACTGGGCTTCATGCTTGTGCATCAGATTTTAAATATTTTAATGTCATCATTATCACCAATCCAAGATTTTTCTGTTATTAAATCGATTTTTTCAATAAAACACTTCAAATTAATGCAAAATTGAAAAATCTTTACATGACACACGTTTTATAAGACACTTTGTCGCACCCAAACAACGCGTGCGACAAAATAGCGTCTTATAAAACTTGTATCATAATATACTATTATAGAACCAACAAGATATTTTAGACTTATGCTAGGAGAATTTATATTATATTAATCTCTTTCTATTCTTTGTTCTTTATTTATTATGAAATCTAGATCTGCATTTCCCAGTGACTGATTCATTGATTTATTATCTCGGGATTTTTTTTGTCAATTTACAGAAACAAAGAAATGACACCTAACAAAGAACCTCAGATTTTGTTTTCGTTATTCAATTTACACTTTGAATTATCTAAGACAGATGCAACTTTTCAAAGTGGGCACAAATTAGAAATTTTTTACGTCGCACGCTGCACATCACATGCCAAGTAATTCATCAGATACGTCAATTAAAAAGCGAGTACTTCCAGGAAAATAATTTCCACTCGCAATAGCTTCGATTTTGTGGTTGAAGAAAAAAAAAACACGTCGATTCGCGCGAAACATAAACTGCTCAACAGTAAACAGGGTCCGATCGAGGAGCGAATTGGAAAGCCCTGTTTGTGTCGTCGAGCAGTATATTCGGTTTTCCATTCACGCAGGATTCAATGCTAGGTCAACATGGCGGCCATCTGCAATCGGACCCCATGTTGATTCAGCAGCACCCGGTCAGCCAAGGCAGCTTGGGCGCCATTTTGGACAACGGCCAGCACCAAGGCGTATCCATGTCGTCGCAGAACCAGAGTCACATACAGAGAGAGGCTAGGGTAAGGGGGTGCCTCAAGGGTCCGTGCTGGGGCCGTCTCGGTTGCCGGTCTATGTGGTTAGATGAAAATCCATGATTGAACAGTCACTTATGTGGTACACTACGGGATTTTCACTGGTTGAGGTTTAAAAATAACGAAGCTAAGTGCTATTGATAGCTATTTGAATATACAGTGGCCGGCAGAAAGTTTGCAGCATACGAGAATTTGTTTATCGATGAGTTTTTACAAATATCTATATGCGCAATCGCTTTTGTATCAATTACAAATATTAGTTGGTTTAAATCTTACTCACGGGTTGAGAATATTTAATTTAAAATACTTCACCTAGTGACAAGATTAAATCGGGTTTTCATAATCAATCTCCCGCAAAATGTCTTCCATATAGTTTTGATCCAAACTCAGTTTAGGTAGTAGAGAAATTAAATGGTAATTGTATCAATCTGATTAGAAACACATTTTCTCAATAAAATTTCATATTTGTCAATTTGACCCATATTTCGGCACCGAAGACAACTATTTTTTAGATTCCCGCCAAATTTGAGGTCACGTGATGAAAGTCGCAACGCAACGTATTTTTCAGTTGTAGAAACGAACCGACATTAGAGTATATATATATGTAGCCACTTTATGGCGGATACTGTATATTGTAATAGTAGTACATAGTGAAAATGAATAGTGTAGTACATTAGTTTGTGTTTCCATTATGGAGATGTTCATCATATACAGGGTCACTCACGGTCGATGGTACCTAAGACGTTTGAGGAGAACGGGACGTAGGATTATTCTGAAAATTTGGTTTATTGGGTAATCAGTTTTTGTTCTATCGAACTAAAATACTTTCAGCGTTGCCGCTTCTATCAAAAAGTAGCAACAACTTTGTTATTTCAAATGGAACACCCTGTATTTTATTTCATTTTTAGATTCTTCCTGAAGAGCTGATTTCGTCGATCTATCATACTTGGTGTATAGCGAGAAATATTATAGAGATATAGGGTGTGAAAAATCGAGATTTTTCAACTTTAGGAATTTTTTGTGTTGAAACTAATCATTTCTGCTCAAAACGGCTTACATGTCCCTATCTCAACTTTCCATTCACTATCGATTGATATTTAATTGAAACAAATACGGGTGGTTCAAAATTTTGAGTTTTGCATCACCCTCTATTTGTTTCTATTAAATGTCAGTAGATAGTAAATGAAAAGTTAAGATAGGGATATGTAAGCCGTTTTGATCAGAAATGATTAGTTTTGACAAAAAAAATTCCTAAACTTGAAAAATCTCGATTTTTCACACCTTATATCTCTGTAATATTTCGCGCTATACCCCAAGTATGATAGATCGACGAAATCAGCTCTTCAGGAAGAATCTAAAAATGAAATAAAATACAGGGTGTTTCACAACATCCATGAGGAAAATATCCCACATACGGCATCCTGACAATCCCCTTCACAATCCTCCAAACCAGCTTCTCTATCTGACTCTCAATATCCTTCCCATAGAAGACAGAATTCTGGAACTGGCAAAAAAATTCTCCAAGAAAGAAGTCAACTTGGAAATTATAAGAAAATATTGTTGCGTAAGAGACCCAAATATCCGCAACTTCTACAAGCACCCCGAACAGACCACCCTGGAAAAGCTAGAACAAATGGCAAGAGAGGAATAGAATCGAGAATTTTTTTTTTCTTCCGTAAACCTCGATTTATTTTCAACTATTTATATGTTCTAATAAAATAATTATTGTAATCATGGGTAGAAGGACCTCGGTCAATAACCCTTTGAATCTGTTTACTTTTGTTTGGATTCAATAAAGAACATTTATTATTATTATTATTACAGGGTGTTTCATTTGAAATAACAAAAGTTGTTGATACTTTTCGACAGAAGCGGCAACACTGTATTGATGAAAATATTTTAGACGGATAGAGCAAGTTTGATTATCCACGTCCACAAATTTTCCAAATGATCTGTCTTTCTGTTCTCCAGATACTTCTAATGTTTCATCCACTGTGAAATCAGCTCTTCAGGAAGAATCCAAAAATGAAATAAAATACAGGGTGTTCCATTTGAAATAACAAAGTTGTTGCTACTTTTTGATAGAAGCGGCAACGCCGCAACGCTAAAAGTATTTTAGATCGATAGAACAAAACTGATTACCAAATAAACCAAATTTTCAGAATAATCCTACGTCCCGTTCTCCGTAAACGTCTAAGGTACCATCGACCGTGAGTGACCCCTGTATAGGCATAATTTATTAAAAAAAATAATGAAAATCTGTCTCAATGGTGAAGCTGGTCCGCCCTTCCAGATGGCGCACCAGCAACAACCTCAAAACGCACCGCACAACGGCCATGGACAACAACAAAGCATGGTCCAGGTGCAGGTCCAAGACAACATGGTGTCAGTCATCGAGGGCGCCAAGGACCAGCAGAAGGAAATCACCGCCGCCCACATGCAGGCGGCGCAGCTGCAGCTCACCGAGAACCACATCAACCAGCAGGCCCTGACCGTCCAGCAGCTGCAACAGCTGCAAGTGCAGCAGGTGTTGGACAATGTGGTGAGTGTCGCGAAACAAAGAAAAAAAAAAGGGGTACAAATTGACCACGTTCCAGAACAGCAAATTGCTCGCTGGGGGTCAGTTCGACCTGCAGGACGTCAGGGCCAACTTGATGGACGTGCGTACGGCTGACGGCAGCATCGTCAAGATCCAGACCAACATGCAGGAGCAGGAGATCGTCAAGACTTTGGGCGTGGACATAGTCAATAACATGTACAAGGTCAACGTCGACGATCTGAATCAGCTGTTGGCCTACCACGAGATATTTGGCAAGCTGCAAAGCAACCAAGGTAAAACCGACATGAATATAAACTGTCGATATCCACTTCTTTTTGGTAGCGGGGGGCGTGGTTTAGGCGACAGAGGCGGGGCCTAGGAGTGGGCGTGGCCTAGAAAGTAGGCGTGGCTCTGATGAACTTGTGGGAAATTGCAGACCAGCCAGGGTCAAAATACTGTTTTTATTTACATTATGGGGGCGTGGTAAAAGTAATATGTGAATGCCTAACATGAGGCGTGGCCCTCACGAACTTATTGTGGTAAGCACTGAAATCATTATTTTCTGTTATTGCAAGTATATGCAAGACTTTTGATAACATGGGAAGTGGTTTTGGTAATATAGGCGTGGTCAAGTTGTAGGCGTGGCACGAATTAACTCGCTACAGTGGAATTGGTTGGGTCCTACGATGTAGGCAGACAGCGCGATCTACAAAGTGGGCATGATTTGAAAAAAGAGGGCGTGGTCCAGAATTAGGCGTGGCTCTGATGAACTTCTGAATAAATGGGTAGGTCCGGAAAGCATGGGAATAATAAGAAATGTATGGGAAATTGTAGACCAACCGAGAAAAAACACGATATAAACTGTTTCCAAGGTGTATTTATGCGAGTAGATCCAACACATGTGACATTATGGGGGCGTGGTAACGGAATATTTGGCGTGGCTCTGCTATCCTAGGCGGACACTGAAATTATTCTCTTCTGTCATCACAATGTTTGGGAGTAGATAGAACACTTTGGGGAACAGGGGGCGTGGTTTATGATATATAGGCGTGGTCAAAAAGTAGGCGTGGCTCAAATTTACTCGCTACAGTGGAATTGGTTGGGTCCTACGATGTAGGCAGACAGCGCGATCTACAAAGTGGGCATGATTTGAAAAAAGATGGCGTGGTCCAGAATTAGGCGTGGCTCTGATGAACTTGTGAATCAATGAGTAGGTCCGGAAAGCATGGGAATAATGAGAAATGTATGGGAAATTGTAGACCAACTGAGAAAAAACACGATAGAAACTGTTTTCAAGGTGTCTTTATGCGAGTAGATCCAACACATGTGACATTATGTGGGCGTGGTAACGGAATATTTGGCGTGGCTCTGCTATCCTAGGCGGACACTGAAATTATTCTCTTCTGTCATCACAATGTTTGGGAGTAGATAGAACACTTTGGGGAACAGGGGGCGTGGTTTATGATATATAGGCGTGGTCAAAAAGTAGGCGTGGCTCAAATTTACTCGCTACAGTGGAATTGGTTGGGTCCTACGATGTAGGCAGACAGCGCGATCTACAAAGTGGGCATGATTTGAAAAAAGATGGCGTGGTCCAGAATTAGGCGTGGCTCTGATGAACTTGTGAATAAATGGGTAGGTCCAAAAAGCATGGGAATAATGAGAAATGTATAGGAAATTGTAGACCAACCGAGAAAAAACACGATATAAACTGTTTTCAAGGTGTATTTATGCGAGTAGATCCAACACATGTGACATTATGTGGGCGTGGTAACGGAATATTTGGCGTGGCTCTGCTATCCTATGCGGACAGGGGGCGTGGTTTATGATATATAGGCGTGGTCAAGAAGTAGGCGTGGCTTTGACAAACCCGCTGCAGCGGAGAACGCGATCCACATAGTGGATGTGGTCTGAAATCAGGCGTGACTCTGATAAATTTGTGACATGATCAGGGGTTAGAAAATGTTGGGGATATAAAAATGACGGTGGGATTTTGGTAACATGGGAGGAAGGAATTTTTTTTGCAAACTCCAACAAACCAAGATGAAAACAAGCATATTTACTCTTCATTCCGAATGTGTTGTTCACATCGTGATATTCGCGAAAATCACGAAGTGGGTGGCCTCTGGTGTCGAATTTTCGCAGCCTTCCGAGGATGATAAACGAAGCAATTTAGCATTGCATTTGCTAGGCTTTCGCATTATTTTCAATGAATTTGAATTATTGTGAATAGTTTTCGGACTTTTTTCGTGCTTATCAGCTAGTAACTAATATTATTGAAACATGCAGCAAGTTCAAAAGGTCGTAAAGACGAAATCGAGAAAGATTTGTTCAGTACCTCAGCGTTCTTCCTACAGTACAGACATCGTTCCCTTGGCACAAAATCCAAAATTTCAACTTCACCACTGTGTAAAAAATAGAATATCATGTTGAAAATAGAAAAACTTATTACCACAAACATTTACGTTTGTAATAAGCACTTCCTGGAAGTAGATTTCTGAAGTAAATGCCAAATTGAAGGTAGGTATGGTATGTCTCTTTTCAGGTAGAATCAAACAAATAATATCTGGTGTTGTGTTGTCTATTTTATTGTTCGTGATGAAAACCTTGATTTCACTTCAGGACCATCAAGATGGAGAGTTAAACCAAGAGATAGGCTCAAAAAGAATGCAATTACTTCAATGAACATCTCAAAGTCATCACATGGAAACTTTAACAGTGCACAATGTAGGCTTGATAAAATCAAATTTTTATTTAAAATGAATGAGCCATGAATTAGATAAGTATTAATTGAGAGAAATGAATTTGAATGACTGGTAGACCATAAGATCTCTAACTTCCTTGGTACATACCAGAGATTATCTATCTATGTATCTACACAAAATACTTATTATTATGAACTATAAGTACATTGTGAATTCGAAAATAATAACTTGTGTTGCCTATTTAAGATATCTCAATATGAGCAGATGCACCACTACACTTACTTTTCTCAGAAAATAAAGTTAATTGATACATTTTTTATTTTTATTTCTGTCTGTAATCATCTATTTTTTGGGTTAGAATAAAATTACAGCTTAATACAGATATATTCACACTTCCACTGCTAACTTCTCCATACAATCATTTTAATTTCATATGAGGGCTGCCTTAGAACTGAAGTTTGAGAACAGTAGTTTATTTATGTGTGTTCCATATCTATCCCACAAAGTATGATGCTTATCGTTCTTTTAATGGTTTCTTCTTATTTCTGATATACTTTAGATACTCATCCCAATATTGGGCATTCTGGAAATATAACAATATAAAGATAAATCATTGAAATACAAATACCTTAGTGGCCCCATTGATTCTGCAGAGGTGGTTTGAAAAGCCTATAAAAACATAATAAATCCATAAACCTCATCTATCTATCTATCTATCTATCTATCTATCTATATATCTATCTATCTATCTATCTATCTATCTATCTATCTATCTATCTATCTATCTATCTATCTATCTATCTATCTATCTATCTATCTATCTATCTATCTATCTATCTATCTATCTATCTATCTATCTATCTATCTATCTATCTATCTATCTATCTATCTATCTATCTATCTATCTATCTATCTATCTATCTATCTATCTATCTATCTATCTATCTATCTATCTATCTATCTATCTATCTATCTATCTATCTATCTATCTATCTATCTATCTATCGAAGAATCCTTTAATTTCGGGTATGCAGTCAACAAGGGTATGGAAAAATAAGTGAACTCTTGTTTCTATTCAAGCTTTCGAGTCATTTATTGGCTCGAAAGCTTGAATAGAAACAAGAGTTCACTTATTTTTCCATACCCTTGTTGACTGCATACCCGAAATTAAAGGATTCTTCTTTAACTTAGACAGTCGTCTAACTTTCACAACTATCTATCTATCTATCTAATAACCAAACGATAGCACCCTTTCAAATAATTTGGATTCGTGATTTTCGCGAATATATCACTTTTAAATGCGGGGGGCGTGGCGTAGGTGATATGGGCGGGGCTTAGCGACAGCAGGCGTGGCTCCGACACTTTCGCGATGCCGCGTGGATCTTTGATCCGTACGTTTTGTTGCCTTTCAAGGAGCCGACGTCCCTTCGACCAGCAGCCACAACGCCGCCCAACAACAGCCGCCTCCGGCCCCCAATCTCCCCAACCCCACCAACATGTCGATCGTGGCGAAGGACGAGCAGGAACCCTCAACCAGCACCCTCGAAGGCGGCGACGCCCCCATGACGGGCACTCACGCTTGCGATCTCTGCGGCAAACTTTTCCAATACCGCTACCAACTGATCGTCCACCGACGCTACCACACCGAGCGCAAACCCCACACGTGCCAGGTGTGCGGCAAAGCGTTCGCCAACGCCCAGGAGCTCACACGCCACGGCAAGTGCCACCTGGGCGGCAGCATGTTCACGTGCGCCGTGTGCTTTCACGTGTTCGCCAACGATTCGTCGCTGGAGCGACACATGAAGCGTCACTCCACCGACAAGCCGTACGCGTGCACGCTATGCGGCAAAACGTTCGCACGCAAAGAGCACCTCGACAATCACACGCGGTGTCACACGGGGGAGACGCCCTACCGGTGTCAGTTTTGCGCCAAGACGTTCACGCGCAAGGAGCACATGGTGAACCACGTGCGCAAGCACACGGGGGAAACCCCGCACCGGTGCGAGATCTGCAAGAAATCGTTCACGCGCAAAGAGCACTTCATGAACCACGTGATGTGGCACACGGGGGAAACGCCGCACCAGTGCACCGTGTGCGGGAAAAAGTACACGCGCAAAGAGCACCTGGCAAATCACATGCGCAGTCACACCAACGACACGCCGTTTCGGTGTGAGATTTGCGGCAAGTCGTTTACGCGCAAAGAGCACTTTACGAATCACATTATGTGGCATACGGGGGAGACGCCGCACCGGTGTGATTTCTGCTCGAAGACGTTCACGAGGAAGGAGCACCTGCTGAATCACGTGCGGCAGCACACGGGAGAGTCGCCGCACCGGTGCGGGTTCTGCTCCAAGTCGTTCACGAGGAAGGAGCACTTGATCAATCACGTGAGGCAGCACACAGGTGAGTTTGTGCATTTTTTGGAGTCATAAAACTATTTTTAAACTTGTACAGTTGATTGTTTCTGAATCCGCGCTAAAAAGTTTTGGTCCTACCGACTGCGCCAATAAGAAAAAATCGATTGAACTAGAGCTTATATCCTTCCATTATCCCATTGTGTAATGAATAATTATTGTTTTGTTCGTTTCTCCACTCATATGTATTATATACATGTAGAGTAAATGTGATATTTGCATAATCTGTTTGAAACGTCAGAAAAACGCCAATAAACGTCATGATACGTCAATTAAAGTAAAAAAAAACGTCATAAAAGCGGCAAGGAACGTCACTCAATGTCAAGAGACGTCAAAAAACGTCACGAAACGTCAAGAAGCGTCTCGAGATGCCAAGAAACGTCATAAAAACGTCAAGAAATGCCAAAAAAACGTCAAAAAACGACAATAAACGCCATGAGACGTCAAGAAACGTCAAAAAAATGTCAAAAGACGTCAAGAAACGTCAAGAAATGTTAAAAAACGTCAAGAATCGTAAAAAACGCTAATAAACGTCATGATACATCAATAGACGTCAGAAAAACTTCAATAAACGTCATGGCACGTCAAGAAACGTCAAAAAAAACGTCCGGAAAACTTCAAAAAAACGACAAGAAACGTAAAAAAACGTCAAGAGACGTCTCTTGACGTTTATTGACGTCAAAAAAACGTCAAGAAACACCTCTTGACGTCTATTGACGTCAAGAAACGTCAAAAAAACGTCAAAAAAACGTCAAGAAACGTCGAGAACCGTCAAAAAGACGACGTCAAGAAACGTTAAAAAACGTAAATAAATTTTTTTTGACTTTTATTCGACGTTTCTTGACGTTTATTGACTTTTTTTTGACGTTTCTTGACGATTTTTATCTCTGCTGATTTCAGGAATTCAATTCAAGACCAATATATGTGAATGTTATCGTTGCTTTTATTATATATGTGCCTTTATCTACATCGATAATATTTACATTTGCATGATTGAATGAGGATGTGATGTTTTCGGGCCGTTGAATGTTAACGAACTATAATTCAACTTATACTGTCTATAATGTCCGGAGATCCGTTTTGAAAAATGTCGGTTCTACCGACTGCGCCAAGTGTTCATATATGTGGAATTCTTCCGTGTCGCAGGAGAGACGCCGTTCAGATGCGACTTTTGCCCGAAAGCGTTCACCAGAAAGGACCACCTGGTGAACCACGTGCGGCAACATACGGGGGAGTCGCCGCACAAGTGCACCTATTGCACCAAATCGTTCACGCGCAAAGAGCACCTCAACAATCACGTGCGACAACACACAGGGGAGTCGCCGCACAGGTGCCATTTCTGTACGAAGACGTTCACAAGGAAGGAGCACCTCACCAACCACGTTAGGATACACACAGGTAGGTTTTTTCGGGAAAGATGCTGGAAAAAACGAGCTAGCAAATGAAAAAATAGTAAAAAAGCAAGTCAATATACAAAAAATCATTTCACGCCCATCAGACCTTTGGGAAGGAAGCGAGCGACATAATGTCATTCTTCGTTCATTTAATGGCTTCTCAATTTGCACTATGACATAATCCTGTCTCAATTCTTAAGTGATCAATGTTGGATGTAAAATTCTGAAAAGTTTTTACAAATACACCCTCAATCGTCTTTCTACTTCTCTCATAATCATTCATCACTTCCAATCTATCTATCGTCCAACTTTTGCGAAATGTTCCCTCGTTTCTTACAACAATGCTGACAACTATTGTGCGAATAAGATAGTAAGCGAGTTGATGATTGAAAAACGTTATGAAACCGAGCCGGAACGACACCGAAAAAAAAAATCCAACCCCCCCCCCCCCGCTCTCTTGCAGGCGAATCGCCGCACCGTTGCGAGTTCTGCTCGAAGACTTTCACGCGCAATTTCAGAATTCTCAAGTGATTGATGTTGGATGTGAAATGCTAAAAAGTTTTCATAAATCCACCCACAATCGTCTTTCTACTTGTCACATAATCATTCATCACTTCCAATCTATTTATCGTCCAACTTTTGCAAAAGTTTCCTTCATTTCTTACAACAATGCTGACAACTATTGTGCGAATAAGATAGTAAGCGTGTTGATGATAGAAAAAAGTTATGAAACCGAGCCGGAACGACACCGAAAAAAAAAATAATAATAATCCAACCCCTCCGCTCCCTTGCAGGCGAATCGCCGCACCGTTGCGAGTTCTGCTCGAAGACGTTCACGCGCAAAGAGCACCTGACCAACCACCTGCGCCAGCACACCGGCGAAACGCCGCACTGCTGCGCCCTCTGCTCCAAACCGTTCACGCGCAAGGAGCACCTCGTCAATCACATGCGCAGTCACACCGGCGAGCGGCCGTTCGCTTGCGCAGAATGCGGCAAGTCGTTCCCGCTCAAGGGCAACCTGCTGTTCCACCAGCGGTCGCACAACAAGGGCGCCGCGGCGGACCGGCCGTTCCGGTGCGATTTGTGCGAGAAGGATTTCGTGTGCAAGGGGCACCTGGTGAGCCATCGGAGGGCGCATGTGGGGGACCGGCCGCACGCTTGTCCCGATTGCGGTGAGTTGTTGTATACTTTTTTTTTATTTCGTTTCATGTAAGTTATGAATATCTCCTAGTTTCCTCAATTCCCCTGTAAGCACAACCCGCTTCATCAAAACTAAAAACTAATGATGATGATTGGGACAATTCGCGATAGAGAATGGTAACAAATCGAACTTATCGAAATGATAATTGTTATTTTTATATGTGACATTGCTGACATTAGTGTATTTACCACCAAACAACAACTGAAACAAGAAAAACGATAAGATATCTCATGGATTCTACCAGAATAACTCTCGAAAAATTGCTGGAAGTACACTGTGGGTTTTCCCCCAGGGAGTTCAGTGGTTATCACACAGAAATATAGGTTATTCTGCTTCAAGTGTTTTCACGAGTCACCGCTAGGTAGCGTACCGCTTAGCACCTATCGCGAATAGGCCCTTGCACTTTTTTTTATATAACTGTCAAAAAAGTCAATATTTATGCATTTCTGTTGATGCGTAAATGTTTTTTTTTTTTCACCGAGAAAATAGTATATTATGAACGATATTTTGTCGCACGCGTTGTTTGGAGTACGACGAGCGATAGAGAAGAGTACAGGCGGGCGTTTTTTAATATTTTTGCGCACAAGCGCAAATGCTGTCACTTAGTGACATTCCTAGGAAAGCGTCAACTTTGTGTTGAGATTTGACAGCGACAAGGGCTACTTTGTTAACCGGTGGTAGAAAAAAACAATGTTCATAGATTTGTATCATTATCGTACTCATCTTTCATATTGCCTTTTTTGTCGGGACACGATGTTAGTTACTATAAATCATGCAAGTCCGTGCTCCAGCACCACCATAAAAAAAAATAATCAACTGTTTGTCTTTATGGACAATTTACCTAATGGTAGAGGCGAGCGTTTTTTAATATTTCTGCGCACGAGCGCAAATGTTGTCAATTAATGACATTCCTCGAAAAGTGTCAACTTTGTGTTGAGATTCGACAGCGGCAAAGGCTACTTTGTTAACCAGTTATAGAAAAAATCAATGTTCATATTTTTTTTATCATCGTACTCATCTTTCATGTTGTCTTTTAATTAATAAAATAAAATGATAATTGTTTGCCTTCTTAGGCCTTTGCATACAAAACCTTCGTCGAAAAAGGTAACATTTAACCGGTTGTAGATACAACAATGTTCATAAATTTGTATCATCATCGTACTCATCTTTCATGTTGCCTTTTTTATGGGGTACGATGCAAGTTACTATGAATCGTGCAATTCCGTGCTCCAAACTGAAAAAAATGATATTTTTTTTGCCTTCTTAGGCCTTTGCATACAAAACTTTCGTCGAAAAAGGTAACATTTAACCGGTTGTAGAAACAACAATGTTCATAAATTTGTATCATCATCGTACTCATCTTTCATGTTGCCTTTTTTATGGGGTACGATGCAAGTTACTATGAATCGTGCAAGTCCTTGCTCCAAACTGAAAAAAATGATATTTTTTTGCCTTCTTAGGCCTTTGCATAAAAAACCTTCGTCGAAAAAGGCAACATTTAACCGGTTGTAGAAACAACAATGTTCATAAATTTGTATCATCATCGTACTCATCTTTCATGTTGCCTTTTTTATGGGGTACGATGCAAGTTACTATGAATCGTGCAAGTCCGTGCTCCAAACTGAAAAAAATGATATTTTTTTGCCTTCTTAGGCCTTTGCATAAAAAACCTTCGTCGAAAAAGGCAACATTTAACCGGTTGTAGAAACAACAATGTTCATAAATTTGTATCATCATCGTACTCATCTTTCATGTTGCCTTTTTTATGGGGTACGATGCAAGTTACTATAAACCGTGCAACTCCGTTCTCCAGCACCACCATCAACTGAAAACTAAAAATAATCAACTGATTGCCTTCATTGGCCGTTGCAGGCAAAACCTTCGTCGAAAAAGGCAACATGCTGCGCCACATGAAGAAGCACTCCGCCGACCAGCCGGGCAACAACAACAACCAACAGCAGCAGCAACAATCGAACAATCAGTCGGGCAACGCCAACAACAACAACAACATCCAAATCCCGCAGGTGCAGGTGAACTCGGTGCAGCAGCAGCAGCAAAACGCGGGGCAACCGGCGCACCTGCAAATGCACCAGCCGGTTGTTGTGGCGAGTGGTGCGAATCCCAACGTGTTGACCTCTTATTGATAGTAAATCGGGTGTTGTTGGGTTTTTTTTTTTCCTCGGTGGTTTTGACACTCGCGGGCGGTTGGGAAAATACAGCGTTCGCCATGGAGTTGGCTATGTTTGGGAGAAAAAGTTGTTGGAACTTTGACGGTGGACAGCTTCAAGATCTGTTGCGACTTGTTATCAAGTGACCTCAGATTTGGCGGGAGTTTGAAAGCTAGTTGTATGCGGTACCGAAAAAGGGTCAAATTTAGCAAGATATCGATAATTTGTGAAGAAAAGTTTCGGACTTCCATTGTCTAAAGGTATGAAGATTTGAATCCTGAGAAAAGAAAAGATGAGTTATGCTGAAAAAACGAAATAAGTGATGAATAAACTTTTCTTCACAACTCGAGACATTGTCAGCCACCTTCAAACAAAAATCGATAATCTATATTTAGAAAATGAGTTTGGCATCTTCGAAAGCGTATATGAGTCATCGAGATTGTTTTTTTTTTAATTTTTCCGACTTTGTAATCGGATGTTCCGACTTTGAACTCGGAATTTCCAACTTTAAACTCGGGATGCTTTTCTTCCTACTTCAAACTAGGAAATTCCGACTTTAATCTCGAAACTTTTTTCTTTCGACTCCGGATTTTCCGACTTGATACTCGGAATTTTATTTTTCTGACTAAAGTTGGCTGCATATGGGAAACAATTTGTTGATGAAATCTCTGAGAAACTTTGACAATGGTTCGTTTCTGCACGTCCGACAACGGCAATATCCATCGCGATATATCACGTGACCTCAGATTTGGCGGGAATTCAAAAACAACTTGTCAGTGGTGCCGAAAAATGGGTCAAATTCAGCGAAATATCGAGAAATTATATTTAGAAAATGTGTTTGGCATCTAAAGAATCGGATATGAGCCGAGCCTTCGATATATTTTTTAATTTTTCCGACTTTGTAATCGGAAGTTCCGACTCTGGACTCGGATTTTTTTTTCCGACTTCAAACTAGAAAATTACGACTTTAATCTAGGGATTTTTTGTTTCCGACGGTGGTTCGTTTCTGAATGTCTGACAACTGACATGTGACCTTGGATTTGGCGAAAAATGGGTCAAATTTAGCAAGATATCCAGAAATTTTATTGAGAAAATGTGTTTAGAATCTACGAAAGCGAAATTTTTTAAAATTTTTATGACTGTATTCGACTTGAAATTCGAAGTCTTTTTCTTCCGACTCCAAACTCGGAATCTGACTTCAAACTTGGAATTTACGACTTTCATTTCGGAATTTTTTGTTTCCGACTTCAAACTCGAGAATTCCAACTTTAAACTCGGATTTTCCTACATATGGAAAACGATTTGTTGTTGAAATTTCTGAAAAATTAACGGTGTATTGTTTTTGAATATCTAACATCTGAAACATCCGTTGTGATTTATATCACGTGACCTCAAATTTGGCGGGAATTTGAAAACAAGTTGTCTGCTGTGCAAGATATCGAGAAATTTTATTGAGAATTTTGTTTTTATATTTCCGCCTTTGTGAATCGGAATTTCCGACTTTGAAGTCGAAACTTTTTTCTTTCGGCTTCCGGAATTTTTTCATCGGATTTCGAAAAAACACGAGATAACTGACCATGTGAAAGGTGTCAACTAAGAAACGTTGAACGACGTGAAAAATCTGTTCATCTCAAAAATCGTATGGAGGAAAACCTCAAAAGGAAAAATGCTCGGTTTATTGATGGATGTTTTAGTTTTCTTGGCTCTCGCGCATACCGCGTGTTTGGCGTTTTCAAAATTGCGGGCAATAAATAAATCGCGTTTCAAGAGTATCTGAAGTATTTTCACATTTCATGCTCTGAATTTTTTTTCAACTATCAGATGATGGAATTCCGAAAGAAAAGGTTTGATGACTCACCCCTTTACAATTTCGCGCGGGAAGATAATTTGTATCAAAGTTTAAAAGAATATTTTGACAGGAAAACAATTACAGCGGGCTGTGGAACGAAAATCTTCAACAATTTTTACTGATGAAGTGTTCTCGATTTCGCGACGTAGTAGAATTTAATAAAAAAGTATAAAAACGCGAAAAAAAAAATTTAAGGAACTGCCTTTACGAGGTTATTCAAATTCAACTATCTCTAAAGGTGCATAAAAGAAGATGATGATATTCACGATAAATCCAAACGTCGAACTCAAAAATTGAAAATGCCATTTTGTGGGTCACAAGAAGTGGCATCAGTTTTTTTCCATCTCCTATCATGAAGCAAGAAAAAATTGAATTGGTCAACATCCAAAAATTCAGTTCTTCCCAAGTATTTCTAATAATAATGAGCATCAAATTCCCCAACTTTGCCACTGCATCTTCTTCTCTTGAATTTGTATAACCCTGTATATTCTCAATGTGCGGGAAATTGGTTTGAATAAAAAACTGCCTCGGGTGATATTTTTAGTTGAATCTCAATTTTAGTTGGCGTGCCTTTGCTGTTATTAGCGGGCTTACGTTTTATTTTATTTTATTTTTTAATTTATTCGGCAGCACAATACTGCGAGAAAAAAAAACTTTTACTCGATGAAGAAATAAAACGTTGATTTTTTATTGCAATTGAGAATTCGTGCAATAAGGAATTTTTAGACATTTTTTTAATATTTTTGTCGCGTCTAGTTCGTTCTTATTGGAAGCGAATTTCCGAACTGTCGTGGTATATTTATGATTTATACCGCGCCATGGATGAATTCTGTATATTTTGTAATTTTTGAATCGTAGCTTTAATAAACTGTAGGATATCTAATATTTAAGTTTAATAACAATGAGAATATATTTGTAGGTCTAGAAAATGAAGATTGAAGAGTATTTTTAAGTAAAAGTATCTAGCTTTCTTATATGATTTTGAAAAAATATATATATGACAAATTCAAATTGTACATAGAAATATATATTTTTGTTTTTGGAATACGTTTTTTATTGCTATATGCAGTCGCTGCTTCTAAATCGTAAGTAGGTACTATTGAATTAGAGGAAATTGGAAAAAATATTCCGTTTTGAAAATTGGAATAAAGTTGTGTGGTAATGAGATATTTTAAAAAAACTGAAAATGTAGGTTTTGTATTCATTAATTTCCTCATTTATAATTCTGAGGAAACGGTTGAAGTTTTTTTTATCTGGACAAAGTTCGAAATATCGCAAATAAAACTTTTACGCAACTATGACAAGCAACGTGAGAATTGCTTCAAGGGAACAAGTGCGACAACATGTCTTATAAAACGTGTGTCATGTAAGATTTTTTCTATTTTGCATTAATTATCGAAATTGAAAAATTCAAGATGGCCGGCGATTTTTGTGGATATGGTTGAAGTCTCTTATTGAAATAAATTGATTTGATATCGATAAATAACAAAACATCTTCGATTGGTAACAATGATGACATTGACGCACAAGCGTAAAGCCTAGTTGAGCGATTTTGATTTTTACGATACCAGCGTTGAAAAATCAGTTATTCGTTTGAGTTCAGTGTGAAAAATGGAATATTATTATGTTCATTGGTCAATTTTAAATCAAACCAGTTATCCAATTTTAACTCAAATCAGTTTTCCACTGCTAATCGGTCCGATTCTTTAAAAAGTGGTTAACACAGTGGATACATTAATAACGTTGTTAACTACTTTTTTAACCACTTTAGATTTCCCACTATTCATATGAGGTATTCTTTAAATACGAAATTTATCAAGGTTGCTAATTTCTTACATTTCCACTCAGTGGTAAATAAATGCGGAAATGTTAGGAACTCCTCTTCTTTTTTATTATTGTTTGCTGTTTTTCTGCAATTTCAACGTCAATCTAACCTCATTTTTTGGATTCGTAGTATTAGCACATAGAAAATATCGGCACACAGATTACTTTTTGATCTTCTGTGTCCGGGACTGCCAAGGAAGGTATAAATATATCCTGGAATGCATATTATTACACAGGATCATTGCTCATTGATTCAGCTAGGTATCTAATTTTTCAGTAGGTAGCAATACATTCTACCATGTTGAACATCATTGGTTCTATCAGAGACATCATTAACATTAATATTCTTGGTTTGTATAATTACAATAAGGCTCTATATAATTGGATGCTATCTGTTTCTTGAGCATATATATGTAGATATTTTTATGATATTTTTTTCAGTAGGAAGGAATAGGTTTTCAATAATATCGATTATCCTACCATATACCTAATTATTTCCTGAGTGACTCATATCCTAAAAACTGTAACAAATTTCCTTCATAACTGCCTCTTCAAATATAAATCACCTTAATGATGAATTAATTTTTCATTTCCACCAGTAAAATCTGGTGGATAAATTAGTCACTTTATCAGTGGTAAACCAACGACAAGTTGTTAATTTTTTTTCCATTTTGACGTTAGAGAATTGAAAATTCGGAAAGTGATTCAAATAACAACTGACCTTCCTATTTGCCACCCAAATGACAGTTGTTGATGTAACCACTTCCTTAGAGAATCAGACCGAATATCACCAAATCCAAAATCACTCAGAAGTAAACTGGGCCTAACTCATCTGACTTTAATTTGACAGTTCGATTGTACCAACCTCTGAATTTTCGATACACACTTACGTTTCATAATGAATTTTATGCTCGACCGGGCGTAAAATGGCACTTTATCGTCCGCCGGACAATAAATTATTAATTATTCGCATCCTGAGTACAATTCACACCTTCTTCGTCGCTGGAATGCATTTCCTAATAACTATTGTCTGTATTGACAGCAAATATGGCTACCAGCCTATTTATTCACCCACCAGTCTGGAACATGAGCAAATTGTAAACCCTTATTATAAGAGATGGAGAAAAAATAAAAACACTCACATCCCTAATAGCACAAGATGTCCATTGGACATGCGTTTTGTGTCCAGTATATGTCCAAGGTGGCCATGGATATATTTTGGACATCCATAGGATATACACATGAAGATATCCAATGGACGTCCAGACAAGGTAGTCCATTTGGTGTCCATTTAATGACCTCTTCTTCAAAATATCGATAGCCATTGTCCAATCGATGTCCACATGGAGATGTCCAGGTATATTCCATATGGCTTACAATTATAGACTATATTATGTTGTCCATTTTAGGTCCAAATTGAGACGTTCATTGGATATTCAGAACATATGGCGTACATTCAATGTCCCCACGTTCACATTTTGAATTTTTTCCATACACATACATACATACCATATTGCATTCATAAAAAGTATTCAAAATTGACACCGAAAGAAACCCTCATGTTCAAGTAATATAAACCAATGGGAATTCTGTTAAATTACTTTACTCCTATAGAAGTGGTTCGGATTACAGTATCAGCTGTTGGTCTCGCTTCTCTCCACCATGCACGAATTTGGCTAATTGGGCTCTCACAACATAGAAGTAGAGATATCAAAATACCACACATCATTGTCTACTCCATCATCGTACAATACCTAAATTTTCTCTAAAATGAAAAATATGTCAAATTGACATGCAAGAATCAACACTAATGGAGTAATTTGAATCATTCTCATTATTGGCCAAATTTCATGGTTTTAATAATATAAATGAAAAGATAGCAGCAGCCACCATGCAAGGAAGGATGAATCACAGAGGTAAAGCAACGATAAGCGAAGTTAGAGTTTGGATGGGTGACCGCGCTTGAATGCTAGTAGCTTTTTTCATTTATTCATCATAAAATGGACATCCTATGGATATTCCATGGATGTCCAAAGCGGTGAAAAGTGAATGTTCAATGGCCTATATTTGTCCATACATGTTACCATATTGATGTCCATGATGGATACCGTATGGATAGTCAAAAAGTTGGAAATGCGACATCCTATGGATGTCCATACGTTATCCGGTGTACAATAACTGGATGTCCAGTGGATGTCCGAGATGTCCTGAGGAGGACATCCATTGAACATCCATTGGACTGAGTTGTGCTATTAGGGTAATAAAGAACTTAGAGAATCTAAAAGAAGAACATGGAGGCAAATGTGTGAGGGGATCATCGAATTTGCCCCAGCACAACGTCTTCAAAAAGTTATCTCTGAAAAGAACACTCCAACGGCATCGGCCTTATCAAAAAGCCGGACGGGGGATACACTGAATCCTAAAGAAAGCTTGAGTGTTCTCCTGCAGATACACTTTTCCTGGTACCGAAACGGTTGTGGAGAACGAACAGCAAAGCGTTCACCTGGAAGGGGTTGTCCACAACCCCAACAGATCCAGTATAGAAGCCTAGCTGGGAAGATCTTCACAACTGAATCGAATGGGCTATCAAAAACTTCAAACCTTTCAAGTCGCCAGGAAAGGACGGAATATTTCCCGCCTTACTGCAACATGACCTTGAAATAATAGAGCCTTTTTTGAAAAGGCTATTCAAGGCCAGCTTCCTACCGCAAGTTTGGAGAGAGAGGCCGTAGTGGCGTTTATACCAAAGACTGGGAGACGTCCAATGGACGAACCAAAGTTTTACCGCCCCATCAGTCTCATCTCTTTTCATCAGAAGTGAACTCCTTGAGTTAAGACCGCTTCACAAGAAACAGTTTGCTTATCAAAAGCAGGTAAATCCACGATCAATGCTCTACAATGTCTAGTTGAAGGCATTGAAAAGACATTAGTGGAAAAAGAAAAGGCTCTTTGTGCCTTCATCGACATAGAGGGCGCTTTTGATAACACCTCCATTTCTAGATCACTAGAGGAAAGGGATATAAAACGCCTCACTGATTAGATGGATACAATCAATGCTGAAAAGCAGAATCTTTGTTGCAACCTGATAGTCAAGCTTCATGATTCTGGTTTACGCTGATGACCTGATCAGGGGCAAACATGACGGGATAATTTCCAATCGCATGCAAAAGTAGCCCTAAACACAATCAGAAGCTGGTGTGCAGAGGAAGGACTAAATGTCAATCCTAGCGAAACAGTGCTGGTTTTATTTATTACCAAGAAGCGAAAGTATGAACTTAAAGCACCAACTCTAAATGGAATTAAGCCCACCTTTTCCAAAGAAGTTGAATATTTGGGCGTTATAATCGACCAAAAACTGACATGGAACAGCCAACTCAACCACATTCTTTCCAGAGCTATAGCGGCAAGTTGGACGTGCCGCTTAGTCTTTGGCAAGACATATTGGGTCTGAAACCAAAAATGATCTATTGGACATACCAAACGATCATTGAACCCATGGTCACCTCTACACTTCATTGATATGGTGGCTAAAAATGCAACAAATTTCGGCACAAATCAAGTTGCAGAAAGTGCAGCGGCTAGCTTGTCTGGGAATTATACAGGGGCGATTTTCACGTGCCCTACTGCAGCCTTAGAGGTTATGCTGAACCTTCCACCATTGCACCAGTGTGTAATGAAAGTAGCAGCAATCAGTGCCTTCAGACTGGGCCATCAGACAATAAATCTCAAATCAGGAAATCGGATTGGACATTTGAAGATTTTTGAACACATTTTCCTAGAATATCCAAGTCTAAACTGACAGATATCATGCCAGTTAGGTACGACTTCGAAATGCAGTTTGAAGTGGTCATAAACAACCCCAAATTTGCACAGAGAACGGACCTCAACTGGGAAGGGATGCATCAGTATGATATACTGATAGATCCAAGATGGATGAAAGGGCTTGAATGGGAGTTACATGCCAAATTTCAGTCAAAACCCCTTGGCACTCCAACCATCTTTCAAGCAGAAGTACATGCTATAGAGATATGTGCCTAGGAGTGCCTCGAAAGGGACACTCAAAGGGCAGAAATCTATATCCTATCAGATAGCCAAACAGCACTGAAAGCTCTGAAATCATACACTTGTCTAAGTCTAAGCTGACTTGGGACTGTAAACAATCCTTGAGACAACTGACAGCGAACAACCAGGTGAACCAGGTCACTTTGATGTGGGTGCCAGGTCATAAGGGAGTTGAAGGCAACGAGAAAGCAGACTGTCTTGCTAAAGAAGGGGCAAATACACAATTTCTCGGCCCAGAACCCTTCTGTGGACTTTCCAAAGCCCACTTGAGAGAAGAGTTCCGACGCTGGGAAGCAGATGAAATAAAATCGCACTGGAATAAAGTGCCAGGAAAAAGACAAGCGAAAAGGCTAGTGAGCCTTTCGCCATGGAAAGCTAAACAGCTTCTCGAGTTGGACAAAAAAGACTTGAAACTGGTAACAGAGGACTCCTCACTGGACACTGCCCTCTGAGGTATCACCTCAAAAAGATGGGCAAAACAGAGAGTGATAGTTGCCGCTACTGCGAGAACTTTGCTGAAACTGCAGAACATTTGTTTTGCGAATGCCCAGCACTCTTTCTGCAAGAGGCTCAAGTTGTTCTTAGAGCCCTCCGATGTCAGGAACCTAGCTCCCAGGAAACTATGATGAACTTCCCAAGAAGCCTCAGGATCCCGGGCCTAAAAGATCTGCTAGGTCGAGGTGCTTGAGAGGCTGCACAGCCTTAACGACCCCCCCCCCACCTTACCATCATTTTTTGACAAGTTCTTCAACAAACAAGAAAACCAAATCGGTTTCTCTCGATCTTTAATCTCTATTGTGACAGAATTAACACATAGAGAGAGCACTCTGGTCCACTTAGTGTAAATAACTTCACTTATTGTTGTTATTACAAGTTTCATTGCCAATTAATTATTGATAGGAAGGGAGTCATGCATAGAGGTCAGATGTTATTATTGTGACATGTTTATTCAAACTGATGTTGATGAAGAAGTAATCATATTTTATTATTCTCTCTATTCGGAGAATGTATATAGGCCTAGTTTTATTAATGTGAATCGATCACTTTTTTATCATGTTTGGATTTCATCAAATCGGATAATTCGGTATTTCACATGTAGTTTTTTATTCTTATTCAAAAAATTCAAAATGGAGACATAAACTTTGATGATTTTATGTGATGGACAATTGACATTTTAATGATAACTTCTTAAATGGTAAAGGTGGATTTATGCAGAGGTTTTAAGTCGTGATAAGTTTTAAGTCTCAAGTTTTAAGTAATAAGTCATAAGAAGTTCATCCATTGGTATCTAATGTAACCATTTATACAGCTGTCATAAGTTTTAAGTCCTAAGAAAAGTTGGCCAACATTTAACTCTTACGACTTACGACTTAAAACTCGATCGATTTGCGCATGCGTCTGATTTTGCAAAAGGGTATCGTAACAAACAGCTAGAGTTGAATGCATGTAAAGCAAATAGACATAAATAAAAATAGCATTGAGGCTGGAAATTTGGATTGAATAAAAGGAAATGAGAAAAATAAGCACACAAAATAACAGGATTGACACTATTGACAGTCCTTAAAACTTCTTGCATAAATGGTCGATTTTTCCTTACGACTTAAAACTTAATACTTAAAACTAACGACTTAAAACCTCTGCATAAATCCACCGTAAGAGACATATGGATATATATAGGTTTTGTCTCATATATTGGTCAGAGGTTTTTATGGATTCGGAAAATTATAAATATTACATTATTGATATTCCTGCTCTACACACTATTGACTTATGCATTCTGTGGTATCATGATATCATGATAATATGCAAAAAGGTCAAATATTTCAACTTTATCGTGATATTTCTTTTCAGCGGCCATTTTATTCGCAAACATTTTACGAATTTACCATCATGAACCAGTCTTAAGGCAAAAAATATATCTCAACGTCATTTTGCATTATTATCGAAGCAAAATAAATGAAAAGAAAAATCTCATGTGATGCATGGCTTCAATAGTGACACTGCATACTGTAGAGATTGCCATATGCCTACTCTCAGAGAGTATATAACTATAAATAGCAGTTCAAAGGTCAGTTCGAGCAATTTGACAATAAGTTATAAGAATCGGCGAAAACGTTTTTCCCATTGCCAAACGACATTCGCCAAACACATCGAAATGGTCTTAGCCAGTTGAAAATGTGGCAGTGCATTTTGACCCCCCCACCACGCACGTCATCCACGCCTTTTGCCGCGTGGTGAGTGCCTCATGGTTCGGTTTCCGACTGTGTCAACATCAGTTACACAGCAGAGCGTCGTTTTAGCCTCGTGTTTGCATTTTCGGGCAGTTCTAGTGAAATCCAAGCCAGCCATGATGATCACCGTTCACAAGGTAGGCTTTCAATTGTTCGTCTTGGACTTGTCATTGTCATCGCCGGCGCCCGATTGATGCGATGCGTTTTTTTTTATCGATACGATACGGCCACCACACGTGACTGAACGGAGATGATTAGCTCTGGGATGATTGTTATCAATGCGATGCGTATTTAGCTATCAAATATGGGTATTTTTAGAAGCAGAGTGAGTGTCGCCAAACCACACAGTCGTACAACTCGTACACGCAGTCAATTATTCAGATTAGTAGGTACGGTTTACTTGCCTAGGTTATATATATATATATATATATATATATATATATATACTTAGGTGTATGTAGCCGGGGCATGGCTTTTACCTACCTGATAAGCTGTAAAATAAGGGTCCAAACTCGAGATACAGTTTGTATCTTCTTTAATTGCAGTTGGGATCTTTTTGAATTTATTTTAAAAGTATAATGGCTAGATTTTTGTTCAATAAACGAAATGGTGTTAACCTCACTATCTCTGACCTAAAAATCGGCCCGGACGATTATTAACCTTACCAATGTGAACACATTGTCACGAAATCAAAAATAGACAATATTTCTATAGAAAAGGAACAACAAACTCAAAAGTGATCATTATAAAGACTACAAAATGCATATAGCTACAAACAATTATTTTTTTCGGCAACCGTCCGAGAAGTACGTACTTTCCAGACGATTTTTTTTGAGAAAGTGGCATTTATCCGGCCTAGTCCGGGAAGTACGTACTTCCCGGACTAGGCCGGGAAGAATCACATCGTTGTCATTGTAAATATGAAAATCTTGGTAGTATGGTTTTGATAAATGCAGTTGATCATTACCATAGCAGCAAAATAACGACTGACAGCTATCTGACATAAAATTAGCTAACATTTCAATTTTTGAAAGAAATGTGTTTCTTTGATTTGTTATTCTACACGGTTGCCAAAAAAATTGTGTACGCAACACGCCCGAAAACAGTTTTTTTGGACTCGCAGACTTCCAGGACTCGCTACGCTCGTCCTAGAATTTTGTCCACTCATCCAAAAAAACAGTATTTTCCGGACTTGTTACGTAAATTACTATTGTGAAATCAAAACATTGAATTATAATGCAGGGTTACTCACGGTCGATGGTAGGTTAGACGTTTCTGGAGAACAGGAAGTAGGATTATTATGAAAATTTGGTTTCTTGGGTGATTTGTTTTGTTCTATCGATTTAAAATATTTTCAGCGTTGCGGCGTTGCCGCTTCTATCGAAAAGTAGCAACAACTTTGTTATTTCAAATGGAACACCCTGTATTTTATTTCATTCTTAGATTCTTTCTGAAGAGCTGATTACGGCGATATATCATACTTGGGGTATAGCGAGAAAGATTACAGAGATATAGGGTGTGAAAAATCAAGATTTTTCAACTTTAGGAATTTTTTGTGTTGAAACTATTCATTTCTGCTCAAAACGGCTTACATGTCCCTATCTTAACTTTACATTTACTATCATTAAATATCAATCGATAGTAAATGAAAAGTAAAGATAGGGACATGTAAGCCTTTTTGAGCAAGAATGGATAGTTTCGACACAAAAAATTCCTAAACTTGAAAAATCTCGATTTTTCACACCCTATATCTCTGTAATCTTTCTCGCTATACCCCAAGTATGATAGTTCGACGAAATCAGCTTCTCAGGAAGAATTCGAGAATGTAACAAAATACAGGGTGACCCATTTGAAATAACAAAGTTGTTGCTACTTTTTGATAGAAGTGGAAACGCCGCAACGCTGAAAGTATTTTAGATCGATAGAACAAAACTG
Organism: Chrysomela aeneicollis; assembly: GCA_029955515.1. Lineage (NCBI taxonomy): Eukaryota > Metazoa > Arthropoda > Insecta > Coleoptera > Chrysomelidae > Chrysomela > Chrysomela aeneicollis. Next base: position 1,129,834 of record JARUHQ010000021.1, on the reverse strand, counting down.
ATTACCCAAGAAATCAAATTTTCAGAATAATCCTACGTCCTGTTCTCCAGAAACTTCTAATCTACCATCGACCGTGAGTGACCCTGTATATAGACAGTAGGTGAATCATGAATTCAAAATTTTTCAATGATGACAATGATAACATCATTGTCCTCAATTGAAAGCATCAACATGTCATTTTCGCAGCTCATCAACATGAAAGCCTCCAAATGTTTTTGGCTTAGAATATACCTCAGAGCGGAAGTAAAATCTATCAGGTCCATTTGCAAACATCAACAACTGTTCTCATTGTGTTTTCGTTTTCTTCGAACAGACAAATATTGATGTTATTGCTGAAATTGATGAGTTTCTGAGAACCATTTGTTGTGATGTTCTGATGTGATAGAAAGGTGCTGAGAAGAAGTTGTCTTTAATCACGCACTAAATGATCAACTCTGGAGATTTGAAGATTCGGATTCCGCAAAATATCCCCAAATATAAGCTTGGCTAGGGGTACTTTTTGGCAAACATGGCTTAAATCCATCGTATCGGGATCACTATTGACTGAAACTTTAATAGTCCTGTATATAACCGCGCCAACCGTCTCACTGTTAGTGGTGCCACTACATAATGTGCTTCTTTAACACAATTTGTTCAATTCTTTTCGTGATTATCGAACATTTTTACTGAATGTACCAGCCCCAAGAGGCCTAGGCCGCCTCTGCTTGAAATACAAAAAATTCAGTAATTTTTTACTAAACTTCGAATATAATATATGATGTAACTACCAAAGTTGTACAGAAATTGTTGGATTGCAATTTATATATAGGTTATTATGAATATATATAAGAACTATTACAGCACTCGATATTACTGAACAATTAGCGTCGATTCAAAATATATGCGAATAATTTAGCTGAGCGATGGGTAAATTTCAACGAACCTTGACTTGAACAATTCCATAAATTTTAATTACTTCATTATCTTCAAAAATTCCTAACCGGCGCAAAAACAAGTGAAAAATAGGTGGGAAAGAAGTCCCCCATTATCATCTTTTGGATGGATCAATAGTTTTAAACCAAATTTAAGCGTCATTTGGAGGGAAAATTGAATGGGCTTCGTTGAGGGGATATGAAGCATAATCTGCGGTTGTAAATTGTCCCTAAATATTATCTTTATAACGAATTTAATATGTTCCAACCAAATTTATCACATTTCGAAATCATTTATACATAGATTGAAAATAGAAGGGGGCCCAGAACCGAGCCTTGAGATACACCGTGATTAACGGCCTTCTATATTCGTTTGATACGACAAATTGAGAACGTTCACTAAGATGAGATTCGAAGAAATTCAAAGCCAAAAAAGACTCTGAAGCTATAGCTGATGTGTAGTTTTTCCAATAGAATGTCGTGCGAACAACTCAAATTGTGCATGTTTTGTTTGGTGTTTGTCCCCCTCCCCAATTGGCCAAAATAATTTTTTGTCCTCAAAGTCGTACAATAAACGTCTCAGAGACGTACATTTTTCAAAAATGTGCCTCTTTCGAGGTATTTCTCATGTCTCGTATGTCGCATGATGGACATATTGAAGACGTCTTATTTTAGCCTCAAAATGGTGTTATTGAGACGTCTACACATTAGGTTTCTTTACATCCGATCCATTTTAGAATAAACTTTTCAGGTATTTCAATAAACAAAAACTGTATTATCACACATGTATATAAAATAAGAAAAATCTCATGTATTCATTTTATTTGTGATCTTCAAAACCTGTTTTGGAAATATACCAAAATAGCTTTAGACTTCAATTCATCAACTTCTCTTCGAAGTCACAACTGCAGATATACCTCGATATTCAGAATTAGCATAAAAAATAAACATGAAATGAACATCTATTCAAGACGTACAATAAAATACATTTCAAGGACGTACGTAAATAAACGTCTTCAAAACGACTCTCATAAGTCATAAGACGTGTAAGACGTTAAAGATACCTCCTAACATCTAACGTTGACTAGAATGGCACTCATACTATATTTGACACTTCTTCTTGGAGAAGAACTTCATTCCTTGTAGTCTTATTTCTGAAACTTGGACACAACAGAGTTTATTTCAATGAAGTTATATTTGACGACATTTTTGACATCTTTAGTGCTACATTTTCATTGGAGTGTGCATTTGTCTTGTAGTTTTGTAAACTTTGAAATTTTTTGCATTATCAATCGAAATGGTTGTTTTTGAAAGACATAACAACTCCTGTCAAATATTTTCTCCTATCTCAAGTTGCATATTAGGTAATATCAGCTAATGCGTTGCGTCGCACTTGAATATTTTTTAATCTGGTGCAAAAAAATGACCAAGGATTTCATCATATTGCAGTGTAATTTATCGAACACGAATCTTTCATTATCTATGAAAAAAATAGGTAGATTGAAAGATTGCAAGGTACCTGCCTACATTTTTATCTCCAATCTCGCACTACTTAACCAATTGTGAAATATTGCGAATTAATTGAAGAGGATTTATGAATCCTTGAACTTTGAATTATATGCCTTGAAACAGCTAACTTAAGGATAATTAGATTTGTAATTGTCTATTTTTCGTATTCGAATATACAGGGTGAGTGAATTTCGATGTTTGATTAAGGTTATTAAAGCACATATTAGAGGGTACGGACAGACAAAGCGGTAACAAACATTTTTTCCTACGACCACCTATGAAAACGTCAATAATCATACTGTTTTGTTATTCAGAAAGTAGCTCATATCACCATGGTATTGTTTATTTGAAAGAAAAAAAGCACTAGTGTTGATATGAAATATATCACAACGCTCTCCTGAATTGATAGAAATAATTAGATATATTGTGAAGGTACTCACTGTCAATATAAGGGTTCTCAAATCAAATTCATATTATTTATTGAAATTTCTGTCTCGTTTTGAATTATACCGAGAATTCTTTATCTATTAAGTTCAATGTGTCTGATACATAACCTCTGAATTCACTTTAAAACTGGAACCTCTACTCTTTGCTGGAACTATTTCGATGTTGATGACAGAGGGTTAGATCATTCAAAAGAGTACGGCTACAGTTTTATGCGCGGCTTGCTGCTTGCATCAGTTTGATACCACAGTATCACCAACGAGAAGATTCTTTGGTATCACAGATATTTGCAAGGAGTCAAGGACGCACTAACTCGAATAACTCGTACGCGCTTGCGCACTATGTACTTCTATGGTTCTGTATTCCTGGTTGCGTGATTACTGGCGCTAGCAGGCGTATGGTGTCAAGGTTGTTTATGTACGCTGGTGTCAATATCAATAAAATTTGTCCAAACTAAACTAACTCAATCAATCAGTAATTCACATAATGAGGAATTGTCGAAAAAGTATTCAAATATCATCTTGAATATGGAAATAAACAGTACTTGATATTGAATCAAAACCACCTGAAATTCTAGAGACCGCTCAAGTTACATTTTTTACAAGACCTCCCGCGAAATGGAAGTATTCGGAGTCGTAGGAAAAATAGTGTACAAAACTCGTTGGAAAGTGCATTTCCTTCACTCGTTACGTTTCCGCACTCACCGTTACGCGGTTCGTGCTAAACGACTACTCGTGTGAAATATGTCACTTTCCACACTTGTTGTGTAATATACTATTTCAATTTTTCAAAAGCATGACTGAGCTAAAAAACGCTGACGCTATACTGACGCCTTGTACATTTGGCGTTCAAGTAATTTGCTGTCCTTTTAGCAATGAAGGGCATCTTTGATGAGCATTATGCTCTATTAATAAGATTTGGAACATGAGCAAAAATGCCACGAGTACACATATACGAGTTTTTTTTCCTTGTTTATAGACGATATACAACAGTAAAATAAAAACTAGGAATATTTTTGTGTAGTTCTAGTGCGAATTGGCTCTCATTGGGCTGAAAGGAAGTGTGAAGGTCGGTAAAGTTGTTTTCGAAAATAAAAAATATATATACATGACGTGTGAACAGTGTGTGATTCTAAGAAGTGCATTCTCCATATATAAAAGGACGTTATTTATTTTACCTGGAAGTGCTAGATATTCTATTTTGAATTCTATAACGAAATTTATGACCTGAACCCCAGTATAAAAGGTACTGATGACCTTGAGATTAGGTACTATGAACTGCGGCTTCCAACAAAAAAGTTACCATGCCTTTGGTGCAACTAATATACTGACCATCAGAGGGTGAAGAATATCCAAAATGAATGTCGCATCACCTTTGATATATAACCACAGATTAGAAGAGACAGAATTGTTTTAATTAGTTTGTTCTTTTCGTGATTGCAAACTCGTGATTTTCCCACTCTTCGTGTCCTTTTGGGCAAGATTTCCAAGCAAGAAAGTTTGGCCTTTATCAGGAATTGATGTTTTCAATATTTTCGCCCGCTTTTGTTATCAACCACCAGGGAAATCTTTTATTGAAAATATCAGTTTCAGTAGCGACGATTCGATGCCCTACAATATTTCACCCAGTATATTTCCCCATTGATGGAGACTTTTAGAAATATATATACTTGCGTAATAACTGTCAACAAATAACGACGATAATAAATACGAATAATAAATATAATGATAAATGATTTATAAGACTTCCTATAGCAATTATTTATTGCATATCAAAAAAAAATCAAGAATGTTTGAGTGATATCAAAACGTGCACGCATTTTGATTGTTTTTGCCTAATAAATTCCGACTCAGACATATAATAGAACCACTATAAAACTTTTATTCATAATTGTAATCGGATAAATTTTATAGCTTTCAGGTTAATTGTAATTTCTTCAATTTAGTGGCACTTTTTTTTGGCTATTGCGCCATTATTTTGCAGGATAGCTACTCTAAAGACGATTAATAATTGTAGGATGATATATTTGAGCTGATCTTAAAACATCATTCATCATTAACTTCAATTACGAAGAAATAAAATCATATTGAAGACTTGCAATTATACAATACAAGGTGTTTCACGACGTTGGACCTTTATATACACATAATACATATGACATGCATGTTCACAAAATGAAACTATGAAACACTTAGGCATAAATAATTAGTATATTACTCAAGGTTACTTAATGTTAAGAGCGACATATTTCATAGGAGTGCAGGAAATGCATTTTCCAACGAGTTTAGTGCACCAAATTTAATGATATTTGACACTACACGGCGCCTTATCGAATACGACAGTAATCACGCAACTCAAAATACAGCAGTGAAATATATATAAGCTGGTGCGTTCATATCAATAGAGAACAGTGTTCTTTACGACATTTTGATACATGGTCGTAGAAGAAAGAATATGACAATGGTTTTCTCTAACTATATATGCAAAAATCCATCTTCATCTCCCTTACTATTTGTCGCCTTATATGTTACCAATCATTCAAGTATCATTTCATGAAAGATACCCATCTCATACACTCGAAACTATCTACACGTTTTCTCTACCCGTTGAGATAATTTACTTTCAGATTAGGAATTCCTATATGATAATGACGAAATCCACAATCGTATCGGTGACTCTACTAATATTATATTATACAGTACGAATCATGGATTCGAGTATTTTCGGTTTCGAGGTTTTTCAAAAATCTATAGTGAATGCCTGATGTTATCCCAGGAGCTATTGAAACACGCAACGAGTGCATCTGTTTGATTTTTTCAAAATGGCGTCATCTATTTCCGGTCATAGGTTTTGTCTTCAGAAAGTGTGCATTCGATGAAATTTTTCACGATGACGATGAGAAAGGGTTTTTTGTGCACTCCATTCTCATCTTGGCCACGTTTTCAAAAAATTTGCTTGTCATAAAAGTTCGTCTTTGTTCGCCTTTGAAGTCACCTGCTTATCCATAATCAAATCAACCCAATAAAGTTGTTCAATCAAGATGTAGGGTTGTCAGGAAAGTAGTTTTCTGCTCGTAGTCCATCTTTTTCGAACATATAGATGTTTGGTGAATTGTTGACGTTTGAGATTCATATCATTTTTTTTGCAATGGAACACGTTCCTACGACCACGTATGAAAACGTCAATAATCACTCTGTTTTGTTATTCAGAAAGTAGCTGGTATTGTTTATTTGAAAGAAAAAAAGCACAAGTGTTGATATGAAAAATATCACAACGGTCGCCTGAATTGATATAGAAATAATTAGGTATATTGTGAAGGTACTCACTGTCAATATATAAGCGTTCTCAAATCAAATTCATATTATTTGTCTCGTTTTGAATTATACCGAGAACTCTTTATCTATTAATTTCAATGTGTCTGATACATAACCTCTGAATTCACTTTAAAATTGGAACCTATACTCTTTGCTGGAACTATTTCGAAGTTGATGACAGCGGGTTAGATCATTCAAAAGAGTACGGCTACAGTTTTATGCGCGGCTTGCTGCTCGCATCAGTTTGATATCACAGTATCACCAACGAGAAGATTCTTTGGTATCACAGATGTTTGCAAGGAGTCAAGGACGCACTAACTCGAGTAACTCGTACGCTTTTGCGAACTACATACTTCTATGGTTCTGTATTCCTGGTTGCATGATTACTGGCGCTAGCAGGCGAATGGTGTCAAGGTTGTTTATGTACGCTGGTGTCAATATCAATAAAATTTGTCCAAACTGAACTAACTCAATCAATCAGTAATTCACATAATGAGGAATTGTCGGAGAAGTATTCAAATATCATCTTGAATATGGAAATAAACAGTACTTGATATTGAATCAAAACCACCTGAAATTCTAGAGACCGCTAAAGTTACATTTTTGACAAGACCTCCCGCGAAATGAAAGTATTCGGAGTCGTAGGAAAAATAGTGTACAAAACTCGTTGGAAAGTGCATTTCCTTCACTCGTTACGTTTCCGCACTCACCGTTACGCGGCTCGTGCTAAACGACTACTCGTGCGAAACATGTAACTTTCCACACTTGTTGTGTAATATACTATTACCTGCGGAAACAAGAAACTTCCCAGAAACACCCGGTATCTTTCACCTTCTCATGCACTCTGCTCACCCATCTAAAAATCGCCAGTCACGCTACAGAGAACACCGCTATCGAAAAAAAAAAAATCTCAGTCCGCCATCTCGAGTGCCCGCCTCGTTGTATCGCCCTGTGCAAACAGAGTTTATCAATATGGTTGTTGATCTCCCGATTCATCCTCAGTTGCTGATAAACCGAGCAGCGTCCATTACGCGGCAAGAGACATCATGATGAAGTAAGTAAGTCAGTCGCTATAGCAACCATCAGCTTCCGGTATTTAAGAGGTTAACATCAAGAGGGCTCTGAGCCGGCTCGAACCAGTTTTGGGCGTTTCGCAAAGGACGACGAAAAGAGAAGAAGAAGAAGAAGTATGGTCGAAGTGGAGAAGTTCGAAACGATGGAGAAAGTTAAACCGCCAAGTGAGTAGATACGAATTTGGTTTTTGCAGGGGTGCCGAAGGTGTTTCACCCATAATTTGTCATGTACAGGGTGGACAAATATCGATGTTTGTATAGGGTCAACTCGGTTTACTATGGGAGATAGAAAGAAATGGAGGTCGCATCCTCGATCTCTTTTTTTTTAGACAAATCCACTGGTGAAAACAAGTATTTGCTATCGTCCTTCGTTTTTGAGTTATTAACGAGAGTTCAATTTGTCGACTTTTAGACACATGTGAATATCATGGTTGTTTTTGAAGTCACGTGTGATAATAACTTTTAAATTCTCGAGGCACTTTTTTCTGTAAAATCCAGTGGCGTCGAGAAAATTCGAGAAAAAAGTTCAATGTCGAGTTATCTTCTAAAGTTGTTTTTTTTTCAAATGGGAATCATAGATTGTCTGTTTGTTTTCGTCATAATATCGAATATCCAACTATGATTCCCGTTTAAAAACTACAACTTTAGGCTATAACTCGAAATTGCAGTTTTTTTCAAATTTTCTAGACGCCACTAGATTATACAGGAAAAAGTGCCTCGATAATGTAGAAGTTATTATCTCGTAACTTCAAAAACAACCGTGATATTCACATGTGTCTAAAATTGGAAAAATCTAACTTTTGTTTATAACTCGAAAACAAAAGACGATAGCAAAATTTTGTTTTCGCCAGTGAAAATGTCTCGAAAAAAGAGATCGAGAATGTGACCTCCATTTTTTTGCATCTTTTATAGTTACAGAGTTACCCTGTAGAAATATTGAAATTTGTCCACTCACTGGCTTATTCAAATTCGAATCTTATATTTTCGATAAAAAATATCGAAAATAATAACCTCCCCAATATAAAATTGAGAAATTGCTTTCTGTGTCTAACATTTACTTCGTGAATTGTTTCTGAATTAATGAATCCTTTATCGATAAAAGCAGAAATAGTATTAAAAATAATGACCCCACATACTTTGAAGGAGAAAATTTGGTTTCCAATAGCTTATGTAAAGAAGTAGTTTTGGCTCAGTTTATTGGATTTTTTCGTGTGATATCCAAAGATTTTTCATATTCTTTTCAGAGAAACTATTTGGCAAAAGGCACGTCCAATACCTTTTGTTATTCAGCGTTATGGTACTGGCTTACGGTCTACGGAATATTCTGAATCTGGCTGTCCTTGCTATGGTCAGTGAGACACCACCAGAAGGAGTTGTGGTGAGTTTTCAAATGAGATTTTTCAATAGAGGTCAGATCTGGGCTACTTGATGGCTACTATTCTACATAAATCATGAACAAACCCTAGTAGAGAATTAAATCATGAAAACTTGAACTTGAAATGAGTGCATTATTCGATGGATATCACCAGTATATATATAATTATTCATATACCTACTTAATCATTGTGTCATATGAATATTATAATCATTGTTGTGCAATCTTATATAAATTGATTAGCTACCTGATGGCAAAGTGATATCCTTGAGCAATATCTGATAACGTATCTTGGAAATTCATTCAATATTTGATTTTGTATGCAAAAAATAATATCTACCTACCCGTAGAACAATCAGACTAGATGTAAGTCTTATATCAGCTGAACAATTAAAACTTCCTTAAGTGGAAAATAGTTACTAATTAACGTATGCATAAAAAAATCACAATCTCACACGAACTGACTGTATATTATGTCGCCAAACAAAGAACCTTGATCCACATCTGAAAAATATTCCTGCAAATCCATTTAGAGATAAGACAAATTGCGTATCACTGTTGTAGTAATGAGAAATAAATAGATTAAAATCGGATGGATGTATATCTCCAAAGCTGATTCATGAAATAATACAATCATATCTGATGATAACTATGAGATCTGAGATTAGATTATATCCATCGCTAACAATATTTCTTCATCTTACTGAACATCCACATATTTTTTGTCACAATTTATGGTAATAAAAAATATCAAATGGAATTGGTTGGGTGGTAGTTGATAATTTCAAAACCTAGGAACATATTCCACCACATTTGATAACATTATATGCGGAGTACTGCAAGGGTCAATATTTGGTCCCACTTCAATTTCGATAGGTAAATTGAAATAATAATTCACATTGAATGCGAGAGATTGCATCGTTGTAGTTATCTTGAAATGAATATAGTACTGACTCGAGCAAAAAATCGATATTTATAAAACTCGATACTCAATCAGTCCAGAAAGAATCTCAAATATATAGTATACTTTACAGAATCAATAACCAATTTTATTCAGAATATTTGAAATAAATATGGTTTTTCATGCAAGAGCATAGTTATCATCAATTGTGAAACCAATAAAGGTCTTTCAGAATGAGATTATTACTTCATTTATGTGATATGGACTATTTGCAATCGATAAGGAGTCATAATAAACCGATAAAAATACTAATTGCTTCGAGATTCCGTTTCATTCATTGTAGTTAAATGCAATGAAACCACCAAAATGCTCTTTAAATCTGATCCCCCACCTTCCGTCACGTCAGCCCAATATACCAATCGCTTGCAGACCTACCCCCAGTGGGCCGATCAGAAGAACGTCATCCTCTCATCGTTCTTCTGGGGCTACGTACTCACCCAGATCCCGGCTGGCCAGATAGCGGAGCGCTACGGCCCCAAGATGTTCCTGTCGGCCGCCATGGCGCTGTGCTCGCTCTGCTCCCTGCTCATCCCCATCCTGGGGACGCACTTGGGGGTGGCGGGGGTGATCGCCTGCAGGATAGTGCAGGGCTTGACGCAGGGCTTCGTCTTCCCCTCGATCCACCATCTCATATCGGCGTGGGTGCCTCTCAGCAGTAGGGCCAAGATAGCGGGGTTCGTTTATGCGGGTGAGTACATTTTCGAATTGAGAATTGACACTTTCAAATCAAGAATCGACACTGTTGCATTGAGAATTAACACTTTTAAATGAGAATTAACACTTCTAAATGAGGATTAACACTTTCGAATTGAGAATTAACACTTTCAGATCAAGAATCAACACTGTTGCATTGAGAATTAACACTTTTAAATGAGAATTAACACTTCTAAATGAGGATTAACACTTTAGAATTGAGAATTAACACTTACAGATCAAGAATCAACACTGTTGCATTGAGAATTAACACTTTTAAATGAGAGTTAACACTTCTAAATGAGGATTAACACTTTCGAATTGAGAATCAACACTTTCGAATTGAGAATCAACACTTTTAAATGAGAATCAACACTTTTAAATGAGAATTAACACTTTCGAATTGAGAATCAACACTTTCGAATTGAGAATCAACACTTTCGAATTGAGAATCAACTCTTTCGAATTAATAATTAGCACTTTCAGTTGAGAATTAACACTTCCGAAATAAGAATTAACACTTTTTAATTGAGAATTAGCACTTTCGAATTGATAATCAACACTTTCGAATTGAGAATTAACACTTTCGAATTGATAATTAACACTTTATATTGAGAATTGACACTATCGAATTGAGAATCAACACTTTCGAAGTGAGAGTCAACACTTTCGAATTGCGAATTAGCACTTTTGAATTGGGAATTAACACTTTGCATTGAGAATTAATACTTTTAAATAATAATTAACACTTTACATTGAGAATTAACGCTTTTAAATGAGAATTAACATTTTTAAATGAGAATTAACACTTTTATATGAGTTTATGCGGGTGAGTACATTTTCGAATTGAGAATTAACACTTTCAAATCAAGAATCAACACTGTTGCATTGAGAATTAACACTTTCAAATGAGAATTAACACTTCTAAATGAGGATTAACACTTTCGAATTGAGAATTAACACTTTCAGATCAAGAATCAACACTGTTGCATTGAGAATTAACACTTTTAAATGAGAATTAACACTTCTAAATGAGGATTAACACTTTCGAATTGAGAACCAACACTTTTGAATTGAGAATCAACAATTTCGAATTGAGAATTAACACTTTTAAATGAGAATTAACACTTTCGAATTGAGAATCAACACTTTCGAGTTGAGAATTAGCACTTTCGAATTTATAATCAACACTTTCGAATTGAGAATTAGCACTTTCGAATTGATAATTAACACTTTATATTGAAAATTAACACTTTCGAATTGAGAATTAGCACTTTCGAATTGATAATTAACACTTTATATTGAGAATCAACACTTTCGAAGTGAGAGTCAACACTTTCGAATTGCGAATTAGCACTTTCAAGTTTCAAATTGAGATTTAACACTGTTTCATTGAGAATTAACACTTTTAAATGATAATGAACACTTTACATTGAGAATTAACACTTAACATTGAGAATTAACACTTTCGAACTGAGAATTAGCACTTTCGAATTGACTATTAACACTTTATATTGAAAATTAACACTTTCGAATTGAGAATTAGCACTTTCAAATCGAGAATTAACACTTTCAAGTTTCAAATCGAGAATTAACACTGTTGCATTGAGAATTAACACTTAATGATAATGAACACTTTACATTGAGAATTAACACGTTACATTGAGAATTAACACTTTACATTGAGAATTAACACTTTCGAATTGAGAAAAAACACTTTCAAATTGAGAATATACACTTCGAAGTTGAAAAAACACTTGCAAATAGAAAATAATAGTTTCAAATTGGGATTGAACAAGAATCAAGAATAAATAACACTTTCAAATTTAGAATAATCACTCCCAAATCGAGAATATCACTTTCAGATTAGGAACTATTATGCTTTTAAATTGGGATTTAACTGTCTCAAATCGAAAATAACAATTTCCAATTGAGAATGAACATTTTCGTCATCAGATAAAACAACTCCAAATTCAGAAAAACACTTTCAAATTGTAAATAACACTTCCAAAGGAGGCATAAATGCTTTCAAATTAGGAATAAAAGTTTTCAAATTGAAATTACACTTTCAAATTGAGGGTAAACACTTTTTAAGTAAGCATGAACACTTCCTAAGTGGGAAAAAATATCCTGAAGATTAAAAGAAGTGAAGCATCTTCGACGACCTTTTCGTTTCAAGCGAAGAAAAACCATAAACAGACAAGATTGGTGAATTGAAATAATAAATTATTGAATTATTGTTCTGTGTTGACCATGAATCACGAGATTTTACAAAGAAGAGTGACAAAGTTAATCAAACATGTGAGTGATAAGAATATTCTCATCCTTTCTGGGTTAAGAATCTGGGGGTGATATATCGAGTGACATATCTTCATTATTCAAATCATCTCAAATGAATATTTACAACTTTAGTCTACGAATATGAGTGATATTTTGGACGGAGTTTTTAAGGTAGCCAATCGTGTTGTGATTGACCTTGTAGATAATAACGTGATAGATAAATAACACCTTCGAGCTACAATTGTAATATTGTGCAAAATTACAGCGGCCTCTGACTCACAAATCATTCGGATTATATTACGGTCGCTGGAGTTTGAACCCATGTACTCGCGTTCTACGTCACTAACGATCGCCAAGGCCGCGTAAACAAAAGCTGGCTGCGGATATTCAAATAAATAAATCATTGTTAAAGTCTTGTATTTTTCGAATCATCCGAATCTACATTGTATATACGAGGTGTACGATATGAATCACGAGGTTAGGTATCTTATTTTTTCTTGTACACTGGAAGAACTCGACAAAAATACCCCCTCAGCATTGATGATGGCACAGGAACTCACTATACCCTATCCTGGCCTAGCAAATTGAGAATAACCACCCAGAAATTGAAAATTGACACATTCAAATCGAAAAAACACTTGCAAATCGAAAATAAAACCTTTCAAATTGAAGACTCAATCTCCCCCTTATAACGAACAAAACTAACGTCGAATTCAGAACAGTCTGAGCTAGAGAATTCGGATAGTAAATCACTTGTTGATCGAGATTGAAGTTGACTTTATACCAATCCGACACATTTTTTTTTCAGGCGGGCCTCTAGGTACAGTGGTGGTGATGCCCATCGCAGGGTATTTTTCCGGGTCCACCATGGGCTGGCCCACCGTTTTCTATCTGCTCGGTGCGGTGGGCTTTCTGTGGACAGCCTGTTTCATGATTCTAGGCCTAGATAGCCCCTACATGCACAAAACCATAACGAAAGAGGAGCTCAATTTCATAGTAGACGGCGTTAAACCCAAACAACAGGTTTGAAACCTTCCAAAAGGTACACAAATGGTTGTCAATCAACACTGGTTTTATCCTCAGAAGCTGCCGACTCCCTGGAGGGAAATTCTGAGATCCAAGCCGTTCTGGGCTATACTGGTGTGCCACTTTGGCGACTTGTGGGGTTTTTGGACCCTGCTGACCGAAATCCCCACGTACATGGACAAGATCTTGAAGTACGACATCAAATCGGTGAGTGGCAAAGGCCTAGCGGTCCCCATACATCGCCTAGTGTATACTATTATTATTCTTTTACAGAACAGTGCTTTGTCCGCCCTGCCTTACTTAGCATATTGGCTGTTAAATTTGGTGATGAGTCCTATAGCTGATTACCTTATTAGCAATAAGATAACCACCGTCGGTGCTAGTAGAAAAATATTTAACAGTATAGGTGAGAACCTATGCCTTCAACTGAAAATCATGTTGCGAGTGTGATTTTGTTGAGGACCACTGACGCCTTCTGCGAAAATATCACAACACGAAGCGCCATTCGGGAACCAATAAATAAAGTTCATCGTGACATTTCCAAAGCCACGCCCATCAGTTATTGGTGGGAGGTGACTCAGAACCGGCCTTAAGACTCTACTAGCACATTTTGAGCATCTCTCGACTGTCTGTGAGAGGTCACAAGGTGTCAAATCTGACTAGGGAATAATTTTGCAGGATCTGTGAGAGTTGCACAGTGAACTTCATTTATTGAACAGTTTTCGAATGGATCTACGTCGTTTCTATTCAGCTTCTATTTTTGTGACGTTATTTGCTAACTATAAAAATAAGAGTTGATGTCGATTTGGTTGGCACTCACAGAGGTTCTCAACATTACGGTTTGATAGGGATGAGAAGTGGGGTGACCATAACTCGATTCATCGAGAATGTTGCCTCTTGAACGATGTTATCTTTTGTAGTTCAAGAATATTTGGCGCCTGCGTAGTGTTATTTGAGTGAGAATAAGATAAGCTCTATGAATCACCTGCATTCCAATCTATAGTACAAAGTACAAGTCTGAAGTTTCAATATTTTTGTGCATGTTGAAGTGATGAAAAAAGCATGGATTTTTGATCTGAGCGTCTGAAATCTTGGTACGATGTGACTGGGTGGAACTTGCCATTCTAAAAAGTTGAATGAATTTGTTCGTATCTCGTCTATTCGAGTGTCAAATACCGTATCTGCTTGTCTTTGGCGTTCGTTTTAGAATAGCGAGTTCCACCCGATTAATAAACGGTTCGACCCTCCGAAAATCGCCACGAAATAACCGATTCCCATCCTTTTAGGTGTCTTCGTACCAGCCATCACCCTCCTTGCGCTCTGTTTCATTGGCCCTGAATACAGGGTGTTGACAGTGTTTTTGCTAGTGGTCGCTGTCGGCTTCAACACTGCAATCCTGATCGGGTTCCATGTGAACCACATCGACATTGCGCCCAACCATTCGGGCACCCTGATGGGCATCACCAATGCCATTGGCAATGTCGCAGCCATTCTCGCCCCCCTGGCGGTGGATCTCTTCAGGGTCATCGGGGAGTATGAAGAGGTGAGGTTATCGAACATCGACAATTGACTTTTGGCATTTGACAGATTAGGGTTGACAGTTGACAAAATAAGTGTTCCATGTCAATGATATCCCTTTTCTTTGTGCCTCGTTTTTGAATTCAAGAAATATCTATTGCAAGTTTCAAAGTCCTGTGGTGTCAACTTTTTCCCATCTTCTCCCTAGATATGTCAATTGTCAAAATCCGCCATGCTAACTTTCTATTTTGGGAAGGGTGATTTAGACTGTCGTTGGATCGAGACACGCATACAAGTGGTTGACCGTACGGCTGTGCATAAATGAGGATAAATAAGGATGAAGGATCAGAAAGATCAGAAATTACGCCTTTTTCTGGTTTCCTCGAATACTTTCCGCAGAGTCTTGCGACGATTCTCGCGCTAACGCATATTTTTATTTCAGACCGACAAGCAACTGTGGAACGCGGTGTTCATAACGGCAACAGTATTATTCTCGAGCACCGGCCTGTTTTACAACCTCGCCGCCTCTGGAGAGGTCCAGCCCTGGAACAGTCTGGCAGAAGATCCAGAGGGCGTGCCGGAAAAACAACCGATGTACCAAAATGGCAGATAACACGGTCGAATCGACGCGTGGTAGGTTTTTTATTTCGACTTGGTTCTCAACCATTGTAGTGGATCTCTTTGGAGGTCACTTAGATTGCCATCATGTTAAGATTCCCTTCGTTTTGGTGGATTTATAAACGGGTATAATGTTTCAATAAAATGTTGGCTTTGACAACTCCACGAGAAAATATTTTATACCTATTAGGTAAGAGATGATTTAATTTATTAAATTTTTTTAAAAAACCAGCGTTGTTTTATTGGTGGTTTCTAACTCTGCATTCTCCAAGTCTAGTTCGTCTTAACCTATAGGCAACTTCGCCATTTTGAATCAGATTGCAAAATTGAAGAAGAAAAGTAATCGTTAGCGAAATCCACGAATTACTTCACATCAAACGATTTGTTGGAAGCAACTTCATGTCCCATACACAGCTTCGCGGATGATAGTACCCTCCATACCGCTTTCTCTTTCAGGGCTTTTATATCGGCCCGTCAAACCAGAAATGAACGAGGAAGAAATGTTAACAAAATAAATATGGACTTGGCAACAATTCTCGAGTGGCGATCTAATAACCTGGTAGAATTCAATGCAAACAAAACACAAGCATGTCTTTTCTATAGAAAAGCCGATCTCACTGTGCCCAACATAATTCAGTCAGGAGTAACCGTACCATTGAAGTCATCCATTTCGATGCTTCGCATTACTATCAGCAATAACCTTTCTTGGGAAAATCACGTGAGGTCCATTGCCAAAAGGGCATCTAAAAAACTTGGTTTTCTGTTTCGAGCCAAGAGCTATTTCACTTCCAGTCAGCTGCTTATGATCTATAAGGCACAGATCCGACCTGTTCTGGAATACTGTTCCCATATTTGGAGTGCGGCACCTAAACATATCCTGAAACTATTGGATTCTGTCCAAAAAAGGGCAATTCGTCTCGTCGGTGATGTCTCGCTTAAAAATTCGCTCACTTCTCTGGAACATCGTAGAAAAGTTGGCGATTTATCTCAATTTTATAGATATTCCCATGCTCTTCTGAAATATCAACAATCGTTCCTCCATTAGCAGTCTCTTCGAGATTAACCCGTCAAGTTCAGTCTTCACACCCCTTCGTGGTCACTTTAGAGACCTGCAGAACGTCCCTTTCCAAAGACTCGTTCATCCAACGAACATCGAGACTTTGGAACTCATTGCCTAGGGAGGTGTTCCCCGAGGCATACGATTTCCAGAAATTTAAGAAGAACACCAACTCCTACCTTCTTTCCCTTGGTTCTCACGATGTTCTCTCATTAAGAAGAACACCAACTCCTACCTTCTTTCCCTTGGTTCTCACGATGTTCTCTGAACATTACAGGATATCCCTTTTCGTGAGAATCAGAACATAAAAAAAGTATACAAGTAAAAGCAACAAGCAGAAAACTACTACTTTACTGGCTAATGCAAGTCAGTTTATGCAACGATTCACTTCTCTGCTCGTTAACTTTTTTCTGGTGTTTCGGTATTTAAAAAAAAATAGTGGCGACTTTTTGGTCATTTTAAAGACATCATATATCTGTCATTTCTGTAGAGTAGTTTATCATAAAATCAAAATGAATAGTCCAGAAGGTGTACCATCAGAAACCTCCTTTATATTTTTCTTTTAGATTTATAATTTTCGGGAAAAAAAAATTGCAAAAGTAGAAAAAACGTATTCGGAATTTTCAGCAAAAATCAAAGTGTTCACTATCCGAAATGAACGGGTTGATACATTTTTCAGGTATTCTGGTATTTTTTTTTTTCGAAAAAAATGCTTCTTGCAATTCGCGGCTTCTCGTCGCTTGTATTACATCGCCTAGTCGAACCATCAGCCACTCCCATGTCTCATGGCGTGAGAGCCTTGTTTCTGGGGTGTGTTTCTCGCTTTCGCCGCATGGTGTCGCTAGTTCCAAGTCTCTCTTGAAACGCGGCTCCGTGCGATGAAAAATGCGATGCATAGATCGCGTTGGGACAGGCACCGCTTCCACAGTGGATATCTCAAGGTCTCTACTCGGATAACTACCCTGCACTGATGAGGGCCAATAAGCCCGAAACCGGTTGCTTAGCAAGCCTGCCCATTGTTGCGTGTTATAGGAAGAAAGAAACACTTGCACACTGTATATTCACTTAGTGAATCGGTGCATAGACTGCGAGTAGATATGATTTTTATGTTCTGCGCGGTATGAGCCAGGAAAGTCGTAGGTTTTGCTCGTTGTCTACAATGCCACACCGAGATTGGCGTTAAGAATTGCAGAGTGGCTATCTATTTTCGATCAATTCATTTCATCAAGTAATGCTTATAAGTTAATTGAGTTGCTTTTTTGTATGATGTGAAAACCATCATTATGGTGGAAAAGAAACTCTAAAGAAGGTACAATTATTCCATAATAAATATTTATACGACTGAAACTAATTATAAGGCCAATGAACAAACCGAATAATGACAAGTGTATATACAGGGTCACTCACGGTCGATGGTACCTTAGACGTTTACGGAGAACGGGACGTAGGATTATTCTGAAAATTTGGTTTATTGGGTAATCAGTTTTGTTCTATCGATCTAAAATACTTTCAGCGTTGCGGCGTTGCCGCTTCTATCAAAAAGTAGCAACAGCTTTGTTATTTCAAATGGAAAACCCTGTATTTTATTTCATTTTCAGATTCTTCCTGAAGGGCTGATTTCGTCGATACATCATACTTGGGGTATAGCGCGAAATATTACAGAGATATAGGGTGTGAAAAATCGAGATTTTTCAACTATAGGAATTTTTTGTGTCGAAACTAATCATTTCTGCTCAAAACGGCTTAGCTTACATGTCCCTATCTTAACTTTTCATTTACTATCTACTGACATTTAATAGAAACAAATAGAGGGTGATGCAAACTCAAAATTTTGAACCACCCGTATTTGTTTCAATTAAATATCAATCGATAGTAAATGGAAAATTGAGATAGGGACATGTAAGCCGTTTTGAGCAAGAATGGATAGTTTCGGCACAAAAAATTCATAAATTTGAAAAATCTCGATTTTTCACCCCCTATATCTCTGTAATCTTTCTCGCTATACCTCAAGTATGATAGATCGACGAAATCAGCTCTTCAGGAAGAATCTAAAAATGAAATAAAATACAGGGTGTTCCATTTGAAATAACAAAGTTGTTGCTACTTTTTGATAGAAGCGGCAACGCCGCAACGCTGAAAGTATTTTAGATCGATAGCACAGAACTGATTACCCAATAAACCAAATTTTCAGAATAATCCTACGTCCCGTTCTCCGTAAACATCTAAGGTGTACCATCGACCGTGAGTAGGTATAAATAATATAATTTTGTTCACATTATATGATATATATAATATTTACTTTAGAAACGTTCTAGAATATATATATTCCATTATATTTCATAAATTATCTTCAGGAATATACTGAGGACGTTTTTGATACGCGAGTAACCGTCCCATCCTCAGAATATTCTTAGAAAATTCTGTTCAGCTCATCAGAACATTCTAAGAACATTCGAAATGTTCATCTGGAATATTCGAAGGGCATTCTCGGAATCACATCGTGATATCTGGGTTTGCTATAATGAGAAAATTCATGTATTGTTGATCAAGGCATATACTGCTGTATCTGTTCTGATACTTGTTCCTGCAGTTTTCTCAATTCTCAGATGCGTCATTTTGAGAAAAATTACCCAATCATCACACAAAGTATTCAAATGCTGAACACGGCAGATTTCTTGTAATTAGCAATATAATCAGTATTTATTCTTTTCAATTATATGTATTTATTTATCGGTCAGGAGATAACATTCAAACCTTAGTTAATCTGAAGTAGATAATCTAAAAAAAACAATCTGATGGATTTCGTATCATGGCAGGACTTGCCTGATATGTTCCATTTTAAATGGTGAAGGTATATATTATGGATTTTCATTGTCTGAACTACAAGAGAGATGGTAATTGAAATCTAGAAAATTTCAATAGAAAAAAAAAACAAGGTTCAAAAAAATACCAAGGTATAAAAAAATAAATAGATCGAAATTTTGTCATTAATTGCAAAATTCTTGCTGGATGATGTTGAATGGCAATTATAATATACAAATAACAGCGTACCATCTGATTTCTTTGTCATGGTTTCCATAATTATTCGTAATTTTCCATACTTACATTTTATACTTTCAAATGATTGACGTGTTATTATACAAACGATGAGGAAGTACAAAATGCTCCTATATAACATGAATATCTACCTATCTACTGCATCCTCTTGATGGATAGAGTTCTAAAGCCGGCCCTGTGTCATTTCAGAAATATTGAAACATCCAAACATAGGTATACCTACTCGATATATTTTGTTCAATGACTCCTTAGTTTTTCTCTCGGTTTTCACTAATCGACCTCAAATATGATTTTTCTCCAAAGTATTTGACCCCGCATAAAATAATTGGCAGAACATTCGATCGTTTTTCAGCACAGGCAAAAATGGCTCAACCTGCAGAAACCATAGAAAAACCTAGTAAGTTTCTCAACAAGTACATTAATTTCGAACTGAAAACTCATAAGATATGTTGCTGATAAATATATAGGCATCTAAATAAAAAGAGTGTTGGACCAAAAACCGAAACTTGAAGAACTCAAAAATATTTGTTGTATTAACAATCTCACTTTAACCCCATAAATATGACGTGAAAAAAACAGGTTTCTACATTTTGTTCCAGAGAGTTTCCTAGGCTTCCGTCATATTCAATATAACCTGATGCTCGCCGCAGTAGTACTGGGCTATGGTCTACGAACTGTCCTAAATGTAGCCATAGTAGCCATGATTGATGAAAATCCTCCGAAAGATCGAAATTATCCCGTAAGTTCAATACCAACTACTCACAAACAAATTTGAATATCTGGTAGACCAGGAACAGAAAACTCCGCCATGCATATTTCACCTCCCTAAGCCATATACCAAGAGAAACTTGGAAGTAGCGACACCATGCGGCGAAAAGAAGAAACACTCCAGAAACAAAGATTCCATGTCATAAAACATGGGAGTGGCTGATAGCTCGACTAAGCTAATAGATTCAAAATGGGAAAGCAATGAAAATACGTCCATGGGCAGACCTCAATTTGTATCTGATCTTCACCATCAGATAAGACTCCTTTTCTTTCAATTTCGATACTTCACCCAATTCATCATTTTTTCATTTCGAACTCCTCCCATACGTTATGCGAATGAATCGCTCTTTCCCAGGTTTACCCGGAATGGCAGCCCAATAAGAATCTCATCATCTCGTCCTTTTTCTGGGGCTACCTGTGCCTGCAAGTGGGGGCCGGGCAGCTGGCCAAAAAGTACGGCCCCAAGATGTTCCTGCTGGGGTCAATCCTGATCCCGTCCGTATCTGGAGTTTTGCTGCCCATAGCTGGTCAGGAACTGGGCTACGCAGGAGTGATGGTATGCAGGATAGTGCAGGGCTTGGCCCAAGGCGCCCTGGTGCCTTCCACCCACGCCCTTCTCAGCAAATGGGCCCCCATATCCGAAAGAGCCAAATGGGGTGGTCTGGTATATTCAGGTACCTACTTTTTTTTTTTTCATAGATGAAGCAGATACTTATCGAGTAATTTTTACAGGGCAGGCGTTGGGGAACGTTTTCGCCATGCCCATCACCGGCGCCATATCGGCTTCCAAGGCGGGTTGGCCAGTGGTATTCTACTTGTATGGCGGAATCGGCTTGGCTTGGTGTATCGCGTGGTACTTTTTGGGAGCTGATAGTCCATCAAAAACCGACAGGATATCGTACACCGAGAGAAAGTGGATAGAGGCACAGAGAGTGGATGTCGAGGAAAAATCGGTGAGTAGTATGCTTAAGCCGGTTCTCTTTTCAAGGTCAGAGTGAGCTCACCTTGAAATATAACTGCATTGAGGTAGCAGAAAGTATACTTCAATCTGTGGGTGTATGTCCTATATTCTTTTGTTCAAGGATGTACCAACACCGTGGAAGTCTATACTCACTTCAGTGCCTTTTTGGGCCATATTCGTAGCTCATTGCGGTCAAAACTGGGGCTTCTGGACCCTGCTCACAGAAATACCAAGCTTCATGAAGGAAATTCTGAGATATAAGATCGCATCGGTGAGTGAGAACTACTCAGAGTTGAGATTGAGCATGCTACAGGTACTGATATACATTACAGAATAGTCTAATGTCAGCTCTTCCGTACTTTGCCATGTGGGCATTAAGCTTCATAATGAGTCCTATAGCTGATTTACTGGTGAAAAAAGACATAGTTAGTGTCGGGACGAGTAGAAAAATATTCAACACAATCGGTGAGTGAATCTATGTGTAGAAATGATGATGGTTATAATTTTTATAATATGAATTGATCCTTCACTTTGGTGGACCTTTTTCCTACTTTTCCATTGAATCGTCCATTGCCTCGTTCTGATCTTTATGCAAATTCCAATTTCTGATTTCGGGAAATTTCAGGTTTCGTTATACCTGGTCTCGCTCTGATCAGCCTCACTTTCTTCGACGGTACCGAAAAAAACGCCATCATAGCCGTTTTGGTCGTGGCTGTCGGTTTCAATGCTGGTCACTTCTGCGGCTTCCTGGTCAACCACATAGACCTTTCTCCGAACCATGCCGGGACAATGGCGGCCATCACCAACAGCTCGGCTACAGTCAGTTCCATTTTTGCACCTCTAGCAGTCGATCTCATCAAAACTTTGAGTGGTTATAAAGAGGTGGGTTGCTTCTAATTCCGCAGGTTTGGATAGGAAAACGGATTGAACTGTATTGGCGCAGTCGGTAGGAATGGTCCTCGGTCAACAACAGACCTAATATGAATTGATTCACATCATAATGAGTTTCCCCTTTCATTCTTTGATCAAAATTTCGAATATAATTGCAGCCAGTATTAGCGTTATCACTTATCAACGTATTTGGAATTGATTAATATGTCTGACCGATTTTATTTTCAGTATGACAAGCCTTTGTGGAACATCGTATTTTCCATAGCAGGGGGTATTTATCTAGTGACAGCAGCTATTTTCATGATATTTGCCTCTGGGGATATTCAGCCTTGGGATGGCAGCACTGCCAAAACTTCGATCAAGGATTTGGACAAGGGAGAGAGAAAAAAGTTGGGCATATTAAGAAAAATATCTACTTCGATGGCAGCCTGACACTTCTTGTAGTGAAAACATCTTGTGCTTTTCAGTCGTATTCAGCGATAGACATTTCAGGTGGTTCTCATAATCAATAAAAACACGTATTTTCTATATTATTATTTTTATACCTTTCAAGAAAACCCTCCACTTAACTCCAATGAGAAAGATTTAAGGATATGATGAAGAATGCAGATTATTTTACCTTGAACTAAATACATTTTGGACACTCAAGACCTGACGATATGGAATTTACACCGTGCTTGAGATAAGAAATTTTACTGTCAGAAGATTAGATCAGATCAATCTTGGAAAAATAATACTGCATTGATTTTTCATCTCATTATTTCAATACCTGTCTAAGAAGACCACTGTAACTGAACAACATATACATCATGGATGATAACCTGGAAATAGGACAGGTCTCAAAACCAAGTGAGTATATTTTTTTATGTTCTGGTTCTCACGTAACGGGATATCCTGTAATGTTCAGAGAACATCGTGAGAACCAATAAGGGAAAGAAGGTAGGAGTTGGTGTTCTTCTTAAATTTCTGGAGATCGTATGCCTCGGGGAACACCTCCCTAAGGCAATGAGTTCCAAAGTCTCGATGTTCGTTGGATGAACGAGTCTTTGAAAAGGGACGTTCTGCAGATCTCTAAAGTGACCACGAAGGGGTGAGAAGACTGAACTTGATGGGTTAATCTCGATGAGACTGCTAATGGAGGAACGATTGTTGATATTTCAGGAGAGCATCGCCCATGAAAATATCTATAAAATAGAGATAAATCGCCAACTTTTCTATGGTGTCCCAGAGAAGTTAGCGAGGCATCACCGACCATCAATAGTTTCAGGATATGTTTAGGTGCCGCACTCCAAATATAGGAACAGTATTCCAGAACAGGTCGGATCTGTGCCTTATAGATCATAAGCAGCTGACTGGGAGTGAAATAGCTCTTGGATCGAAACAGAAATCCAAGTTTTTGGGATGCACTTTTGGCAATGGACCTCACGTGATTTTCCCAAGAAAGGTTATTGCTGATAGTAATGCGAAGCATCGAAATGGATGACTTCAATGGTACGGTTACTCCTGACTGAATTATGTTGGGCACAGTGAGATCGGCTTTTCTATAGAAAAGACATGCTTGTGTTTTGTTTGCATTGAATTCTACCAGGTTATTAGATCGCCACTCGAGAATTGTTGCCAAGTCCATATTTATTTTGTTAACATTTCTTCCTCGTTAATTTTTAGTTTGACGGGCCGATATAGGAGCCCTGGAAGAGAAAGTGGTATGGAGGGTACTATCATCCGCGAAGCTGTGTATAGGACATTAAGTTGCTTCCAACAAATCGTTTGATGTGAAGTAAAAATAGTGTTGGTGCTAAAATTGATCCCTGTGGAACACCAGCATTTATGAGTAGAGTATCAGATGAAACTCCATTGACCACTACATGGAGATACTTGTTTGAGAGAAAACTAGCAAGCAGAGAACACAGCTGAGGGGGGGGCAAACCATAAGACGGAAGCTTGGCGAGGTGTCCTTGGTGCCAAACTCGATCAAATGCCTTGGAAATATCTAATGCCACGGCTAAAGTTTCTCCATATTTTTCAATAGATAGCTGCCATAAATGTGAGACGTAAGCGAGCAGGTCACAAGTTGATCTCTGATGACGGAAGCCATATTGCCTATCGTTAACAATTCTTGAGTGTTCCAGATATTTCATGAGCTCGATGTTGATGGTTTTTTCGAAATAATTGATAGCAGTTCGATAGGTCTGATGTAGTTGCCTTTTTTGGGGACCGGTTGTACTCATGCAATTTTCTAGTTGGACGAAAATATACCCCCAAATTGTAAGAGTGGTCGAAAAACTTGCTAAGAACAGGGTTTCTTCCCACAGCTTTGGCGAAAGACCAAAATGAACGGGATCCGTTAGGACATTCAACAAATTTTGATCTTATTTCGGCATTGTGAGCATCTTTTGAAGATTCTATTGTCTCTTTGAATATGCCTCTAAACAGAAAGAATTTATGAGAAGTAATCTTTTTTTACCGAGAAGTGCTTAAAAAAAGATGTTATGGCTCTGGTAGATGACAAATATTGATGGATTCCCCTCAAGCAGTCATTCCAGGGTCCACAAAGAATTCCGAAGCTAAGAGGTCCTCTTCTGTTCAGGACTCAACTGCATGAATATAATCAACTATTCAATTACTAGGGAGGAGGAAACATATGTGGTTGGTTATGATCCACCATACAGGAGATCGGAATCTTTTCTGGTTGAGAAAGTATAAATTGAATAGGTGTTACTACTTCGAACAGATACATTCCAACACAAAGAATATTAGAAGTAGCCATTGTTTGTTTGATGTTCTTGTTCTAGGAGCACTCATTGGTATCAGGCATTTGCAATACCTACTAATGTTTTCTGGCGCGGTAGTTGTATATGGAATGCGAACCGTTTTAAACGTTGCTATAGTCGCAATGTTAAGTGAAGATGACGATGTAGAAAGAAACTACCCCGTAAGTAAAGGTCTAGTATTATCTGCCGATCAGATGTTGCTAATTCCTGCTCACCCATAAAAGGTATACCCGGAGTGGAAGGACCAAAAGAACGTCATGCTCTCCTGTTTCTCCTGGGGCCACATATGGTTCCAAATCCTCGCAGGACAGCTGGCAAAGAACTACGGCCCCAAGTACTACCTGACCGCCGCCATCGTCATCTCATCCGTTTGCATCTTGGTGATACCCTGGTTTGCAGCCACTGTCGGCTACAAGGGCATCATCGCCGTCAGGGTGATCGAGGGCGCCTTCCATGGGGTCCTTTTCCCATCGGTGCACTTCCTTCTCAGCAAATGGGCCCCTGTGTGGGAGAGAGCCAAGTGGGGTAGCTTCGTCTACGCAGGTGGGTGCCATAGTTCCACTTGCTGCATCACCCCTAATAGCACAACTCAGTCCAATGGATGTTCAATGGATGTCCTCCTCAGGACATCTCAGACATCCACTGGACATCCAGTTTTTGTACACCGGATAACGTATGGACATCCATAGGATGTCGCATTTCCAACTTTTTGACTATCCATACGGTATCCATCATGGACATCAATATGGTAACATGTATGGACAAATATAGGCCATTGAACATTCACTTTCCACTGCTTTGGACATCCATGGAATATCCATAGGATGTCCATTTTATGACGAATAAATGAAAAAAGCTACTAGCATTCAAGCGCGGTCACCCATCCAAACTCTAACTTCGCTTATCGTTGCTTTACCTCTGTGATTCATCTTTCCTTGCATGGTGGCTGCTGCTGTCTTCTTATTTATATTATTAAATACATGAAATTTGGCCAATAATGAGAACGATTCAAATCACTCCATGGGTGTTGATTCTTGGATGTCAATTTGACATATTTTTCATTTTAGAGAAAATTTAGGTATTGTACGATGATGGAGTAGACAATGTGTGGTATTTTGATATCTCTACTTCTATGTTGTGAGAGCCCAATTAGCCAAATTCGTGCATGGTGGAGAGAAGCGAGACCAACAGCTGATACTGTAATCCGAACCACTTCTATAGGAGTAAAGTAATTTAACAGAATTCCCATTGGTTTATATTACTTGAACATGAGGGTTTCTTTCGGTGTCAATTTTGAATACTTTTTATGAATGCAATAGTATGTATGTATGTGTGTGGAAAAAATTCAAAATAAGAACGTGGGGACATTGAATGTACCTACGCCATATGTTCTGAATATCCAATGAACGTCTCAATTTGGACCTAAAATGGACAACATATAGTCTATAATTGTAAGCCATATGGACTACCTTAAATATATGTTCAATGGACATCTCCATGTGGACATCGATTGGACAATGGCTATCGATATTTTGAAGAAGAGGTCGCATTAAATGGACACCAAATGGACTACCTTGTCTGGACGTCCATTGGATATCTTCATGTGTATATCCTATGGATGTCCAAAATATATCCATGGACACCTTGGACATATACTGGACACAAAACGCATGTCCAATGGACATCTTGTGCTATTAGGGACCACACCATCAGGTTCTTTATTGTGTGCAACAGGGCAAGTCTTGGGGAACTGCTTGGCAATGCCGATAACCGGAGTTCTCTGCGATACGAAGAGCGGATGGCCTCTGGCCTTTTACTTCTACGGAGGGCTGGGCATGACCTGGAGTTTGCTTTGGCTGTTGTTGGGTTCCAATACGCCTTCGTCGGATCCGAGGATCTCTTCGGAGGAAAGGAGCTGGATTGAATCTGGTACTGTCATCGCGGAAACTGAGGTGAGCAGGGTTTTTTCCGGTCCATGTGTGACGTCATCATCCAGAATGATTTTCAGAGACCACCCACTCCTTGGAGAGCCATCTTCACGTCTGTGCCCTTCATAGCTATCATCATCACCCACTGTGGCCAGAATTGGGGCTTTTGGACCCTTCTTACCGAAATACCAAGCTTCATGAAGCAAATACTGAAGTACAAGAACACATCGGTATGATTTATTATTTTAACAGCATTGTTCGATGGATGATCCCTAATTTTCAGACTGGTTTTATCTCTGCACTTCCATATTTGGTTATGTGGCTGATGAATCTCTGGTGGAGCCCGATAGCTGACTACATAATACAGAAAAAATATGTGACCCTAATAGCCAGCAGAAAAATCTTCAACTCTATAGGTGCTTATAAATTTTTGATAGAGGATCCTCATGGGGGTGCTGCAAGGATCTATTCTCGGACCTATGCGTTCGCTCAATGTATGCACACAATTATATCTGCAAAATGATGATGTTTTACAACTGTTTCAGGTTTATTCATACCTGCCATTGCGCTGATTTCTATCACTTTCATCGAGAGCACCAACAAGGAAGTGATTATCACGATTCTAGTGATAACGGTGGCTTTCAATGCTGGACACTATTGTGGATTCAACATCAACCATATGGATATTTCGCCTACGTATGCTGGGATTCTTATGGGGATATCGAATAGCTTTTCCGCCATCTTCACCATGTTGGCTCCTTTGGCAGTGGATTTAGTTAAATATATCACCGGTTATGAAGAGGTGGGTGATCATTCTAGAGTTTTCTTTGGGGTGGAACATAGTCTAGGCAAAAACCTTCATCATCTTTTATCAAATACAGTTTATTTTTTCTTCGAGATTTCAGTCAATAGTCGAGTATTTTTATTGTGATGAACACTGAAATCTCGAAGCAAAAATGACAAAACTCAACAATACATTTTTTCATTTCAGACAAATAAAGCGCTTTGGAATATAATATTCTGTGTATCTGCGGGATTCTACATAACAGCTGGATCAATTTTCATCATATTTGGTTCAGGTGAAATTCAGTCGTGGAATTTTTCTGATAGTAAGAAAAAGAACAGCACTGACAGAACTGATTCAGAAGATGGAAATACGAAGATCATAAATAATCCTATTTCGAGAATATCAATACTTGATTGAATATTATTGAATTATTGTTGAGAACTCTATTGACGCTCTGAATTCAAATACTGAAATAATAAAAATGAGATTTTCAAATCTTCAATCCTCCACAACATATCTGTCAATTTATGCTCTAATAATTCTCATCTGAGGTTAGTTTGTTCATACATACATTTGTTTTTGTGAAGACCTCCATTCAAAATGTGTCAAAATGATAAAACTGTCTGTTTCTTCGAAAATTTCCCCAAGAATGGATATTTTGGCTGAAAATTAATGTATTCATCACTTCATATGTATAAAAGAGAAGGTTATAATCATAAATTCTAACATTCAAGAAGATTCAGATGGTTTCTGAGATATTTGTCAGTCAAGATTTGTTAGTATATTAATTAGCATTATTCGGTAACAGATGTTTTGTTTCTAATTTCCATATTTGGAAATCCATCAACCTGTTCATAATTTTTAAGTTATTCTATCAAATTCACCTTCAACCTCATCCTTGATTTTGCTTGAAATATAGTCAATGTGATTTTTGAATATCTTCCGGAATAGTTCACTTTTTCACATAATATATATATATACATATATATATATATATATATATATATATTTATTTTTGGCCATAATCTGCATAATTCATATACGAAATTAATCAATATTTAGTTATAAGTTATTGAAATCATCTCTTCATCATTCCCGGAATTAGAAGCACTTTTAATTATGAGTCATTACATTAATTTTTCATGATGTGATTCTGAAAATATATTTCAAATATTCTCAAGTGCCCTGAATAATATTCTGAAAATATTCTGAAAACATATTAAAATGGGACGGTAATATGCGTTGCTGAGATATCAAAGATTAAATTCATAATATTATTAAAACCTTCAGAAGATTGTCCTGGGAAAATATTCTAGAAACATCCTTATGATTTTCTCATAAACAGAAAATAATTCATACAGGCAGATAACAACCAGTTAGAATAATGTAGGCAAGTACGTGAATGAAAATATTCCTACCATAGAATTCTGAGCTTGAAATATTGAAATTTCCTCAAATCATTGAGATAAAGGGTGTTTTTTTTTATTTTTCCCCATTACTTTAAAATTATTTGACTTATCCGTATCACATTTGGCAAGAAGTCTATAAAAAATACGAGTTTCATTTGAGTTATGAATGTAATCTAATGACAAAAACACCGAAATGAATAAATGATTAGATATTTTTTATTGTTCTACCTATTATTCTTTTATTTTGTTCATTAAAGTTCATTTCAATTGATATTTCTCAATACAACGCGAGCTCAGATTTAGAAGGATATTTTTTACGGTGGTTTTCTTATACCTTCTCATACTTTTATATATACAGTGTGTCCAAGATAAGAATGAATAGCATGGGGATATCGGAAAAGGTAAGTGATACGGGGTCGATTAAATAAGAGAAAAGTAGCGCATTTATGTGCCTAATAATATGACTTTTAGAAAGTTTTAATATTCCAAGTATTTTCGGAGATATCCGAGAAAAACCGAAATGGAAAAAATTATGTTCTGTTATCATAATAATACTGTAGTTTGGTAGAATTTTTGACATATTACCGTTCCTACTCTTACATCTCGTTACCTACCTAATTTGTGTTAAAAACTTTTCGAATATTGAAAAATTTGATATGTTGTCATGTTACATTTTTTGCCAAAGAAATTGTGTTGATGCTGAACGTGCGTATTCTAATAAGTATCCAGAGAGGCGACAACCTGGTAAATCTATATTTAGACGCCTACTATCTAGAATTGAAGAAAAAAAATTAAGTAATCACTAAATTACATTTTGCGCGAGAAAAGGTTCCGAAACCATATTGTGTGATACATTGCTGTATTAACAATGAAAAATGAAGTCGGATACTTTAGTTTCGGCCCATATAAAAATACAAAGTTGATGATGTTTTCTAAAAGACGAAACGTCGCAGAAAAATTCTGCTTATGTCATCGTGTAGTCCTTGAAAAGTGGCCATGGCGAAGTGCTATTTGTTTTACATTTTCTTTGAAAATAAAGCTAGGAGAAAATAAAAACGAAATTCTCAAATTTCGGTTTTTCTCGGATATCTCCGAAACTACTTGGAATATTAAAACTTCATAAATGTCATATTATTAGGCACATAAATGCGCTACTTTTCTCTAATTTAATCGACCATGTATCACTTACCGTTTCCGATATCCCCATGCTGTTCATTCTTATCTTGGACACACTGTATAGGTAATTCAAATTGCCAATGAAAGTAAGTATTAAAAAACTAAAACATACAATATACGTCAACGAGTAAATATACGGGGTGATACAAACTCCTCGGTCACGGCCATTTACATGCTGATTGATAATATTATGAACTGTTCTATAAATGTAGCCTATTTTGATTATTTAATCAGGATCAGGAATTTCACGACTTCGTGCACCACTTTTTGATTGAATCATTGTGTTTTGCATGTTTTCGAGCAAATAAACTTTTCAGACATACATTTGGGTGCAATGATTCATAATGTGTATATATTAGCTGCACCTCAAAGAAAAATATTCAAGTTATTGTGATAATGTGATTCCAAATTGGGCATGGAATGATATGGAAATACACTTTGGAATTGGTGACCGAAAGGAGTATCGAAATATGCCGAATTCATGTGAGTTATTATCTCGAAAGCTTCTCATTAGATTGATGAAATGACCAAAAAAAAAACCAGCTACGATATTTGTCAAACCCACTTTGTTAATATTTGAAAATTACTCAACTGAAATATACTACAAAAGAAACATTTGAGAAAGTAACATGTTATGATTTTAAGTTCGAATATACCATGATTTAAGATTATATCTAATAATATATAATTTCAATCAGAGTAATTTTGTATGAAGGCCAACTTTGAGATTTTACCTATGATCAAAAAAAATAACCCGAACATTAACGATTGAATAAAAATACTAGGATTATGACTCTGAATTTGTTGTGGTGTTTTCTGTTTTTGGATAAAGGTCGCAGGAATTGGTGAGTAGGTATTTACTGATAGGACTTATCAGAATAATCATTACAATAATCTTCGAAAGATTTCATGAAAAATGATGTATTCTGGCATTTCGGTCGATTAATTATTTATTATATTCGGATAGAAAATATTCAAAATCAATTTTTTCTTCAACGTTTCCAGATTTATCACTGTGTTTGGAAATAATCCTCATCTAGAAAAAGGACTATCAACGGTGAATTTACGAGTTTTCAATATATTCACTTGTTTACTATTCCTATATACAGTGTCCTTCATAAAGTCATTAATAAAAGTTTTTCCTATATGATGCGGACTTTATGAAGGACACTGTATATGACACTCAAAAGTGAACTTGTAGCATGTCAGTTTGTTTGTTATAATTCAGAAATATTTACAGAAGTAAAAATAACACAATAGAGTTTCAATAACTATTATCACTATACAAGCACTGATTCGATTACAATAAGAAATAATTATATATTACTTTCTACAGGTCTATTGAAAGGTAGTTCTCAGAAAATATTGAGGGTGCCATCTGAAAAAAAGTTAGTCACTTCCGGTTGCACAAGAAATGACTTCCGTTTTTTATTCAGTTGAAATTATAAGTCACTGAATTACGGCAGATAGTGATAATTACAATTTTTCATCTTTCCAAATGGCTAAGATATACAATGGTGACAGGTGCGATTTGCACCTATAATGGATATCATAAATATCCTATACCTATATAATAACCTTATAAAAGAAAAAAATATATTATTTTGAATAATTGATTGGAGCTGAAAACGCTTAAATTTGTTTCCTGATAGGGAATTCTCTCTATTTGAATAAAATACCTGTTACTGCATATGTAATATGGTTCTAACATCAAGTCGAATCTTTGATCATTTTGATCGAGATAGTAATCTCGATCATTATTGAAATGTTCTAGACATGTAGCGGTTGTGCATTTACCATCATCACCAATATTGGACTTGTGAGTTATTTTTTGTAAGTACCAACTTATTTTATTTGAAAACGATGAAAAATTTAAAGTACAAGAATCGAGATTGATACATCACGTTAGAATTTTTTTGAAACAATGAAAAAACTAAAACTAGCCTGATAGGTACTTGATTTAGAGTTTCTCAAATATTTTTACTAGGGTCACTTTCATTCACTAACAGGTACTACATATATATTTGTTTAGGGACATCCTGTATTGGAAGGTCCTAACATTTTGTATGGTTGAAAAGTGAAACAATCATTTCTTTCTCGATAATTATTCAATTTCGACTGTAGATATTTGCTGCATTCCTGTGCTGAAACATTGATCTCAAGTTGTTTTGCTTTCACTCTCGTAATAACAATTGATTGTACTTATCTCTTGATTAATCAACAAAAGAAAATCGTCTTGTATCTTGAGAACTCATTCGTTATCTGATGAAATGTGAAGGATTTCAAATAACAATATCCTGCAAAATATCGCCAACTTCAGTATCATAATTTATCTCTGGGTATCATGATAGAAGCGAAATCTAAATATTATGTGAAGCCACTTGTATTGATGATCAGATCTGAGTAGAGAAGAATTTAGCGTGAATTTATGCATTAAATTTTCTCAGCAAAACGAGGAAGCAACTCTTGATTTGAAGTTAGTCAAGGTTCATCAGGTAATTAGATGCACAAAACCATTCCTAATTTTTTACTGATTATAAGTCATTCAAAATTTTTGTATATCTAATTCGAGTATATGTATGTATTTCAGTTGTTATCTCACATTTTTTCGTTATTTTTTCGAAAGGCGTCACTTATTAGTATTCACGAACATTGTTTTAAATCTTCTGTTTTAAAAAAAACTCATTCAAAAGTACATGCTATCGATTACAGTTGTTGCAAACTGCTGACCTAGCATATGCGAGAGTCATACTCAATATGAACCTCCGGAAGATATGGTTCCAGAAATCCAAGAGGGATGAGACCGAAAAAGGTTAGTTGTAGAATGAGGTACATTCGCGTTACATATGGTTGGTTCAATCAGAATAAAGTTGCATTATCTGTGAAGCGTATTTGTTTTTTTAGGTCCACTTTTCGGTTGCCGACATGTTCAAATGATCTTCTATTTCTTCCTAATGACTTTCACGTACTGCATGAGATCAGTTCTCTCAGTTGCAATAGTTGCTATGACTGATCCAAATACCACAGCTAACAAAGAAATAGAGGTTAGTATCCAAGAATCAATGGTGGTGGTAATTGTGTTAATTCATCATGAAGAAAAATATACTTTTCTTCATTTTTCAATTTCTATTTTATTCACCGGAATATACATATTATTTCTGATAGCTTGAAATAACTTCACAAACTCATATTGGAAATGAGTCGCAGGTGTGAGGTTATTCGTGATAATCTGAGGTATCCATAACGATGATAAAGTGTGAGGTTCTCTTGAGGTATATATTGGGGAAAAATAAAATCCACATGAATGTAGTAGGCCTTTAATTGATAAAATTATAGTGAGAATAGGTATGAGTTATATTTTGGAAGATATCAGCGTAATAATTTGAGGTACTCGTAGTGATAATGCGAATAATTATATTGTCAGGTGTGAGGTCTATTATTGTGATATTTTCCGAGGATTTTTGATATATCTTTTGAGATTCTACAAAGAATGCATCAGATAGTTGTTATAGCTTTATGAAAACACGTGAGAATGAGAATGATTGACTCCAGCTTTGTGAGGTCTCTTGAGATATTTTTTGAAAGCTCAACAAGAAAATTTAAACTATCTTTTTATATAATATCCTGTGTGATGACTTGAGGAACTTGTAATGATACGAGTGACAATGATTGGTCTCAGATGTGAGAGGTCTCTCAACAGATCTTTTGAAAAAAACATTTTCAAGATCTGTTGTTAAAACTTTTTGAAATCACGTTAGAGTGAAACCCATATCTCCTATTTTATATTCGAGCAGGGTTTGAGAATGATATTTCTTACATGGGCGTGAGGTTCCTTATTGAGATATCTTTCGAAAGCTTCACAGGAAAATTTGCATCGTGGTGTGATAGCTTAAGGAAACTTGCTGTAACAATGAGAATGATTGACCTCAGGTGTGAGACGATATAGTTTGTTATAGATTTTTGAAATTACGTGAGAATGAAGATGATGGTTCTCTGTGAGGTCTCTGCAGCGGATAATTTTAGAAAATTCCATAATGAAACCCATCATATATATTCGAGTAGGAATTGACAATGATATTTCTTATATGGGCGTGAGGTTCCTTGAGATATATCTTGAAAGCTTCACAGGAAAATTTCCAGAGTGTTGTGGTAGCTAAAGGAACTAGCTGTAACAATGAGAATGATTGACCTCAGGTGTGAGTCGATAAAGTTGTTAAAACTTTTTGAAATCACGTGAGAATGAAACCCATATCTCCAATTATTCGAGCAGGATTTGAGAATGATGTTTCTTATATGGGCGTGAGGTTCCTTGAGATATATCTTGAAAGCTTCACAGGAAAATTTCTAGAGTGTTGTGGTAGCTAAAGGAACTAGCTGTAACAATGAGAATGATTGACCTCAGGTGTGAGTCGATAAAGTTGTTAAAACTTTTTGAAATCACGTGAGAATGAAACCCATATCTCCAATTATTCGAGCAGGATTTGAGAATATGTTTCTTATATGGGCGTGAGGTTCCTTGAGATATATCTTGAAAGCTTCACAGGAAAATTTCCAGAGTGTTGTGGTAGCTAAAGGAACTAGCTGTAACAATGAGAATGATTGACCTCAGGTGTGAGTCGATAAAGTTGTTAAAACTTTTTGAAATCACGTGAGAATGAAACCCATATCTCCAATTATTCGAGCAGGATTTGAGAATGATGTTTCTTATATGGGCGTGAGGTTCCTTGACATATATCTTGAAAGCTTCACAGGAAAATTTCCAGAGTGTTGTGGTAGCTAAAGGAACTAGCTGTAACAAAATGAGTATGATTGACCTCAGGTGTGAGTCGATAAAGTTGTTAAAACTTTTTGAAATCACGTGAGAATGAAACCCATATCTCCAATTATTCGAGCAGGATTTGAGAATATGTTTCTTATATGGGCGTGAGGTTCCTTGAGATATATCTTGAAAGCTTCACAGGAAAATTTCCAGAGTGTTGTGGTAGCTAAAGGAACTAGCTGTAACAATGAGAATGATTGACCTCAGGTGTGAGTCGATAAAGTTGTTAAAACTTTTTGAAATCACGTGAGAATGAAACCCATATCTCCAATTATTCGAGTAGGAATTGACAATGATATTTCTTATATGGGCGTGAGGTTCCTTGAGATATATCTTGAAAGCTTCACAGGAAAATTTCCAGAGTGTTGTGGTAGCTAAAGGAACTAGCTGTAACAATGAGAATGATTGACCTCAGGTGTGAGTCGATAAAGTTGTTAAAACTTTTTGAAATCACGTGAGAATGAAATCCATATCTCCAATTATTCGAGCAGGATTTGAGAATGATGTTTCTTATATGGGCGTGAGGTTCCTTGAGATATATCTTGAAAGCTTCACAGGAAAATTTCCAGAGTGTTGTGGTAGCTAAAGGAACTAGCTGTAACAATGATAATGATTGACCTCAGGTGTGAGTCGATAAAGTTGTTAAAACTTTTTGAAATCACGTGAGAATGAAACCCATATCTCCAATTATTCGAGTAGGATTTGAGAATATGTTTCTTATATGGGCGTGAGGTTCCTTGAGATATATCTTAAAAGCTTCACAAGAAAATTTTCAGAGTGTTGTGGTAGCTAAAGGAACTAGCTGTAACAATGAGAATGATTGACCTCAGGTGTGAGTCGATAAAGTTGTTAAAACTTTTTGAAATCACGTGAGAATGAAACCCATATCTCCAATTATTCGAGCAGGATTTGAGAATGATGTTTCTTATATGGGCGTGAGGTTCCTTGAGATATATCTTGAAAGCTTCACAGGAAAATTTCCAGAGTGTTGTGGTAGCTAAAGGAACTAGCTGTAACAATGAGAATGATTGACCTCAGGTGTGAGTCGATAAAGTTGTTAAAACTTTTTGAAATCACGTGAGAATGAAACCCATATCTCCAATTATTCGAGTAGGAATTGACAATGATATTTCTTATATGGGCGTGAGGTTCCTTGAGATATATCTTGAAAGCTTCACAGGAAAATTTCCAGAGTGTTGTGGTAGCTAAAGGAACTAGCTGTAACAATGAGAATGATTGACCTCAGGTGTGAGTCGATAAAGTTGTTAAAACTTTTTGAAATCACGTGAGAATGAAATCCATATCTCCAATTATTCGAGCAGGATTTGAGAATGATGTTTCTTATATGGGCGTGAGGTTCCTTGAGATATATCTTGAAAGCTTCACAGGAAAATTTCCAGAGTGTTGTGGTAGCTAAAGGAACTAGCTGTAACAATGATAATGATTGACCTCAGGTGTGAGTCGATAAAGTTGTTAAAACTTTTTGAAATCACGTGAGAATGAAACCCATATCTCCAATTATTCGAGTAGGATTTGAGAATATGTTTCTTATATGGGCGTGAGGTTCCTTGAGATATATCTTAAAAGCTTCACAAGAAAATTTTCAGAGTGTTGTGGTAGCTAAAGGAACTAGCTGTAACAATGAGAATGATTGACCTCAGGTGTGAGTCGATAAAGTTGTTAAAACTTTTTGAAATCACGTGAGAATGAAACCCATATCTCCAATTATTCGAGCAGGATTTGAGAATGATGTTTCTTATATGGGCGTGAGGTTCCTTGAGATATATCTTGAAAGCTTCACAGGAAAATTTCCAGAGTGTTGTGGTAGCTAAAGGAACTAGCTGTAACAATGAGAATGATTGACCTCAGGTGTGAGTCGATAAAGTTGTTAAAACTTTTTGAAATCACGTGAGAATGAAACCCATATCTCCAATTATTCGAGCAGGATTTGAGAATGATATTTCTTATATGGGCGTGAGGTTCCTTGAGATATATCTTGAAAGCTTCACAGGAAATTTTCCAGAGTGTTGTGGTAGCTAAAGGAACTAGCTGTAACAATGAGAATGATTGACCTCAGGTGTGAGTCGATAAAGTTGTTAAAACTTTTTGAAATCACGTGAGAATGAAACCCATATCTCCAATTATTCGAGCAGGATTTGAGAATGATATTTCTTATATGGGCGTGAGGTTCCTTGAGATATATCTTGAAAGCTTCACAGGAAAATTTCCAGAGTGTTGTGGTAGCTAAAGGAACTAGCTGTAACAATGAGAATGATTGACCTCAGATGTGAGTCGATAAAGTTGTTAAAACTTTTTGAAATCACGTGAGAATGAAACCCATATCTCCAATTATTCGAGCAGGATTTGAGAATGATGTTTCTTATATGGGCGTGAGGTTCCTTGAGATATATCTTGAAAGCTTCACAGGAAAATTTCCAGAGTGTTGTGGTAGCTAAAGGAACTAGCTGTAACAATGAGAATGATTGACCTCAGGTGTGAGTCGATAAAGTTGTTAAAACTTTTTGAAATCACGTGAGAATGAAACCCATATCTCCAATTATTCGAGCAGGATTTGAGAATGATATTTCTTATATGGGCGTGAGGTTCCTTGAGATATATCTTGAAAGCTTCACAGGAAATTTTCCAGAGTGTTGTGGTAGCTAAAGGAACTAGCTGTAACAATGAGAATGATTGACCTCAGGTGTGAGTCGATAAAGTTGTTAAAACTTTTTGAAATCACGTGAGAATGAAACCCATATCTCCAATTATTCGAGCAGGATTTGAGAATGATATTTCTTATATGGGCGTGAGGTTCCTTGAGATATATCTTGAAAGCTTCACAGGAAAATTTACAGAGTGTTGTGGTAGCTAAAGGAACTAGCTGTAACAATGAGAATGATTGACCTCAGGTGTGAGTCGATGAAGTTGTTAAAACTTTTTGAAATCACGTGAGAGTGAAACCCATATCTCCTATTTCATATTCGAGCAGGAATTGAGAATGATATTTCTTATTTGGGCGTGAGGTTCCTTATTGAGATATATTTCGAAAGCTTCACAGGAAAATTTGCATCGTGGTGTGATAGCTTAAGGAAACTTGTTGTAACAATAATGAGAATGATTGACCTCAGGTGTGAGTCGATATATTTTGTTATAGATTTTTGAAATCACGTGAGAATGAAGATGATGGTTCTCTGTGAGGTCTCTGCAGCGGATAATTTTAAAAAATTCCATAATGAAACCCATCATATATATTCGAGTAGGAATTGACAATGATATTTCTTATATGGGCGTGAGGTTCCTTGAGATATCTTTTGAAAGCTTCACAGAAAAATGTCCAGAGTATTGTGGTAGCTAAAGGAATTAGCTGTAACAATATGAGAATGAGAATGATTGACCTCAGGTGTGAGTCGATATAGTTTGTTATAGATTTTTGAAATCACGTGAGAATGAAGATGATGGTTCTCTGTGAGGTCTCTGCAGCGGATAATTTTAAAAAATTCCATAATGAAACCCATATATATTCGAGTAGGAATTGAGAATGATATTTTTTATATGGGCGTGAGGTTCCTTGAGATATATCTTGAAAGCTCAGGTGTGAGTCGATATAGTTGTTAAAACTTTTTGAAATCACGTGAGAGTGAAACCCATATCTCCTATTTCATATTCGAGCAGGATTTGAGAATGATATCTCTCATTTGGGCGTGAGGTTCCTTGAGATATCTTCTGAAAGCTTCACAGGAAAATTTGCATAGTGTTGCGGTAGCTAGAGGAACTAGCTGTAACAATGAGAATGATTGATCTCAGGTGTGAGTGAAGATGATGGTTCTCTGTGAGGTCTCTGCAGCGGATAATTTTAAAAAATTCCATAACGAAACCCATCATATATATTCGAGCAGGTATTGACATAAATGATATTTCTTATATGGGCGTGAGGTTCCTTGAGATATATCTTGAAAGCTTCACAGAAAAATGTCTAGAGTATTGTGGTAGCTAAAGGAACTAGCTGTAACAATATGAGAATGAGAATGATTGACCTCAGGTGTGAGGTCGATAGTTGTCATTGCTTCTTGAGAATGAGACTGATGGTTCTCTGTGAGGTCTCTTCAGCGAATAATTTCCAAAGATCCCATATCAACGAAACCCACAGTGACATCGCTAACAATCCCCCAGGTGTACCACTGGGACAACCAGAGTGTCGTACTGTCAGCCTTCTTCTGGGGCTACGTCCTACTCCAGGTGCCTTCAGCCCAGCTGGGCAAGAAGATAGGCGCCAAGTGGATGCTGGTGGCCTGCACCACCTTGGACTCGATCTCGTGCATCTCCATCCCCATCATGGCCAGCCATTTCGGCGCCACGGGGGTGATGGTGTGCAGGGTGTTTCAGGGGTTGGCCCAGGGGGGAGTTGCCCCCCTGTTGCACACCATGCTGGGGTGTTGGGCACCCCCCAGCGAGAGATCTGTCATGGGGACTGTCGCCTACGTGGGTGAGTGGGGAGGGGGGTGGGTTTATGAAAAGTTTTTTGTGGGCATTTTTAACATTCAGCACTAGAGAGTTATATTGAGCATGATAGTATTGAAGAATAAAAGATTCTTCAACAGATTAAAGTAAAAAAGGAAAAATTACCTATCTGTTTTGTTGGGTCTTTTCAATTTGAGTTTCAAATAAACTCCATAAGCCGAAATAATGATAAATCTATAGTTAGAGCAATAACAAAAATCCAAATCAGCAGCAACTAAATAATTTCTATGTTCAAAATTTTCCATAAAATCAAAGTAAGGTTGAAAAATTGTGGAACACAAAGATGTAATACTATTATTTTCATCTTTCGAAAGCGGCAAGAAAGCTCGATAGGTACTTAATTCATTCAAATAACCTACATTTCATAATATTCTTCATCTAAATCATTGATTTCATTAATTATTCACTATTATATTGAAATTATATCCAATAATTCATACAACTAACAGAAAAAAAGGTAAAATGACTAATATATAAAAAAATTGGTCAGATCTTTCATCATAGAAGAATAAAAATAGTAATTTACGTAACAAGTCCGGAAAATACTGTTTTTTTTGGATGAGTGTACAAAATTCAAGGACGAGCGTAGCGAGTCCAAAAAAACTGTTTTCGGGCGTGTTGCGTACACAATTTTTTCGGCAACCGTGTAGAATAACAAATCAAAGAAACACATTTCTGTATTAGAACAAAATTTCGAACATTTCAATTCTTATTTATATTAATATTTATATTAAAATTAGAACAATTGTTAATATTGAATGGATTCAATTTGTTTGAAATGCTTGGTATATTTAAGTGCCTTTTGTTGAAGTCAGAACAAGAAGGTAAAGTTTCCGTTTCACATTGATTGTTTTCATCTGATAATTTTTGAATGTTAGCTAATTTTATGTCAGATAGCTGTCAGTCGTTATTTTGCTGCTATGGTAATGATCAACTGCATTTATCAAAACCATACTACCAAGATTTTCATATTTACAATGACAACAACGAGTGATTCTTCCAGACCTAGTCCGGGAAGTACGTACTTCCCGGACTAGGCCGGAAAAATGCCACTTTCTCGAAAAAAAATCGTCTGAAAAGATTATGTATAATTGACAGTTCAAACTGGCAATTATGTATAATTGACAGTTCAAACTGGCAATTATAATTTTATTTTCTGCATGTCCGTTCAGCACTTTCGTAATATCGATATTCTACGAAAAATGATAATTTTCCTGCATTCTTGAGCATCGTTTTCTATAGAATGAAGCACTGATGTATTCAGGTATATTTTATGTTCTAGGTTCGACCTTTGGAAATATATTATGCCTGCCCCTAACAGGGGTGATATGTTCGGGACATTGGGGTTGGCCAGCCTCTTTCTACCTTTTTGGATTGCTGGGTCTCACATGGGCTTTGGCATGGACTATTTTTGGTGCTAATTCGCCCAGTACACATAAGTCTATCAGCCACGTCGAGAGGAAATACATCGAAACAAGTCTAGGACAAATCGAAAAAAAAGTATGTATTCAGCTTTTTTTTGTATTTCCAGCCAGTAACTAGACCCTCAGACCAATAAAGAGGGTTTACCAGAAAAAGTAATTTAACAGAATTCCCATTGGTTTATATTACTTGAATATGAGGGTTTCTTTCGGTGTCAATTTTGAATACTTTTTATGAATGCAATGGTATGTATGTATATGTA
This sequence comes from Chrysomela aeneicollis, assembly GCA_029955515.1. Classification (NCBI taxonomy): domain Eukaryota; kingdom Metazoa; phylum Arthropoda; class Insecta; order Coleoptera; family Chrysomelidae; genus Chrysomela; species Chrysomela aeneicollis. Next base: position 1,088,286 of record JARUHQ010000021.1, on the reverse strand, counting down.
TGGAAAAAATTCAAAATGTGAACGTGGGGACATTGAATGTACGCCATATGGTTCTGAATATCCAACAAACGTCTCAATTTGGACCTAAAATGGACAACATATAGTCTATAATTGTAAGCCATATGGAATACCTTAAATATATGTTCAATGGACATCTCCATGTGGACATCGATTGGACAATGGCTATCGATATTTTGAAGAAGAGGTCATTAAATGGACACCAAATGGACTACCTTGTCTGGACGACAATTGGATATATATCTTCATGTGTATATCCTATGGATGTCCAAAATATATCCATGGACACCTTGGACATATACTGGACACAAAACGCATGTCCAATGGACATCTTGTGCTATTAGGGTTAGGGTAAGGATACGTGTGAAGTAACGTTAACAAATAAGAAACTAAGTGAGGGACATTAAAATTAGTAGAAACAGCACTAACATAATTGTTTTTGAGTAATATTTTCTACTCCAATTTTGACACATGCGCATCCGATATATTATCGGCTGTTTTTCCGTCAAAGTAATGAATTCTCACTAATATATACTAGTTTCTATCATTCAGCATCAACCTCTACTAGGATTCTAAAGTTCTACGAAATTATATGTTACGAGGTGAAAAACAAGGAACACAACAATTTATTTATATCCAAAAGGCCCCTCGTATAAGTCAAAGGCACCACACAACAAAAGTCAGCCATCAAGTTTCGTTGAACGCGAAGTAATGAAGACTATATTCGGCTCAATATTTGAAAAATACACGATTCAACTTTTTATTTCTCACCTTCTTTAAACATGATTCAGTGGGAATTACTTGAACTTGGCGATCTTAAATACGTTCAAGATGTGGGAAAAATCCCACACATAAAGCACAGACTGTCCGTCTCTGCATAGATGGAATATTTTTCAAGTTGTGAGATTGACGTATGCCAATAAAGCTCTTCTGTCCTGTCTCAAACCCAAACGTGCATTTAAAAAAAAACAATATTTATTTATGTTTCAGGTACATCATACTCCTTGGAGGGCCATACTGAAGTCCCCACCATTCTGGGCGGTGACTTTTGCATTCATAGGTGCTAATTGGGGAAGTTCTGTTCTTCTCACTCAAACCCCCACGTATCTCAACAAAATTCTGAAATACGACATCAAATCGGTGAGAAGATTTATAGGTACACATCCAATGTTCATATCGGCGATTTTAATTTCCTTTTTTTTTTCCTGATTTGATGAATTGAAAGCTTGAACTGTGTCATATTTTTTCAGAATAGTTTGCTATCAGCAGCCCCATATTTGGCCATGATGGCATGTTCTCTCACTTTCAGTCCCATCTGCGATAAGCTGATTAATAGCAAAATAGTTTCAAGAGGCACTGCGAGGAAGCTATTCAACAGTATAGGTGAGTAAAATAGCGCATAGTGATAAATTTTGCCGCTCGAAAAATACACTTTCTTTTTTCGCAAGACACTATAAGAAATATACAAAAGATTGTTTATACAAACGCAGTCCCTGGACAAAAAAACTCGATACTAACTTATACCACTGATGGTGCTTCTCAAGTTATCATAGAGTATGAAGTAAAATTGAAATTTAACATTTTCAGTAAATATTATGTTCACACTTTCTGATACATTAGCAAACGTATTTTATACAGGTTCACTCACGGTCGATGGTACCTTATTAGACGTTTACGGAGAACGGGACGTGGGATTATTCTGAAAATTTGGTTTATTGGGTAATCAGTTTTGTTCTATCGATCTAAAATACTTTCAGCGTTGCAAAAAGTAGCAACAACTTTGTTATTTCAAATGGAAACACCCTGTATTTTATTTCATTTTTAGATTCTTCCTGAAGAGCTGATTTCGTCGATCTATCATACTTGGTGTATAGCGCGAAATATTACAGATATATATAGGGTGTGAAAAATCGAGATTTTTCAACTTTAGGAATTTTTTGTGCTGAAACTATTCATTCTTGCTCAAAACGGCTTACATGTCCCTATCTTAACTTTTCATTTACTATCTACTGACATTTAATAGAAAAAAATAGAGGGTGATGCAAAACTCCAAATTTTGAACCAGCCGTATTTGTTTCAATTAAATATCAATCGATAGTAAATGGAAAGTTGAGATAGGGACATGTAAGCCGTTTTGATCAGAAATGATTAGTTTCGACACAAAAAATCCCTAAAGTTGAAAAATCTCGATTTTTCACACCCTATATCTCTGTAATCTTTCTCGCTATACACCAAGTATGAGGCATTGACGAAATCAGCTCTTCAGGAAGAATCTAAAAATGAAATAAAATACAGGGTGTTCCATTTGAAATAACAAAGTTGTTGTTACTTTTTCGATAGAAGTGGCAACGCCGCAACGCTAAAAGTATTTCAGATCGATAGAACAAAACTGATTACCCAAAAAACCAAATTTTCAGAATAAATCTACGTCTCCGTAAACGCGTCTAAGGTACCATCGACCGTGAGTGACCCTGTATAATTCACTGTCACTATTTTTTCACCATGCAACAGAATGATGAGTTAGTTTTCAACAATGATGGATGCAAGCCACAGAAACCTAACCTAACCTAACCTAACCTAACCTAACCTAACCTAACCTAACCTAACCTAACATAACCTAACGACTATGAGTTCTGTGATGCGAGCACAAATATGCTGTCACTCAATGACATATCATTTTCGCGCACGAGCGGCAATGCTGTCACTTAATGACATTATATCCGCTAACGAGCGCAAATGCTGTCACTTTGATGACATTTCCTCTGAAAACGTAAATTTTGCGTTGAGATTTTCGTAGAAAAATACACTTTCAAAGCTGCCGCATTGCTGATGTGTGATTTCCGAATAAGGTATGGTCTTCCCAGCCGTCAGTTTGACACTGGTGGGTTTCATCCCCAAGGACAAAGCCCCTCTGTCGGTGGCTCTTCTGATTCTAACTGGCGGTTTGAGTGCCGGTGGTTTTTGTGGTTTCCAAGTCAACCACGTGGATTTGTCCCCCAACCATTCCGGCATCATGATGGGAATCACCAACAGCTCGACTAGCATATTTTCCATAATATCGCCGCTGATTGTTCAGTTCATCGTCAGCGGAGATCAGGTAAATAGGCATCCCATTAGTGCGCACTCAGTGTATATCTATCCCTCTTTTTGATATGCATTGAAGAGAGAAACATATACACGCAGAGCGCATCAGTTTCACCAATGGGATTCGCTAAGAGTTTTTAAGCACACAGTGTATATCTATCTCTCTCTCCCGACATCCATTGAAAAGAGAAACTTATACACTGAGAGCCATCAGTTTCAACTTCAAACAACCCGCGATTTTCAACTCGAATTGATCTATTTCAGACTGACCAATCACAATGGAGGACGATATTCATCATCACAGCGTGCGTATACCTTGCCGCTGATTTGTTCTTCATAATTTTCGCTTCTGGGGAGATTCAGCCTTGGAATGACATCACAGAGGGTGACACTAATTCCGATAAGGCTCAACAAGAAACACCATCCCAAAGAAATGAAGTGTGTTAGAGAAAATGGTGGTCTATTTATTTTGTTGAATACTCATTTATGTTTTTTGATATAACATGGTATAGGAAAATATACTAGTTGAAAGATGTTTATAGATGCCTAATTTTTACAACCCTTTGTTTTTTTTGTAGGAATATAAATAGGTAGGTATCTAACATTAGACCTAGGGGTACTGGATTTCTGAATATTTGCAACTCAAGAAAATGCAACAGTTACTCAAACATTTGCATTTATTTTCAAAGATCAAAAGTTTCATTATGAAGTACTAGAGCTAGTTCAATAATAATACCTGAAGAATAATTATCAAAATAATAGTTTTTATTTATAATGGAGCTGTGGACAACAATGATAAAATGTAAATACATCCAGTACATCCAATCATCAGGGTGACAATAGAAACCAAAGGATAATCATCCAGATCTCCCACTGGAACATAAAGCTCCACATCATCGAATAGCTGCAATAGGTAACATATTAGGTATTGAAGCTGTTACTTTTCCAACAATCATACCCTATGATAGCTGAAATTCTTCCAGATGCACACTTTATGACCAGTCTCATCACAAGGTGCCTCTACTTTGAGTCCCCTTCCACATACTCTATTCAAAGAGTCAGGACACCACACCAACAAACTTGGTTTTTTCAAGGAAACTTTTCCATAACTAAAGCCAATTTTATAAACTATGATAATCTTTGTATAATGTACTTACCCTCCTGTTATTTGTGCCCTTTGGTATCTCAAATGAACTGGTAGAGTTACAGAAGATTTTTCTATGTCACTTTGATTCAAAAAAACATATATAACATGTTCTTGTGCTTCATGAGCTGGTGCTTCAACATCCACCCGACCATCTATGTATGACACAAGCTGTGAAGGAATTTACTATTCAAATCAGTCTAGGACTATTTTCTACAAACCTCTCTTGTTCTATTTAGGTCTGCAATTTCATCAGGATTCACAAACATGCCATTTGGAATATCTTGTCTGATAGTTAGCTTGCATTCAGACTGAAACCGGTCCTGTTCAGGCTTATGTGGGCTCTCGATCAGCCACAGAATATTTCTGTAAATTTTAATGGAATTTTTATTCAACAATGATTCGATGATCAGACTGATTCACCTGTGAAATCCTTCGTGTTCCACTTTTTGCGTGAGAGATATATCTAGGTCTAGACATTGGGAATCACACTTCGCACAGTAGATGAAAAACGAGGTACAAATCAATGTCCACTGAATTTTCATGGAGAATTCAAGAATATCTTCGATATCCTAACTGGGAAAACCAAACAAACAAAACATCAAAACAAACAAAACTTTTTAGGTTAGGTCAGGGAATGACTCTGTATAAGTCTACGACCTAATGAAAATTATGTGATTTTAATGATTTCATTACGCACATTTTTCTGGATAAAGATGTTTAATTTGATAGATAATCTGATATCGAGAAGTATAGATGAAATGTCAGTCGGTGAAATGCATTAAAAAAAAAGATTATAGCGTTGAATCCTCGTAACGTGGACTTTGTATCACGCCGCCGTTCTATTAGACACTCAGTATCATACCTGTCATTTCTGATGTCAGTGTCAATAGTGTCATTTGCCAGTTGCATTCTTGAATAGGTAGAGCATGAATAATGGAATAATGAAACTATTTTTATAAAAAAACTCATTATAAATAGTTATTGGAGACGTTCATTGTAAATCTAGTTAGTTTTCAAACTTGCTTGTACCATATCTTGATTGTAAATATATATCTCGTTTCAGGTTACTTGTGAAACTAAACAAGAACTTGCGAAAATGCCAACACAATTTGTTGACGTTGATTCAAACAATGAAATAAGAGCAAAGATTGCTTACAACGGTGAAATTTTGATCACTTACATTGACCAGAATATAACGCTAGAACAACTGTGCCAAGAAATAAGAGAGATATGTCGATTTCCCTATGAACAAGAGTTTACTATGAAGTGGGTGGATGAGGAGGGTGATCCCTGCACCATCTCATCTCAGATAGAACTGAATGAAGCAGTGCGCTTGTATGAACTCAACCGAGATTCAGAGCTGACAATTCATGGTGAGTAATAATGATTTGGCTGTATTAACATGGATTGTGATTTTACAAGGAGTATTGATAATTATAGGTAGTTGGTAGGCAGAATAATCTCATGGAATACTCACATTTCACAATTATAGTAAGCACCCTTATTACATTATACAATGCTGAATAAAATAATCAGTTTGTAAAAAATGAGTTCGAAGTGTTTTGTGAAGTGATAGCATTTACTTTGTCCTTGTGTATGTGCCTCAATGAGCAAAATGAATATGATGGACCAGAATATATGCAGTCTTTACAATGGAAGATGGACCCAAGGCCTTGTTCTTCAAAGAAATATTGGAAAGTCCCTTCTCAAAATTAGGAATATATTAATAGTAAAAAATAGAATTAGTACCTAGGTATACTGTTGTTCCATATAATAATTCAATTACTTTGAAGTTCTGTAAATTTTATTAATAAATATCAGTTGAACAAAATATCTATGTTCTTGAAGTAATTTTGAAAACTCATAATACCATGATTGATCCCTGAGTTTGCTAAAGGATTACCATGATTTTATGCAACTATCAGAAAGGTACTAACTATGATTGTTTTGGGACTTCAGTATCTTGGAATTTATGATTAATGCTTACTTTGGACTCTCAATAATTTCATCATAATAATTGCGTCGGTCTATCAATAAATTTATCAGACTGTGAATACATTTATCGGACTATCAATGATTTCGTCGGACTATCAATAGTTTTTTTGGACTATCAATGATTTCTTCGGATTATAGATAATTTCACCGGATTATCACTAATTACAATGGATTGCCAATTATTTCGTCAAACAATCAATAATTGCGCCAGACTATCAATCATTGCGTCGGATTATCAATGATTTCGTTGGATCAATGATTCCGTCGGTCTATCTATAATTTCGTCGGACTATTAATAGTTTATTTGGACTACCAATGATTTCTCACTATCAGTAATTGTGTCGTACTGTCAATGAATTTGTTGGAGTTAGACTATCAAAGACCTCGTCGGACTATCAAAATTTCTTCGGATTATAAATAATTTCATCGGACTATCACTAATTACATTGGATTATGAATGATTTCATCAAACTACCAATAATTGCGCCAGACTATTAATTATTGCGTCCGACTATCAATGATTTCGTTGGATCAATGATTTCGTCGGTCTATCTATAATATCGTCGGACTATCAATAGTTTATTTGGACTGTCAATGATTTCTCTGGACTATCTATAATTGCATCGAAACTATCAGAAAGCTCGTCGGACTATTAAAATTTCTTCGGACCATCAATAATTTCATAGGACTATCAATAATTTCATAGGACTATCACTAATTTCATTGGATTATCAAAAATTTCGTCAGACTATCGATAATTGCGTCAGACTATCGATAATTGCGCCAGACTATTAATCATTACGTCGGACTATCAATGAATTTGTCAGTCCATCAATCATTATGTCGGACTATCAATGATTCCGTTGGATAGTCAATTAATCCTTTGGACTATCAATGATTTCTTCGGACTAGCAATAAATTCATCGGATTATGCCTATTTAGGCTATCCAAGGACTATCAAAAATACCCTAGCATGATTTAAGGTTTGGATTATCCTGATCGTATACGATCTCATAGACGTACGAACAATTTTCTGGAACCAGCATGATTTTATCTGACTATCAATAACACGCTGGGACTATCAACGGTTTCCTGAGATCATCATTTCTCAAGGTACATTATCTCAAAAACCCGACGACATGTTTGCCCTTTGGCGTTCTACGGTGTGTTGGGGTTTGTGGGTCACAAGGACCCTTCCCCCACCCTCACCCCCCACCATCTCCCTCCCCCCCACCCCATTTCGGAATTTCGGGTGCGACGCCGTATCGACCGACGTCCTGACGGCTATCCGACGCCGACGTTGCCACGCCGTCAATGCGCGAGCCACGTGACCACTCGATCCGTCGAATATGGAATCTGAAGGAAGGACAATTCGGTCGATCCGAGAAAAATCATTTGGTACTTTTGTTTATCGCACTTCTACGAGTTGAAAAAAAAATTTCTTTTTGGTGAAACATGAATCCGAAATAGAAACGGGGCGGTCACAAGTTTCCAACACTCAGCAGAAAAAACTACGAACAAAATAACGTTTTTCGCTCAATTTCTGGTGATTTTTATTTATTATATACTCGCTATTTTGTAACGTGCTCTTTAGTGTCGATGCTATTTTCGTAACGCGCTGTTTGGGTGCTGTTTTGTGTTTCGGCGCTATTTTCTTTTGATTCTGAGTTGTTTTTTGTTGCGGCGCTTTTTTTTTTCGGGGATGTTTTTTATTGTTTCGGCGCCGTTTTTTTATGTTTCGGTGTTGTTTTCTGTTTCGGCGCTGTTTTTTTGTTATGGTGCTTATTTGTTTGTTTCGGCGTTGTTTTTTTAATGTTTCGGTGCTGTTTTCTGTTTAGGCATATTTCCTTTGTTTCGGTGCTATTTTTTGTTTCGGTACTGTTTTCTTTTTCGGCGCTATTTTCTTTTGATTCTGAGTTGTTTTTTGTTTCGGCGCTTTTTTTTTTCGGGGATGTTTTTTATTGTTTCGGCGCCGTTTTTTTATGTTTCGGTGTTGTTTTCTGTTTCGGCGCTGTTTTTTTGTTATGGTGCTTTTTTGTTTGTTTCGGCGTTGTTTTTTTTATGTTTCGGTGCTGTTTTCTGTTTAGGCATATTTCCTTTGTTTCGGTGCTATTTTTTGTTTCGGTACTGTTTTCTTTTTCGGCGCTATTTTCTTTTGATTCTGAGTTGTTTTTTGTTGCGGCGCTTTTTTTTTTCGGGGATGTTTTTTATTGTTTCGGCGCCGTTTTTTTATGTTTCGGTGTTGTTTTCTGTTTCGGCGCTGTTTTTTTGTTATGGTGCTTTTTTGTTTGTTTCGGCGTTGTTTTTTTTATGTTTCGGTGCTGTTTTCTGTTTAGGCATATTTCCTTTGTTTCGGTGCTATTTTTTGTTTCGGTACTGTTTTCTTTTTCGGCGCTATTTTCTTTTGATTCTGAGTTGTTTTTTGTTTCGGCGCTTTTTTTTTTCGGGGATGTTTTTTATTGTTTCGGCGCCGTTTTTTTATGTTTCGGTGTTGTTTTCTGTTTCGGCGCTGTTTTTTTGTTATGGTGCTTTTTTGTTTGTTTCGGCGTTGTTTTTTTTATGTTTCGGTGATGTTTTCTGTTTAGGCATATTTCCTTTGTTTCGGTGCTATTTTTTGTTTCGGTACTGTTTTCTATTTCGGCGCTATTTTCTTTAGTTTCGGAGCTGTTTTTTCTTGCGGCATTATTCTTTTGTTTTATCGCCGTTTCATTTCGTTTCGTCGCTGTTATGGTTCGGCTCTGTTTTTTGTTTTGGTGTTTTTTTGTTTCGTTGGTGTTTTTTTTTGTATCGGCGTTTGTTTTCATTCCGGCGATGTTTTTTTATGTTTCGGTGCTGTTTTCTATCTCGGCACTATTTTCTTTGTTTCGGTGCTGTTTTTTTTGTTTCGATGATGTTTTTTTCGTTTTAGTGCTGGTTTATTTTGTATCGTCGCTGTTGTTTATGGTTCGGCTATGTTTTTGGTTTCGGTGTTTTTTTTTGTTTCGTGGCTGTTTTTTTATTTCGGCGATGTTTTTTTATGTTTCGGTGCTGTTTTTTGTTTCGGCGCTGTTTTTTTTTGTTATGGTGCTTTTTTTTTGTCTCGGCGCGGTTTTTTGTTTAGGCGTTTTTTGTTTGTTTCGGCGTTTTTTGTTTGTTTCGGCGTTGTTTTTTTTATGTTTCGGTGCTGTTTTCTGTTTAGGTATATTTCCTTTGTTTCGGTGCTATTTTTTGTTTCGGTACTGTTTTCTATTTCGGCGCTATTTTCTTTAGTTTCGGAGCTGTTTTTTCTTGCGGCATTATTCTTTCGTTTTATCGCCGTTTCATTTCGTTTCGTCGCTGTTATGGTTCGGCTCTGTTTTTTGTTTTGATGTTTTTTTGTTTCGTTGGTGTTTTTTTTGTATCGGCGTTTGTTTTCATTCCGGCGATGTTTTTTTATGTTTCGGTGCTGTTTTCTATCTCGGCACTATTTTCTTTGTTTCGGTGCTGTTTTTTTTTGTTTCGATGATGTTTTTTTCGTTTTAGTGCTGGTTTATTTTGTATCGTCGCTGTTGTTTATGGTTCGGCTATGTTTTTGGTTTCGGTGTTTTTTTTTGTTTCGTGGCTGTTTTTTTATTTCGGCGATGTTTTTTTATGTTTCGGTGCTGTTTTTTGTTTCGGCGCTGTTTTTTTTTTGTTATGGTGCTTTTTTTTTGTCTCGGCGCGGTTTTTTGTTTAGGCGTTTTTTGTTTGTTTCGGCGTTTTTTGTTTGTTTCGGCGTTGTTTTTTTTATGTTTCGGTGCTGTTTTCTGTTTAGGTATATTTCCTTTGTTTCGGTGCTATTTTTTGTTTCGGTACTGTTTTCTATTTCGGCGCTATTTTCTTTAGTTTCGGAGCTGTTTTTTGTTGCGGCATTATTATTTCGTTTTATCGCCGTTTCATTTCGTTTCGTCGCTGTTATGGTTCGGCTCTGTTTTTTGTTTTGGTGTTTTTTTGTTTCGTTGCTGTTTTTTTTTTGTTTCGGCGTTTGTTTTCATTCCGGCGATGTTTTTTTATGTTTCGGTGCTGTTTTCTATCTCGGCACTATTTTCTTTGTTTCGGTGCTGTTTTTTTGTTTCGATGATGTTTTTTTCGTTTTAGTGCTGGTTTATTTTGTATCGTCGCTGTTGTTTATGGTTCGGCTATGTTTTTGGTTTCGGTGTTTTTTTGTTTCGTGGCTGTTTTTTTATTTCGGCGATGTTTTTTATGTTTCGGTGCTGTTTTTTGTTTCGGCGCTGTTTTTTTTTTGTTATGGTGCTTTTTTTGTCTCGGCGCGGTTTTTTTTGTTTAGGCGTTTTTTGTTTGTTTCGGCGTTTTTTGTTTGTTTCGGCGTTGTTTTTTTATGTTTCGGTGCTGTTTTCTGTTTAGGCATATTTCCTTTGTTTCGGTGCTATTTTTTGTTTCGGTACTGTTTTCTGTTTCGGCGCTATTTTCTTTAGTTTCGGAGCTGTTTTTTGTTGCGGCATTATTCTTTCGTTTTATCGCCGTTTCATTTCGTTTCGTCGCTGTTATGGTTCGGCTCTGTTTTTTGTTTTGTTTTTTTTTGTTTCGTTGCTGTTTTTTTTTGTATCGGCGTTTGTTTTCATTCCGGCGATGTTTTTATGTTTCAGTGCTGTTTTCTATCTCGGCGCTATTTTCTTTGTTTCGGTGCTGTTTTTTTGTTTCGATTATGTTTTTTTCGTTTTGGTGCTGGTTTATTTTGTATCGTCGCTGTTGTTTATGGTTCGGCTATGTTTTTGGTTTCGGTGTTTTTTTTTTGTTTCGTGGCTGTTTTTTTATTTCGGCGATGTTTTTTTATGTTTCGGTGCTGTTTTCTGTTTCGGCGCTATTTTCTTTGTTTCGGTGCTGTTTTTGTTTCGGCGATATTTTTTCGTTTTGGCACTGTTTTATTTTGTATCGTCTCTGCTTCCTATGGTTCGGCTCTGTTTTGTGTTTCGGTGCCTTTCGTTTTGTTGTTTCTTGTTTCGGCGCAGTTTTTTTATTGTTTTGGCGTCATTTTCCATTTGTGCTGTCTTTTTAATCGTCGTTGCTTATTTTTGTTTTAGCATTGTTTTTTATTTGTGCTGTCTTTCTATTTCGGCGTTGTTTATTTTTGTTATTTCGGCGCTTTTTTTTTAGTTTTGTCACTATTTTTTCGGAGCTGTTTTTTTTGTTTCTGCACTGTTTCTTGTTTTCGGTTCGGTTTTGTTTCATCGCTTTTTTCGCTGCAAAAGAAACTCGCCACATCTATAGCAAACGGCCAAACAACTCCTTCCTCCACTTTCTTCTTTCGACGGTCCGACCGTGAATTCCGCGATCTTTGCCGCCTCTTGGCAACGTTCAGCGGCGGGCCTCCAGTGTAGGCTGCGGCCCCCAGTCGTTCCCGCAACCTGTGAGGTCGTTCGCGAAGTCGGTCAGCTCCTCTCTCCTGTCGGGGGGCCGGAGTTATTTAATTTTTTCTTCTCCGGGTGAAATTCTGCGGCGGTTCCGGTAAAGTGGTTTTGGTCGCTCCGGGATTCCGGGTGTGTTGTGTCTGCGGATCACTTTGGGATTTTCGATTTTTTCCAACAGATTCTGCTTTGGTCATGCAAGTGTTTGTGCTAACTGAATCCAACGTTGACGAGTGAATGTCATAATAATTCAAGATCATTCAAAATTTCTCATCCATCGCCGATTCACTTGTTCTTCAATTTTTGGTGATAAACTTCAAGGGAAATCTGATTACATCATAATCCTTCTATAGGCTGTTCGTGGTAGGGGAAAAGATTAGCGATAGGCTGATATGAAATTTTTGTTTGATGATTTCAAGGATTGCAACTGTTCACTGATGGCCTCCAGAAAGGTGTGATTCGAATCCTATAGATCACTTTTTGTGGGGACCACAAACACCTGCCGCAATAAGATTGTTTGTTTTTGAAGAAATGTTTCCTCAACGGTTCTTGGTAAGACAAGGCCTTCAATTTATCCAGTTTCACCACGAGACACTGACGCCAGGAACTTCTTCTACTACATGGCTGCTGTCGATCATTGTTGGTTTGTAAGCTAAACGGGAAACCAATTAACAGTTTGACTGGATGTCGTAGCCATCGGTCACAGATCACTGTTTTTTATGATATCTTGAGGATGGAAAATTTCATTAAGAAACGGGTCGATAAAGGCAAATTGAAGCCAGTTCAACTGCGTGTGCCCATTAGGCACACTATACTGTCTAGCAATACATCAATCAACGAACGCACAGATCTGATCTCTGATCCTTCTGAACTTTCTGATCAATCTAATCTTTCTGATCCCTATAATATTTCTGATCCTTCTGATTTTCTAAACTTTCTGATATTTCTGATCCTTCTGATATTTCTGATTCTTCTGATATTTATGATCGTTCTGATATTTCTGATCCCTGATATTTCTGATCCTTAGTCCTTATGATCCTTATGATATTTCTGATCTTTCTGATCTTTCTGAAACTTTAATAGAAATAGGTCAATGACTATGACTTTATTGTGTTATCAGTTGAGAAAATTATATATTCTACGCAGAAAATGTCGAGCATTGTTTTGCCAAAAAGAGTTGAAAAGGAGTAGTTTTGTATTAGAGCCGTTGAAAAATAAAGTTCTGCCTGCTAAACAAATTCGGTTGGTGGTTCCGAAATCTGCATCGGTGGAATTATGTCACTTTTTAAAAAATCCCCTGTGTGATATTCACTCAATTTGGAAGTAGATTTTAAGCTTCCACGGTCGGGATTAACCATTGCACATCGTTTGAAATGTTCATCTCTAAGGACGGATTTATGCACACCGCTTTTTCATTAATCTGTCATTCCTAAATCACTCTCTTTTTCACTAGAGCAGTTACGAAGATGAAAATATTTTAGCCGGTTAGAAAAGGTGACCTAATAACCACCGAAATCATCTTCCACTGTGAAAGGGGGTTGGAAAAATGTACTGGAACTAGCTGTACCATATACAGGGTCAACAAACGAATCCAACCGAAACTCCGTCTTGACAATCCGTAACTCTCGCAGCGCCCATGCGCGAACTCGCGTGAACCCTTCGAGCCTTCCCCCCACTCCCCTTCCTCCCCCCAACCCCCCCCCCCCACCCCCCCCCCCGAAAATGGCTTGGGGCTACTGGAGCGCCACCACCATATCGGACAGGGGTCGCAGCCCGCGTCGCAACCAAACCAACAACCAACAACAACCCGTCGTTGCGCCCACCCCCTCGACGTCCAACCAGCAGCAACAGCCGGTTGCCGCCCCCCAAGTGGTACCGCCGCCCCCTTGCCCCGAGGAGCCCTTCCAGCTGTCGCGCCGCCCCTCGCTCGACCTGGGCCCGCAGGCGGTGCTGGCGGGCGTGTTGTGTGCCGCCCACCAGGGGGCGGGCGGCGGGGGTGGTACCCTGTCGGCGGGCAACACGCTGACGCGTGTGGGCAGCCGCCACACGGCTGTTGAGTACGCGGTGCCGCACCATTTCCACCACCATCACCATCACACGTGCGTCGAGTACCACCAGCAGGCGCAGCTGAGCTTCTCCGACGATGATTCGAGTTCGGAGCCGGGATACGCGACAGGTACGGCGGCGTTTTAGGGCCTGGGGGGCTCGGGTGGTACTTGGAGTTCCTGTCGCAGGTGTTGGATGGGCTGGGGAAGCGTTGCGGGGGGTTTTGAAGCTAGGTGTTCGTGTTGGTAGTCAGCTTCGATGGTTTTACAGCAATTTTTTGGTCACACTCAGGGAGATACTTCAACAGGTGCTGTACACCATTGTGGGAGATATTGAAGCTAGCTGTGCGCGTTTGTACTCAGCTTCGATGATTTTGGAGCAGGTTTTGGTCACACTCAAGGAGATACTTCAACAGATGTTGCACACCAAATATTTCGACACTTCTTGACATTTGGTCTTGCATTTGGTAAAGTTATATGCAAGATATATGCTAGAGAACCATTGTGGGAGGTTTTGAAGCTAGCTATTCGCTTTGGTAGTCAGCTTCGATGATTTCACAGCAGTTTTTGGTCACACACACTTTTCAAGATACTTCCGCATTGGAACTATCAATGCACTTTCTAGTAGGACTACTTGATCAATCGGTAATATGCAACATTCAAGAGATGCTGCGTACTTCATGATTGTTTTGAACCAAGTATTGATATACCAGCACACTTTCGAAATTGAGGAAAGTCTTGTATTTTACTCAGGGTGTGTAAATATCAGTACCTACCAACTACAAATAGATTCTGACACCAAAGGCAAGTATTTTCACTTGCATTAGAAGCTGCGATATTTAAATATGTACACTGACACTGTTTGCGTTGATAAGTATAACAGTACCTATTTTAATGTCAGTACCAAAGGTTCGACATAAAACAGAGTCTTCAAATATTAGACGCATAAACACAATGTCAACATTGGAGACATCCTGATAATGCGTATACATTCGTATTACCAACAAGCTTAAATATTGCAAGATCTACGTTGACAACAAGTACTTGACCTCCTATCTTCCTAGATACTGTCAGTCTTAGACCAATTACATCTCTGCTAACAATATATAAAACTTTAGAAGCTTAAGTGTACAAAATATAGGAGTTGGGAATTTTGCCATATGACCACTTGATATAAAATAAATGCGTTTCTTACAATCATAAACATATTCCAAAATTAACAATTACATGTTTATCCACAACAATATATTTTCAGTGGAAAATAAAAGGTATTTCAGAACACGAATTATTGTACTTCAGATTCATCAAGTCTCATTGTGAAGAAGTGAATACAACAAAGATTCCTGATATATAATTCTTCGGTATTATTATCATTCAATTTGATATCTATCTGTATCTTTATCTACGTCAATCTATTATTGACGATGATATAAACATATCAATAGACTCGAATCTATCAATTTGGGTGTTTTTGTTCAAATTATCTCATCACTTATACATACAGGATGTCAAAAAGCAATGGACAATATTACAATAAACCAAGATACATTTATGAAGATTCACATTAACGGCATTTACAATCAAATTTTGAGGTATTTCGAGACATTTATTGATGATTAAAAAAAATTGTCTATGCGAGATAGATTAAACTAGCTGTGTTGAAAATACAACTATTTCGAATCTATCTTGTTGGGCGCCTATTTCGAATCTACCTTGTTGGGCGCCTATTTCGAATCTACCTTGTTGGGCGCCTATTTCGCATTTGACACCAATTAAATGGCGCTATTTCAGTCATATTGGGAACTCTACCCATAATGAATACATACCTCCTTTAATTACATTCAAATAATGATTAATTACTTTCCTTATCAGCTTATCAGCATTTTATCATATCATTCCTGTTATTTTTCTTCAGTAAACGCTACATCTAGGTCTTGTAACGTCAAGCTGAAGCGAACAAATTTTTTTGAATAATGTCTTTCTTCCCACCAATATAATTATTATAAAGTGATATTTTAACATGGACAGGAGTTCGTTCTCAAAAATTTTGAGTGACATCGGTGATGTAGCAGTTTTGTGTTCCTATACTCCAATCTCGGCTTTCGATCCCAGCGTCACAATCAGTGCTAGAGGTTAGTCCACATACGGGGTGCTCAGTTTCACAGTGCCAAGTCGCGGTTGTAATACATTTTCGAATAGTTCCTATTAGTTCTGCGTAGTCTTTGAAACACAACTGTCAAATATCATTTATGTTGAAGCTCACGTGAATTCAGGTCTGGTGATGTTGAAAACTATTCAAATCGCCTGATCACTTGGCAATCACTCAAAACACACAAGAAACTTACATAGGGCAAACTAGGTGGCACTTCAAAACATGGTTTGAGAAACATCCAATACAGGATGTGATAAAATAAGAGGTATATAAAGAGATAAGTGGTAATAATAAGGATATGGGTACTAGGATCAAATACATGGTTGGTATCGAAACAGCTCTTGTTAGGTTATGTTATATTTTTGGCATAATATAAGTTGTTTTGGTTAGTCAGTTGCTCTTTGTGGATAATATCATGTATCGGGAGATTATCACCTTTATCTTATCTCCCTGATAAATCATTATTTGTGATAATTATGATACCCATAACCTGTGGAAATCGATCATGTTGAAAATAAACTAACAATTTCGTGGCATAAAATTGAATTGCAGGACTCTCGATCTATTTATTGTTCAGGTTGGAAATTGCGTAATGTTCACTCTACTGAAAAATATCACGTCGAATGGATTTCTAGTTTATTTTTTGTCCCCAGTTTTCCCAAATGTTCCCACTCAGCCTGGGATGCCCTGTCAAGGAGAAGATCGTGAGTATTCGCAAATTTTTTTATTTGTGGTAAAAATTGTGATTATCTCTTTGAATTGCGAATGCGAACTGTTTCATCCTAGCTACAAATTTCAGAATTCATATCTCTGATTTTTCATTGGTCCACCGTGTATCATAAAATTCGTCATTCTCTTTGGATAGCCAGCATAGCTGAATACCGCTTTTTTGATGGTAGATTTTTTGTACACCACGTTAAACTTTCAGTCCCAGTTCATCAGTTTCAGTTTTTCAGCGTATCTGTTGTGTCTGCTGGTTGAATTGTTGTAGTTGGAATGAACATGACATACGATGGATTATATGACCCATGTGGTACCTAAAATGACAGTCAAGGGTGTGATAAAATGTTTGATGTTTTGCACACACAATCACAAGGAAAAATTCGGTTCGTGAATATGTCCATCTAAATGTTCAACATCCAAGTTTTTCGAGTTTTACTTCTGGTTGATTCTTATTTGTGATAGAAATGTCAGTTGAAATGATGAATTGAGTAAAAGTTTGATGATACTGTTTTATCAAACATTTAAAAATATGAAAAGAGTCCCTCCAATTTGATCGAAATCAACTAATACTCACATATCGTTATTTCGACACTCGCATTTTGTGCTCTAAATTTTTTTATTGTACTGGCAAACATTTGCGGACACAACTCTACCTTGTATATGATAGTTCTTAAATTTTTATTAAATTTTTATTTGATCGCGTGTAATTTTTTTTGTAGGGAGTATTTATAGAAGAGGCGCTAGAAGATGGAGAAAGCTTTACAGGGTTAATGGACACATATTTCAAGCCAAAAGATTCAATAGGGTGAGTTACATTGTGAATAATCAAACATGTTTTGTTTACCTAATAGTGCAGAGTATTTTCACTCGATGTCTCACTTCATAGAGTTATAATTTCAAACACTTTTCAGTTCACCATCAATCAATCAACTGAGAATTAAGATTTCGTACCTAATAATTGTTCAGTATAAACTGATTTCGAGAGGTTGACATACAGTTATATTAAATTATGTTTATCATTACTGGATCCTTATTTGTTACCTATTAATTGGTGTTGAAACTCACTTATCAATTTCTTACATTGCCGTGAATTGTGAATGATCAGTTTTGAGTCATTGATTCTTCATTAACAGTTATTTACTGTGATTGATACATTTTCAATTATCAAACAGTGTGAATACCTTATCACCCATTAATTTCGAGTAATCAATTCACCAATTAACTGAGATTAATGAATCTTCCATCATCTGCTAATTATCGGATGTTTTATGAGGTATACACAAGCATGTGAATTCCCCATTATCGATCAATTGCGAGTAATTGGTGAGTTATCCATTACCTATCAGTAATTATCGGTAATTACCCATATTTACGAATAAATTATTACTCATTGAGTGTAATTAATTTTTTATCAAGTTATTATGAGGTATACACAAGCATGTGAATTCCCCATTATCGATCAACGGCGAGTAATTGGTGAATTATCCATTACCTATCAGTAATAATCCATATTTACGAATAAATTATTACTCATTGAGTGTAATTGATTTTTTATCAAGTTATTATGAGGTATACACAAGCATGTGAATTCCCAATTGTCGATCAATAGCAAGTAATTGGTGAATTATCCATTACCCATCAGAAATTATCGGTAATAAATTTTCAATTACCTATAATTACGAATAAATTATTACTCATTGAGTGTAATTAATTTTTTATCAAGTTATTATGAGGTATACACAAGCATGTGAATTCCCAATTGTCGATCAATAGCAAGTAATTGGTGATTTATCCATTACCCATCAGAAATTATCGGTAATACATTTTCAATTACCTATAATTACGAATAAATTATTACTCATTGAGTGTAATTAATTTTTTATCAAGTTATTATGAGGTATACACAAGCATGTGAATTCCCAATTGTCGATCAATTGCGAGTAATTGGTGAATTGTCCTTTACCCAGTAATTATGGGTAATACATTTCCCATTACCCATAATCACGAATTCATTATCACTCGTTAACTGAGTGTAATACATTTTTTATTTAATAATTATAAGTTGAACACAAGCATGTGAGTTCTCGACTTATCGATTAGCGAGTAATTGGTGAATTGTCCCTTACCCAGTAATCATGGGCAAACAAATTCCCCTCGATCGCGCACAATATACCGAGCGTTTCGCCCCTTCCTTCCAGCGGGCCTTTTGCGCCTACTGCAACGACCGGATATGGGGCCTCGGCAGGCAGGGCTTCAAGTGCATACAATGCAAGCTGCTGGTGCACAAAAAGTGCCACAAGGCGGTCAACAAGCCGTGCACCAGCGAGCACCAGGAGCCGGTGGTGCGCGGCGAAGACCACAACGGCGCCGACGTCCACCACCAGCAGCTGTCGACGCACCCGTCGCTCAACGAGATGGCGCTGGAGTCGAGGGAGCGGGACTTTGCGGAACCACCTCCCGACGTGACAGGTCGGTGAACTAATTGACTGGCCAACTAACTGACTCTCTAACTGACTCAGTAATTGATTCACTAACTGACTCAGTAATTGACTCCCTAAATTGACTCAGTAATTGACTCACTAACTGACTCAGTAATTGACTCACTAACTGACTCAGTAATTTACTATCTAACTGACTCAGTATTTGACTCTAACTGACTCAGTAATTGATTCACTAACTGACTCAGTAATTGACTCTCTAACTGACTCAGTAATTGATTCACTAACTGACTCAGTAATTGATTCACTAACTGACTCAGTAATTGACTCTCTAACTGACTCAGTAATTGACTCACTAACTGACTAAGTAATTGACTCTCTAACTGACTCAGTAATTGACTCTCTAACTGACTCAGTAATTGACTCACTAACTGACTCAGTAATTGACTATCTAACTGACTCAGTAATTGACTCACTAACTGACTCAGTAATTGACTCTCTAACTGACTCAGTAATTGATTCACTAACTGACTCAGTAATTGACTCTCTAACTGACTCAGTAATTGACTCTCTAACTGACTCAGTAATTGATTCACTAACTGACTCAGTAATTGATTCACTAACTGACTCAGTAATTGATTCACTAACTGACTCAGTAATTGATTCACTAACTGACTCAGTAATTGACTCTCTAACTGACTCAGTAATTGATTCACTAACTGACTCAGTAATTGATTCACTAACTGACTCAGTAATTGACTCACTAACTGACTAAGTAATTGACTCTCTAACTGACTCAGTAATTGATTCACTTACTGACTCAGTAATTGACTAACTGATTCACTACCTGACTCACCAACTGACTCACCAACTGACTCACCAACTGACTCAGTAATTGATTCACTAACTGACTCAGTAATTGATTCACTAACTGACTCAGTAATTGATTCACTTACTGACTCAGTAATTGACTCTCTAACTGACTAAGTAATTGACTCTCTAACTGACTCAGTAATTGACTCTCTAACTGACTCAGTAATTGACTCACTAACTGACTCAGTAATTGATTCACTAACTGACTCAGTAATTGATTCACTAACTGACTCAGTAATTGACTCACTAACTGACTAAGTAATTGACTCTCTAACTGACTCAGTAATTGATTCACTTACTGACTCAGTAATTGACTAACTGATTCACTACCTGACTCACCAACTGACTCACCAACTGACTCACCAACTGACTCAGTAATTGATTCACTAACTGACTCAGTAATTGATTCACTAACTGACTCAGTAATTGATTCACTAACTGACTCAGTAATTGATTCACTTACTGACTCAGTAATTGACTCTCTAACTGACTCAGTAATTGACTCACTAACTGACTAAGTAATTGACTCTCTAACTGACTCAGTAATTGATTCACTTACTGACTCAGTAATTGACTAACTGATTCACTACCTGACTCACCAACTGACTCACCAACTGACTCACCAACTGACTCACCAACTGACTCAGTAATTGATTCACTAACTGACTCAGTAATTGATTCACTAACTGACTCAGTAATTGACTCACTAACTGACTAAGTAATTGACTCTCTAACTGACTCAGTAATTGATTCACTAACTGACTCAGTAATTGATTCACTAACTGACTCAGTAATTGACTCTCTAACTGACTCATTAATTGACTCTCTAACTGACTCAGTAATTGATTCACTAACTGACTCAGTAATTGATTCACTAACTGACTCAGTAATTGACTAACTGATTCACTACCTGACTCACCAACTGACTCACCAACTGACTCAGTAATTGATTCACTAACTGACTCAGTAATTGATTCACTAACTGACTCAGTAATTGATTCACTAACTGACTCAGTAATTGATTCACTAACTGACTCAGTAATTGACTCTTTAACTGACTCAGTAATTGATTCACTAACTGACTCACTAACTGACTAATTAACCAACTGACTCACTGACTAACTTACTGACTAATTTACTGTTCACCCACTTATAATCGTCCAATTGATTTGACATTTGGTAGATGTACATAATTCCGGTGAAAATACATTGTTAAAAAAAACTCAAAATGGCGGCTTCAATATGGCGAAAGAGTTTTGTGGTTATCATCCCATTCGATTCAAAATTAGAATCTGGGGTTTTTATGGGATCGGGGATCATGAATAAATTATTGAAATTGAAAAATTCAAGATGGCGGCTCCTAGATGGCCGGCGATTTTTGTGAATATGGTACGATTCGATTCTAAATCGGTTTGTGGGGTTTTTATGGCATCGGGGATCATGAATAAATTATTGAAATTGAAAAAATTGAGATGGCGGCTTCAAGATGGTGGGTTTTCTGATTATGGACAAACTCAATCCGAAAGCGGAAGTATCAAGACAGATAATTGAACAACGTAAAATGCCAACAACTATAAAATGAAATGAACGTGTTTCCGGAAAATATTTTCGACGTCCATTTCCAGGGGAATCTGTGCCAGTGGAGGACCCCAACAAGCCTGTGGACGACCTAGAGCCTGGCTCCCAGCGCCAATACTCGCTCAACGATTTCGAACTGATTCGCGTCATCGGTCGCGGATCCTACGCCAAGGTGCTGATGGTGGAGCTGAAGAAGACGAAACGCATCTACGCCATGAAGGTGAGTACGAGGGATGGGACGGGCTGATGCCACAGATTAGAAAACTCTACAGATGAGACACTCCGACTATTTTGTTTGATAAGCCGACCTCCGTTTTCATTCATCTCGGTCCTTTGAATTTTGCGCTTCGCAGTTACCGGATAGTTGTTGTCACCGCTGGAAACTACTGATGTGCTATTTTGCCATTTCAGTAATGCATAATCAACACCAATATGAAAGGTTACCTACTTCTGAGTTATTTATTATGAACAAGTTGTCATCAGAAATTAGTGTCTATCAGGAATAAGATGGATTCTGAATGAATTTTACGATGAAAGTAGAATATTTTGAATGTAACCCATTCATTGTATGTCATTAGGAAAAATAAAACACGATTCAATTATCTAAAAAATAATCCGACTCTATATTCCTCAACTTGAAATGTTATATAGCAGTATAGGTATAACAAAGATGGCGATATTCTTATTGAATTGAAAAGTTCGATTGAATATCATTTTTATCAATATAAGTACTCACAGTTTTTCGTCCTTTGGAAAGCAATGTAATTTGATATCCCCTGATCTATTTGAAGATGATTTGCAATCATTATATTCACAGTATATTTGCCAATAAACATAACATTGTACCTGATTCACATTCCAGATAATGAAGGGATATATTCCTATGATTACAGCTAGGTTGTTCAATCTGTGCTGTGATAATCCTCAAAACCTTTATTACTTTTCCTTTTGAATTATAGTTCAAGGAAAATATGTCATACATTGTTAGAACATAAACCCATCCGAAACAAAACCTGATGAATATTTGCATAACTATGACTGGACCTTTAAATTTTGCGCATCGCATTTGCCGGATAGTCGTTTTCACCGCTGGAACTACTGATGTGCTATGTTGCCATTTTAGTAGGGCATAATCAACACCAATACAAAAAATCTGTGTTGAAAGGTTATCTACTTCTGAGTAATTTATTATGAACTAGTTGTCATCAGAAATTAGTGTCTATTAGGAATAAGATGGATTCTGAATGAATTTTAGGATGAAATTCGAATGAGTATTTTGAATGTAGCCCATTTATTGTCATCAAGAAAGATAAAACACCATTCAATTATCTTATGAATTATCAGAATCAAAATTACTCAACTTGAAATGTGATTTAGCAGTGTAGGTATATAAAAAATGGTGATATTATCATCAATTGGGAAAGTTTGATTGAAGTCAATAATATCACTCAGTATAAGTACTCACAGATTTTCTTCCTTTGGAAAACAATGTAATTTGATATTCTCCGATATATTTGAAGATGATTTGCAATCTTTATATATACACAGTAATGATTGCCAATAAACATATTATTGTACCTGATTCACATTCCAGACAATGAAGATATATTCCTATGATCACAGCTAGGTTGTTTAATCTGTGCTGTGATAATCCTCGAAACCTTTATTACTTTTCCTTTTGAATTATAGTTTATGGATGATATCTTATACAATGTGAGAACATAAACCCATCCGAAATACTGGATCGTGAATCGTGTAAAACGAAAACATTTGTAACATAAACAACAAAATGATGAGAACGATGTAAACGAAACTTGATCAATATTTTAGCGCCTGCGCATATCCATGACTGGACCTTTAAAATTTGCGCATCGCATTTGCCGGATAGTCGTTTTCACCGCTGGAACTACTGATGTGCTATGTTGCTATTTTAAAATCTGTTATAAAATGTTACCTACTTCTGAGTGATTTGTTATGAATAAGTTGTTAATGAATTTTACGATGAAATTCGAATATTCCAAGTCAATATCACTCCTTGGAAAACAATGTAATTTGATGTTTCCTTACCTATTTGAAGATTATTTGTAATTTTTATATTCACAGTAATGATTGCCAATAAACATATCATTGTACCTGATTCACATTACAGATAATGAAGGTATATTCCTATGATCACAAGTTGTTTAATTTGTGCTGTGATAATCGTCGAAACTTTTATTACTTTTCCTTTTGAATTATAGTTTAAGGAAAATATGTTATACATTGTGAGAACATAAACATAAACAAAAACATTCGTAACATAACTATGCAAACAAATAGGAGAGGGAAGGATTAGAACGACTGTCTATGTTAAGAAAGAATCTGCTTAAATTAGGGTATGCAGTCATTGGCTAGAAAAAGTGTAACTCTTTTTTCTGTTCAAGCTTTCGAGACTTTATTGGCTCTTCATCAGGAACTCTACAAATAACAATGAAACAATTGATTGGAATATTTCATGAGAACAACAGTACTTACAAAGTTGAGATTTAAAGGAAGCATTGTTCATCATCACAATTATGTAAAACATTGATTAAAGGTGAAACATCTATTACTTATTAATCATTATATCGACCAACAATTGTGAAAAACATAAGTTATAAAACCATTAAAAACTTTATTAGGTTTCGGAAAAATTTTTTTACTTCTTAATAATGCAAACAAAAGCAATAATGCAAACAAAACTCGATCAATGTTTTAGCGCCTGCGCATATCCATGACAGGACCTTTAAATTTTGCGCTTTCGACATCTCCCTCTAATTTCATCCGCTCTCTCTGACTCTCTCATCTGTGAGGTTTTCTAATATATGCTAACGCGACGCGACTCTAACCTATGTGATTTTCTGCGAAAAGGTGATCAAGAAGGCTCTGGTCACCGACGACGAGGACATCGACTGGGTGCAGACCGAGAAGCACGTGTTCGAGACGGCGTCGAATCATCCGTTCTTGGTCGGGTTGCACTCGTGCTTCCAGACACCATCGAGACTCTTTTTCGTCATCGAGTTTGTCAGAGGGGGAGATTTGATGTTTCACATGCAAAGGCAGCGGCGGTTGCCGGAGGAACATGCCAGGTGAGATGGTTTTGAATTGCAGGGGAAAATACTAGCTCAAACATTCTTGAAGGAAGCCACATCTAAACTACTCTCTAATCATCTCAAACAACTTCGACGAATCTTTATAAGTATCCTTTAACTTTCTCGTAATTCTGACTTTTATCTCATAATTCTGACTTTTCAGTCAAAAATTCGACTTTGAATTTCGACTTCAAATTCGGAATTTCGACTTTTATCTCGTGATTCTGACTTATCTCATAATTCTGACTTTTATCGGAATTCTGATTTTTAAGTCGAAATTCCGACTTTTATCTCGGAATTCCGACTTTTATCTCGGAATTCCGACTTTTATTTCATAATTCTGACTTTTCAGTCGAAATTCCGACTTTTATCTCTCAATTCTGACTTTTATCTCGTAATTTTGACTTTTCAATCGAAAATCCGACTTTTATATCGGAATTTCGACTTTAAAGTCGGAATTTCGACTTATCTCGTAATTCTGACTTTTATCTCATAATTCTGACTTTTATCTCGGAATTCTGATTTTAAGTCGAAATTCCGACTTTTATTTCAGAGTTTTATCTCGGAATTCCGACTTTTTAGTCGAAATTCCGACTTTTAACTCGTTATTCTGACTTTTATCTCATAATAATTCTTACTTTTATCTCATAATAACTCTGACTTATATCTTGTAATTCTGACTTTTTAGTCGAAATTCTGACTTTTATTTCGACTTTTATCTCGTAATTCTGACTTTTATCTCATAATTCTGACTTTTCAGTTGAAAATCTGAATTTTATCTCGGAATTTTGACTTTCAAGTCGGAATTTTGACTTTTATCTCGTGATTCTGACTTTTCAGTCGAAATTCCGACTTTTATCTCGGAATTCTGATTTTTAAGTCGAAATTCCGACTTTTATTTCGGAATTTTGCTTTTATTTCGTAATTCTGACTTTTCAGTCGAAATTCCGACTTTTATTTCGGAATTTTGACTTTTATTTCGTAATGCTGACTTTTCAGTCGAAATTCCGACTTTTATCTCGAAATTCTGATTTTTAAATCGAAATTCCGACTTTTATCTCGGAATTCCGACTTTTTAGTAGAAATTCCGACTTTTATCTCGTAATTCTGACTTATCTCATAATAATTCTGACTTTTATCTTGTAATTCTGATTTTTCAGTCGAAATTCCTACTTTTATTTTGACTTTTATCTCGGAATTCTGACTTTTATCTCATAATTCTGACTTATCAGTCGAAAATCCGACTTTTATCTCGAAATTTCGACTTTAAAGTCGGAATTCTGACTTTTATCTCATAATTCCAACTTTTATCTCGGAATTCTGATTTTAAGTCGAAATTCCGACTTTTATTTCCGAGTTTTATCTCAGAATTCCGACTTTTTAGTCGAAATTTCGACTTTTAACTCGTAATTCTGACTTTTATCTTATAATAATTCTGACTTATATCTTGTAATTCTGACTTTTTATTCGAAATTCCGACTTTTATTTCGACTTTTATCTCGTAATTCTGACTTTTCAGTTGAAAATCTGAATTTTATCTCGGAATTTTTACTTTCAAGTCGGAATTTTGACTTTAATCTCGTGATTCTGACTTTTCAGTCGAAATTCCGACTTTTATCTCGGAATTCTGATTTTTAAGTCGAAATTCCGACTTTTATTTCGGAATTTTGACTTTTATTTCGTAATTCTGACTTTTCAGTCGAAATTCCGACTTTTATCTCGGAATTATGATTTTTAAGTCGAAATTCCGACTTTCATTTCCGACTTTTATTTCGGAATTCCGACTTTTATCTCGAATTTCCGACATTCAAGTAGAAATATCGGAATTTCGACTTAAAAGTCAGAATTACGAGATAAAAGTCGGAATTCTGAGATAAAAGTAGGAATCTTGATTGATCAAACAAATAATACATGACCCTTCTACGCTTCCGTAAAGATGTACCAACAAAATCATTGAGTTTTTCACTGCTAGTATCACCAAATCCAAAATCGCTCAGAAGTTATCTAGGCCTAACTCTTCTGACTTTCATTTGACAGTTCGATTGTACTATCCTCCGAATAGAACCAAAAAAAAAAAAGAAAACGTCAATCACAAAACGATAACCGATAACATACACCTATAACAGGTTCTACGCAGCGGAGATCTCTTTGGCACTGAACTTCCTCCACTGCAAGGGCATCATCTACCGCGACCTCAAGCTCGACAACGTCCTCCTCGACCACGAGGGCCACATCAAGCTCACCGACTACGGCATGTGCAAAGAGGGCATCCGGCCCGGCGACACCACCTCCACCTTTTGCGGCACACCCAACTACATTGCGCCGGAGATTCTGCGCGGAGAGGACTACGGCTTCTCCGTAGACTGGTGGGCACTAGGTGAGTGAGAGAGACAGAGAGAGCTTGATGCTTGTAGATTTTTTTTATTGTAAGTGAAACCTTTGTCGATCTAGTCTAGATGAACACCTTGTTGTAGCACCGTTAAGAGAACCTTACAGATGAGACAGTCAGACAGAGCGAATAAAATTAGAGAGAGAGGTCGAAAGCGCAAAATTTAAAGGTCCAGTCATATATATGCGCAGGCGCTACAATATTGATTGAGTTTTGTTTACATCGTTTCATCATTTTGTTGGTTATGTTATGAATATTTTCGTTTAACACGATTCACGATCCAGTATTTCGGATGGTTTCATGTTCTCACATTAAGTTTGTTCTAGCGGCGAGTTCGAATAGTTTGCAATCGTCCGGAGCATGCGCATACTGATTTAATAAACGCATAAATCAGTATGCGCATGCTCCGGACGATTGCAAACTATTCGAAATCGCCGCTAAAACAAACCTAATGTATAACATATTTTCCACAAACTATAATCCAAAAGAAAAAGTAATAAAGGTTTTGAGGATTATGACAGCATAGATTAAACAACCTGTGGTCATAGATAAATAGGTACTTTCATTATCTGCAATGTGAATCAGGTTCAATGATATGTTTATTGGCAATCATAACTCTGTTTATTAAGATTGCAAATAATCTTCAAATAAATCGGAGAATATCAAATTACATTAGTTTCCTAAGGATGAAAACTGTTAGTAATTATATTGAGTGATATTATTGACTTGGAATATTCGAATTTCATCGTAGAATTCATTCAGAAAACATCTTATTCCTGATAGAAACTAATTTCTGATAACAACTTGTTCATAACAAATCACTCAGAAGTATGTAACCTTTTATAACAGATTTTACAATGACAACATTGCACATCAGTAGTTCCAGCGGTGAAAACGACTATCCGGCAAATACGATGCGCAAAATTTAAAGGTCCTGTCATAGATATGCGCAGGCTCTAAACTATTTATCGAGTTTTGTATACATCGTTGTCATCATTTTGTTGGTTACGTTACAAATGTTTTCGTTTAACACGATTCACGATCCAGTATTTCGGATGGGTTTATGTTCTTACAATGAATAACATATTTTTCTTGAACTATAATTTAGAAGAAGTAATAAATGTTTCGAGGATTATCACAGCACAGATTAAACAATCTGTGGTCATAGATAAATAGGTACCTTCATTATCTGGAATGAGAATCAGGTACAATGATATGTTTATTGGCAATAATTACTGTGAATATAAAAATTAAAAATTATCTTCAAATAGATCAGGGAATATCAAATCACATTGTTTTCCAAAGGACGAAAAACGGTGAAAAATGATTTTTTGAGATCACTCTGTAAATAAAAGAGATACGAAGACGATTTTGGAGATGGCCAAAGGTAATGAGATAATCTTCATGCCTCTGCTGTTAAAGTTGAAAAAAACTGTTTTTCTTCATTTGGGATACTTTTGAAAATTCCGACATTTTGCAGTGTTTCAAAAAAACATCCTGTAGCAATTTTATGGAAATAACCTTATATATCGAAGGAGTACGAGATTATAGCTGAAGAACTGAGCTAGCGAACAGTGCAAACAGAATTCGAATTGTTCAAATCATACAAAAAGTTATTCAAATTTCAACAGGGTCGAAATTTCGTGGTGCGACGTAATTAGTGTTGCATAGTTTATATAAGATCCACGATTCCAGGTGTGCTGCTGTACGAAATGCTGGCCGGCAGATCACCATTCGACATAGCCGGCGCTTCGGAGAACCCCGACCAGAACACCGAAGACTACCTCTTCCAGGTGATCCTCGAGAAGACCATTCGCATCCCGCGCTCGCTCAGCGTCAAAGCGGCCAACGTGCTCAAAGGCTTCCTCAACAAGAACCCCGCCGACCGGCTGGGCTGCCACAGCGCCGACGCGTTCGCTGACATCGCCGGCCACCAGTTCTTCAAGAGCATCGACTGGGACATGGTGAGTTGACTCTTTGTTCGATGGAGGAGCCAGCAAAATGCACACGAGTTGAAATTTTGAGTAAACGCGCGATTGGGGTCTCGTTACCGGAACTATTATTACTACTTGGCTGATGGTGTCGGCGGCTGCGGGGACAATTTGCGCCACAGATGGCTGCGATTTACATTTGAGATGAACGCGCTAACTCAAATATTATCTCGTTGCTTCTCGCGCTAAACGACTTATGTTGCAAATTATGTCACTTTACACACTCGTTATGTAATCGCCGGCCATCAGTTCTTCAAGAGCATCGACTGGGACATGGTGAGTTGACTCTTTGTTCGATGGAGGAGCCAGCAAAATGCACACGAGTTGAAATTTTGAATAAACGCGCGATTGGGGTCTCGTTACCGGAACTATCGTTACTACATGGCTGATGGTGTCGGCGGCTGCGGGGACAATTTGCGCCACAGATGTCTGCGATTTACATTTGAAATGAACGCGCTAACTCAAATATTATCTCGGTGCGGCTCGTGCAAAACAACTTATGTTGCAAATTATGTCACTTTACACACTCGTTATGTAATCGCCGGCCATCAGTTCTTCAAGAGCATCGACTGGGACATGGTGAGTTGACTCTTTGTTCGATGGAGGAGCCAGCAAAATGCACACGAATTGAAATTTTGAGTAAACGCGCGATTGGTGTCTCGTTACCGGAACTATCGTTACTACATGGCTGATGGTGTCGGCGGCTGCGGGGACAATTTGCGCCACAGATGTCTGCGATTTACATTTGAAATGAACGCGCTAACTCAAATATTATCTCGGTGCGGCTCGTGCAAAACAACTTATGTTGCAAATTATGTCACTTTACACACTCGTTATGTAATCGCCGGCTACCAGTTCTTCAAGAGCATCGACTGGGACATGGTGAGTTGACTCTTTGTTCGATGGAGGAGCCAGCAAAAAGCACACGAGGTGAAATTTGGAATAAACGCGCGATTGGGGTCTCGTTACCGGAACTATCGTTACTACATGGCTGATGGTGTCGGCGGCTGCGGGGACACTTTGCGCCACAGATGTCTGCGATTTACATTTGAAATGAACGCGCTAACTCAAATATTATCTCGGTGCGGCTCGTGCAAAACAACTTATGTTGCAAATTATGTCACTTTACACACTCGTTATGTAATCGCCGGCCACCAGTTCTTCAATAGCATCGACTGGGACATGGTGAGTTGACTCTTTGTTCGATGGAGGAGCCAGCAAAAAGCACACGAGTTGAAATTTTGAGTAAACGCGCGATTGGGGTCTCGTTACCGGAACTATCGTTACTACATGGCTGATGGTGTCGGCGGCTGCGGGGATAATTTGCGCCACAGAATGTCTGCGATTTACATTTGAGATGAACGCGCTAACTCAAATATTATCTCGTTGCTTCTCGTGCTAAACGACTTATGTTGCAAATTATGTCACTTTACACACTCGTTATGTAATCGCCGGCCACCAGTTCTTCAATAGCATCGACTGGGACATGGTGAGTTGACTCTTTGTTCGATGGAGGAGCCAGCAAAATGCACACGAGTTGAAATTTTGAGTAAACGCGCGATTGGGGTCTCGTTACCGGAACTATTATTACTACTTGGCTGATGGTGTCGGCGGCTGCGGGGACAATTTGCGCCACAGATGGCTGCGATTTACATTTGAGATGAACGCGCTAACTCAAATATTATCTCGTTGCTTCTCGCGCTAAACGACTTATGTTGCAAATTATGTCACTTTACACACTCGTTATGTAATCGCCGGCCATCAGTTCTTCAAGAGCATCGACTGGGACATGGTGAGTTGACTCTTTGTTCGATGGAGGAGCCAGCAAAATGCACACGAGTTGAAATTTTGAATAAACGCGCGATTGGGGTCTCGTTACCGGAACTATCGTTACTACATGGCTGATGGTGTCGGCGGCTGCGGGGATAATTTGCGCCACAGAATGTCTGCGATTTACATTTGAGATGAACGCGCTAACTCAAATATTATCTCGGTGCGGCTCGTGCAAAACGACTTATGTTGCAAATTATGTCACTTTACACACTCGTTATGTAATCGCCGGCCACCAGTTCTTCAAGAGCATCGACTGGGACATGGTGAGTTGACTCTTTGTTCGATGGAGGAGCCAGCAAAATGCACACGAGTTGAAATTTTGAGTAAACGCGCGATTGGGGTCTCGTTACCGGAACTATCGTTACTACATGGCTGATGGTGTCGGCGGCTGCGGGGATAATTTGCGCCACAGAATGTCTGCGATTTACATTTGAGATGAACGCGCTAACTCAAATATTATCTCGGTGCGGCTCGTGCAAAACGACTTATGTTGCAAATTATGTCACTTTACACACTCGTTATGTAATCGCCGGCCACCAGTTCTTCAATAGCATCGAATGGGACATGGTGAGTTGACTCTTTGTTCGATGGAGGAGCCAGCAAAATGCACACGAGTTGAAATTTTGAGTAAACGCGCGATTGGGGTCTCGTTACCGGAACTATTATTACTACTTGGCTGATGGTGTCGGCGGCTGCGGGGACAATTTGCGCCACAGATGTCTGCGCTTTACATTTGGGATGAACGCGCTAACTCATATTCCTCGGTAGAAGTCAATATCATTTCACTCCTGTAAGATTTTTCTTATATGCGGCGTAAATTTAAGATAGCGTTAGAGTTTTGTGACATTTTTTCCATTCCTGCGGAACCACATCATAACCCTTTTCTACTGAGGAACTTGAATAGCTTTCAAGTTTAATGAAACTGCGATTGTAACAACTTGTTGAATAGTTGCTTTTTTATGTTTGAATGATTTTATCTTGCGTGTTTTTTTTTCAGCTCGAGCAAAAGCAGGTGCCGCCTCCATACAAGCCGCGCCTGGATTCCGAAAGGGATTTGGCAAATTTCCCGCCAGAATTCACTGACGAGCCGGTCCATTTGACGCCAGATGACCCGTAAGTACAACCCTGTTTCAGAATTTTGAAATTGAAAATTCTCTCTCGAACAAAACCAAAATCGGTGCGAAAAAAAAAAAGAACCAACGATCGACTAACGCAAATTTCCCTTCGATTTCCAGCAGAGTGATCGAGAAAATCGACCAATCGGAGTTCGAGGGCTTCGAGTACGTCAACCCGCTGCTGATGTCGCTCGAGGATTGCGTGTGACACGACGTGCTGTGCGCCCTTCACCCGCGCAACCTGCGCCGCCCCCCGCCCATTTTACCGCCCCCGCCCCCGCCGCTCGACTTTGGCGACAGCGAGGGCGGGTACGTGGCCGCGCGCCCCCTCTCGGGCGGCAAATCAATCCTGCAAAACATCTTTTGCCTTCCTCTCGACTAGAATGTTTCGGTTCGCTTCGTTGGCTCGTACCTGTCAAACGGATCGCTGTCATTCGGCCGGCGAAAATGTCGCACCTACCTACTGCGCCAAGTGACGCGCGCGCGCGGGCTTGGGATGAATGACGGCGCCGGTTTCTGGCTCCCAAATGTGAGGGAGAGTTATCTAGTACTGCTTGTAACATTCCATGCCTAGGTTCTTGTTCTGGACTTATGTTGTTGATGTGTCAAAATGAAATGTGAACGCAAGTTCGTTGCTTGTCCTCGTTGATGGTGCATTTTGGTTTGGCGGCGGAAACTACAACGTTCTTGGAGCAAAACACGGCTCATTGCGCCTTAATCTTTGATGGGATTCTGAAGATATTACCTCCAAGGTGCTTCATTTAACCCTCAATTGCCTTGTACGGTTTACTATATCAAGGTTGAATTTTATCATAATAATCAATCTACTATCGATAATAACGTCCATTTTGATAGAAACAGCATTCTAGAAGCGGATTACCTCAGTTCACACGTCATAACTCTTAACGGACTTGTGCTATTGAGACTTGAGGGTTAAACTATGCAACTACGCTACATTTCAACTTTTATTTATTTAAGAATTTATCCGAAAAAATCAACGAGGCCTTTTGTTTTGAAATTGCAATAATCTTGAGGAGTATTACCTCAGGTCTTAACTCTCAATCGACTTGTTCGCTTAAGACTTTAGGGTTAAATAATGCAACTAGGCTGCATTTGAACTATGAACTTCTCAGATTACCCCTAAAGAACGATTTTTGAAGCACACTGCAACATTCTTGGAGCGAATTACCTCAATTAATTCGTTATACCTCTCAATGGGCTTGCGTGATTGTGTCTTGAGGGTTAAAGTATGCAATCTCCCTGAATTTCAGCTATGAATTTTTTCGATTACAAGTAAAAATCGACTAACCCTTCTGTTTTGATGGAAATTGCAACATTCTTGAGACGAATTACCTCAGGTCATAACTCTCAATCGACTTGTGCGCTTAAGACTTGAGGGTTAAATAATGCAACTAGGCTGCATTTGAACTATGAACTTCTCAGATTACCCCTAAAGAACGATTTTTGAAGCACACTGCAACATTCTTGGAGCGAATTACCTCAATTAATTCGTTATACCTCTCAATGGGCTTGCGTGATTGTGTCTTGAGGGTTAAAGTATGCAATCTCCCTGAATTTCAGCTATGAATTTTTTCGATTACAAGTAAAAATCGACTAACCCTTCTGTTTTGATGGAAATTGCAACATTCTTGAGACGAATTACCTCAGGTCATAACTCTCAATCGACTTGTGCGCTTAAGACTTGAGGGTTAAATAATGCAACTAGGCTGCATTTGAACTATGAACTTCTCAGATTACCCCTAAAGAACGATTTTTGAAGCACACTGCAACATTCTTGGAGCGAATTACCTCAATTAATTCGTTATACCTCTCAATGGGCTTGCGTGATTGTGTCTTGAGGGTTAAAGTATGCAATCTCCCTGAATTTCAGCTATGAATTTTTTCGATTACAAGTAAAAATCGACTAACCCTTCTGTTTTGATGGAAATTGCAACATTCTTGAGACGAATTACCTCAGGTCATAACTCTCAATCGACTTGTGCGCTTAAGACTTGAGGGTTAAATAATGCAACTAGGCTTCATTTGAACTATGAACTTCTCAGATTACCCCTAACGATTTTTGAAGCACACTGCAACATTCTTGGAGCGAATTACCTCAATTAATTCGTTATACCTCTCAATTGGCTTGCGCGATTGTGTCTTGAGGGTTAAAGTATGCAATCTCCCTGAATTTCAGCTATGAATTTTTTCGATTACAAGTAAAAATCGACGAACCCTTCTGTTTTGATGGAAATTGCAACATTCTTGAGACGAATTACCTCAGGTCATAACTCTCAATCGACTTGTGCGCTTAAGACTTGAGGGTTAAATTATGCAACTAGGCTGCATTTCGACTATGAATTTCTTTGATTACCCCCAAAGAACTATTTTTGAAGGACACTGCAACATTTATGGAGCGAATTACCTCAACTAATTCGTTATACCTCTCAATGGGCTTGTGCGATTGCGTCTAGAGGGTTAAATTATGCAATTACCCTGAATTTCAGCTATGAATTTTTCCAATTACTTTGGAAAAATTGATGGCGCCTTTCGTTTAGATGGAAAATGCAACGTTCTTGAAGCGAATTAACTTTAGTTCGCACCTCATAACTCTCAATGGACTTGTGCGATTTGGACTTAAGGGTTAACTATGTAGTTTTCTCGTATCCAACAACACTGGGTCCTTTCAATTTCGGAGGTACGAGCTTCTGAAGTGAATCTGTATGTAATTAGGTGAGATAATGGCGAACTATACCACTCTTACTGTTGACAATTCTCGTTCGAACCATTTTCCAGGACGGCTGTACTTTTTTCTTTCAGAATTTTAACCCACTGACGGAGTATAAAATGTCGACTACAGTTATCTTGTGGTAATGAAGTGGTAATAGTTGGTCTTTATTTCACCCAAGCAATGTACCACAGCCGTCAGTTCAAAAGTTGAGTAACTAATCAACCTAAACATTCCTCTCACAAAAAAGTACTCCAGCGTTATTAAAAAGAAAAAACTAGCTACATAATGTAATAATTATTGTTTCATGTCATGCACTTTAAAAATAAGATTAGCATCAAATGCTTCATTCCATGTCAAAGACTGAATAATTTGTTCAAATTCTGATCTAGGGGAGGTACTTATTTCTTCATTCACTTAATTTTTTTGATTTTGGTCCATCGGATTCCAATAGGAAAAAGGTACTTAAAAAATCAGTATTCCTATAATGACTAAAATGTATATTAATCGAATCTCCGCATCAATAACCATTGAAGATTTTGTTAAGGAGAAGATATTCACCAGGTCATCGGAAATCATCCCCGGCTATAAGCAATTAATCACCCAGTATATCAATGTCAATTTTGTCATAGGAATCACATTCAAGGATCCAATCATAATAATAATTTTTTATCACAACAATAGTTGTGATAAAACTAACTTTGTTGCCTTAACTGTGGTATTGTAACCAGATTCATAGTCACGTTGTTACTATTACAGTGCTGTCATGGTAACAATACAAAATTTATGGATATAGTAGTCAAAACTGGCGCATTTTTCGATACCATAACTATAATTATGTTTTCTCATGTTGCACAATCTACAATAGATTTGAATAATTTAGCTACACCTTCTACATTCTTTGTTGCTTCAAATATCATGTGGTGTTTTCAGTAATATGAAAATGGTTACGATGCAATAATCCTGAATAACAGTCAACCGTGTTTCTCTAAATTTATCTAACTATATTGTTACTTTAATCATTTTGATCATGTTTTTACTTCAAAATAGTTGTCGGTAACTTATACTGCTTATTTTGTTGCCCTGACTGTTATTGTTACCACATTCATAATTATCATACACGGTAGCATGAAAATGGTTACGATGCAATAATCCTGAATAACAGTCAACCGTGTTTCTCTAAATTCAACCAACCATATTTTTACTTCAATCATTTTGATCATGTTTTTAGCACAACATATTTGTGGGTAACTTATACTGCTTATTTTGTTGCCCTGGCTGTTATTGTTACCACATTCATAATAATCATACACGGTAGCATGAAAATGGTTACGATGCAATAATCCTGAATAAGAGTCAACCGTGTTTCTCTAAATTCAACCAAGTATATTTTTACTTCAATCATTTTGATCATGTTTTTACTACAAAATAGTTGTCGGTAACTTATACTGCTTATTTTGTTGCCCTGACTGTTATTGTTACCACATTCATAATTATCATACACGGTAGCATGAAAATGGTTACGATGCAATAATCCTGAATAACAGTCAACCGTGTTTCTCTAAATTCAACCAAGTATATTTTTACTTCAATCATTTTGATCATGTTTTTAGCACAAAATATTTGTGGGTAACTTATACTGCTTATTTTGTTGCCCTGGCTGTTATTGTTACCACATTCATAATTATCATACACGGTAGCATGAAAATGGTTACGATGCAATAATCCTGAACAACAGTCAACCGTGTCTAAATTTACCCAACTATATTGTTACTTCAATCATTTTGATCATGTTTTTACTACAAAATAGTTGTCGGTAACTTATACTGCTTATTATTTTGTTGCCCTGGCTGTTATTGTTACCACATTCATAATTATCATATATGGTAGCATGAAAATGGTTACGATGCAATAACAGTCAACCGTGTTCCTCTAAATTTACCCAACTATATTGTTACTTCAATCATTTTGATCATGTTTTTACTACAAAATAGTTGTCGGTAACTTATACTGCTTATTATTTTGTTGCCCTGGCTGTTATTGTTACCACATTCATAATTATCATATATGGTAGCATGAAAATGGTTACAATACAATAATAGTCCTGAATGACAGTTACTGTTTCCTGATAGCCTGGTGTTATCTAAGAAGCATTTAGGCTTTATGCCAGTGATTTCTAATAATATTTGAATTAGATATGCCTGTGCAGATTATTGTTCCTTCAGTATTAAGCTAGGCAAGTTACGATTATCGTTCCATGGATTTTTGACGATTATTAGGATTTGATATTTTTAGTGGAATAACAGCACATTTATTACGATAAACAATGTTAAGGTCTTGAATGAAATCGTTGAATTGATAACAAATATAACATTATACTATGATAGCAAATGGTTATATTGTAACTGAAGTTTTGTATTATAGGAAAAAATTATAATGACTATTTAGAATAGTGGAATATATATCTTTGTTTTTTAGCTTATTTTGTTAACATTTTAATATCGTATGAGTTAGGACTTTGGTATTAATTTATAAATTTGTATTATTTTATACGATGCGTATTGAAAACATATTATTTCATACATTCATAAGGTTACTTGTATTCTTTATAATAAAGATTTACTTTATACGTAGATAATGCCCTTAGTGACCTCTGTACCAAATTTGAAAGCTATACGAAGACTTCGAATTTTTCAGTCAAAAATAAAGCCAGGTTAACCCCTTTCACTTTTTGAGTTTTTTGATAAAAAATAGGATAGCCTGAAAACTTGTACACGGGGTGTTTCGGAAGTGCTGAACACGATTCTGAAGTCCATTTTACTCTATATGGAATATTTTTCGAGTTATTCGTGATTTTCTACAATCTGCACGGTCGCATAGATTTCGTGTTGAGAAAAAAATCCATAACTTTTTTCTTGATGAGAGGAGGAATGAACGCTTTCAGCTCGACGTGGATAATGCCCTCAGTGACCTCTGTACCAAATTTGAAAGCTCTACGAAGACTTCGAATTTTTCAGTCGAAAATAAAGCCCTTTCACTTTTTGAGATTTTTGATAAAAAATAGAATAGCCTGAAAACTTGTACACGGGGTGTTTTGGAAGTGCTGAACACGATTCTGAAGTTCGTTTTACTCTATATGGTATAGTTTTCGAGTTATTCGTGATTTTGTGCAATCTGCACGGTCGCACAGATTCCGCGTTGAGAAAAAAATCCATAACTTATTTTTTCTTGATGAGAGGAGAAATGAACGCTTTTAGCTCGACGTAGACAATGCCCTTAGTGACCTCTGTACCAAATTTGAAAGCTCTACGAAGACTTCGAATTTTTCAGTCGAAAATAAAGCCCTTTCACTTTTTGAGATTTTTGATAAAAAATAGAATAGCCTGAAAACTTGTACACGGGGTGTTTTGGAAGTGCTGAACACGATTCTGAAGTTCGTTTTACTCTATATGGTATAGTTTTCGAGTTATTCGTGATTTTCTGCAATCTGCACGGTCGCACAGATTCCGCGTTGAGAAAAAATTCATAACTTTTTTCTTGATGAGAGGAGGAATAAACGCTTTTAGCTCGACGTAGACAATTCCCTTAGTGACCATACCTCAATTTTTATTTCATACCTAATAGAAATCTCATTTTTTGGCTATTATTTGGAGAGCCTCCTCTATTTTTAGCATAACCTAGAGGAAACGATCCTGAATTATGTAATTGTAACAGATAAATATATACTTCCGTACTAACTATTAGAATATATTTTAGATGCACAGAAATAGCTGAAGTAATTATAGGTAGCACAGGTCATTCTTGAATATGTGTTGAAATCATTCTGTTCCTGTTATAAAGAACAATGGCGAAAAAATCCATGGTCACATTACCAAAAAAGATTTTTCGTGTATTGAAAAAATTGGGAATTTTCGGATTTAGGTAAGTCTTGCATTGATAATCAGAACCGTAATCTCTAAAACCTGTGCAAGACATTTTCTTTTATGCGTACCTATCTACACAGGATATTTTTCCTTTGTCTACAAATCTTTCGTTATTTCAGTAAGAAACACAACATATTCGGACTCAATCCCCTCGTAGTTTCGACCTCCTTCATTGGACTGTTCTTGATTCTAGCAGTTTTAGCAAGGAAACTAGTCAAATCAATTTTCGGTGATTCGGAAAGTATAATTAAGCATTTATTATTCGAATTCATAGCGACAATTGAGCTGTGTGCAGCTTGTTTCGAATTGATTATAGGTTCGTACGCTGTAATGAGACTAACTGCGATGGTTATCATTTTTGTCTTGTTTTTTTTTTCATTCAAACGACCCAAAACAATTATCTGCAATAGTCGTGGTTGTATATTCTATATTTATTTGCAAATAACATCAAGCTTCTTATTTTGGATTGCCGCCATTTTTTCCGAAGAATAAAACTATGCAAACAATAATATTTCCAGTTAACAATTTTTCGTATCAAGGATGTTTCAGAAACATGTATGAAACATACTGGAAACATTTCTGGAACAAGATTTTAGAAATATTTCCAAAATGTGGCATCCTCAAACCATAATAAGTAAGACATTTTATGAACATTTCCGAAGAATATATATTAGTATATTCAGATGAAACATTCTATGAATATTCCTTGGAGAAAAATCTGTGGATATATTGCATACTATCACGTCATTTTCTCCATTGCAATTCTGATTTCTAGTGGCAGACAATTGGGGTGTATCAGCCTACGCTGTTTACCTACTCCTGCTGACCATTTGGTGGTCATCGAAATGGGGAAACGCCTCAGCTTGCCCTTACAGTGCAATCGAAGAAGTTCTGGAGGGCAGCAAAACAATCACCAGTGCTCTCCCTATCATTGCTTCCCAGACCCTTGCTGGACTCATCACTTTCAGGTGAGTAAGTCAAATTACAGACACTCTATAAGCTCAGCTCAGAGGAAACCTCCAAAGAGCTGGGGCACAGATTAGAAAACCTTACGGATGAGACACTCCGCCCATTTTGTTTGATGTACCGACATCCGTATTCATTGACCTCGGACCTTTAAATTTTGCGCATCGCTGTTGCCGGATAGTCGTTGTCACCGCTGCATAATATACACCAATATGAAAGATCTGTTATGAAAGATTACCTACTTCTGAGTGATTTAATATGAACAGGTTGTCATCAGAAATTAGTGTCTATTAGGAATAAGATGGATTCTGAATGAATTTTACGATGTAATTAGAATATTTTGAATGTAGCCCATTGATATGTTGACAGGAAAAATAAAACACGATTCAATCATCTAATAAATTATCAGAATCTATATTCCTCAACTTGAAATGTGATTTAGCAGTTTAGGTATATCAAAATTGGTGATATTCTCATCAAATGGGAAAGTTTGATTGAAGTCAATAATATCACTCAGTATAAGTTCTCACAGACTTTCGTCCTTTGGAAAACAATGTAATTTGATATTCTCCGATATATTTACAGATGATTTGCAATCTTTATATATACACACAGTAATGATTGCCAATAAACATATTATTGTACCTGATTCACATTACAGATAATGATGGTATATATACCTATGATCACAGGTTGTTCAGTCTGTGCTGTGATAATCCTTAAAAACTTTATCACTTCTCCTTTCGAGTTATAGGTCATGAAAAATATGTTTATACATTGTGAGAACTTAAACCCATCCGAAATACTGGATCGTGAATCGTGTAAAACGAAAACATTTGTAACATATAACCAACAAAATGATGACAACGATGTAAATAAAACTTGATCAATATTTTAGCGCCTGCGCATATCTATGACTGGACCTTTAAATTTTGCGCATCGCATTTGCCGTATAGTCGTTTTCATCGCTGGTACTACTGATGTGCAATGTTGCCATTTTAAAATCTGTTATAAAAGGTTACATACTTCTGAGTGATTTGTTATGAATAAGTTGTTATCAGAAATTAGTTTCTATCAGGAATAAGATGTATTCTGAATGAATTTTACGATGAAATTCGAATATTTCGAATGTAGTCCATTCACTATAATTAGGAAAAATAAAACTCAATTCAATTATCTGATAATGATTAAAGTCTATAATATCACTCAATATAAGTACTAACAGTTTTTTGTCATTTGTTGGACAATATGTAATTTGATATTCTCCGATTTATTTGAAGATGATTTGCAATTTTTATATTCACAATATTTATTGCCAATGAACATTCCAGACAATGAAGGTATATACCTAAATGATCACAGGTTGTTCAATCTGTGCTGTGATAATCCTTAAAAACTTTATTACTTCTCCTTTTGAATTATAGGTTATGAAAAATATGTTTATACATTGTAAGAACTTAAATCCATCCGAAATACTGGATCGTGAATCTGGTTAAACGAAAACATTAGTATCATGATGACAACGATGTAAACAAAACTCGATAAATAGTTTAGAGCCTGCGCATATCCATGACAGGACCTTTAAATTTTGCGCTTTCGACCTCTCTCTCTCTCTAATTTTATTCGCTCTGTCTGACTGTCTCATCTGTATGGTTTTCTTATAATCTGTGGCTGGGGTGAGCAACAGCTACGCTCGGTTCCATTTCAGCTTGGTCCAACCCCTGTGGGAGCTGGAACTGGTTGAAACCCACGTGGACAAAGCTTTCGAAGACTGCACAGCAGACCTCCAAGTCGATATGGTGACAGGGGCTTTGATAGAAGGTTCTGCCACTTTCCTCTGCAGACTCGTATCCAGAATGTTGAGTGAAAGCGGGGCAAAGTTTGGAAGCATTCTGGATGCCTTTTTCGGCACCATGATGGTGGTTGCAGGTTAGGAATATACAGTGTGTACCAGCCAAATGGAATAAATTCGTTAATATAAATAAACGGTGGCGTTTTAGGAAAAACGCTCGGACACGTCGATTTGTATCTTCAGTTGCGCTTTAAAAAAAAAACTTTTTATACAGGGTGTGTCATGCCACAGTAGCCAATATCAACTTTCTTATTTTGAATACAACACCCTGTATATTATTCAATTTTTGGATTCCTCAGAAAATTCTAGACATATTTCATGTACAATGTCCTATACCTATCATCAACTGTTTCGGAAATATTAAGTGTTTTCGGATTTATTGCAACAATTAACATGGAAAATAGAAAATTATTTGATTACAGAAATTCGCTGCAATACACTAAAAAACTAAAAAGTAATACCGTTTATTTCTTGATATTGTAAAAACAAAGAAAAACATGAATGTCAACGTAGGAGATGTTCAAAATGCTCGCCGCGAACGTCTTGGCAACATCCTAATCTTGTGTAGAAATTTCTTCTAACGTTACTCAACATCTCAGGTGTGACCGATCTAATTGCATGCGTTATTCGTCTTCTTAAGTCAGCTAAGTCGAGGGGTTTAGTTTGATAGGTATACAATACTTTTGGCATATCCCCATAAGAAGAAGTCTAATGACGTCAGATCAGGGGATCGTGCTGGCCATTCCATCGATCCTCGCCTCCCTATCCACCGATTTGGAAATATTTGGTTAAGGTACTGCCGGACATTTATTTGATAATGGGGCGGTGCTCCATCTTGCTGAAACCATATCATATTTGCAGGAACTTGTGGGTTTGCTGGATCAGGATATAAGTTTGTCAAAGTCGGCACGACATCATTTTGGAGCAGTGCTAAATAATTATCTCCATTCAAATTGCCATCAATGAAAAAGGGACCTATGATATGATCTCCAACAATTCCTGCCCAAACATTAACCTTTTCGGGATATTGTGCATGTTCTTCCCTCATCCAGTGAGGATTTTGTGCAGACCAATAGCGGCAATTTTGACGATTAGCATGACCGTGAAGTGTAAACGTGCACTCATCAGAAAAAATAACATGTTCTAACTGCATCACATTGTTATCAAGCATTGCCATCATTTGTTCACAAAAATACAGTCGCCTATCAAAATCGTCTTCCAGGAGCTCCTGAGTCGGTATCAGTTTAAAGGGATGCATTTTATTTTCTTTTAATGTTCGAAAAATTGATGAATGGCCAACATTGAACAGTGGGACTGCTTTTCGACTAGAATTATGTGGGTTTTCTTCAAACTCAAGCATAATATCCAATTTGGTTTCATCATTTATTGTATTGGCAGCTGCTTTTTTTTATCGTTCTTACATGACCAAGCTCGCGAAACTGCTTTTCTATTTTACTAATTGTCCCTTGGGATATAGGCGGCGAATCTGGAAATTTTTCATGAAATAACCGAGCAACTTCACTTTGTGTCCGTATGTTATCTCCATAACCAATCATCTGTAGAATTGTTATTTTGTGCATTTCTGTTGAATAAACCATTTTTCTGATATTATGGAGTTGACGAAATTAAAGCGACTATAACACTGACACTAATCACTACTGTCATGCAGACAGACAACACTCTGCTAAGGCCGTGCGTTTTCAACGCAAGTAAACAAGATTTTTTATAGTTCTTTTAGGTAAACCTGCAGCAAAGGGAACTCGCAACGATTTCGATGAAATTTTCACAGAAGCTTCCTAACATGAATATAAAACCATACAAATTAAAATTTTTCCGCGGAAACACTCCAAACTATTTCTTTTTTGGAAAAGTTTAGAAAATTTTATCACTTTTCAGTCATATGAATGTGCTTGATTCATGTACTTACATTGTCAGTGGGGGATATGTTAGTTATACCAAAACGTTAAAATCGAGTCTCAAAAAATAATTTCAATAAAAACATTACCAGTAAAAGCTTCAAAATGAATTATTTTCGAATTTTTATTAATTATATTCCATATTCCAAGTATCAGATGATGTGCAATGTCAAATGTCACGGTACTCACGTCATGACATATAGGGGACAACGCTGCCAAGTTTTGAAAAATTCACAGATTCTACAATTTTTTTATTGTTTTCCGATTTTTAAATGTAATGTTCCTTCTTTAAAAAAGCAACGGAAATAGTTATCTGCCCTCAATTGATAGGTTAGTATGTTGAGGCCAGGTAATGTAAGGTTTAATTTAATTAATATAGCGTGATTGCGCCTTCAAATTTCCCCCTCAGCAGACATTTCTTTTTTCTCAACAAATTTTCCTTTTTCAAAAATTTACTGATAATAGAGATCTAGGCCGTCACTGATAGGTTAGTACGTTCAGGTTAGTAGTCTCAATAAATAAATACAACGCGTTGAAATTTTCCGTTCAGCATACTTTTGTCCTCAACAAATTTTCCTTCTAAATTTTACTGAAAATAGTGATCTAGGCCGTCACTGATAGGTTAGTACGTTCAGGTTAGTAGTTTCATAAACACGAGTTGCACTCATCAGGAAATGAGCGCATAGGTTTTTTTTTAAACGTGGCAACGTTGCTTTCTCCATTTGTGACTTGACAGTTGATATTGCGAATTGATATTTTTGCATATATATATGCTTGAATAAAAATGCGAAAATAACAGTTTTTGAAGTTTTTCATCATGAAATTTCCTGTAAAATCCATTTCGGGACTCAATATTAATGTTTTGGTATAACTTACATATTCCCCACTGACAATGTAACTGAAATTTCAAGCACATTCTTAGGACTGAAAAGTGATGAAATTTTCTAAACTTTTCCAAAAAAGAAATAGTTTGAAGTGTTTCCGCAGAAAATTTTTCATTTGTATGGTTTTATATTCATGTTAGGAAGCTTCTGTGAAAATTTCATCGAAATCGTTGCGAGTTCCCTTTGCTGC
Organism: Chrysomela aeneicollis; assembly: GCA_029955515.1. Taxonomy (NCBI): domain Eukaryota; kingdom Metazoa; phylum Arthropoda; class Insecta; order Coleoptera; family Chrysomelidae; genus Chrysomela; species Chrysomela aeneicollis. Next base: position 1,043,973 of record JARUHQ010000021.1, on the reverse strand, counting down.
AGGTTTTCCGTTCTTTTACTTCATATCAGTAAGAAGGAACGCTAAAATGGTTTTTGATTACTTTCTCATTATCAAAACCTAAATGGGAAATAAGTATTGAGTGTGTTGCAGCGAATTTCTGTAATCAAATAATTTTCTGTTTCCATGTTAATTGTTGCAATAAATCCGAAAACATTTAATATTCCCGAAACAGTTGATGATATGTATAAAATTGAATAATATACAGGGTGTTGCATTTAAAATAAGAAAGTTGATATTGGCCACTGTGGCATGACACACCCTGAATAAAAAGTTTTTTTGAAAAAAAAAAAAAAAAAAAAAAAAAAAAAAAAAAAAAAAAAAAAAAAAAAAAAAAAAAAAAAAAAAGCAACTAAAGATACAAATCAACGTGTCCGAGCGTTTTTCCTAAAACGCCACCGTTTATTTATTAACGAATTTATTCCATTTGGCTGGTGTACACACTGTATGAGTCCAAGAAGGGTGCAGCTTTTCTAACTGGCGACTGTTTTTTGCAGCGTTCAACCACTCGGGGGGCTACTTTAATCCAGCTCTGGCCACCTCTTTGAAGCTGGGCTGTGAGGGGAACACGTTCTTGGAACACCTGGTGGTGTACTGGATAGGGGCGATATTAGGGTCTGCAGCCTCAGTTTTCTTGTTCAGAACCGAGAGAATGCAAACTTACATCGGAAAGCTCAGGAAGGAAAAGATCGAATGAACATTGATGATGATGATTATCAAATTGGGAACAAGATTTTGTGTTATTGATTGTTCATGAAGATAGAAAGCAAAGAAACGAGGAGTACAATAGTTGTTTGATCCTGGTGAAACTGCTGGATGCTGGATACCTACCAAGGTGTTAGCATTGCAGCTTTTGAACCAGTGTTGCCACCACTTTGAAATTCATCGTAATAGAATTGGAGTCGAAATAGTAATAGAAAGTAATAGATTTTTCTTTGTGTTGTGATGTAATGAGATGTTTACAAGATATAATGATCAGATTTTGTTCTTGTAGCGTACTGATTACCATATTCCAACTTGTAACTGATGAATTTCATTTTTGTACTTACAAATTCTCATACTACGAAAACAAAATATGAACAAATCTTTAGTCGTTTTTAATGTATTTCACGGCCGTATTCGCCGTATGCTATTAAGCTAAGATTAAGGCTTAAGCTCGCTTATAGTTACGATTTTGTATGCACCGTATCTACAAAATCATTTAAGCTCGCTCTACTCTAAGCTGCCACAATTGGCGGCTTTATATTTTAAGCCATGATTATGTAGACATCATAACCACGTTTTTTTAATTTATGTTTCAATATTTTGAAAAAAACCAATTATGGAAGTCAATAATGGAGGATGAAGGAATTCATAGTCTATAAAAATATGAAATTACTTGTTGCAATTTACGTTGGTTTTCAAACCGAGAATCAATGAAATCATTACAAATCATGACACTTCAACAGCAACAAATATTAAATGTCAAAATCAAATGAACAAAAAAAATCGTTTTTATGATTTTTTGTCTCATTGGCCTCTTCCCAAAAAATATGCCAATGTTAGATTGGCGTGTGCCACAATAGTGATTACGTCACTTTTATTTTATCAATTATATACCGGGTGTTTCACAGTCGATGGAACATTAGAAGTATCTGGAGAACAGAAAGACAGATCATTTCGAAAATTTGTGGACGTGGGTAATCAAAGTTGCTCTATCCGTCTGAAATATTTTCATCAATACAGTGTTGTCGCTTGTATCAGAAAGTAGTAGCTACTTTGTTATTTCAAATGGAACACCCTGTATTTTATTCCATTTTTAGATTCTTCATGAAGAGCTGATTTCGTCAATGCCTCATACTTGTGGCCTAGGGTGAATGATAACAGAGATATAGGGTGTGAAAAATAGAGATTTTTCAACTATAGGAATTTTTTGTGTCGAAACTATTCATTTCAGCTCAAAACGTCTTCCATGTCCCTATCTTAACTTTTCATTTACTATCTACTGTCATTTAGCAGAAACAAATAGAGGGTGATGCAAAACTCAAAATTCTGAACCATCCTGTATTCGTTCCAATTAAATATCAATCGATAGTAAATGAATAGTTAAGATAGGGACATGTAAGCCGTTTTGAGCAGAAATGATTAGTTTCGACACAAAAAATTCCTAAAGTTGAAAAATCTCGATTTTTCACACCCTATATCTCTGTAATCTTACTCGCTATCCCAAAGTATGATATATCGACGAAATGAGCTCTTCAGGGAAAATTCAAAAATCTAACAAAATATAGGGTGTTCCATTTGAAACAACAAAGTACAGCTACTACTTTCTGATACAAGCGGCAACAGTGTATGGATGAAAATATTTTAGACGGATATAGCAAGTTTGATTGTCAAACAAAGGGTATGATTCAATATATATAACGGTTCATCCCGTTGATTGATCAATCAACGGTTTGAACGGTTCAACCTGATATTTTTCTTTTCCACCTAACCTAACAAAGAGGGTAGCGGTTAAGGTGTGTGTAAATATGAGATCAGAGTAATACGACGTTATAGGTAATGACCGTTGATGAGAAAAAAAGTAGGTACATGTATGACTCCACTTGTTACTAGCCGAACAATAAAGATTGATATGTCAGGTTTTTTTCACCTAACTGAGCGTAGCGATGGCTGCTTGAAGAAACTATCAAATACCAACAATAACATCGAGTTTATACAACCAAATTACAAAAATGTATTGTTTGAATAGATTCACAGGTTTTGGTGCATAAATATCTATGTAAAGGGAAGATCACTCACCCTCGAAATCTGTTTGTGAGCTGATCACAATCATAGGTTAAATAATATGTCACAATGTATGGACATCAGTTATCGTTTGGCGATCTAGCAGGGAAGAAAGTAGGAGGCCCCGATGCATGCAAAATGAAAATTCACTCACCCTCGGGAAACAATTCTTCAATCCACCCCTACTTGAGCAGTGATTTCCATTTTTTTCTGGAACCACATGCCATGATAATGCTGCTCTTTCGGCACCCCACATTTTAGAACACTGCACACGTACGGTAAACGAATAAACCGCACATCACACGATAACCGAATAATCCGCACTTCACACATCCACAATAATTAATTGGTTAAAGGAGACCGCACTTCCGATGTCTTAGAGGGATGATGATGTCTTTATTATATTTCTATATAATACCGTCACGACAATGATGATGACACCGGCGTATATATCATCAATATTGTGTCGAACAACCGAAGTGTTCAAGCATCGCGAAAAAACTGAATAAATCATCCTAGCTTATCGATATGGTTCAAGAACAATTATATAAGTTGTATATGACTGTCCACAATGATACGAATGAGGACAAAGAACAATGCAAAAAACTATAATCTTTTCACTGTTTTTTTGAGCATGAATCAATCGTAGCCAAGTCGATGAGAGGCGATACTATATACTGAGTCTCGTTGTTTTTCAAATTTGTGAAGGATTTTATAGATCATTTGAATTTCCTTAAAATTTCCAGCTTTTATGTGTTTCGAAGATACTTTCTATTTAACTGGGGAATCATTCGGAATTCTTCAGTAGTGGAATTATTCGAAATTAATCAAAATTCAAGAATGACGTGTACCTGAAAATATCCAGCAAATTACTTTGATCTAAACATGATTTGATTAATAATTGATCGAAATTGGTTAATTTTCAAATTCCGCTAGAATTTCTTATGAGAATATTCAATTCATTCTTGAATATTTCTGAAATTCCAACCATGGACATACTTTATTATTTTTTCCATTTATGGCCACAGCAGGGACCATTAGATTTTTATCTATCACTCCCCAAAGCCACATCAACTCCCAAGGCCACCCTATTCTCAAGGTCAACCCAAGGTCACTCCCCAAGGGCACGTGGAGTTGTGTGACCTTGGGGGGAGGTCCAGAACCACCGAAAAACATTGACTGCTATACAGGGTCGCTCACGGTCGATGGTAGGTCAGACGTTTCCGAAGAACAGGACGTAGGATTATTATGAAAATTTGGTTTCTTAGGTTTTCAGTTTTGTTCTATCGATCTAAAATATTCTCGGCGTTGCCGCTTCTATCGAAAAGTAGCAACACCCTGTATTTAGATTCTTCCTGTGTAGAGCTGATTTCGTCGATCAATCATACTTGGGGTATAGCGAGAAAGATTACAAACTATGCATTTTTGCTGTGGTGGCAACTTTACTTTGCGTACTGATAATCTCATTTCAACCACTTTTCAACTCGCAACTGATGAATTTCATTTTTGTATTTACAAATTTTCATGCTACATAAACAAAATATGAACAAATCTATAGTATTTTTTTATTTATTTCAATGTTTCAAGGCATTGTTCAAGATTCGAATTTTCCGCCTGCAAATATAGTGCTTCGATTCACACTCAAAGACATAAGAAAGGTGGATGACACAAGTAAAATATCGAAGTTGGTAGAATTCTTGGGTAAAATTACGGGCTTTTCACTGTTGCGAAATAGTAACAGTTTTTTGGTCTATAGTAATAGCGTAATAGTTTTAGTTCAATAATAATAGATCTATTACGAAAGTAATAGCAGTGGCAACCCTGTTTTGAACCCATTCAATCCTAAATTTCGTATCCGTATATAAAATGAAAGCCAACTCGAGTCGTAGACAAAAAAATTCCGAGTTTTATGTCGGAAAATCCGAGTTTATAGTTGGAATTTGAATTTTCGAGTTTGAAGTCGGAAACAAAAAATTCCGAAATGAAAGTCGAAAATTCCAAGTCGGAAGAAAAAGATTCCGAGTTTGGAGTGGGAAGAAAAAGACTTCGAGTTTCAAGTCGAGTACAGTCATATAAATGTTAAAAATTTCGCTTTCGTAGATTCTAAACACATTTTCTTAATGAAATTTCTCGATATCTCGCTGAATTTGACCCATTTTTTGGCACCCCAGACAATTTGTTTTTAAATTCCCGCCAAATCTGAGATTACGTGATATATCACGATGGATATTGCCGTTGTCGGACGTGCAGAAACGAACCATTGTCAAAGTTTCTCAGAGATTTCAACAACAAATTGTTTCCCATATGCAGCCAACTTTAGTCAGAAAAATAAAATTCCGAGTATCAAGTCGGAAAATCCGGAGTCGAAAGAAAAAAGTTCCGAGATTAAAGTCGGAATTTCCTAGTTTGAAGTAGGAAGAAAAGCATCCCGAGCTTAAAGTTGGAAATTCCGAGTTCAAAGTCGGAACATCCGATTACAAAGTCGGAAAAATTAAAAAAAAACAATCTCGATGACTCATATACGCTTTCAAAGAAGCCAAACTCATTTTCTAAATATAAATTATCGATATCTTGCTAAATTTGACCCTTTTTCAGCACCGCAAACAACTAGCTTTCAAACTCCCGCCAAATCTGAGGTCACGTGATATGTCGCGAAGGATTTTTCAGTTGTCAGACTTGCAGAAATGAACCACCGTCAGAGTTTTTCAGAAATTTCAACAACAGATATAAGAGTAAAACATTTATTCACTCACTAATTCATTATATAATAACAACTCGTTTTTTTCGCTCTTCTGTAATGCAGATGGTTGTGAACTTTGAAGATAATTCGAGGAGCCATTTTGTGAAGCACTAAAAACTCATTCTGCACCTATAGATTCCAAATTTTTCATTAGAAAAACAGAAAACTGGCATTCCTAACTCAACCTAAGTCTGGGAGCCGCAGTAGCTCAGATCGACCATTCAGCTAATGACATAAAAAAACCCGTTGAGAGTAAACTCATTAACATTAAAAAAAAAATACAATTGCATGTTGTGCATCTAATTGCATTCATTATCACTGTATATGCGTGGCTTCAAAGACCAACCTCGAAACCGCAAAAAAAAAAAAAACAACCAATCAGATGAACAACTTCCTGTGGGCATCCTTGAGGTAAGTGTATTTCTTCGGATTCGGAGGCTCTGGATTCGGCTCGATCCTCTTGAGCTGCTGGTAGCCTCCCGTCAGCGTATCCCATTGGCTGACCATCCTGAGGTTCTCATCGAACCTGCTGAGAACCTCCTCGAACTTGGGGTAGAGCAGCTCTAGCGCTCCATGGTCCACTGTGGGGAAGAAGTGGTGGAGGGCGTGGTTGCCGAAGTTGGTGAGGACCAGGAACTGGTTCTTGGTGAACTCTTTGCGCTCCATGATGGAATCGAGTTGGCTCAAGCCCCAGTCGTAGTTGCTGGTTGACCTGATGATGGAAATCGGATATATTTTATTTTTTCTGTTTTGGTTCTACAGGGTCACTCACGGTCGATGGTACCTAAGACGTTTGAGGAGAACGGGACGTAGGATTATTTTGAAAATTTGGTTTATTGATGGGTAATCAGTTTTGTTCTATCGATCTAAAATACTTTCAGCGTTGCGGCGTCACCCTGTATTTTATTTCATTTTTAGATTCTTCCTGAAGAGCTGATTTCGTCGATCTATCATACTTGGGGTATAGCGAGAAAGATTACAGACATCGAGATTTTTCAAATTTAGGAATTTTTTGTGTAGAAACTAATCATTTCTGCTCAAAACGGCTTACATGTCCCTATCTCAACTTTCCATTTACTATCGCTTGATATTCAATTGAAACAAATACGGGTGGTTCAAAATTTTGAGATTTGCATCACCTTCTATTTTTTTCTATTAAATGTCAGTAGATAGTAAATGAAAAGTTAAGATAGGGACATGTTCCAGAATGTTACTGCGAGTTGCACGTTATACTTTTCATTCAGTATATTGAAAATTGTTTGATTGATGTTTTTAATGTCATCTTTTTTGATATGACTGGAAAATAAGATTGTATTGCGTTAATTTATCTGAATACAACAGATTCTACTGTATTTGTGCATTTTCAATCCATATTCGTCCTTACTTGACGTATTCAGTCACCGGGTAGGTGAATTCTCGAATATTCAACAGGACATGTAAGCCGTTTTGATCGGAAATGATCAGTTTCGACACAAAAAATTCCTAAAGTTGAAAAATCTCGATTTTTCACACCCTATATCTCTGTAATCTTTCGCGCTATACACCAAGTATGATAGATCGACGAAATCAGCTCTTCAGGAAGAATATAAAAATGAAATAAAATACTGGGTGTTCCATTTGAAATAACAAAGTTGTTGCTACTTTTTGATAGAAGCGGCAACGCCGCAACGCTGAAAGTATTTTAAATCGATGAAACAAAACTGATTACCCAATAAACCAAATTTTCAGAATAATCCTACGTCCCGTTCTCTATAAACGTCCAAGGTACCATCGACCGTGAGTGACCCTGTATAATGGAGTTATTATGAATCGCAAATGCTTATCAAAATAGCATCTGTTTCGATACGCATTTTTTTATTATTCGGAGGTTAGTACAATCGATCTGTCAAATGAAAGTCAGAAGAGTTAGGCCCAGTTTACTTCTGAGCGATTTTGGATATGGTGATACTAGCAGTGAAAAACTCAATTTTTTTATGGGCAAATTCCAATTCAGAGTGTGATCTGATTCAAATTGACCAATGAAAACGAATCCCTCTTTCCAAGTTGTGAAACTTCAGCATCCTTAGTGACTTTCCATTCACCACTTTCAGAAAGAATCTGCACAGATTTTACTCCCTACTAGATCAACCTAACTTGAAACTCATCGGCTACACAAAATCGCTAATATCTCTCGTATTTATATCCACCAATCGAAGTCACCAGCGGTAGGAAGGAAATGTGGCATCATCAGCGCCACCTAGTGTCGCGTTGAGTGAAATACAACTCCCCCAAGCTTTCACGTGGTTGTAACAACCTTTCTGGTTGATATTCCTCATCCAGTGGGCTGATATTTACCTTGGGGTGTCCCCGTCGTGGAATATATCAGGATGATGGTGGGCTGCATTCAATCCAATGGCAGCGAACTGAAACGAAGCCACCGTTTCTATGAAAAAGTACATCCCCAGGGTCGCTTTCAGCGATTGTCCACCCAAAATCCACATGACCAAAGGCAACGTGAAGGTGATCAAATCGCCCTGCTTTGTATTTTTGAATCCGTTCTTAGCGATATCTTCCAGCCTGAAAAAGAACATGTTTTATATTGTATTATAAACTATAATTTTGATTATTGGAAGTTTCTTATATGTGTGACAAATAATCTCTATGAATGTGGAATGACTTCAAATATTTTTTTATGAATACAGATAACGTTCTCTTATTCATATCGCTTATTATGCATATTTGACCCGGCCTATACTGTTAATGAGTGCATCGATAATGCATTTTGGAGATAGATATAAAATATAATTCTTATCAGACGGTATAACTTTTGAATACAAGTTTTCAATACCATTTCGAAGAGCACAATCAGAAGTAGCTGTGGCAAAATTTTGAACTTTATGATTCTGAAATTTTTGGAAAAACCCCTTCATGAATACCATAACACTAAAATTTTCAAGAAAAGATTGATTGTTCGAAAACGGTACCTACACATTACACCATGAGGTATTCTTTCGTTGAAGCAAACCTCAGTTTCAGCCTACAGGATGGTTAAAAAGTAAGTCATTTCCAAAGATTCATGAAAATGTCTGAAACTAATTATTTTTCCTACGACCATCTATGAAAACGTTAATAATCACACTGTTTTGTTGTTCAGAAAGTAGCTCATATCACCATGGTATTGTTTATTTGAAAGAAAAAAAGCACTAGTGTTGATATGAAATATATCACAACGGTCGCCTGAATTGATAGAAATGATTAGGTATATTGTGGAGGTACTCACTGTCAATATAAGCGTTCTCAAATCAAATTCATATTATTTATTGAAGTTTCTGTCTCGTTTTGAATTATACCGAGAATTTTTTATCTATTAATTTCTACATAACCTCTGAATTCGCTTTAAAACTGCAACCTATACTCTTTGCTGGAACTATTTCGATGTTGATGACAGCGGGTGAGATCATTCAAAAGAGTACGGCTATAGTTTTTTGCGCGGCTTGCTGCTTGCATCAGTTTAATATCACAGTATCACCAACGAGAAGATTCTTTGGTATCACAGACGTTTGCAAACAGTCAAGGACGCACTAACTCGAGTAACTCGTACGCGCTTGCGAACTACATACTTCTATGGTTCTGTATTCCTGGTTGCGTGATTACTGGCGCTAGCAGGCGTATGGTGTCAAGGTTGTTTATGTACGCTGGTGTCAATATCAATAAAATTTGTCCAAACTGAACTAACTCAATCAATCAGTAATTCACATAATGAGGAATTGTCGGAGAAGTATTCAAATGACATCTTGAATATTAAAATAAACAGTACTTGATATCGAATCAAAACCACCTGAAATTGTAGAGACTGCTAAAGTTACATTTTTGACAAGACCTCCCGCGAAATGAAAGTATTCGGAGTCGTAGGAAAAATAGTGTACAAAACTCGTTGGAAAGTGCATTTCCTTCACTCGTTACGTTTCCGCACTCACCGCTACGCGGCTCGTGCTAAACGACTACTCGTGTGAAATATGTCACTTTCCACACTTGTTGTGTAATATGCTATTTCACTCGACCACTTTAACTTACCTCTTCCAAAGAGAAAAATAGAAGTAGGACATCCACAATAGAGGTGTCATTATTATAGATCCATATCTGTGTAAATTGTCCTTCTTCGTAGGCATGTACTGCAAGAAAGGCTCAAACAAAGATATCTCAAGATCGTCAATGGTATTGGTGTGGAGATGATGGCTCAGTACGTGACTAATTCGCCAATTCCTGAAAAAAAAAATAGAAACATATATTATGGAAACGTCATAGAGCACAATGTTAAGTTGTTCGTTACTAGTTTCAATGTGTCGACAAGACATAACTCCCTAAATTTACTTTGATGAAAATTAGGAATTCATCGTGACTGGAACTATTATTACTACATGGCTGATGGTGTTGATGGCTGCTGCAGGTGAACAACTTGTCATGGTTTGTGAACCTCAATCAGTGAAAATCTAGTGATCTACATTCGTTAAATGTTTGAGAGAATAGAAGTCATTATTTTTATCCTTCTCAGTGCATTTGTACGAGAGCTTGCTTTAAAAAACATTGATGTTGATTCCATTTATCCTTGTGGATCATATATTTATTAACTAGAATATTAACCATACGCCATAAGAGACAATGTTAGCAAAGTTAAGCCGAATTTCATATATCTATCATTGATGGCGCATGCGCGAATTCGTGAATCTCATCATATTCATATAGGAAAAATTTACTTTATATGTAAATAAATATTGTCATTTGGAACATCAGAATACATGAAGTATACTTAGCTCTGACCAAGGTGGATATAGAATGGTGAAACAGCTCTTCAATTGTTTCTCCGAAAAAGTTGTAGACCGTTTGAGAAGGTAGTAATATTTCCACGACTTGAAAGAAGATGGCGGTAAGATCGATTATCGAAGAAGATTTCTGTTGCTAACGTATTTCTGTGGTTCGCATCTGACAGACGTGACTTGAAAAGGCATTAAACAATATATTTTCTATAAATCTGGAATTAACATTGATATTTTGACTCTTCTCAGTCATTTTTCATCTAGAACAGATGAAACTGATAAAAAGACGACAGAAGCACAGTTTCTGTTTTACCGACACACAAGGTATGTCGCCATCTCTGTTATTTTCATGAAATATTACTACGGTTTGAAATCAAGTAGGCGAAGGTCTACAGTTTATACTAGTGCCTGTTGATAGGAAGCTGTTTCACCATCCTATATCCACCTTGGCTCTGACAGAGAGTAATCAGAAATCTTCTAATTCAGCGAACCACTCCTTTCAGATTTGAAAGAATATGAAGCAATCAATATCAAAACAATGGTAGGCATACAAATTATCCTGATGTTTGCAATATTTTGTTAGACATTGATGGCACAGGCACTTCTCCATTGTGTCTTGATTTCTGTGGAATCGTGGAAGATAACCTGGAGGCTGGAAACGATCTGAACACTGACAGTGGACATATTTACGGCAGTGTTGACCTCAAATTACGAATAGTATCACATGAACAACTATGAATTAATGAAACACAAACACTCAACACACAATGGAAAAACAATAAGAGAAACGAGGAAATTCACAAACAAACAAAACACAGATATAACCTGCTGGTTCGAAAAAGATCACGCAAAAGTGATATCCGACATACCATCATTTCCAATTTGAGTAGCAGCGAGGACGTAAGAGAGAAACAACACTAAGAGAGTCGCTCTTAACTGTCATCATCTACTTTTATGTTGGCGCATGCGCATAAATTCATCGTTGCCAGCAACACTCTTTTGTTTCGCCTTCAGATAGGCTGTCCTTATTATCAATATTAGTCAGTTAATCGGTCTGATTCTCTAACGAAGTGGTTATCTCAACAACTGTCATTTGGGTGGCAAATATAGGAAGGTCAGTTGTTATTTGAATCACTTTCCGAATTTTCAATTCTCTAACGTCAAAATGGAAAAAAATTCAACAACTTGTCGTTGGTTTACCACTGATAAAGTGACTAATTTATCCACCAGATTTTACTGGTGGAAATGAAATAATAATTCATCATAAAGGTGATGATATATATTTGAAGAGGCAGTTATGAAGGAAATTTGTTACAGTTATCAGGATTTGAGTCGCTCAGGAAACTTCCTACTGAAAAAAATATCATAAAAATATCTACATATATATGCTCAAGAAACAGATAGCATCCAATTATATAGAGCCTTATACAAACCAAGAATATTAATGTTAATGATGTCTCTGATAGAACCAATGATGTTCAACATGGTAGAATGTGTTGCTACTGAAAAATTAGATACCTAGCTGAATCAATGAGCAATGATCCTGTGTAATAATATGCATTCCAGGATATATTTATACCTACCTCACTAAGTTCATTAACAAAACATATAATTATTATTCCTGCAATTATTCACGAAAAACTTGGTAGTCCCGGACACAGAAGACCAAATAGTAATTTACGTAACAAGTCCGGAAAATACTGTTTTTTTGGATGAGTGGACAAAATTCTAGGACGAGCGTAGCGAGTCCTGGAAGTCTGCGAGTCCAAAAAAACTGTTTTCGGGCGTGTTGCGTACACAATTTTTTCGGCAACCGTGTAGAATAACAAATCAAAGAAACACATTTCTTTATTAGAACAAAATTTCGAACATTTCAATTCTTATTTATATTAATATTTATATTAAAATTAGAACAATTGTTAATATTGAATGGATTCAATTTGTTTGAAATGCTTGGTATATTTAAGTGCCTTTTGTTGAAGTCAGAACAAGAAGGTAAAGTTTCCGTTTCACATTGATTGTTTTCATCTGATAATTTTTGAATGTTAGCTAATTTTATGTCAGATAGCTGTCAGTCGTTATTTTGCTGCTATGGTAATGATCAAATGCATTTATCAAAACCATACTACCAAGATTTTCATATTTACAATGACAACAACGATGTGATTCTTCCCGGCCTAGTCCGGGAAGTACGTACTTTCCGGACGGGTGCGTTAACCACTTTTTAAAGAATCGGACCGATTAAATATATATGGAAGACACTCACTTGGCAGACAGAAACGAGAACTGGAAGTAGTACATCCGGAAGTTGTCTCTTCTGTGGAAGTAGTTGTGACCGGTTATGGTGACCCAGCAGAGCACCACAGCCCCAAGCACTGCCAACCAGTAGTTCCAGTAGCTGACAGCCAGCGTGCAGAAGATGAACATCAGCCCCACGAGCAGATCGCAAATGGTGTCCGACGTGTTCCAGGTCAACTTCGGGATGGACTTGATGATGGGCTTCATCTCGCGCTTCAGCGTGCGGAAGAAGCCATCCTCCTCGAAGGTGAACGGGGAGTTTCTCTTGGTCTTGGCGTCGCGCACGTAGTACTTCTTCAGGGTTTCGTCTGCCAGGTCGGTGAGGTGGTGGACTTCGAAGGCTTCTGTGATGTCGTGGCCCTGGGGAAGAAAACAAATTTCGCTATTTTGGTGACAATGTGATCATGATGTTTGTTTAGAGCACAGATTAGAAAACCTTACAGATGAGACAGTCAGACAGAGCGAATAAAATAAGAGGGAGATGTTGATAGCGCAACATTTAAAGGTCCAGTCATAGATTTGCGCAGGCGCTGAAATATTGACCAAGCTTTGGTTACATCGTTGTCATCATTTTGTTGGTTATGTTACGAATATTTTCGTTTTACACAATTCACGATCCAGTATTTCGAATGGGTTTATGTTTTTGCAATGAAGGTATACCATATTTTTCATAAGCTATCATTCGAAAGGAGAACTAATAAATCTTTTTAGGATAACACAGAACATATTAACAACCTGTGATCATAGGTATATGTACCTACATTATCTGGAATGTGAATCAGGTTCAATGTTATGTTTATTGGCAAATATACTGTGAATATAAAGATTGCAAATCATCTTCAAATATATCGGAGAATATCAAATTACATTGTTTTCCAAAGAACGAAAAACTGTGAGTACTTATATTGAGTGATATTATTGACTTCAATCAAACTTTTCAAGTTCAGGTATTCAGAGTCTGATCAATTATCAGATAATTGAATTGTATTTTATTTTTACTGATGACAATGAATGGGCTACTTTCAAAATATTCGAGTTTCATCTTATTCTGATAAAAACTAATTTCTGATGAAAACTGGTTCGTAATAAATAACTCAGAAGTGAGTAACCTCTTATATTCGTGTCGATTATGCATTACTAAAATGGCAATTTTGCACATCAGTAGTATCAGCGCTGACAACAACTATCCGGCAACTGAGATGCGCAAAATTCTGAGTCAATGAAAACAGATGTCGGCACATCAAACAAAATGGACAGAGTGTCTAATCTGTAAGGTTCTCTAATCTGTGGTTTAGAGTAACTCGGTAACCATAGGAGATACAAAAAAATGGAGGTCGCCTCAACGATGTCCTTTTTCGAGAGAAATTCACTGGCGAAAACAAAAATTTGCTATTGTTTTTTGTTCTCGAGTTATGAACAAAAGTTCGATTTTTTTACTTTTTTACATGTGAATATCATGGTAATTTTTGAAGTAACGAGATTACTGCCACATTCTCGAGGCAATTTTTCCTATATAATCCAAGGATGTCGAGAAAAAAAGTTGCAATTTCGAGTAACGGCCCAAAGTTTCAGTTTCCCAAAATATGGATATCATAGATGGCTATACCTGGCCAATCTGTTTATCAAAATAACATGATTGTAAAAATTTTCATAAAACTGTTTACTTTTTGCATATCTTCTTCATCACCTCTAATAGATACTTTCGTAATTCTGCACTTATCATGCGATGCATATTTCAATAAACATGTTTATTAGTACTCAAGAACGAGAATTCGATAATAAAACCGTAAAGAAATCACTACTTTTTGATAAAATCAAGATTTAAAAGCCTGCTATCTACCTTGACCTTACACCACTCGACTTTTTGTTATAGGATCATTCGAAACATGAAGTTCGTTTTAAACATTTGATAATGTGGACAGTTTAAAGAATGAAATTATCAACATTCAAATTCAATTGCCGCTCATGAAGTGAATATAAAAGAGCCAAAATGAGCAAGGTGGTGAACAATTCTTGTAAGTGATGAATTTTTATAATTTTATTTCAGTTAAAGTCTTTGAAATTCTATTATTATGTTGACTAAGCTTTCTTTGTTGTCCATTACTGACTCGACTCAAATTGAAAATAGAGGAGAATTTGAAAAAAAAATTCCCTACTCGATTATCAACTTGTGATATATGGATTCAGAAAAAAATTATGACATTGAGATGGTCACAGTTTCTATGAAAGAAAAAAACAAACAACAACAAACAGAAACATTCTCAACATTAACATTTCAAAAGTCAGGTGAAGCTAAGATACTCTTCATTAGAATAGAAGCAAATGTTCCATAACTTTATCTACAAATAAGTTGATCGATTTGAGGTTACAAGGAACTGAGAATGTTATTTATTCCTCTATGTGCTACCCCCTTTCGAATAAGGCTGGAAAGTGTGTGTATTTCGATTTGAACACCTTCCAATTGTAGTTCAAGTTGATTTCAAAAAGAATCAGTTGTATTCCAAATTAGTCAATTCAATTTCAAAAAGTATCAAATGTATTTCAAAATTATCAATTTAACTTCAAAATGCGTCAATTTTAGTTCAAATTAATCAATTTAATTTCAAAGAATTCCATTTCAATTTAAAAATCCATCATTTCAATATCAAATCTGATCATTTGTATTTCAAAATCAGTTTACTACAATCTAATATGTGATATATGATAGGAACCAGGAGTGTTCCAATAACAGGGTGAATTAAAATATCACCTTACACCCATATAACCTTTGCCTGTGCTTTCTCAGTTTTGAAATTCAAATGATGCATTACGAAATGAATTTGATATTTCTGAAAATACAAATGACCATTTTTAAATGTGAAGTGTTAGTTTTTGAAATTGAATTGATAATTTTCAAATACAATGCTGCTTTTTGAAATCCAAATGACTAATTTGAAATACGATTGACGCATTTTGCAATTGAATTGATAATTTTGAAATACATTTGATGCTTTTTGAAATCAAAATGACTAATTTGAAATACAATTGATACTTTTTGAAATCCGAATGACAATTTGGAAATACAATTGACCATTTTTGAACTAAAATTGGAAAAGGTGTAGTGACTGCCTTCTGTGGCATCACTTCAAAACTACTGCAAGAACTTCACTGAAACGATAGAACAGTTGCTTAAGTTCCTGGAAGCGGTCCTCTTAACGCACTCTAACGTCAGAAATGTTCAGCTTTCTCTTGTTTTTCTTTGCGAACAAATTTAAATACAACAAAATAATCGACTTCGCTATTATTGCCTCCCAAACTGAGTGTCAATTTAGATCCTATAAGAGATACCACGACTCAATAATTTACCTTAGTCATCTCCAACCAATCCGACCCTCCAGGATGCTTGGCCACGAAGTTCGTGAGGTCGTACAGGCCATCGTGCACCCTCCACAACCCTTCTGCACCCCCTACCTCCCTCTTCTCGTCCAGCCACATCTCCAGGGACATCTTGTGGCCCAGCAGCCTGGACTTGACGGGAACCATCCCCAGGCTGGAGGTTGGTACGTAGTCCGACCTTGGTGGCATTTTGGTGTCTGATGAGATGAGAGATCGACGATGGGTTGTGACCAGAGTGAAGCCTCTTTTATAAGCTCGCGATAGCCGGAGGATTGCGATATGGCGTGCACTTTGACACCGAATGGTCGAAACTGATAGGCGGCCTGGATAAAGCTAGAGATCGGGATTATCTATAATTGAATGTTTGCTCGTGTTTCGATTTCGTGTGAGCTTTCACCCTATCACCCTATACCTTGGACACTTGGTATTTATTTGATGGAAAATATGTGCGAGTCTTCTTCATTCGAGGGAATGTTAGATACCATACAGGATGAGGCACAGAAAATGTTTGTGTATAATAGTTATTTATGTATTAAGGGAATTATGAGGGCCTCAATTACCGATGGCAAAGTTTGTTGCCAGAGGTTATTAAGGCTCTATAATTCCCGTGGTACATAGATAATTTTATTTTTGACCGATTTTTATAACAATATGTCCATATTTAGAACGCAATAAATGTTTAAATTCATAACTTTTCTGGTATATTTGAATTAGGTAGCGTTGATTGTAGCATTGTTGGTTGTTGCTAGGTTGTCGCTATGTTACATGTTTATAAGCAAACTTTCTTTATCAATCAATGTTTTTCCGTTAAAAACGTGTTTATTTTTTACCACAAATCGACGATCTTTTTCTGATATAATGGAGGATATTATAAAAAAAGCGGAAAAAGCAAGATAATCATTACTTCCATCGAAAAGTGAAGCCCTATATCAAAAAGAATACAACTTATATCTGAAGTGGCTGACACAGAGAAATGTTATGTCAAAAGATGCCAACGAAACTGTCTTTCTGGCATATTTTCAAGAACTGGTAAAGTATTTTCAGTATTTTCTGGTAGATTTGGTAATAATTGTATTTATTCGTTGCAGTCAGAAAAGTTTAGCCCAAATTCGTTATGGACTAAATGGTCAATGCTCAAATCGATGGTGACCATATATGAGAAAAGAGATATCACCAAGTTCAACGAACTAGAGGCTTTTTTGAAACGGAAAAGTAATGGGTATAAGCCGAAAAAGTCTGCTGTCTTATCTCCTAAAGATGTCATCAAATTTCTAAAGGACGCCCCTAATGAAATTCATTTATTGCATAAGGTAATTTTTTCTCA
Organism: Chrysomela aeneicollis; assembly: GCA_029955515.1. Lineage (NCBI taxonomy): Eukaryota > Metazoa > Arthropoda > Insecta > Coleoptera > Chrysomelidae > Chrysomela > Chrysomela aeneicollis. The sequence goes on along the minus strand of JARUHQ010000021.1, from coordinate 1,026,659 downwards.
TAATTTTCTTTTTCGTTTGTTTATTTCGTTTTATTTGTTATTGGTTGTTTTAATTATGGGTTATTTTGGAGGATGCAGAACTCAGGAACTTCTAAATATGAGTATAGCAGATATAGAGGACCTGGATACTGTTATGGTAGTGAACGTACCGGAAAGTAAAACTGGTGTATCGAAGAAATTTACAGTTGTGGATGAAAAAGAGTTCTCTGCTTTGCCTTTATTGATACTTTATATGTCCTTGCGTCCTGAAGGTACAAAACGATTTTTTTTGAGCTTCCGACAAAACAAATGTACAACTCAGCCAATTGGAAAGAATATGTTTGGCAAAATTCCCAGCAAAATCGCAATGTATTTAGGATTGCCAAACCCACTAACCTATACGGGACATTGCCTTCGTCGCACTTCTGCTACTGCCCTAGCCAATGCAGGAGCAACTATGACAAACTTAAAAAGACACGGAGGTTGGAGAAGTTCCACGGTGGCAGAGGGATATCTGGAGGACAGTATTGAATTGAGAAATAAAACGGCGCGTATGCTGTCTGCTTTGCCATCAGAAGAGGCAGGCACCTCGACTGTAGTGAACAGCAACAGCACCACCCATAAAAAAGAGAAATTGTTTCCAGCGGCGGAAGTAATTTTCAGGGAACATTTGAAAATTGTACATTTATTATTTTTAATGACGTGAATAAGGAAAATATGTCTCAGTTTTCATTACATATAAACGTTCATAAGCATTTCTTGTATCATTTTCACCTGTAAAAGGTAAGAGGGAGTTTTTGAACCTTAATATCCTAAGGGAGTTATGACCCTCATAATAGATATCGTAACTATGACGATATAAGCTTATAATGTCACTGTCAGAAATAAAATACATACACGTCCATTGCTTCTCCATATGCAGGGTGGTCCTTGGATGAGACAGATTAGATTGTATGGGGGTCGTCAAGGTTGTGCAGCCTCTCAAGCACCTCGACCAATCAGATCTTGTGTGCATCACCCTTATTAATGTATTCGAGAAAAAATGACTTATCTGCTGAAAAGGGCATTGGCGTTCGCAAAGCAAGTAGTTTCAGCGAAGTTCTCGAAGTAACTGCAACTATCACTTTATTTTTGAGGTCAGTGTCCAGTGAGAATACTCATCACCAGTTTCAAGTATTTCTAATCGAATTCGAGAAGATGTGTTTTTGTCCTTTCTTTGGCATATCAGTCTGATTCCTCGTTACCTTTAACTCCCTTTTGATCAGGTTGTTCGCTGCCAGTTGTTTGCAGTCCCTAATCAGCTCAGATTCACGAGTGTATAACTTCAGAGCTGTTAGTGAGTTCTGCTTGAGATATGGTTAGGATGTTAGGTACCAATGGATTTCAGAGCCTGGGATTTGGCTCTTTCATTCATGTTTGTGCAGATTTTGTGGTTGTTTATGACCATTTCAAACTGCATTTCTATGGTATATCATTCAGATCAGACATGGATTCTAGGAAAATGTTTTCCAAAATCTTCAAATATCCATTCCGATTTTTTGCTTTCAAGTTCATTATCTGGTTCAATCTGAAGACACTCATAGGTGCGATGATGAAAGGTTCAGCTACGATAGGCGACATTTCTGGCTACCTTATCAATGAAGCATAGGTGACCATGAGTTTGATAATCGTTTGGTATGGATCAGTCCTACCAATTTTATCATTCTACCTGTGAAATTACGGAAGAGACCAATATCAAGGATACTTCCATGAAAAGTGAGACGAATTTGTTAGAAATACATACATAAATTCGTCCAGTATAAGCATTTTTTTAGCAAAAAATTTCCCTTCAATATATTCAACCTGTTTCGTTATTGGTGATCCACTTTGTATTTGAACCGTTACTGTTTTCTGCGTGCCTCGTATTATTGTTATGTTTTTTCAATTTGATATAAGAGCGACCAAAATTATTGATATCGTTCGTAATTCTTAAGATAAAATATTGCTGAATAACGATTATATAAGCATGCAAAAATCTGTCGGCGTATGAATGATTTCATTGGAGTTATCTTCTGTTTACGAATATAAGTTGAAAGGTTATTTTCCACAAAAATAAATGAGATATTTTGAGAGTAATAAATAAATTGTTGTGAGAATACCTTACTATTTTCTAAGCGATTAAGGCTTTATCTAGTAGAAATATCATCTTTTCCTTTTTGGGCTAGTTAGTTAGAGATTCCATGATTCCTTAAATCCTGCTCTAGGAAAAGTTTGCAATCAAGATAACCTTTATAATTCCTCAGGAAAAATTATAATTGTCAGTTGAAAGGTTATTTTCCACAAAAATAAATGAGATATTTTGAGAGTAATAAATAAATTGTTGTGAGAATACCTTACTATTTTCTAAGCGATTAAGGCTTTATCTAGTAGAAATATCATCTTTTCCTTTTTGGGCTAGTTAGTTAGAGATTCCATGATTCCTTAAATCCTGCTCTATGAAAAGTTTGCAATCAAGATAACCTTTATAATTCCTCAGGAAAAATTATAATTGTCAGTTGAAAGGTTATTTTCCACAAAAATAAATGAGATATTTTGAGAGTAATAAATAAATTGTTGTGAGAATACCTTACTATTTTCTAAGCGATTAAGGCTTTATCTAGTAGAAATATCATCTTTTCCTTTTTGGGCTAGTTAGTTAGAGATTCCATGATTCCTTGAATCCTGCTCTAGGAAAAGTTTGCAATCAAGATAACCTTTATAATTCCTCAGGAAAAATTATAATTGTCAGTTGAAAGGTTATTTTCCACAAAAATAAATGAGATATTTTGAGAGTAATAAATAAATTGTTGTGAGAATACCTTACTATTTTCTAAGCGATTAAGGCTTTATCTAGTAGAAATATCATCTTTTCCTTTTTGGGCTAGTTAGTTAGAGATTCCATGATTCCTTAAATCCTGCTCTAGGAAAAGTTTGCAATCAAGATAACCTTTATAATTCCTCAGGAAAAATTATAATTGTCAGTTGAAAGGTTATTTTCCACAAAAATAAATGAGATATTTTGAGAGTAATAAATAAATTGTTGTGAGAATACCTTACTATTTTCTAAGCGATTAAGGCTTTATCTAGTAGAAATATCATCTTTTCCTTTTTGGGCTAGTTAGTTAGAGATTCCATGATTCCTTAAATCCTGCTCTATGAAAAGTTTGCAATCAAGATAACCTTTATAATTCCTCAGGAAAAATTATAATTGTCAGTTGAAAGGTTATTTTCCACAAAAATAAATGAGATATTTTGAGAGTAATAAATAAATTGTTGTGAGAATACCTTACTATTTTCTAAGCGATTAAGGCTTTATCTAGTAGAAATATCATCTTTTCCTTTTTGGGCTAGTTAGTTAGAGATTCCATGATTCCTTAAATCCTGCTCTAGGAAAAGTTTGCAATCAAGATAACCTTTATAATTCCTCAGGAAAAATTATAATTGTCAGTTGAAAGGTTATTTTCCACAAAAATAAATGAGATATTTTGAGAGTAATAAATAAATTGTTGTGAGAATACCTTACTATTTTCTAAGCGATTAAGGCTTTATCTAGTAGAAATATCATCTTTTCCTTTTTGGGCTAGTTAGTTAGAGATTCCATGATTCCTTAAATCCTGCTCTAGGAAAAGTTTGCAATCAAGATAACCTTTATAATTCCTCAGGAAAAATTATAATTGTCAGTGTTTTATGGCCTTGATTATAAGTTTTAATACTCAAGGGTTATGATTAGATTCTCTATAATTATTCAAAAAGTGTTATCCTACTCGTATCTTCCCAAACACTGCATCAATTTCTTTCCTTCCAAACGCAATATGACTCAGTTTAATTATATACACATCTCCAGCCTTGATAATTCCTACTATTCACAGCTCTCCAAGACATTTGTTGAATTTTCTGGTTTTCAACCAACATTTAAAATGGTGTTCACCCGAAATCCACATCTATCTTATATCCCCCGCCATAGGTAGTGATACAATTTGGCTGTCAGCATTCTTTTGTTGAGTTTAGTCAGGGCGGGCTAGATTATGCCGACTCCGACTGTGATCTTTGATTACAGTTATTATCTGCCCTTGCGGAGGTATTTCGGTAATTACCAGAATGATGTATCATCTTTGATTGTTGTACAGGATGTGAATCGAGGGAGATCGTTAATTCCGAGTAGCCATTGTTTCTAGATGCATTTGGGAGGATTGATCGAAACAATGAGGAATACTTTCAATTCTGTACCCTTTTGTAAAGTAAAACGTACATTGGATAAAATCCAGGAACCTTAACGTATGTTTAGGAGCTGAACTCCAAACATGCTTCATCATGTGGAACGATTTTTGTGCGACCGTTGTGTTACCTGTACTATTGATGATTCTGATTTATGATTCAGAATGTCTCGCGCCGTTTTTATTCATAATGATAACGAGTCAGTTTTTGATATTTTGTTGAGACGACACAACCTGAAATACGAGTGGGTCAAATTTGTGCAAAAATGCTGAATAATAATCTGAAAGAAAGTTTTATGTGAAAATGAACAAGCCATGAATTGGACAAAAACTTGAAAGGAAAAATAGTCTATCCAATTAAGAATATCAAACACAGTTGTATGAGTTATTTTTCGTTTTTGAATGTGGAAAAAAAGGAAATGTTGTAATTTTCGTTCTTATTTTGAGTCACTTTCTTACAAGAAATCTAAATCTTGCATATTATGCGGAGAAAAAATCGTTTTTGAGAAGAGTGCTTTGGTACAAACACCAACAACTTTGTTTAAAAAAATTGAATTTTGACAGTTCATTATCGAGGATCCGGAGTATATAACATATTCAGAAAATCGAATGAAAACACTTTGTATTTCTAAAACAATAGAGCTCTTAAAAGTCCAATACGGTTTCAATGTTCACAGTAAAAAATGTCCAAACAAGAGTTTCTTCTGAAAACCTTTACTTGGAATTTTCACATTCTTGGTTCAATGTTCTGTGCTTGAATAAATCACATTATGTATGTCAAATCTAATGGCGTGGATATCACACACTGTCTACCCTAATATTCACCTCATTATTATTGTGCCTATTCCTCACGGGTTTTTGGATGTCCATAGGATTATTTCTGCGAGAATGAATTTCCAATACAAAGACGTTTCTTCATTCGGAGTCCATCTATAGTAAATTAGTAGGTATAGGTATACCTGTATTTACATTGAATGGAGCCAGTAGAGCTTCAACTCATTCAAAAATTGTGAATACTTATACCCAGAATTCAGTTATGAAAGTAACTATATCTATCTGGGAATTTGGCATTATTTTTTCTGAGTCACAACGTTTTTAATTTTCAACTTTTTATGACGAATTCGACTGATGGTCGGTCAGATTTTGATTTCAATTTTTCATCCAATTCTGTTTGGTTTACTGACAACATAACAACTCTTTGAACAAAACATTTTCATTTTTTTAACGTAAAGCATTCTGAGAGCAATATTGGATAATAACAGCTGAATTAACTCATTTCAATACTAATCTTACCTTTTCCCTATATTTCGGAAGATCTAATGTGCTTTTTATAAAAAAACTTTATTAGCTATTATTATGAATGATCTGATTGTTCACTTCCGGTACCAACTTTAGATTTTTATTCTGAATGATCTGTTTTTTTAATTATAATTATACAATCATACCTATCTACCTAGTGTACTTCATTTTCAAATCACAGGATTTCAAAATCAACTTCTTCTATTTTGGTGCCATAATGAAGTCATTATGAAACGCAAATGCGTATCGAAATAGCACCTGTTTCGATACGAATTTTGTATTATTCGGAGGTTGGTACAATCGAACTGTCAAATGAAAGTTAGAAGAGTTAGGCCCAGTTTACTTCTGAGCGAGTTTGGATTTGGTGATATTAGCAGTGAAAAACTCAATGTTTTGATTGGTAAATTTCAATTCAGAGTGTGATTTGATTCAAATTGACCAATAAAAACAATAACAACATTGCATTTGTCAACGCTGGTATTGCAAAAATCGGCTTGTGCGTCAGATTTTAAATATTTCAATGTAATCATTGTTACCAATCGAAGATGTTTCTGTTATTTATCGATTTCAAATAATTTTTTTTCAATAAAGACTACAAATCAATGAAAAATAGAAAAAATAGCAGATGACACACGTTTTATAAGACACGTTGTCGCACTTGTTCACTTGGAGCACTCCTAGCTTCACCAGTCGTACTCCAAACAACGCGTGCGACACTTTAAGTGTAGCTTAGCAACATACATCTTTTTCAACCTCAAGAGCTAATTTCAAAACAAAAACTTACGACTTTCTAGTCGGCTGCACAAAAATATCATTAGATGAGTATTTAACACGTTTCATCCACAAACCGTTACTCTCATATAATTCCAGCCGAATAAATATTTCAAAAAATCGAGGTTTGCCCACTTTTGGTGGTCCTCCCAACAATATATTGCCTTATGTCCTGAAAAAATACCACGACATACACGTAACAAATCTGTGGGGCAAACTTTTAGTCCACGTCAAGTATAAATGATTGCTTCGGACGTGAATGGTGAATGCAACCTGAAGGTAAATATTCCTGCATTATGGGTAAAGTGGGAGGCTCCTCATCCAAAGTCCTTTGAAAATCGAAGAACGCCAAAGTCATCGAGCTGTGAAGAATAAGAGCATAACGACTTGGGTCACCGCAAAAGCACACATGCCCTTCATTTGGGCCCTAACTAATGCATTCGGCTACGGGCTATTGTTGCCAATTTTCAGGGGCTCGCCGACAACAAAAGTCAGATCTTGGTTATACCTTTCTTTCACCCGTCGAACGTCTTCTGGTCCATTCAAATGCGAATTGAAAAGTCGTTTCAAAGTTGAATGTGGCTTGTTCCAGGTGGAAGGTGATGTCTGGGAAGAGTTTGTTTTGTATTGAGCGACGCTGAATAAGCATCAGCGTCTTGAGATGAGTTTATTTTCGGTGTTTTCGAAGTAAACATCGGGTGCTATCTGGGCAATCAATCGGGAAGTAGCTGTCTTCATTACTGTGACAGTGCCATTTTGGGGTTGTCAAGAAAAAACTGAATTTTGGTTTCGTTCAGTAACTTTTTTAAGTAGGCACCGATGGTCTTGTTTGAGAGATCCCACAAAGAATGTATTCCATAATTCGGAAGTACTAAGCTAACCAAATTTATTTCGCTACTTCAAACAATGTTTCCTCTGAGTTGATTTTTGAGAAACGTGAGATCATTCTCGATTGGGCTATAGGGTGAGTTGTTTGTAAATTACGAGGCAATTACTTTCACATTTTTGAAGTACTCTTTTCTGTATAATCCAGTCGCGTCAAGAAAACTTTCAAAATAGGTGCAATTTTCAGTTATCGCCTGAAGTTTTATTTTTCCAAAAGGGATGAGCCAAGGTTTTGTTTTCCTTTCCTAACATTTATCAAAATGTCAGGTAGCTTTCGATGTTTACGTCTTCAGTAGCGAGCATAATATTTTACTAGATTACTTTTTGCGATTTCATATATTTTATTTTCAAGTGGGCGGGTTGATGTTTGACAGGTTTGTCCGTTTGTTTCTGTCATCACATCAATTAACTCTTTTAATCTTAGAAGTGAAGATGTCGTACGAGATTAACGAGAAATATGATATGTTAGAGAGCTTTATTCGAAGTAACAAGAACTATTATTTTGCAAATGCAATATAATTTATCTACAATCACCTTATGATTGAAGTTTCATTTATTTGTATCCATAAAGAATAGATTATAACATCAGGGAATGCTGATATAACTCTTGAGAAGACATTCACCTTCCGTAATAGATCAAAAAACAAAGAGAAACAAAAATCCAGAGGGGGTTCAATTGAATCTACTTTCCTTGGAAAACTTGGCTCCAATAAAACTAAACGTCTTTCGCATCTGTCTGCTTGGAATTCCATATTGCTTCAGGATCTATAGTGCCAATCCCAACTTCCTCTTCAATATGTGGGATACCTTATGTTACAACTTTATTTGCTCCTTGTTCCGATATATAAGATAATTCGTATTGTTTGGGGGTATTTCTTGGGATATTGGCCACGTGTTTCTTGATTTATACTCCAATTGGTTCCTACATTCGATTTGTCTGGAGAAATACACACTAAGATTCACGAGATATTTTTTATTTATCGCAGATTCATTGGATTTATACACGTTTCCTTGTGATTTGGGAATGATATCATGGTTCTCCTTCTATTCCGATGCCGATGACACAGCAATAGTCTACAGGGGAAACACATGGCAACAGGTTTATAAAGATGCAGAAAATGGATTAAAAAATATAAAGCTGTGGCTGAATGATAATCTTCTCAACCTCAATGTAAATAAAACAAAATTCATAACCTTCACTATATTAAATACTGACCAACCAGAAGAAAAAAAACTGAAAATTCATTCACCAAATTGCACTGATTACATGTGTAATTGTCCAACAATTGAAAAAATATCGAATATTAAATATCTAGGGGTGTTTCTGGATCAGCATGTAAGATGGGATGTTCATGTTTCATACATCGTTACTAGGCTTAGGCACTTAGCATATAAATTTTACAACCTAAGAGACGTCCTAACTAAGAAATCGTTATTACTTGTATATAATTCCCTGGTTGAATCGGTTCTTAGATACTGCAGCACAATATGGGGTGGCATGTTTGAAAATGTACTAAACAGCGTTCAAGTGATGCAGAACACAATCATAAAAATCATTTACAAAAAATCTAAACTGTTTGATACACAAAATCTCTATGTTGAAAGTAATCTACTCAATGTAAGGAGCCTGTACGCCACAAATTGTCTTTTCTGGATGTATACTAATAAGTCCTCATTCTACATGACTAAAAGAAATAACACCAGGAGTAGGCAAAATCTTCACATATATGTTCCAATGTTTAGAAAGGGTCATACGCAAAGAACAATTTTTTATTTTGGACCTAAACTGTATAATGTTCTACCTCTGTCATTGAAAAACCATACTCATTTCAAAAAATATAAAGAATCAATAAAACAGTTCGTAATTGGAAACAATGTGTTAATTATGACCATTCTACAAAATAATACATACTAAGGAAAGTGAATAATAAAGTATATTGTATGTGAATTTAAGGATAATCTTATTTCAACGAACATATACCAGCTTTTTCTGAAAATTCTCCGATACTATACGAACGAATCACGAAACTATTTGTTGTCGACAAAATACCCTGTAATGTGTAATATGCCGCCACGAGATGAAATAAGGTACAATTCAAGCCATAAGCGCTTAGGTACCTTCTTTCAGTCTTTTGGTGGCAAAATATAAAATTTGATAGCATCAGTATATTGTACATACTCTTTGAATAAAGTTGAATTCGTGAGTTTCCATACGTCAAATGAGTTCGTATGATGAGTAATACAAGGATTCCTGTATAATTCTTGATTTATGTGCTGCAATTTTGTTCAATATATCTTTAATTGTGAAATATTTCAATGAATCACACTCCTGCATAAAAATGACCAGATAATTTTAGTTTCAAGCGTCTTATCTATCAATAATTGCATTCTGTTATCTCCATATTTTGGCGAAAGAGCCCGATTCCTAAGAATTATTGAACTCGTGCAACTTTTAGATAACGCGCACTTTTGCGAAATCATCAGTAATCTTTATGCACGTATATATGCATTCATAAACGATAATGAGCAGATTCTGTGTCTGACAATTAAATAAAATTGTTGACTTGAATAAAATCCATGAGGTAGATATCTAGCAGGTTACCTACATGAGGTATCATCTTTACTTTCATACACAATACAATATCTTGTACTACAATGACAATCAACAAATTTAAAGAGCTAAGGGGATCTATCAGATTGGATTGCTTGGCTATTTGATAGAATTTAGATTTGGCCCTTCGAGGGTCGAAAGCAGCTAGGGGTGTTACCAAGGGGTTTTGACAGCCTGAAATTTTGCCCTGTAACTCCCACTCCACCCCTTTCATCCATCTTGGATCTATCACTGATTCATTCCTTGCAAGTTGAGGTCCGTTCTCTGGGCAAATTTGCTCTTAACATAAACAAAAAACCGGGTTTCAGCAATGATCATCCCATGATAATAGCGTATTGTTGTTGATGTTAATACCGATAATGAGGTCTTTATAGGAATAGAGCCTGAAATAAACATATGAAGCATTGTGAGGTTTGCCTTCATATTTTGTCAGGCATACGACTCAACGGTGGTAGGTTTCAAGCTCTCAAAATCCCTTGGTAACACCCCAACCATCTTTCAAGCAGAGGTACATGCTATAGAGATATGTGCCCAGGAGTGCCTCGAAAGGGACACTCGAAGGACAAAAATCTATGTTCAGATAGCCAAGCAGCACTAAAAGATCTGAAGTCATACACTTGTGAGTCTAAGCTTACTTGGGACTGTAAACAATACCTAAGACAACTGGCAGGTCATAAGGGAGTTGAAGGCAACGAGGAAGCAGACTGCCTGGCCAAAGAAGGGACAAATACACAATTTCTCGGCCCAGAACCCTTCTGTGGACTTTGCAAAGCCCACTTGAAAGAAGAGTTCCGACGCTGGGAAGCGGATGAAATGAAATCTCACTGGAATAAAGTTCCAGGACAAAGACAAGCGAAAAGGCTAGTGAGCCTTTCGCCAAGGAAAGCTTAACAGCTTCTCGAGTTGGACAAAAAATACTTGAAACTGGTAACATCGTATGCCTCGGGGACACCTCTCTAGGCAATGAGTTCCAAAGTATCGATGTTCGTTGGATGAACGAGTCTTTGGAAAGGGACGTTCTGCAGGTCTCTAAAGTGACCACGAAGGGGTGTGAAGACTGAACTTGGCGGGTTAATCTCGAAGAGACTGCTGATGGAGTAACGATTGTTGACATTTCAGAAGATCATCGCCCATGAAAATATCTATAAAATAGAGATAAATCGACAACTTTTCTACGGTGTTCCAGAGAAGTGAGCGAGTTTGTAAGCGAGGCATCACCAACGAGACGAAAGTGAGTATTTTCCATATGGATCCGAGGTGGAACATTTCAGCAAAGATGTTTGCTTTTTCTCGTGATGTTGCTGCCAATGTGTCATCGTTCCTTGGTAAGGTAATCTATGATATATCCCGAATAATCAAGGTTTAATGATCGAAGGCAAATCCCGTACCTATAGTAATTGACAGCTAGAGAAAGAACGCTGATGGATTCCCACAAAGCTGCAACGCCTTTTGTTTTGTCCGATATAAAAAAGCGAACTAATTCGAGAAACGCCGGTAATTTACATGGACACAATGTCGGATGCAATACAATCGAGTGTTTCGAATTTACGTAGATGCGATCTGCGAAGAATGCACACGCAACCACCATTTATCTGATAGTGATTGACTAGTCAATGGGGACTGTTGACACGCTTCAAAGAACCCACGATCGGGAATGGCGACAGAAAATCTCCAGAGAGAATACATCAACATTTTGTGGAGATCTCGTCGAAAAGAAGTGTCTTCAAATGTTTATGGGCGTTAAGGAATTGCACAAATATGTTCGCAACTCCTCTTACGTGAAATTGTAATGATTTCCTAAATTCATACAGATATAATACAAAGGCGAATTCACCTCCTCACTTTCGACTGAAAGAATATATAACAAACTGCCTGATTCAAATTTTTAATCAGATGATAATTTTTTTAAGATTCATGAATTTTTCAATATGTAATCAATGAATATGTGAATATGTCTCGTGTTCCTTTATACATGTAGATTTCTTTGCGAAATCAAAATCACTTCTCTGGAACACTGTAGAAAAGTTGGCGATGTATCTCTATTTTATAGATATTTTCATGGGCGATGCCCTTCTGAAATATCAACAATCGTTCCTCCATTAGCAGTCTCTTCGAGATTAACCCGCCAAGTTCAGTCTTCACACCCCTTCGTGGTCACTTTAGAGACCTGCAGAACGTCCCTTTCCAAAGACTCGTTCGTCCAACGAACATCGAGACTTTGGAACACATTGCCTAGAGAGGTGTCCCTGAGGCATACGATCTCCAGAAATTTAAGAAGAACACCAACTCCTATACCTCTTTCCCTTGGTTCTCACGATGTTGTCTGAACATTACAGGATATCCCTTTTCGTGAGAACCAGAACATATAAAAAAAGAATACATCTATGTAATTTCAAAAATGTCCAGAGTAGTAGTATTGGTATTGTTCGAGTAATATCAGGTTACAATTTGACTGTTCCAATACAATTACTGTCGCATGTGAGGAAATACGTTATATGCGCTCATTTTTATTCGTAATTTTCACTCGATAACTGTATCCAGTTTCAAGTGATGATAATAAAAAAAAATGACTTCATTATGTTATCAGGTGAGCAGGAATTGAAAATACCATCAACACTCTTATCATAATTAATATGCTGAAGTGGTTGCAAAATAACGAACATGATTATTGTGGTCAATATATCAACATAAATGTGGTAGAAATCAGCAAAACATGATAATCCTGATTAGTATAGAGAGGCACGACAAAAAATTTGGTCAGATATTTTGTATCATGAAAATTGTGGTTAGGAGATTACTTTCTAGTGTGTGAATATAATGGATTATTTTATTATATTTTTTTTATTATATTCTTATTTAGATGTTTAGATGTTTGACCTGTTGAATTAGCTAGTATTTTGCAATGATTTTATGATTTTTCTTCGGATATTCATTGTAAAAAAACACTTATTCAATAAAAGTTTGATTGATAATTTCTTTTGTTATTCATATACATAGCAAGTAGCAACACCAAAAATTATCTCAATTTTCTCTCAAAACAGAAAGCGAAATATGTGTATGTTTTACATTGATTGAATCGGTATAACATTGCATATTCGTATGATAGTATATTATGATACAAGTTTAATAAGACGCTATTTTGTCGCACGTGTTGTTTGGAGTACGACGAGCAAAGCGAGGAGTACTCCAAGGTTACAAGTACAATTTTTCCTATTTTGCATTAATTTGAAGTCTTTTATTGAAAGAAATTGATTCAATATCTATGAATAACAGAGACATATTCGATTGGTAACAATGATGACATTGAAATAATTGAAATCTGACGCACAAGCGTAAAGCACAGTTTACTGTTGAGCGATTTTGATTTTTGCTGTACCAGCGGTAGAAAATACAATGTTGTTATTGTTTTTATTGGTCACTTTAAATCAAATCGCACTCTGAATTGAAAATAACCAATTAAAACTGGGCCTAACTCTTCTGACTCTCATTTTTGACAGTTCGATTGTACCAACCTCCGAAAGATAAAAAATGCGTATCGAAACAGAGGCTATTTCGATACGCATTTGCGTTACATAATGACTTCATTATGTAACCAGAATAGAAAAAGTTTTTAATTTGTTCTCTAGTCTACTTCATCCTGCCCGTTGCTCTGGGACACCCTGTGGATACTGAAAACTCTCGACCAGAGAACCGTTTCAATACTATCATTACCTACATTAAGATAGCGTCCCCAACTATCGTTACCACCGTCGAGTGCGTCGAACGTGGTGATTGGAGCGTTACATCCCCATGCAGTCATGCCTGAAGGACATCAAGAACTAGCTCTGAGTTTAATTCTTGCCAACTAAATCATCGAACATACGACTTCATCGATTTTGTCATTGATGGGTGCCTATATTAATAAAGTCCAATCTTTCATCCAATATAAGATTCATGAAGCACCTTCCTTTATTCCTTCAGCTGTCAACTTCTGTAGCTTACATTCTACAGTAGAGGTCAATGAGGTTGCATATCAGGTGGACTTGTCTATCTCAATCTGAGTATTTACTTTGCAAGCATTTGTTGATGATAAATATCCTCCTCCAGCTATCGAAAAAATTGCGGTCAGATTCAAGATTCAGTCCCTGAATGTTACAGAATCTCAGCGTGAAACTTTTCAGTGAGCATTTCATATGACCACCTGTTTATATCACCGGCCAAAAACAACTAGTCAACAAACCACTGGCTTCTCCATTCCAAGGTAGAGTCAAATATAATCTGTTATAAGTATCATATTATTCTTATATTTTAGGGTAACTCGTGTTGTTCGAGAGAGAAATGATTTGAAGTTCTAATTTACTCAAATACTTTTTTGAAAAAAAATCTAAAGTGTTCATCTATTGCATCTATCATACAGTGTTTATCTTGATTTCAAGATTGTCAAAAGTTCATCAATATCAGCCATTTGAATTTCACAGAATTCTTTTGTTCTGCATGTTACTGCAATGTCATAAAATTATGAAATAGTATATTATGATACAAGTTTTATAAGACGCTATTTTGTCGCACGCGTTGTTTGGAGTACGACGAGTGAAGCGAGGTGGGCTCCAAGGGAACAAGTGCGACAACGTGTCTTATAAAACGTTTGTCACATACAATTTTTTCTATTTTGCATTGACAATACAAAAATGTATTTAATATCCAAAAATAACAGAAATATCTTCGATTGGTAACAACTAACAATGATGACATTGAAATATTTAAAATCTGACACACAAGCGTGAAGCCCAGTTTACTGTTGATCGATTTTGATTTTTGCGATAGCAGCGGTGAAAAATGCAATGTTGTTATTGTTTTTATCGGTTAATTTAAATCCAATCACACTCTAAATTAAAACAGTACATCAAAATATTTTTAAAACTCCAAAATCCTCATCATTGGGCATATCACAACACTCAATTCAGACGTGTGGTATTAAGAATCATTCCCACGATTTCATTCATATCGAAGCTGTGCATCACAAAAGCTATGATTTTTCTCTCGCGCTCAGCTTTTGACACTTCCCAAGGCTAAAATTCTACCAGTCTTCAAGTACACTTCTGTGGTACCACTCCACTAGAAATCATTGCTTTATACATCAAAGCTGCCGATTATTATGGAATATTCACCCCTTCTTGGTCTAACATCTCCTTTGTCATTAGCTCAACTAACTACTTACTATACTACTATCATTCGAAAATACAATTATAATTCCTCTACCAGCATCTGTCTCTGCAATTTACCACTCAGTAACTTTCCTGAATACAAAACCAATCGCACACACGTCCAGTCTCCCCGCTTTCCAACCCCGTGCTTCAAAAAAAAAACCTCCCCGAAAAAGCTTAATCCACCGACCAACATAATAACTGCGTACAACAGCGCTAATCCCGGATCATTTTCAATTCCCATCGTGTATGCTCAAGAAGCTGCCACACGCTCCCTTCTGATGGGCCTCTAATATCTTCCAGTGCACTAAATTAAGGGGTAGCAACCCCCCAATTTGGCGTAGACGAGGGAAACATCAAAAGGATACGCGAGTTTACCCCAAACTGGGCATTCGGGGGAATCAGAAGACAATTCTTTGATCTCTCAGTGAGGCACGTGGAACGGAATCGCGAGTCGCAGCACTCAGAAAGAGTGATGGAATTTGATTATTGCTGATGACGAATGCACTCATGGCGTGAAAATACAAAATTTCAATGAATATGTCGTTTTCCTATCGTTTCAAGATTGTCTGAATGTGGAAAACACTAGTTATTGAATGATGGTAATTTTCGAAACTCTTGTTGAGAAGAGATTGATGACTTTGTAGGATCAGCTAAACCAGTGAAAACATCAGTTGATGCAAGGGAATCTATACGGCATCAGTGGAGTTTGAGATGATTATTGCTGAGGACGAAAGCACTCACGCTGTGAAAATAAAAGACTTCAACAAAACAGTCGTTTAATATCGGTTCAAGATTGTCTGAATGTGGAAAACACTGGTTTTGAGAGACTGCAGATTCCAAAACTCTTGTTGAGAAGAGATTGATGACTTTGTAGGATCAGCTAAACCAGTGAAAACATCAGTTGATGCAAGGAAATCTATATGGCATAAGTGGAGTTTGAGATGATTATTGCTGAGGACGAAAGCACTCACGCTGTGAAAATAAAAGACTTCAACAAATCAGTCGTTTAATATCGGTTCAAGATTGTCTGAATGTGGAAAACACTGGTTTTGAGAGACTGCAGATTCCAAAACTCTTGTTGAGAAGAGATTGATGACTTTGTAGGATCAGCTAAACCAGTGAAAACATCAGTTGATGCAAGGAAATCTATATGGCATAAGTGGAGTTTGAGATGATTATTGCTGAGGACGAAAGCACTCACGCTGTGAAAATAAAAGACTTCAACAAATCAGTCGTTTAATATCGGTTCAAGATTGTCTGAATGTGGAAAACACTGGTTTTGAGAGACTACAGATTCCAAAACTCTTGTTGAGAAGAGATTGATGACTTAGTAGGATCAGCTAAACCAGTGAAAACATCAATTGATGCAAGGAAATCTATATGGCATAAGTGGAGTTTGAGATGATTATTGCTGAGGACGAAAGCACTCACGCTGTGAAAATAAAAGACTTCAACAAATCAGTCGTTTAATATCGGTTCAAGATTGTCTGAATGTGGAAAACACTGGTTTTGAGAGACTGCAGATTCCAAAACTCTTGTTGAGAAGAGATTGATGACTTTGTAGGATCAGCTAAACCAGTGAAAACATCAGTTGACGCAAGGAAATCTATACGGCATAAGTGGAGTTTGAGATGATTATTGCTGAGGACGAAAGCACTCACGCTGTGAAAATAAAAGAATTCAACAAATCAGTCGTTTAATATCGGTTCAAGATTGTCTGAATGTGGAAAACACTGGTTTTGAGAGACTGCAGATTCCAAAACTCTTGTTGAGAAGAGATTGATGACTTTGTAGGATCAGCTAAACCAGTGAAAACATCAGTTGATGCAAGGAAATCTATATGGCATAAGTGGAGTTTGAGATGATTATTGCTGAGGACGAAAGCACTCACGCTGTGAAAATAAAAGACTTCAACAAATCAGTCGTTTAATATCGGTTCAAGATTGTCTGAATGTGGAAAACACTGGTTTTGAGAGACTGCAGATTCCAAAACTCTTGTTGAGAAGAGATTGATGACTTTGTAGGATCAGCTAAACCAGTGAAAACATCAGTTGATGCAAGGAAATCTATATGGCATAAGTGGAGTTTGAGATGATTATTGCTGAGGACGAAAGCACTCACGCTGTGAAAATAAAAGACTTCAACAAATCAGTCGTTTAATATCGGTTCAAGATTGTCTGAATGTGGAAAACACTGGTTTTGAGAGACTGCAGATTCCAAAACTCTTGTTGAGAAGAGATTGATGACTTTGTAGGATCAGCTAAACCAGTGAAAACATCAGTTGATGCAAGGAAATCTAGATGGCATAAGTGGAGTTTGAGATGATTATTGCTGAGGACGAAAGCACTCACGCTGTGAAAATAAAAGACTTCAACAAATCAGTCGTTTAATATCGGTTCAAGATTGTCTGAATGTGGAAAACACTGGTTTTGAGAGACTGCAGATTCCAAAACTCTTGTTGAGAAGAGATTGATGACTTTGTAGGATCAGCTAAACCAGTGAAAACATCAGTTGATGCAAGGAAATCTATATGGCATAAGTGGAGTTTGAGATGATTATTGCTGAGGACGAAAGCACTCACGCTGTGAAAATAAAAGACTTCATCAAATCAGTCGTTTAATATCGGTTCAAGATTGTCTGAATGTGGAAAACACTGGTTTTGAGAGACTGCAGATTCCAAAACTCTTGTTGAGAAGAGATTGAGGACTTTGTAGGATCAGCTAAACCAGTGAAAACATCAGTTGATGCAAGGAAATCTATATGGCATAAGTGGAGTTTGAGATGATTTATTGCTGAGGACGAAAGCACTCACGCTGTGAAAATAAAAGACTTCAACAAATCAGTCGTTTAATATCGGTTCAAGATTGTCTGAATGTGGAAAACACTGGTTTTGAGAGACTGCAGATTCCAAAACTCTTGTTGAGAAGAGATTGATGACTTTGTAGGATCAGCTAAACCAGTGAAAACATCAGTTGATTCAAGGAAATCTATATGGCATAAGTGGAGTTTGAGATGATTATTGCTGAGGACGAAAGCACTCACGCTGTGAAAATAAAAGACTTCAACAAATCAGTCATTTAATATCGGTTCAAGATTGTCTGAATGTGGAAAACACTGGTTTTGAGAGACTGCAGATTCCAAAACTCTTGTTGAGAAGAGATTGATGACTTTGTAGGATCAGCTAAACCAGTGAAAACATCAGTTGATGCAAGGAAATCTATATGGCATAAGTGGAGTTTGAGATGATTATTGCTGAGGACGAAAGCACTCACGCTGTGAAAATAAAAGATTTCAACAAATCAGTCGTTTAATATCGGTTCAAGATTGTCTGAATGTGGAAAACACTGGTTTTGAGAGACTGCAGATTCCAAAACTCTTGTTGAGAAGAGATTGATGACTTTGTAGGATCAGCTAAACCAGTGAAAACATCAGTCGATGCAAGGAAATCTATATGGCATAAGTGGAGTTTGAGATGATTATTGCTGAGGACGAAAGCACTTACGCTGTGAAAATAAAAGATTTCAACAAATCAGTCGTTTAATATCGGTTCAAGATTGTCTGAATGTGGAAAACACTGGTTTTGAGAGACTGTAGATTCCAAAACTCTTGTTGAGAAGAGATTGATGACTTAGGATCAGCTAAACCAGTGAAAAAATCAGTTGATACAAGAAAATCTATATGGCATAAGTGGAGTTTGAGATGATTATAGCTGAGGACGGAAGCAGTCACGCTGTGAAAATACAAGATTTCAACAAATCAGTCGTTTCCTATTGGTTCAAGATTGTCTGAATGTGGAAAACACTGGTTTTGAGAGACTGTAAATTCCAAAACTCCTGTTTAGAAGAGATTGATGACTTAGCAGGATCAGCTAAACCAGTGAAAACATCAGTTGATACAAGGAAAGCTATTTGGCATCAGTGGGTTTTGAGATGATTATTGCTGAGGACGAAAGCACTTATGCTGTGAAAATCCACAATTTCAATAAATCAGTCGTTTCCTATTGGTTCAAGATTGTCTGAATGTGGAAAACACTGGTTTTGAGGGACTAGATTCCAAAACTCTTGTAGAGAAAAGATTGATGACTTGATTAGATCAGGCACACCAATGAACACATCAATGTGATTCAAGGAAATATGAAATAATCTTTAAATATCGAAATAGCAAGACTAGCACCGAATACCGCATGCCCTGAGTAGATGCAATAATCCTACCTCGAACGTGTGCTTTCTGCTAACAAGCTGGTATCTTCTGAAGTTCTGAGAGTAGCTCAAATCAAGTACCTACCAAATCAAAGTCGAGAACCAGTGTTGATACTATCTGCATGATTTTTCATAAAATGATAATGATCATACTAACCCTTTTTCTTCTGGAATAATAACCCATGAAATAATCCATTGCTGATTCCAAGACAGAAGACAGAGGAAAAGATTGAACAGAAACGTTGAAAAAATCGTATGGAATGTTGGCAGTCCTCGCTAGTCATTCAGAGACATGCTGAGAAAAGCTGCACAATGCCAATTCTATTCCTTCTTCCTAATCTTCGCCGGAGGACTCTAATCCTGAATTATTTTCTTTCATCAGAATTATAAACGCTTGAACATCTTCCTATAAAAAGTCCGTAACGCAAATCGCAAAGCCTCATCACACAGGGGTTCATCTCCAAAGGGGCCCAAATTGCGTGAAATGAGTAAGAATACTTGGATTAACCCCTCTTTTATCCTTCTATTATCTCTCGTACATGATACCAGTCTGCAACTACCCGCACTTCTATACAAACAGCTTCCTCTTCTATTGTTTGAGATTTTCTAGATCGGATTTATACCTGCTAATAGATGGGAAAAGGTGCATTTGACAGGAAAGATGGGTGGTAACCGAAAGATTGGATTAGAGTTTACGAAAGAAACAGTACGGGACGCGTCTAAATATTAGAATGAAAAGGTATTGATCAATGTCACTGTCTGAAAAGTATGAGCATGTTCATTCCGGAAGCAGAACCTTATATAAATAAAAAGAGACGATTCGAAATCAGAATCGATATACACAGAACGGTTTTTCACAAGAATCTCCTTTGTCACCAACTGGCCTCCTGTCCAGTCCACATATTCACGGATGATTGTACACTTCATCTATTTAGATCTAGCTATTATCTTGAAATGTGGATGTGAACATCTAGTCGTGTCTAACACAACCAAAAACAAGATCTTATTTTCTTCGATACTAGACAGGCTCAGATTGGCCCCTCTAGACCTTTCAGAATTATTTCATCATCTGTTCTGATTCTCTAGCTTGCACGATGTTCCACGAACATTATAATTCATCCTTTTGTGCAGTCGACCAATGAAAAAGAACGCCATTCTATGAAAACAGTTGTCTGGTTGATTCGATTGATTGACGTCTGAGGTAGCGGTGATGCTTCTTGAAATATTTCAATAAATGAGGAGATTACATCAGTTATCTCACTGCTGAACATCATGTAAGTTCGATTACGAAATGTGGTTATCGTATTTTTTTTACAATTAATAACCGAAGGATTATTAATTCAACCCATACCCAATGACGAGATCTGCATCATCACTGGCTATTGAGAAATAGGTTAAAAAGATAACAACTTTTAATGTGTGAACCATGAAAGGCACGTTCCGGCACGTGTCTCAATGGAGTATCCTTCACGTGTCAACCTCTGTAGCCTACTAAGTATAAGTCAATGAGGTAGCCTATCAGGTAAGTTGTTTTGTCTTTATCGAATAACTTAATTTTCATTTGTTTTTCCGAACATTTTCACTTTTTTTGGTTCGTTGTCTCGCATACAATTTACTGTCATTAAAAGTCATCTTCCATCTAATATGCTAATTGATCACGTGAAGTCATTACCTTATAACTAAGATGCTTACAATAGCTTACACTTATATAATCACTTAGGTTATATTCAAGATCCTCATGGTCTTTAAATGTTGCTAAATCTGGGCATGAAATGTCAGTGAGCATTACATATGATGACCAGTTTATATCACCTCTCAAAAACAACTAGTCAACAATCGACCAGCCACCTCATTTCAAGGTCGAAAATTCTAAAGTTGGGCCAAGAGGAATGTGCAATTATCTAATATCATATTATTCCTATCTGAGATTGATAATTTTATGTTACTTTGATTGATTGTTTGCTTATATCCTTGCTAGAGAAATATTTGATGAGTTTCCGAACAAAACATTTTTTTATGTTCTGGTTCTCACGAAAAGGGATATTCTGTAATGTTCAGAGAACATCGTGAGAACCAAGGGAAAGAAGGTAGGAGTTGGTGTTCTTCTTAAATTTCTGGAGTTCGAATGCCTCGGGGAACACCTCCCTAGGCAATGAGTTCCAAAGTCTCGATGTTCGTTGGATGAACGAGTCTTTGGAAGGAGACGTTCTGCAAGTCTCTAAAGTGACCACGAAGTGGTGTGAAGACTGAACTGGACGGGTTAATCTCGAAGAGACTGCTAATGGAGGAACGATTGTTGATATTTCAGAAGAGCATCGCCCATGAAAATATCTATAAAATAGAGATGAATCGCCAACTTTTCTACGGTGTTCCAGAGAAGTGAGCGAGTTTGTAAGCGAGGCATCACCGACGAGACGAATTGCCTTTTTTTGGTCAGAATCCAATAGTTTCAGTATATGTTTGACACTCCAAATATGGGAACAGTATTCCAGGACAGGTCGGATCTGTGCCTTATAGATCATAAGCAGCTGACTGGGAGTGAAATAGCTCTTGGCTCGAAACAAGAAAACCAAGTTTTTGGGATGCACTTTTGGCAATGGACCTCGCGTGATTTTCCCAAGAAAGGTTATTGCTGATAGTAACCCCAAGCATCGAAATGGATGACTTCAATGGTATGGTTACTCCTGACTGAATTATGTTTGGCACAGTGAGATCGTCTTTTCTAGAGAAAATACATGCTTGTGTTTTGTTTGCATTAAATTCTACCAGGTTATTAGATCGCCACCCGAGAATTGTTGCCATATTTGTTTTGTTAACATTTCTTCCTCGTTAATTTTTGGTTTGACGGGCCGATATAGGAGCCCTGGAAGAGAAAGCGGTATGGAGGGTACTATCATCCGCGAAGCTGTGTATAGAACATGAAGTTGCTTCCAACAAATCGTTGATGTGAAGTAGAAATAGTGTTGGTGCTAAAATTGATCCCTGCGGAACACCAGCTTTTATGAGTATCAGATGAAATATACTTTGTATGTTCACTTATTGATATTTTCGGTGATTAATCGTGTATGTTACGTTTGAATCAACCCCAACTCGAAGATTTTTTTGAACAGATTTATTCGTTCTCTACTCGCATTTGCATCTTGATCTTGAACGAACAAGAAACATTCAGATTTGCCTTCCTCGGTGGCCTGTGAATGGGTTCAGAGCGCTTACTTTCATCAATCATCTTCGATAATGCTCATAAGAACGGTTCAATCGGTCCTTTTGTTTATTCATAAAACGAATTACTCGAATTAGCTCTTACAAAGACCCCGCTTCATCGGTTCTTCGAGTGAAGAACATTCATACTGCGGACCGGCTCTTATTAATATTTCAAACAGTAGCTGACATTGTTCCGCCTCAGAACGAATTAGTTTTGAACCGGTCGTAAATGGTGTGTGTATCCAAAGAAAGTTGCTCAATTGGCTTTGTAAGAGCGACTGCAAATGCCATACGGCTAAACATTGGAATTGATTCATTTCACTCAGAGATACTTAATTTCAAGGTTTTAAAATTCATGAAAATCTCAAGCAGGCATTCGTTTCTTATTTCATCCCATATTCGGACAATCGTGAAAATATACTATATCAATCTTAATATTCTGATTGGTGTTACCCATGAATATGATCCCTATCATTTTCATGCTGCAACAATTCATAGAAAATTGAAAGGTTTATATCAACATTTCAAATATAGAAACAAGAGAAAAATGATCATTCAAGAGTTAAAGGAGCATTATAGGCAAACCGAAAGGCACTTTTCCGTTAACAAATCAAAAGCACTATAGACTCATCAAGATTTCTGATACAAGCGTTTGTTCTCCCATTTACATATTTGGACTTTATCATCAATTAATAAACTATCAAGTTTTTATTTACTTTCACGATGTGACTTGCAGTTCTGTAATCTGTTTTCTTGTTGATAAGAATTATTATTTCAATCAACTTTGTTGATGTTTCCTTTAAACTTTTGTGCCGATCATTGTTTGTTTTTGTCTTGCTTCAAATTTATCAACAATGTGTTGAGAGTGATGTATAAATATAATACCTTAAGCCTCTGACTTTCTTTTTATTCTGACCATTTCAAGATTATGGAATATGACTGAGTGTTCTTGAGCTATCAAAGCATAAAACGGGCTTCCACAAAAACGAATCTTTTAATTTCTCGTTGAGATGATGACTGAAAAAAATCCCGATAGGATGTACCAACTGCGAAGTTGAGGTAAATATTTAATTCACTGTTTTCTCAGTCAGTAAACACGAGGTCTGTAAGAAAAAAATTGGTGATGGTTGTGTGAGAACCTACGAATTGCGGTCAAAACAATTTGAGATCGATCACCGCAACAGGCGTTTTGCTTTTATTGATTCATGATGGAACCATCAGAGAATGAGATACATAACATCTTGTGTTAGTGGGTATCATTATGTGAATGAAAAGGTAGTCATAAAAATTCAAAGTTTTCATTGTGGTCAAGAAATAATCGAAAAGTCTGGAAAACTCATGGTATTCACAAAATTTGGAGGGCTATATGGATAAAAATTAGAATAGTGACAACTTTATCTAACCGTTAAACAATTTTTTTTTATTTTTCATTTAAAAACTAACAATCAATACTCTATTTTTTCATAGGACAAACACCATCTAACAGAACCCCATTCACAGAGTGGAATAATGACAGATCATCAATATGTCATGAATAAATAAATTTATATAGAAGTGGCCCCAAAAGAGAACCGTGTGGAACAGGAGCAATTTTTCAGATAGCAAGTGAAGAAGATCAATCATAAGGAGATCAAGTTTCCTGAGAAAACCGAAGATTTAAGCATCATGGTATAGGCAGTACGTATATGTGACATCTACCTGTCATTAAATTTGTTATTAATGTACTGGACAATACAGAAAAAAATATGTTGGTTGACCTCTACTTCTGAAGAAGCCATGTTGAAACTCGATAATTTGATTTTTGATGAAATTGAAGAGTTGTTCATTAAGCAAATAAACAAAGGGCTCCATTATAACCGTAGGTTGTGCATGGATCGTGTGCTATGAGATGATACATTCATAATAAAGCTCCCTGCTAAAAACCACACTATAATTTTATCGGATATTCCATCGATGTGGAATGAAATACTTTGTATTCAAATTCAAACAATGTATTACCTAGTGGGTGACAGTTTTCAAACGACAAAAATGCGAATCAAAAAATCTGCTTACCAAAAATTCCATTCTGCTTCCCTATTGAAAATCTTGATGCGACGATTAAAAAAAAAGGTCAGCTTTAGCTGGAACTATTCATAAACGCTGCCCCACATAAATCCTTTCTTCATCCTTTCTTTCATCGTCGACATCGCTCAAAAATAGCCGACATGAGAAAAACCCGCTGGTATAATATCTTTTCATCTGTCCTAGTCGTAGTGCAGGCAACTTTATCGTTCCCATCAGCAGCTAAACTCGGAACGTTTCAAGTTCTTCAAAGGACGCATTCAACTCATTTTTTTATGACGAGATTATATAGAGGAACTTTTTTAAGAAATGGTCCATATCCAAAGGCGATAAATCTTTTCCACTGTGTTTCGCGATATGGGACAAGGAAACGTTTAGAAAAAATCACACGCTATTGTTATCGCTGAATCTAAGAGACTTAGGTGTCCATGGAGATATATTTATAGTTTATTTTAATATTAATCTATAATCGGTGACTACGTTTATTCTCATGTTTGGTAGTTTCTCTATTTCTTCATTGTATAAAAGGGAAACTTATAATGATTCTGGAAAATCGTGCAAGCTAGCAGGATATTGGGAGAGAAGATGGGTATTGGAATTTTTCTTGAAAGTTAGATCACATAGACATCAGGAAAGAGCTCACTCGGTATAATTAGTTCCACAACTCTGCTGTTCGATGAAAACATAATTCTGTTTCAGGTTATTATTTTATATTTATATTTATTGACAGCAAATATGGTTACTAGCCTATTTTTTATTCACCCACCAGTCTGGAACATGAGCAAATTGTTAACCCTTAATAACTCCCTTATTATAAGAGATAGAGAAGAAGTGAGAACACTCACATGTGATGCTTTTTCGAGAGGAACATCATGGGTGTAGCAAAAATTATTTTAAAGGAGTTCAGAAGGTATTTAAGAACCGTTTTACTCCTATCATGCTTGAGAGGTGAAGAGGTATTTTTTCGGAGAATTTTTGACTGATTTCAACGTGTCAATAAAATTCACTATGATGAAAATTAGTCTAGTTTTCCTACTATGACATAATCCACAATTTGCTGTTAAACTTTCCACTTTTTACATTTGATATAACGCTCCAACTTAAATTTATCGGTTATAATGTCAATACGCACTGCTGATGTATTCCTGGTTGCGTAATTCTTTCATTTTCGGGTAATTCACATCTAGAAGTAAAAAAAAACTATTCAAGTATTACCCAAAATATGGAAAATTATACTCAGAAAAAAAGGATCTCTTAAATCTAGTTGTAACCGCATTAACTCAAGAGATTGGTAATCTTGAATAGGTCCAACCAAATATTAGTTTGATTTTTCGACAGAATCCTCTTGACTACTTAGGACCAAAAAGTTTTGTGTCAGATGTACACTTTCTTATTGAAAAATGTGGTTTGTTTGAGGCAAGAATATTTCAATGTTGTTATGAGACAACTTTCTCGGATGAAGCTGATTTCTCAGCACATCTGAACAATGATCCTCTTGATTCAAGAGGAATCACTTTTGATCCATTCTTATTGACCTTTGAAGGATTGCAACTCTGCATTCCGATAATTGAAAATGAAAAATACTGATGTAGTTTTTTCGCAAATAGGGGCTGCAGTATTGATACAGCAATAAATTATCACTTCAAGCACATTAACATGACCTGACAACACAAAACAAAGCATTCTCAACACCCAACAGTGCCAGTGATACGACGCCAAGTCCAAATATGTTCCAGATTGTTTGCTTCCAGGAAACCTTTCACGTCCATGTTGAATACTCGAGTTATAAAGAATTCGCGAGCCTGCACTATAGGAACACAAGTACCATCAAAGAAAACTTCACATTAACCTGTCACAATGTATCTCTTGATAGTCTTAAATGGCGGCCAACGGCGTTATTGTTGGCGTTGTCTAGCTGGTTCTGCGCATCTTCGCCTCGGGCGCTAACTCTCAATTATGCTTATTGGTCGAGCTAGTATCACGTGGTACATGTCTCCGTGAGCTGAGAGAAATAATCTTGACTGATACTGACATTACTCACAATGTTTTCTAAGGTGAAGAGCGCGGTTGATTCAGTTCAACCAAATTCATTTCAGGAAACGAAGAACAATCCTTTCTTCCATCATCCACTGGCTGTAACCAGCAAAAACAAGAAATGCTCTATTTTATATTCGCGACGACATCGCGTTCTCTCTAATCATCGGACGACATATTTTGCTACGGTTAGTTGCTATCGAGGGAATTTTAATGCCTACACCTGCAGCGGACGTGCACAAATCGCAACATACCTCCCCGTATATCATTGTGGCGTCTAACCATCGTCCTGGTTTAATTGAACTGAAGCGACTCTGTTTCCGCTAGAAAAGTCGCAATAGTCGTAGTGTGGATGTGACAATAATAATCTATCCCATCTAGCACAAAATTACCCGAATCTGAGTAGCCCTTTGGGCTTTATAATGAACAACTGAAGTTCAATAAAAGCGAATACGAAATTAATATAATACGAAATTCTATCAGTATTCCCCATGCCAAACTCTCACTGCTCTAGAGATAATCCTATCAAATCTAATCTTAATTCAAGTAATGACTTTGTTCCATTCTCCTGTTTACGATAATATTTCATTCACTTTTCCAGCACAATCCAGTTGGATCCACATGAAATACCTCTGATCTGAAACTGCGTAACTAGGCAACAATACTGCCGTATAATCCACCAGAAGGGTCAGTCACCCTCATCCGTTTGGACCCTTCGTGAGAAGGGTGTTCTTTTCAGAAAGAAGTCAAGGCGCCAGCATGAGAGGTAAACAGCGAAGCAATCAGGAAGTGATCAAATATTCATCAGTAGACATTCTGAGTCCCCTGTATGGAAACTCCATCATCAATTATTTACGAGTTGTCAATCTCGATTTCAGCAGTTACTGTCTAGGTAAGTAGAGGTTTTATATGCGCAAACGGGATTTATTGTAAAGGGAGTATTGAAATTTGAATCGTGTGTGGATTTTGAAAAAATCCTAGGACATATTTTTCCAATATTATCGACCAGTAAGAAATCAACTTCATCTTCTAGACATACAAATCTATCATATCATAATTTCGAGCGGCAATCTCTATCACTTTGCGCTCTAAAAACACAATAGTCATTGTGAAAATCTATGTTATTCTACGGCCAAGTCAACTGAGAAAATACCTACATCGTATCTTCGAATCAGACCATACATAATTTATGAATAAGTTAATGAAATAGGTACCAAAACATCCGTATGCGTTCCATCTCAATCCCACCTCTTTATTTTCAATTATTTGGTGGACAAAAAAACCCATCAAGGCTATCAAGGCGACCCATCAATAACCGCGGGGAACAAAAAAGTCCATTGAAATCCACACCATTGTGCGATGCACACACAATCACGATGTGTATTGTGTGAAAAGGTCAAACGACCAAGTTATTTTCAACACTTTAATCATCCTCACATTAGATTTCCGAGATGTATATCGATAAGCAACATGATTTACCTGTTGGACGATTCGTTGCCATATCAGAAGAAATAAAACACTGACAACACGGGTTCTACCAAAAAATCCCCAACAAACTCATTCCCTATTGCTACCGGTTTTTTGGACAGACAATAAACCATTTAGAGTTCCATATGCACCAACAAAGCCTGAATGTATAATCCCTCGACGCATACCTTTGCTTTTTTAGATAAAAAAATAATCCTTCATCTCACATTTTAGCCCTTTCAGCGGACTCTACGAGATCCATCAAGAGATAAGCCGGAGATGTGTCCTGCTACCGAAAATAGGTAACAGCTTTTGTTGGTTTGATAATCCGATTATCGAAAGAAGCTTGTGGCAATCAGAATTTA
This sequence comes from Chrysomela aeneicollis, assembly GCA_029955515.1. Taxonomy (NCBI): domain Eukaryota; kingdom Metazoa; phylum Arthropoda; class Insecta; order Coleoptera; family Chrysomelidae; genus Chrysomela; species Chrysomela aeneicollis. The sequence goes on along the minus strand of JARUHQ010000021.1, from coordinate 998,369 downwards.
GAGTGGAGGCGTAACAAAAAAAACAAATTGAGGATTACTGAAGGCTGTAGTGTTTTACGGTTCCAAAGAATCCAATGGGCACAATGTCTCGAAAACCATGCAGTTCAAATGGAAAACTTTCGATGATTGTCCTGTATCTGTTTTGGTGAAACCGATGATGTGTTTGGTGCAGATTTCTACTATCCTAGAATGAATTGAACACATCGAAATTCATGCACGCAATCTTTGTCATTCATGCACCAAGAAACACCTCAACATACGTGACTGTTTTTGATAAACGAAATAGGTTCGTTTTGGTTTTGCAATCTATATTCGTACGATTACCCACCTGTTTACATACGATAATGAGCCGATCTGGACTAATAACCGTATTTTCGATAACTGTTAACATACATGAAGTGTTTGGAAACAAAGGTGATTCGATTTCACTCCGGATCGTTATCGGGTAATTTGTTTAACAAATTCACCTAATTTCTAGAAATACTAAGAAGATCAGAGCACATAGATTTAATCGTCAATAGGGCATTGTTCCTGGTTTATTCTGATTGTTAATTGATGTTAATTTAATTCCGGAGTGTACATTTGGAAACTTCTTGTAGATTTCTTCTACATAACAAACTGAATTGTTTTACAGGCACTAATGAGACGGTCCGCAATTGATTTCATGCCGTTCGTTCTTAATAATGCATCAGAGATCTTTGAATAAGCAGGACGATCTGGAACATTATCATTTACGAAGAATATAATGAGAAGATGCAGTATTTCTTTCCTTGTGGTCCAAAATCGTATTTTTTAGATAATTTTTTTTATGTTCTGGTTCTCACGAGAAGGGATAACCTGTAATGTTCTTGGTGTTCTTAAATTTCTGGAGATGGTATGCCTCGGGGAACACCTCCCTAGGCAATGAGTTCAAAATTCTCGATGTTCGTTGGATGAACTAGTCTTTGGAAAAGGACGTTCTGCAGGTCTCTAAAGTGACCACGAAGGGGTGTGAAGACTGAACTTGACGGGTTGATTTCGAAGAGACTGCTAATGAAGGAACGATTGTTGATATTTCAGAAGAGCATCGCCCATGAAAATATCTAGAAAATAGAGATAAATCACCAACTTTTCTACGGTGTTCCAGAAAAGTGAGCGAGTTTGTAAGCGAGGCATCACCGACCATAAATAGTTTCAGGATATGTTTAGGATATGGGAACAGTATTCCAGGACAGGTCTGATCTATTCCTTATAGATCATAAGCAGCTGACTGGGAGTGAAATAGCTCTTGGCTCGAAACAGAAAACCAAGTTTTTGGGACACACTTTTGGCGATCAACACTAAAAAACCATTTATTTTGAAGAATTCAATGTGAATGGATTCGTGCATAGATCTTATAGCTTACGCTAGATACCTAGAAACCGGTCCAGGTTACTTGTTTTCTAGGTCCAGGAGGGTTGAAAGTACTAGGCCATTGATTGGTCGTTTTCATTTTTGTCCATACATGTGTTGTACCACGTGATCATGTAGTATCTACTTTCTTGCAGACCCCTATTGACCTAAAAATTACTACAGGATGCCGGATCTAGCGTAAGAAGTAAGATCTATGGATTCGGGTGGCTAGAAAATGGGCCTAAGTGCCTTGTTTTCCTCATCGATATCACTCTACCTACTTCAAACCTGAGTCAGAGACGATCCTTATCTCATCCCCTGCTAATTTCGTATCACCTGACCCCAATAAACAAGTTATAGTACTCTTCCGGGACGAAGGTGCAAATATTTTAAGACTGAACGTGGTGCCATTCAATATGGGCTGGGCATATCTCGACAATAATCTTTTGGAAAAGATAAATAATCGAATAGGTACACCGGAAGAGTTTCAGACTATCCTCTTCCTTTGACTTCATATGATGTACCTACCTGACAAATTACTTAAAGTTATCTGTTTGCTTTCGTTACAGGATGATCCGTCTTAAAATCAATTGAATAAAATATTTCTTCTCTAGAGCCCCTATATCAGCCAGAGGTACAAGGTAGAGACAGGTGGATACTGTAGAAGGATATATATAGAGGGTGTCCGGAAGATGTGTGCAAAAAATTAAGAGGGTGATTCCAATTGGAAAGGTGTCGCCAAAAATTCCTATTACATATTTTCGATTGAAATGATATCAACAAGATCTGTTAGGACCTAATAAGAACCGAATATAAGATATAAGAGAAGACAATAACGAAGGACACATCATTGGAGCCTCTACTAGAAGTGATAAAACAACTCAAAAATATTCAGAGACAGGGGTATAAATGGCATGTCTGCATGAAATATTTCCTGAATTTGTTAACAATTCAAATCTGCATGAAGTCAAAATAAGGCAGACAGGTATATTGTGGATATAAAACATCTTTCACCCTCAGGCAAGTGCTTTTGTCTACCTGTGGCTTCTTCATATTTCTTTATGGTTCAATTGCTCGCTTCATACAGGGCGTTCTGCGATAGAAACTCAATGATACATTTTTTCATACCAATATTCTCAGAGAAATATGTTTGACTAAAAAAAGCAGGAAGTTCGAGAACTAATTACAAACCATATTGGGTTTCGCTACCTGATGAAGGATAAATCAAAACCTTCATGCAATCAATACCTCAGTAACGAAGGGGAGGAACATCCCCAGTTGTTTTTTATTTGGTTCCCGAGTGGTACAAATTTACTAAGGCCAAAGCTTACCGGAAATACACAATATTACTTGCAGATGTGATGTATTCCCGATCTTTTTTATTGAGCATCTTGACATTAGATACGGAAAGAATATGCAGGAAGTCCTTGCTAACCCAAATTTCGTTCGAGGGGGAGATATGAAGTGGGTGGATGTAAAAAATCCATGAAAAAACTCCCTTCTGTTCATGGTTGTTTTGAATATTAGGTAAGGGTACTCGTATTTCTTTTGCGGTTGTAGTCTCCGGCATTTTTATTGGTGAACGTCAGGTAATATTCTGGGTTTGTTCATTGCTTCAGGTTAATCTTGAGAAATCAGGGAAAATTAAGATTCTGAAGTGGATAATTCAGGTTTAGGATATTTTCAAAGAAATGAAAACACTTCTGTACATGTACACACAAAAAAAAGATATCTTCGTTCAAGCATGACTGCATTGGCATGAGTAAATGATTTGTTTGTATATAACGAAAGAAATGATTTATTTATTCGAAAGAAATTATTTATTCACCAAATTTCTCAATAGAATACACATAAATTCATACATGAAAACTATATCTATTTTGTATTGAATATATGATTTATTCATGGTGATGATATGATTTTCTCCATTCAAGTAAATCAAACTTTTGAGATAAATAGATTTATATTTTTTTTCTCCATTGAAAACAATCACTTTTTCGATGTAAGTAATTAACTCTCTCAATTGGAGAAAATATAATGTTTGGTTCAAATACAAAATGACCTCAATCGAATGAAATGATATACTTGATTTGAAACTATTGTTTATTCTCTTCAGCAAAATCATCGATTTGAAATTAGAAAACCATTGTTTTGGTATGAAAAATAATCTATTTTATTGAAAATTACCATTTTCTTCATTCAAAACCATGAGTGAATTATTCACTTGTTCCAAGAAAATGTTTGTTTGAGTCCACTCGGTTTGGATAGAATGATATTATTGATTCGAGTATGTATATGATTTATTCATAATAAAATGTTCGTTTCAAGAGAATCATCTATTTCAGTTAAATCATACTGATACTCGTATCGAATGTGATAGAACCGTGACAATTTGAAATTAATTGAAACCATATTATTCATGAAACAGTTTTATTCAACATAATATCTCGAGAAGAATCATATAACAGATATGGATATGGAACAAAAATAGATATGAAATTCATCATTCACTGCATAGCATATCGATCGTGAGATCATAGAAATACATAATTTATTATAAAAATTGTACAATTCAGATATGTCATCTGTAATATATGATTTATATACAAACACAGGTCAAGGATACAAAAGAACGAGATAAAACATTAACAAAATAACAGGAATGCTAAAATAAAATAGATTCTGACTGTCCGGAAGTTTACACTGTACCTATAAAAAAAATGGTTGCAATAGTCGGGTTCCGATATTACTGAATTCACTGATGGCAGTCAGCAATTTCGGAACGAATTCAGGTTGAGTAAGCTACCACCAGTATAATTCAGTAATTTCAGAACGATCTACAGTACTAAACAGTACTGGTTGGGAATTTCGGAACTCAACAATAGTAGGTAGTTTCTTTGCAGATGACTGATGGTGTCTCAAATGTTGACTCTTTCATTTCCGACACAATCTGTAATGAGAAAGTTTTCTCAATGGCAAAACAAATCACTGCTATATAGTTATAATAGTTACAGACTGATTTCGAATATTTTCAACATAAAGATAACTAAATACGTATAGAAAACATTTCTTTGTGGAAATTAGTCAAATCGACCTGGATCAGGAATATAAAAAAAATCTGAGAAAATACATACCAAAACAAAACTTTCCACGGTAGAGAAGTTCCACGTTTATTATTCAGTTTCAATCTTCTATAGTTTCTATAGGGCTAGTGGAATCAGTCCAGACAAAAGCAGCGTGATCAATTTCACATCTGAAAAGCAATATTTTGGTCAGCTCTAAATTTAAATTCTCGCAAATTCTATTTAATATTATTGAGATTCAATTCATATTCACCCATATATTTTCATCAGTAGATTCAATTTCATCTATGGAAAATGGTTTTCGGCACTTCACCTTAATGTTCATAACAGATGCAGGGTGAAGTCGCTCAAAGTCTTTGTTGATCTGTAACAGCTAGATGATGATATGTCGATTATGATTACATACCTATTTCTAATGGGGTATTTAATTGTCAGTTTCTCATTTGTTTCGAGAGTCCCACACTGACACTGAACTTTTGAATATCTCTGCATCCATCAAGAAGTTACCCTTCTGGTACAGTTAGGTAGGTAGTACTATTCTGACAACTAACATAATATATTCATTATGTCTTCTGAAAAATAACCAAGAATATAAATTATGATGAAACATTTCATATGAAAAACATTATTTCTGCAATCGACATGAAACTGTATAATCACTCCTTATGCCATGATCAGATTCTTGTATCAAAGTTTGTCCTATCCTATAGGATGAAAAAGTACATTTGATAGACCTACCCTATATGGAAAAATTAAGTTATATAGTGTAGTTTCGAGAAAACTCATACTGGCCATCCTAACGCAAGTATAGGTCATGAAGAGAAGAGATTTATTTCATTCAAAGAAATGCAATTGTCATAATCTTGAACTGAGAGCACGAATTTTTTTTTGCATTGACTTGCACTATTTAACCTGCTAGAATTAAAGGTATGTAGGTAGACAAGTATTTGAAAGAAATTATCAACTTCTCAACGAAAAAGGCTCGGGAATCCTTTCCTACTTGATTTCAAAAATCACAAGTACATCATCAAAATGCATGTAGGGAAATATAATGGATGAAACTGCTTAGCTACAATAAACGAATTTCAGCCAGTTATCTTGTGACACTTACCAAGGTAAAATGATCAAATCTTGATCTATCTTCCATGGGTTCAGCAATTCTTGAATATCCATGTTTCATGTTTCTACATTCACAACATTTTCACAACACTCACTTGTAACTGTCAGACTGACCCACCGTATTCAGGGTTCATACCGGTATATGATGTGCTGATGTGGCTAATATGGATGTCTGGTCACGTGGTATATTCTGACGAAACCGCGACTGTGCGCCTAAACATGGTTGCCAATTCTTAATTTTTTCGTAATAAACGTGTATTCAAAAACTAGGTATGTACCTACTAGTAAGGTACCTATTGATTCTTATCAAGTTCTTGAAAATTGTGTTTGAAAAGTCCATTCAAATAATCACAGCTTTCACATTCCATTAACAAATTTGGGGATTGCAACTGCCAGTCGAAATGGGTTTGACATAAGGATGGAATTAGTAAAGTTGCAATTACATCTTTTCAAAATCCAAAATCCTCACTTCGGGGTTATTCATAAATATAGGCACACAATAATTGAGATAATTAATTCATTTCAATTGGCTGCTTCACACTGTTTCAACTCATCATCTACGTAATATCTACTATGGGTTTGTGTATACGGTTTATTAATGAAATATTTATGCCGTCCTGTCATATTCAGTAATATAAAAGAAAATTAGTGTGGCATCATCGCTTTCTGTCACCAGGTTGATCTTCATTCTTATTGATGAATGTAATATAATCTTTGATCAATAGAATAAAGTATTGTATTCAGAATATTATTTCAATCCAAATAAGTCATGTTGGCAGGTGAAGGAAATCGTATTGTTTTGTATCAAAGAAATGTATATTTATTATCTGAGACCAATTAAAGAGAGAATATCGAATGAAGTGTCACGTTCTTTCTATTCAAGATATAGATTATATCCGGTTAAAGAAATTACATTCTTTTGATTTGAGAAAATGTATACTCATTTTCTTGGATCAAAAGAGGAGAAGCTATATTTCATCAAAATAATAGGTTTCTTCAATTAAATAAACAATGAATTATTAACTCAAAGAAATACTATTTTTCATTCAAGAATATGCGAATTTATATTCTTGAATCAAAAAAATGAAGAATTGAATTATAACGTTTGATTTTTCAAATAAAAATATTTTGTATTGTACAATCAAAGAAATGGTATTTGTCATTCAAAAAGTTGTATTTTCATATTCTTGAAACAAGAATAACTAATCATTAAATCATGAAATTTCGTTCTTTCAATTTGCACAATTGGTCATATCAACTAAAATAAATTATATCCATAATTTTATAATGACATTCTTGTTCTAAACAAATATTTGAATAATATGATCATCTCATTCTGATAATAATACTAATTTTGACTCAAACAAATATACTCAATCGAAAGTAGAGACTGTTTTGAATTTTCAAAGAAATACGTTTTCTCAATATGAGAACTTTTTTTTTTGTGTGTAGTGACCAAAAAAAGATTGACATGAGGACCGAATCCATCTTATTGTATCGGATTCCAAAAAATATACGAATGAAGCTTTTTGTTTTCCTGTGATATTTTTTCGAAATCTTCGAAGAAATTCCAAATTCATTTCCAGAAAATGTGCCACATTGCCTCAATTAAGAAAACCTTGTTCTCTTAAGATTGTGGACAGCCTGTATAGAATAATCAATATTTCTTCCCAATATTATGGCATATTTTCCACATCCTGTATATACCACGAATTGCCAGGGTAGCCACTACATGTTGCGGAAAAAGATAATATAAGCAAAAAGTTCAATATTTCAAATTCGGTTTTGTCCTTTCACCAATTCAAAATGAAATAAAAAACTGTGCTCTTGAATTTGATACAAAGAGATGAGAATAATCTACATCTGTTGAAACTGAAAAATATCATACCGTAAGTACCTCTTCCTTAATAAATTTCCAATTATCTTCATTGAATTGTTTCATTCAATTCGCTGTCCTCAAGCCCTTATCCCAGATATTCCATTGTGCAACTTGTACTTCGTTATGAAGACTTTGTTCCATTCATGCGTCCTTCAACAAGGCCTCTATTGGCGGGATTTCATCTTGAAATAGGATTGAAGATGCCCCTTGGCTCTCGTCTCTATTATAGTTTTGACATATCCTGTAGGAGGATTGAGTGCTTCAGCCATTGTGTGGCATGATCTAGTTAGTCTCTTTCTGTCATCGAATTAGTTATTCGGCTGTTTAACATGATGAGACAGAGGCACCCTCATAGAACTCATATTGTACAATTAGAAACCGTTAGATTTTGTACACTATTTCTTTCACACCATAAATTTTTATTGTTTTGATTTCGAGGAAAGAAATTTCAATGTTGATTACCGAATGTATTAAGGAGAGGTAAATCATGTAAATGTTTTGGTGATGTTGCTAATAAATGTACCCCTATATGTATAGGTCTTGTTTCGACGTTTCATGTATCCTCAGATGAAACAATAGAGTGTGTATTATATACAGTATGTTCGTTCACTCTCGGAACAAGCATAAATCTTCTTGTTCTTGAACCACAACATCTCGTAAATCATTTTTTCCAAATGCTTTTCCGTGCCTCAGTCATTTTTAACGGTCCATCAAATTTGGAGGTGCTTTTTACGTTCGAAAGATCGAGGAATTCGAAATCTTCGGTTCCAACAATAATAAAATATGTTTATGGTTGCGTTTTGTATTAACAATGTCTGCTGTCATTAGTCACGTATGTCATCTTCATGTCCAGACAGCACGAACGGCCGTTATTTTCAAAGGGATTTCGAATGAGAGTGACAGAAAAGCCATAAATTTTCAACTTTTCAGTCTCCATGGTGGCCATATTTTCATCATTTCTAATTTTAGTTCCGTATGGATAAATTCACTCATTTTAGTAGAGCCAGTTTGACCAATATACGGGGTGAGCCACTAGTTAAAGGAAAACGTGACACACCAAGTGTTTCTTAAAAATGGCGCACCACTGTAATGTTTTCCTTTCTACAGAAGTACTGTTGTCAGAAAAGTCGATCTCACTGTGCCCAACATAATTCAGTCAGGAGTAACCATACCATTGAAGTCATCCATTTCGATTCTTGGCGTTACTATCAGCAATAACCTTTCTTGGGAAAATCACGTGAGGTCCATTGCCAAAAGTGCATCCCAAAAACTTGGTTTTCTGTTTCGAACCAAGAGCTATTTCACTCCCAGTCAGCTGCTTATGATCTATAAGGCACAGATCCGACCTGTTCCCATATTTGGAGTGCAGTACCTAAACATATCCTGAAACTATTGGATTCTGTCCATAAAAGGGCAATTCGTCTCGTCGGTGATGCCTCGCTTACAAACTCGCTCACTTTTCTGGAACACCGTAGAAAAGTTGGCGATTTATCTCTTTTTCATAGATATTTTCATGAGAGATGCTCTTCTGAAATATCAACAATCGTTCCTCCATTAGCAGTCTCTTCGAGATTAACCCGTCAAGTTCAGTATTCACACCCCTTCGTGGTCACTTTAGAGACCTGCAGAACGTCCCTTTCCAAAGAATCGTTCATCCAACGACAATCGAGACTTTGGAACTCATTGCCTAGGGAGGTGTTCCCCGAGGCATACGATCTCCAGAAATTTAAGAAGAACACCAACTCCTACCTTCTTTCCTTTGGTTCTCACGATGTTCTTTGAACATTACAGGAGAACCAGTACATAAAATTAAAAAAAAAATTGACACACTACTACCCTACTTTTTTGTGAAACGTACATTGCCTCAAACATAACTCTTATAGCCCTTCCTGTTTATGAGATACAGGGCGAAAATTACCACTTATCGAACACCTCTTGTTTATTATATATTTTTCGAAAGAACAACAATCGATATTTTGAATTATTGTGTATATAAGAATTGAGGTAACCAAAAACGACCTTAATGACAATAAATATTGATTTCAAATTGCTGTGGAGTGTTTTTTATGGGACAAAGTGACATGAATTATAAGGTACAAATGGGGTGTCAAAATATAATAAAAAGTTTCCTGAATTTTTGCGGATGAAACAGGGCCGGATTAACGCTATCGCGGCCCCTAGGCAATGTAATTCTCGGGGCCCCTTTCCTTTACCGGTTTCTTACTTTTCAAAATATATTTTTTCTATTACGAAACTCGAGTCGATCAGATCGACTCCTGCTCTTTGCTTTCATTGAATGAAATGATTTGTATCACAAAAATATTTTCACAACCAAAGAAAATATTTTTGTGAAGTAGGTACAATATAAGTTTAAATAGCAATTCTTGTAACTTTCTAGATACAAAATCGTTAAAATCATCTTGGAAGTTGACCTTTTTCAACACATCATTTTCAATCGCCATTATTTAAACGGTTCTGTGATATTGTTGAACGAAGACAGATTTATTAATTTTATTTTGAAAAATTTCGTCCACCTGTGGCGTTTGATATCATCAGACTTCTATATATTCGCAATGCTAATCATTACATTCGGAAAAGTTGATTGTACCATATTATTAAAAATCAATCCAAACGATGTTATCTGTCCCCGCATCCATCATTTGTTCTATGATGATATTACCGGATATTAATAATATGAAATGTCACGAATGAAACCAAATGAAACGTTTTTTTCTTTGTACGTTCAACATCAATTATGCCTCCGTGGGCCCCTAGACGGTGCGGGGCCCCTAGGCAGTTGCCTAATCCGCCTTATGAATAATCCGGCCCTGGGATGAAAACTTGGGACCTGATCTAGTTGGGAAAATAAATCCATACGCTACCTGTCTCTTAACATTACACTGTGACACAGTTTTGTGAACTCATGTCCGGTTGAATTCGGACATCCTTTGTTAGAAAGCGGAAACAGGCACCATGCCATTGCTGATGCATGCATTAAATTTTTCTCGCACGCTCTACTGCTCACCGTGATATACTGAAATATCAGGAAAAGGTCGTACCTAACACTATTTGTACCCTATACTGGTTCGCAGTAGTTGCATGTCGTACCATTATCGGCATGGATGATAATTTCGATAATAAGTAAGGGTCAGGTGGTTATTGAAATCAACAAAAGCATGTTTCCGCCAGTCAATCGACCCTACATATACTGGGTGTTCCTGATATGCCAGCCAAATCGGTGAAATAGTTATAAATATTTGAAGAGCATAGATCATATATATATACAGTAAGAATATGACTGGGCCTAGAATCGAACCTCGGGGAATACCGTAAAGTAAAGTGTGCTGCTTATAAAACCTTTGTAGCTCAGCTTTCTGACAGCCACTGAAGGTTACATTTGCTGCATCATCGTTATTGAGGTCCAAGTAATAATGTTTGTTAGAGATATTTCATCATTGGTTATTCAGACTGTTGTTGACAGATTAGAAATCATAATCAGTAGATTTTTTAATATAAATTCATTGCTTACATAAAATAACATGATAAATGCCTAGAATATCTACCAGAACATCTGTTCGTCAAATTGTCGATATAATTCGAATACATCGAAAGACGATGTTTATAAAATCTTGAAAAAGCATAAATTCATGCCATATATTGCAAACATTGCGAGAAAGTCATTTTGATCGACTGCAGTTTTGGAATTTTCACTTGAACTTGATGCAACAATGCCACTTTTTCTATACAGGAAAATAATTGGTCAGATGGATGTACATTCAGAATCGACGGTATTTTCAATAGGAAAGATAAATCCTGTATGAATTCATAATTGTAGACATTTTTGTGGTGACCTACGTAATTATTTTTGCTTGCCTGTAGTCACATAGAGACATTTTCCCGTTGAATTCCATGAAAACATTTAATTAAGAATATTTTTTAATTAGCAATCACCTACTTTTATTTGTGATAAACTGTGTCTGCTCCTATCTTATAAAGTGATCCGAGCGTATTAATTTACAAGAGAAGATTGATAGTTTAGAAGCTTTACATATTATTACGATTACTGTTAGTCAATTCTAAGCGATTTTGATACAGAAATCAATGCAAATTACGTTTTGTAAGTAGATTAGAGTCGAAAAACCAAAGATAAATGTTATTTACGAAATATATCTCGTTCGTATCTTTTGCAATATTGACAAGGATCAGGGTAAAATTTAGCCATTGCCAACATCCCTCAAAAAGTTGGTTTCTCCAGCCATTATTTATAAATTTCTCTTCAAAATAATTGTCGTGTAACCTTCCTTATATTGAGTGATCGTCAATTACTAATACACGAGCCATATATACAAATGCTCATTGAATGAACAGACCACAAGCCAATTGAAAAACTAAGCAATTAGCTTTAATTATCGACTTTCTTCAGAAAGCAATCAGCGAAAGACATTAAGCGGACCTATTAAAATGTTCCTTACAATAAAGTTCACTCGGGTTTGATTCTCTCAACGGGCTCTTTGAAATTATCAACACCAGTGGCGTATTTAACTTTCAACAGATTGAATAAGCTCGTATTTTTTTTAATCTTTTGAGACATTAGGGCAGAAGCAAAAAGAAAATTAAATCAGAGAGGGATGAAAAAGTTGCACTTAATTGACGGAATGTCTCATTTGTGAGATTGTTTCATCTGTGACTTTACATCAGGATGTGTCATTGGAACTGTAAAAAAATCTGTGGGTAGATTCCTTTATAAGAAATTATAATGATGAAAAACCAACTTATTTAATTACCGAACTAATTCGATTCGTTCGTCTTTTCGAAGCATGACAAAGTTATTTTTGATGTCGTGCATATACGGCACTGTTTTGCATGAATCTCTTTCGAGTAAACCCGTATAATTAGTCTCATGACAATTTACAAGATTTAACAGACCGAGAAAAAAGAACAGTGAATGACATGATGTGACTCAGTTGTAAACCTATGCAATTTGTACTGATGACTGTCATTCTGCCTATATACCAATTTGAAGTTTGATTTCCTAGAGAGGTTTTTTATTGCTAGCCACAAATAGTTTTCATTTTTTCTTAGGCTAACTCCTTCCTTGAACTCTATCATCAAGAGAAAGCCTCTGAAGGGTTCACAGACTTTGACATCCATCGATTAGGAAGTCTCCTGAAAATGTTCCTGTCAAGGATTTGTGAAATATTATTCACGCTCCTGTATAGAGTTTCAAAGTTATGGAGATGACAAACAGATGCATGTCTGCTTGCGATGATTTCTCTTTGTTCACAGCTGTCCTCTTTAAAAGAATACAGAGCCCATTGAGGAATTTGTCCAAGTGATAATGGCCTGTTATTTCTCTGTCGTCGATTGCAAAGTACTTACCTACGGTATATTAATCAGTGTCATTCTTTAACAAATAATGTCTCCCATTATTGAGAATGAGAACATGCCAAACATCGTCAAATACATGGATAAACATAATTTGCCTCTGCGAACAAACAAAAATATTACTATAGATGTCATGAATCTATCATATCATAATTCATACTTTTCCTCGATTTCTCTGTTAGGTGGTTCAAATTTACAATTTTTGCTCTCTGTGCTATATGAGGAGGTGCCTTAGTCACTATTTTCAATCATTCAAGAAGCTTTTTTGCTACCCGGTTGTAGAGAAAGAATATTTCGTCTCAACGTCGTTTCAAGCTGACCACCTAGGCCACCAGATCTGACCCTGTTAGACCGAAATAATATCCAATAAGTTATATTCGAGCAGCATTTTAAGCTAACATCGTGTAGAAAGAGACACATAATAGTAATCAAACATGTGTTTCTGACAACAAATGTTTATCTCTGATACTTTTGGCGACAGACTGGTGTTAGGGCCACTTAACCGAGATTTTCTTCTTCCTGCATGCGAACACGTGGTTGTTTGCTCTTCAAGGGCACGTAATAAGCGGAATTTTGCGGCTAACATAGGAACATGTGGTGTTCAGAATGGTGTCCATATCGTATTTCGTGAGAGTAAAGCGGAAGTCTAGGATTGGAGTGTAGGTATATCTTCGAATTTAATAATATAGGAGATAAAAAGGTCATCGGGATGGTGTCTTCGTTTCCTATGAGAGAAATGGTTCGTATTATGTGTCATCTTCTCTTCCTGTTTCTTGTCAATCTTGGAAAATATATCTTGGTAACAACCAGACATTGTGAGGTACAAGAGCAGAATGGTCAAACTGACAATAGGTCATGAATTATTCGTGATCTTTCACCATTATTGATGATGTAAAACACTAAATTTCTTGATTATGTTCTGATGAGTTCCTTGGGAATCTATTTTCACGATGGAATTTGTGTAAACAATTGAAAATCAACTCTCCAAAAAATCAAAACTAGCGAGATTAGCAGAAAGTGTAAAACACCCAATGTATTTTGACAAGTATTGAAATCATAGATTAGAAAACCTAACAGATGAGACAGTCAGACAGAGCGAATAAAATTAGAGAGAGATGACGAAAGCGCAAAATTTAAAGGTCCAGTCACATGCAATAAAATATTGATCGGGTTTAGTTTACATCATCATTTTGTTGGTTATTTTACAAATGTTTTCGTTTTACACGTATTTCGGATGGGTTTATGTTCTCATAATGTATATCATAATTTCTATAAACTATAATTCAAAAGGAAAAGTAATAAAGGTTTCGATGATTATCACAACACAAATTAAACAACCTCTGATCATATGTATATATTTTCATTTTATGGAATGTGAATCAGGTACAATAATATGTTCATTGCCAATCATTACTGTGCATATAAAGATTGCAAATCATCTATCTTCAAATAAATCGGGGGATATCAAATTACTACTATATATCACATTTCAAGTTGAGGAATTTAGATTCTGATCATTTATCAAATAATTGAATCGTCTTTTTTTTCCCGGTTAACATAATTGGGATACATTCAAAATATTCCAATTTCATCGTAAAATTCATTCAGAATTCATCATTCCTAATAGACACTAATTTATGATGACAACTTGTTCATAATAAATCACTCACAAGTTGGTAATTTTTCATCACAAATCTTTTATATTGGTGTTAATTATGCATTAATAAAATGGCAACATTGCACATCAGTAGTTCCAGCGGTGAAAACGACTATCTGGCAACTGCAATGCGCAAAATTTAAAGGTCCGACGTCAATGAAAACGGATATCGATACATCAAACAAAATGGTTTCCTAATCTGTGATTGTAACTTCAAAACTGGTATAGCCATTTCCAAACATTCTGTACAATTTTTAGTTCTTCTATTAACTCTCTTTTCGGCTTTTTCAATCATACAGGGTGACTCACGAATAACAGGATAGATAATATCTCCTATTATTAGTATAAAGAGCTTTTTGTTGAGAACCAATAAAAAATTATAGCGATATGTATACAGGGTGGAAATTATTCCTCGAAATCATGCTCCACTCTTATTTTCCCTTTTTAGCGGGATCTAACCTTACTATTATTATTATGCCTTTATACTCTTTTATAAATAAACATCGTGAAGTGCTAAACAAATACTTGGATTAACGGAGAGCATACGAATTAATCACTGAGTGAATCCATCAAGACGACGTTGTAAATATTTTCGAATATAAACTGCAATAAAGAAACACGTTTGGTCTTTCAACAGTTTGAAGTTTCACTGTCTACTATACCCATTACCCCATATAATATTTACACTGTGAACGTTTATTACAGATTTTTGTTTATAATTCAACTTCGTTGTTTCTCAATGGTTCGCCGACAGAAATATACTAAGTGTTGCGAGAAGTGTTAGCAGCAATTTTTTTGTCTGGACAAAATAATTAGTGAATCATTATACAGAACAGAGTATATCTTTATTCACTCAAAGAGTCTGCAAATGGCACTGGTTCCATTCTGAAGCCAATACTGTTCTCCTGATACAGGGTGAGTCAAGAGTGTGTTCATCTTTATTAATAATCGAACCCTCAGATATATAAAACTGAAACTTTTTTCTTAAATATAATGCAACACTTTTTGGATCCAATGATATATTTCTAGTTGATGATCTAGTAATAGCTAATAAAATGTAAAAAACACTATTTCTTGTTGTATAGGCGAGCGACAAGAAAAAGAAAAGTATTGCCCTTTGCTGTTTCCCACTTGATTTATGCATATGTCATCAGTTAAATTCAATTTCAGATCTTCTGATTGAAAGGGTTACATTCGAAATGACCCGACAATTAAGTTGATTAATACAAATGTAATGGTCTTAATTCTTTGAATGAAAAGAGCTTTGAATTGATGCTCAGCAATGGAATTTGACATTATCAAACATAATAATATTGTCAAGTATTATTACATCCACTGATGAACGATTTATAAGCTCATCGTTTCTGTTCATTCTTATCAATTCGAATAAAAAAAAATCAATTCCTAGCTGAGAGATCTGATGGAAGATATAATTTCTTCGTGAAAAAGGTGCCTTGAGACCAGGTGAGTTATAAACGCTTTTTTTTCGCTGCGAAGGTGTTTCTACCTGGTTCATTATTCCAAAAGAAAATTTTAATATACAGGGCACGACGCGGTTGGATTTTTTACTGGGCATAAAGCGTATCTTTCGTTGAAAACGTCAAAATTCTTGATCGCACTGGGCGATAATAACTCTAAAGAATTCTTGAAGTATACAGGGAGACAATGTGCATGGTTCAGGTAAACCTTTGAGTGTTGGTTCCTAGAAAAAAAAACGAGTCTAGTCGATTTGATAATGATATTTCGAATCACCAAAAAGAGTTCAAGATAAAACAATCACAAAGAATAATCCATTCACTTTGAAATAAATTTCCCATATCAGTATGTTCCCTTTCGGTTCACATATGAATCTTAACCTTTGACAGCATTATATAAGACGGGATGGGAGACATTCTTGACTGAATCTACAGTGCTTTCTGAAAGATAGCTTATCTCTGAGTGGAAACTGTAAGTCACCAGAAACCAGAAACTGTCAACACTTGGCCCTAGCAAAAAACCGTCTAGCCCGATTTATTTTAAAATGCCATAGATTTATTATCGAAAATAGTGCAGTATGGGATTTTGCCACATGTTTGTGGATCTAGTCCCTTTGGGTTAGGGCAGCTAAAATAGATTCATCGATGAAATAATGGTATATTTGTTTGAAATACTAATATAGACAATTCAAGTTGCACCAAAACCCAGTAGAAGGGCTTGCAGAATCTATCACTAATTTCTGGATTATCATTTTCATCTTCTTCTCACTTCATTATATAGAAGATAAACCGAAACTGAATTCTCAGCGATAAAGAAATAAATAATCTGGATGGTAATTCCAAAATCCAGTTTTTTTTCAAGTGTACCTAAAAATAAAAGAGATATAGTGGATTTTCTATCACTATGATGATGAATATATATAATAATGAAATTCCACAACTTCGCCTTAATTTTAACTTCTTCCTATCTCAAAGATTTAACATTGTATTTTTCTCATTCTAGATATACTTGTTAATTTGATAATAAGCTGATGATGAGGGGTTAATGCCTTGAAACATGTCCTTTTTACCTGATGTAAGTCTGCATTAAACTACATTTTTGTGGAGTTGGACTGTAAGTTCTACCCTCTTGACCTTTTGAAATGAAGTTTTTGTCTTTTCAATTCTTAAAAGAACATCGTTTCAGACACTTTGTATGAGCCGTAGCGAGCTTTGCATCAGACCAAATAATACGGTGATCCATTTCTGGGAACTTCCAGCCACGCATTTCTTCTTGCCCTGTATAATTTCGGCATCTCCGATCCGCCCATAAGGTTCATTGTGAGGGGTTTTTGTTTCGGCCTGGGCGTGTAAACTCTTTTATATGACATTTCCTGTGAGTAAACTTATATGGAAAGAAACACGTGTACGTTGGGAACGTTTTGTTCGAGATGGAAGATTTATTTTGATTCGCCCATTTCTTGGAGATTGTGCAACATTATATGAGATGAGTCTGACTGGACTATGAGCTAGAATCAGATTTTGTGAAGTTGCCGAAATGTATTTCTTCAAACCTTAGAACTTTTTCGAAATTCGCATAATCATTTTGGGGTTTTACATTAGTACATTGTTCAATAATGGATTTTCATCTTAATCATGAATTTTATTGATTATTCACTATTATATTGAAATTCAATCCAACAATTCATACATCTAACAGAAAAGAAGAGAAATGACTCATTGATTGAAAAAGAATTTCCAAGTCCAGTGATCGAATCCGGGATGGCGGCTTGAAAAGTCGCACTTTGAACCCGTTGGCTATTGAGGCTACTTGAAAACTTACGTCTATCCCACAGATATAATACCTTATGAACCATAAAGATAAAAACTCATTTTTGCTTTATATTCAACAGACTGGTGTTTTTTGAGAAATACGACAAGTTTAGGATAATTACTTTGATATATTCGGCATTCAAGCACTTCTCCTCGATTTCTCTGGTAGAAGGTTTAAATTCACAATGTAAGCTCTTTCTGCTACAGGAGGAGATGTGTTAGATAATTTTCACTCTCACTATTATTATTTTCCATCATGCAACAGAATTATGAGTTCGTTATTTTCAACAATGATGGATGCTAGCGCAAATATGCTGTCACTTAATGACAATTGACATTATTCACGCACACGAGCGGCAATACTGTCACTTAATGACATTATTTCCGCGCACGAGCGACAATGCTGTCACTTTATGACATTTTTGTTAAACGTTTGTAGAAAAAATAGTTTTCCGCAAATCGCTAAGAAATTTTGACATTCCTGTCAAAATTTCTTGAAGAAAAAGTCAGGACTTCCTTACTGTGAGGAAATGTCATTTCCTTACTGTAAGGAAATGATATTTCCGTACAGTTGTTAGTGTTCTACATAAATGATTGAAAACACATTGCTTATAAGGAATTAATTTATATTTTGAAAACATCAAGTCATTGCTGAATACATTTTTAAGATCAATTTGTTATATTTACAGTAATTTGACAGTTAGTACAATTATTGAACATTGGAGGAACACTGTTAGAACTATGAGAAACATTTTGGACAACATGCGGGGTGGTAGGGTTATTTTGTTGAATATTTTGTACTGTGAACATTTCATTTGCCACCTCAACCTTATTGTTAAGCGATTCTTCGATATATCCTTCAGCAACGTTTGATGACTTCCATCCGCCATGCCTCTTTAAACTAGTTATGTCGGCACCAGAGTAAACCAATATTGTTGCAGAAGACCGACGAAAGCAGTGACCAGTGTATTCTGTCGGATTTACCAAGTTCAAATAAGTAGCAACTATTTTGGGCATTTTTCTAAATTGATGAATTCCTACCACTTATTGTCTACAAGCCTTTCCGCTTTGATATTTAAAGAAAAATCGGTCACTGTTCATATTTTCTGGTCTTAACGAAACATACTTTCGATAAACATTCAAGTAGATCTGATTAATTACAAATGATCTTGGTTTGTTGGTTTTCGAATCAGGTATGCTGATTAAAAGCTTAGACTCTAGGTCTTCTATATCGTGGACTAACTCATCCATTCTACAGGCCCCAGAAATACCAAATATTACAGCCACCTAAAAAATAAATAATGGTACAATCTAAATAGAAATTGAAACCTTGTAAATTACCTTAATCATTAAATTTTCTTTATCTGGAGCTGCCTGGATAAATTTTTCAATTTCTTCCTTCGTTAAAATCTTAGATTTCTTTGCCCTATAACCTTGAGCTTGCCGTTTCAATAAAGAACGAAGTTTTGAGTATGTAGATATATCTACATTGTGTTTAATTGCAAGGGTTGACTTCAGCATTGAATAATTGGCCCATAATGCTGAAGATTTCATCTTTAAACAAAGGTCTGGGAAGTATGCCATTACAACATTTTCTGAGAAAGAACTCGTATTTTTACTCATGCGATAATCCATAAAACGTCTGTATGCATTTTCGTACTTTTCTCTTGATTTCTTTGGCAATAATTCTAATGAAGCAGTATTCACTGCCTCAACCAGCTCTGGAGGAGTCCCAGGAATGGAAATTTCATCATCACTTATCATTTTACTTTCGAGAACACCAGCAATTAAATTTATAAGCGTCAAGTTTGACAATTCAACCTCAATACGTTTCCATAGTAGCCCAAGTAATTTTATTAGGAATTTCAAAGCACCATTTATTTGGGAATAAAATTATAGCGTTTTTTTTTAAATCAATCAATATCTGTCGAATTTTAAACGATTTGCGGAAAAATAGTATGTTTACCTCGTAGGAAAAGCCACATTCCTGGACTCTGTGTTGCTAAGTCTCGGCTTGCGCCTCGACTTAGCAATCTTCACAGTCGCCCAGGAATGTTAAGCTTTTCCTACCCGGTAAACAATGTACTATTTCTTCATAGAGGAAAAATTAATCAAGGGGTGTATCCTCAGAACTTTGGAACCACATGGATGTTTTATTGAGGTATCATCAAAAGATTGCCGTCTAGTGAGCATATATAATGTTGCAAAAACAAAGGGAAAGAGGGAGTTCGTATTTCGCAAAAGCATAGAAAATTTAACACTATTTATATTTTTTTATAAATCATCACAATACCTGAACTTACATAGCAATACCAAGAAGCATCATGAATTGAACCACACATTAATCAGACTCTTTGACAGCACCTGTGGTGCCTCCTTTATGATGTTGTTATTTTCTGGTGGTACCAATAACATATAATTACTTTTATTCAGCTCGCTCTTCCTCTAATAATTGATCAAGTTATCGAACATTCGGCTGGTACAATTAAATGTGAAACCCGAGCCTGATATTTTGGAGGCCTGACGCGTGATTTATGATCACACAGCTTTGATGAATAGTCCTTGTAGAGTTCATAAACGACTGAGAATTATGATAAATACTAGATGTTTTTCTAACAAATTCCAAGCCTAAATTGCTCGTCGCATAGCAGTGTGGACATTCAAACAACCAAAGAATTTATATGTCATGACAAGAATGATGCAGAGTGTAGCAACTGCGACAGTTAGAAAGAAATACTATAAAGAGCATCTCTGTTATTACATGAGATGAGTGTGCACCTGACGACATCAAATCGCAAAGTTTTCGCAATAAGAATTAATTATCTCAGATTTATTGTGCACTAACGGTTGCTTATAACTTCGTCATTATCTCTTGTGGATCGCGTTGTTCTCGTTTATTTCTTACATAGATGCTGAAACATCAAATATTCAGCTAATGTCTACGAAATAAATCATTTTGGTAATGATATACTACATAGACAATCGGCGTCAACAATAAAGGGTAGTGGCCCCAGAATAGCACCTTGAGGTACCCCAAAATTGATTGCTCTGCTCACCCATTTCCATAATCTGGGGCTTGTGCATATATCCAACTAAGAACGCACCATTGATTCACCCTATACAGGGTGTTTCTTAATAACATTCAAATATTTGAGGAGGTTATTCCTGATAACTGATATTTTGGGAAGAAACTTTACTTTACATGATCATATGTCCTTGAAAACTTATGAACTACAGTTGCTGAAGTTTTGAGAAAGAAAATTTTTTGATAACTTTGGTGTGACCATTGATATTGTTGTGCATCTATGGATCAACTAGTTATTTATGTATCAAAGGCGTAAAATAGGCTTTAATGGACTGAATCGTGTGAAAGCAATAGCTCGAACGATAGCGAAATAATTTTTTTCTACATCACCTTTTCCAGTTGTATTTCAGAAAGCGTCAACTGAATTTCAGAATAGTCATTTGTATTTCAGATAACAGAGGTTTATTGTGAACACCCCGTGCGTATGCTTTATTTCTATTTCTGCTCAGGATCATTTATTTCCTATTATTCATCAATTTCTTCGTAGAAGAAGACCTAATTCTTTTTCTGAAATACAAATGATGCTTTCTGAAATACATTTGATATTTTCTGATATACAAATGACGAATTTTGAAATTCATTTGACTATTCTGACGCTTTCTGATACTGAACTGACAATTCCGAAATACAATTGATACTTTCTGAAATACAAGTGACTATTTTGAAATTCAATAGACGCTTTCTGAAATTAACTTGATGGTTTCCGAAATATAACTGAAAAAGGTGTAGTTCAAAAGTTATGAACTGCCATTTCGATAAGTCTTTTGACTTATGCCTTTTCTTTGTTACAGAAAACTATGAATAGCTATAGGCAATAAGTAATTACCATTCTCTCCCAATTTGCTGAAGCCTTTCAAACCGAATAAAAATGATGGATGAAGGCAACCCATCAACATCTGTATACAATCCGTTCCATATTAAGCTAGTCGGGCATAAATAAAAAATGACTGTTTAATCTTCTAGTCCTCGTTCTAAATTCGGGCTGTTTGATGGAACTTGACTGCTGCATACAGCCCTTGAGCCACCCAGCCAGGCAACGTAATAATCCGGCAATTTGATGGAATTTACAACGATTAGAACGTTCTCTCGAGCTAGAATGATAGAAATAATTTCGGGAATGCAGATGTTTGTAGTTTCAATTCGACAAGGTTTACTGGGATTCATTTATTCCTCTAACATTTGGAACACCTTGTTGTGGTAGAATAACAGTGCAACGACTTTGTATTGAAATCTACAGAGTTGCAATCCTGGAATTTTGAATCAATGAAATTGTTCTTCACGTTTTACAATCTCATCAAATTGATATTTAGTCATCAGAAGTTTCCATGATTTTATTATTCCTGGCATCTTTCACACTTTTTTATTATCAACTACCAGGTAAACTCAGCTGGTATTGATTATTGGAAATTCTGATATGGCAAACTAGTGAAAATTAAAAGATTCATCATGCCTTATTTGATACATCTCCAAGTATAAAAACTTTCACAGCCTTATCAATAGTAAAACACTCATTATAACTTCTATATCCCATAGGCGGAGTCAGATAAGTTAATTTTTAATGACACTACATGAGCAAGAAAAAGTTAAAGCTGCAATTGTTTGAAATGTTTCAATGACACTCCTAATCAGAAGACATTCACCTTCCGTAATAGATCAAAAAACAAATAGAAACAAAAATCCAGAGGGGGTTCAATTGAATCTACTTTCCTCGCACCAGAAAATAATTCGAAATTATTTTATCAGCATCATTGTTTTGATCAAAGATACTCATGAAACACTGATGGTTTCATCATGTTTTAGAAGTTTAGACTTTTAGGACTTAAGTATAACACCCTGTAGAATCGTGATCTCACCCTATTCTAAATTTAGCAAGTTCATATTGAAATTTAAAAAAATTACCTATTGAAGATAATCCAGAACAACCATTTTATTGTACACATCTCTGTTGTTCTACTAAAGCATTTTGATCATAACAAACAAAATATTGGAAATGACGCCATATATTGTGTTCTTCAAGAATCAATGCCCTCATTATTACCTCTTTGGAATGTACTTACATAAAGAAAACTTCATGCTGCTTTTTGAAAATATCTTCTTCATGTGTATACTTCTACAGGGTCACTCACGGTCGATGGTACCTTAGACGTTTACGAAGAACGGGACATAGGATCATTCTGAAAATTTGGTTTCTCAAGTAGTTGCTCTTGGTCTATCGATCTAAAATATTTTCAGCAATGCAGCATTGCCGCTTATACCAGAAAGTAGCAGCATCTTTGTTATTTCAAATTGGTCACCATGTATTTTATTTCATTTTTAGATTCTTCCTGAAGAGCTGACTTTGTCGATCTATCAAAATTGGGGTATAGCGAGAAAGATTACAGAGATAAAGAGTGTAAAAAATCGAGATTTTTCAAATTTAGGAATTTTTTGTGCCGAAACTATCCATTCATGCTCAAAACAGCTTTCATGTCCCTATCTCAACTTTCCATTTACTATCGATTGATATTTAATTGAAACAAATACGGGTGTTTCAAAATTTAGAGTTTTGCATCACCCTCTATTTGTTTCTATTAAATGTCAGTAGATAGTAAATGAAAAGTTGAGATAGGGATATGTAAGCCGTTTTGAGCAGAAATGATTAGTTTCGACACAAAAAATTCCTAAATTTGAAAAATCTCGATTTTTCACACCCTATATCTCTGTAATCTTTATCGCTATACCCCAAGTATGATAGATGGACGAAATCAGCTCTTCAGGAAGAATCTAAAAATGAAATAAAATACAGGGTGTTTCATTTGAAATAACAAAGTTGTTGCTACTTTTTGATAGAAGCGGCAACGCCGCAACGCTGAAAGTATTTTAGATCGATAGCACAAAACTGATTACCCAATAAACCAAATTTTCAGAATAATCCTACGTCCCTTTCTTCGCAAACGTCTAAGGTACCATCGACCGTGAGTGACCCTGTATATCATTATGTAATCTTATTAATCTATATATCCTCATGAGACACTATCAGCAGTTGAGCCTGAAGCTTAAATGAGATAGACATCGATAATACTATGTGAAAGTGAAATATAATATGTTTTGTCTATTTTATTGGAGTAATAGCAGAAGGTTCAACTTTTCACTGATGATTTTGACTTTAAATTTCACTATCTCATCAATATATTACTCCCATTCGTTTGTGGTAGACTTCTGAAGATGGTTGAAAACCCTTTAAAAAACTTTTTTCGGCAACCGTCCGGAAAGTACGTACTTTCCAGACGATTTTTTTTTGAGAAAGTGGCATTTTTCTGGCCTAGTCCGGGAAGTACGTACTTCCCGGACTAGGCCGGGAAGAATCACATCGTTGTTGTCATTGTAAATATGAAAATCTTGGTAGTATGGTTTTGATAAATGCAGTTGATCATTACCATAGCAGCAAAATAACGACTGACAGCTATCTGACATAAAATTAGCTAACATTTCAATTTTTGAAAGAAATGTGTTTCTTTGATTTGTTATTCAACACGGTTGCCGAAAAAATTGTGTACGCAACACGCCCGAAAACAGTTTTTTTGGACTCGCAGACTTCCAGGACTCGCTACGCTCGTCCTAGAATTTTATCCACTCATCCAAAAAAACAGTATTTTCCGGACTTGTTACGTAAATTACTATTATAACGTCTTGCAGATTGGCACATCCCCCTCAGTCAAGTAAAATCATGTTACGCTCCTGCACCCCTAAATCTGAAACCCTTCGCTGCTGTCGATTGTAAACTGTGTTCGATTCCAGGGGTGAAATTGCGGGTGACAGGTGCCACTGTCACGCACCGAGGAATAAAACACTCCCATCCCATCATCATGCGTCCGACACAGGTATACAAGAAAAACCCGATTCTAATTAAAGTAAAATTACACGTTCCGCTTGGAATCGATCAGACATCCGTCGAGGCATAGAGTGACGTCACAGTGGGTGGTCACTGGTTACGATCCAGCTCGGCTCTGCGTGGTAACGGAAGCTGGGGGTGCAAGAATTTTACGTTAAAAATGGGAAATGTTTACAGTAGCCGTATCTCGAAAATGGCACATTCAAAGACTCATATTTATCAAATGAAAGTCTTATTTTGTTCTCAGCAAAATACTTCCTTGAAATATCTTCATCGGATTTCGAATCACCCTGTATAATTATGTGTAGAGGACGAGACGTTGTTCTGAATCCTGATGAATGACAGAACAAAATGTTTCAAGGTGCTTCAACACAATAATAAAGCCGAAGTAATATGTGCCCGAAGACACCATAGTAAATTATTTTTATAACCATCCAACGACTAAACTAGCCAGAGACAGAAACGAACGTGTTGCTTCTATAAGCAGTTTATTCGAATTTATCCCCAAGTTGCCTGTGAGGTCACGTTTTTTTAATTTAGAATTTGTTCCCATCAGTTAACGTTACCTTTACAAATGGAAATGCAGGGTGAGATCACAACAAAAGGCCATTCACACTGTACAAGGGAGGTTTGATAATTATTGCGATTCATGAAAATCCCTAGGATGACAAAACCTTCTGGATTCTCTTCAGATACCTGGAACATGACAGGTCGAATCTGTGATTTCTGAATCGTGAGAAGTTGAGGTGTAACAGAATGAAGCTCAATTTTTGTGAAACATTTAATGCAATGGATCTTACATGATAATCCCGTGGTAATATAAGCAGACACACCCTGTACAGTGGTACCTGACGTTTTGATTGCATTGCTCTCTCTTCAAAATTACTATTGGTACCCTAGTTTTCTCTCAAACAGGTCTCTCCATGTAGTGGTCGATGGAGTTTCATCTGATACTTTAGTCATAAATGCTGGTGTTCCGCAGGGATCAATTTTAGCACCAACACTATTTCTACTTCACATCAACGGTTTGTTGAAAGCAACTTAATGTCCTATACACAGCTTCGCGGATGATAGTACCCTCCATACCGCTTTCTCTTTCAGGGCTTTTATATCGGCCCGTCAAACCAAAAATGAACCAGGAAGAAATGTTAACAAAATAAATATGGACTTGGCAACAATTCTCGAGTGGCGATCTAATAACCTGGTAGAATTCAATGCAAACAAAACACAAGCATGTCTTTTCTTTAGAAAAGCCGATCTCACTGTGCCCAACATAATTCAGTCAGTAGTAACCATACCATTGAAGTCATCCATTTCTATGCTTGGCGTTACTATCAGCAATAACCTTTCTTGGGAAAATCACGTGAGGTCCATTGCCAAAAATACATCCCAAAAACTTGGATTTCTGTTTCGAGCCAAGAGCTATTTCACTCCCATAGTCAGCTGCTTATGATCTATAAGGCACAGATCCGACCTGTCCTGGGATACTGTTCCCATATTTGGAGTGCGTCACCTAAACATATCCTGAAACTATTGGATTCTGTCCAAAAAAAGGCAATTCGTCTCGTCGGTGATGCCTCGCTTACAAACTCGCTCACTTCTCTGTAACACCATAGAAAAGTTGGCGATTTGTCTCTATTTTATAGATATTTTCATGGGCGATGCTCTTCTTAAATATCAACAATCGTTTCTCCATTAGCAGTCTCTTCGAGATTAACTCGCCAAGTTAAGTCTTCACACCCTTTCGTGGTCACTTTAGAGACCTGCAGAACGTCCCTTTCCAAAGACTCGTTCATCCAACGAACATCGAGACTTTGGAACTCATTGCCCAGGGAGGTGTTCCTCGAGGCATTCGATCTCCAGAAATTTGAGAAGAACACCAACTCCTACCTTCTTTCCCTTGGTTCTCACGATGTTCTCTGAATATCACAGGATATCCCTTTTCGTGAGAACCAGAACATAAAAAAAACCGTAAGTTCATCTGAGGCTGGCGCATGATTCCATACAGAGCAAATATAAGAACATATCGATGTCCACTCGTAGGTACTATATACTTTTCATTCAAACTCAGTTCCGGAAGTGTGATTTGGTTTGAAAGAAATGAAAGGATCCAGATCTTGAATTGTATCTGCTTAAACCAGTTTATTTCTGGTGTATTCTATCGTTATTTGCGTCTCTACGTGACGAATATTTTTGTTCTATTCATAAAACTAGTTTTTCTAACTTCTTTCTAGCGGGTATCAAAAGCTAGAGTTAGCTAGACGTTTCAATCGATAATAATTATGTAGAATCGGCTATCAACATGCATTAAATGAACTTCGCGAAAATTTAATTGATATAAATCAATATGAATTGAAACAATCAGGAATAGGAATGGTGAATGAAATATACTGAAACATTACATTCTCTAAGGAAAAATTTAAGAAACTTGAAACATAAATGACAGCTCCTTTATGCTCACCTGGTATATGTTTGTTCTCGAATAGTTATCAGGTTTATGATAAACGCAAACGAAAATCAAAACTTTGGTTTCCTATATAGATATACCTACATAGGCAATCAACAATTTCCTTATTTGTGGTTTAACGTATTTCTCAGGCATAATTTCGCAAAGCATGGAAAAAATATAAAACTGTTGGTATAGGACTAACGGTTATACCACACAAGCGATTTTAATTCGGTCGCCATATAATTCATTCAAGCAAAATTGCGAAGAATAACTACAATAAATAATATTCTTTGTGTACCTATACGAAAACTTGTTTGATGAATGGCATCGAAATATTGTAAAAGACTGTCACAGATTTGGAGATAGCTAGAAGAAAAGAAACTGGTTGATGTGGTTGATCAAGTTTTACTTTTACTCCACTGACTGGAATTTAATTCAGGGCTCGAAAATCCATTAAGGGTGCAAAATTTATTGCTGCTATGGGTTGAAATGTATCTTCTATATAAATATTTTCGATGGAAAATAGGATGAATTTCTTAGATTTGGGGAAATTTCTAACTTTGGCATGCATTACCTCGAATAATTGTGGTTTGTTCACTATATCATCATATTAAGAAAAATCTCCAGTAATAATTGAAGCCCAAGTGGTATTAAAAGCTATAATAGATCGCATGAAAAGTGCAAAATCACCAAATTTTAACTCGATCACTGACCAAACCTGCCACTGGATCACTGCGAAATGCATGTTAGGAAAATGATATATAAATATGATCTTTCTTCAACAAGACGTATTTCCTCTTTCAACGGACCAAAATTAGGGATCGAAATCAATTAAGTTATCAACGATGTTTTGTTGCAAAATTGTCATGCCACTTGTAAAGTATTTGGTGGTGTTCAAAGTCCTAGCTGATCTCTCTCCATTATTGCCTCATTGGTAAATACCGCGGGCTATATTCAAATTCGTTTCTGTACACTGTACATGGGAATCTCGTAAACGATAAGAGATAGAGTGTCGGTTAAATTGTGGCAAAGTTGCGTATTTCAGAGACCTATTCAATGATGTGAAAAAATCGAATTCAGCTCTTTCGGTTCTGGAGATATACAGGAAAAACAAAAAAATCCCAAATAATTTATTTGCCTGTATCTTCTTTATTCGCAGACATATTGAAAATCTATCCGCATTTTGCTATTGGCACTCGATGTGGGCTATCAGAATATCTTTTATACAGGGTGTCATCTGACTTGGGCCACCCCCATCTTTGAATTTTTAAATACGGACCTGTATATCTCTTATCGTTTACGAGATCCCCATGTACAGAAACGAATTTGAATAGCCCTGTATATAGTTTACGGACTCCACCTTGCACAGACAGACATGGGATCTTACGTAGTTACGTAGTTTGGCCTCCTGATCAATGAATTATAATAAAATTTTTGGCGCTCTCAACTAGTTTTGGAGATACGGCCCCCCAAAGACAGGAAAACGGGGTTTCAGGCATATGTTCTGCCCGCTTGTTCTCCACCATTTTCCGATCAAAACTGATTCTTCTTTTTACCAGCACACTGTACACACTCTGATTGAACGATTTCAACACATTTTCACAAATAATTCACTCGTAAAATAACAAAAATCATCCTTCCAGTATATAAGGTTGGTATTGAGTATCGTTGGAAATGTCGAATCTGTCAAAATTCATAATTATTTTCATACAAGAAGGATGATTTTTTGCCCTATTCTGTTTCATCAAAATATTAGGTAGTGAATGTATTGTAAATAACTGAAAGACCAAAAGACTATTATTATTATTATATCTCTGCCACGTACACCTGATGAAATGTCAATAACTTTCGGTCGAGGCCTATGTGATTGGATACACAGGGCGAATTGGCTTTATAAATGCATGCAATTGATAATCATAAGGCTCATTTCTACGTTTACTTTTTTTCAATTCGAAACATGAATCATGTGACATCCGTTTACACACTTTTACGTGCCAAACATAGTTGGGAAGAGAATGATAATGATTGGATCTATAAGTACCTGTATAGATAGAAAGAAAATCATAGTGTCGTCCAAATCAATTTGGAATTCTTCTATTATGCACCGATTTTATTGATTTCAGTTGAAGTTGTTTTAAAGACAATTGATCAAAGCAAAATATTCGTCATGTGACACAAGGCAACTTCCAAAACTGGAGGAGTATCCTGAAAGGAATTATCAAAACTGAGGTTATTGAGTATTATATTAATGAATTTATTTCAGGATTATGAATTACCTGATGAAATCACACAGATTATCGTAGGTATATAACCAAAATCGGATTAAACATGACGAAACTATAAGGTAAGTAGCTTACGCCACTTTTATAAGATATTTGTATGGATATCCATTGTGTTGAAGAAATGAATAGTTAGAGACAGATATTTTGGAACGAATTGTTCACTATATTATCAAACATTATAGACTAATTACACCTACTGAATCCGACCACTTTTTACTATCAGTTTTGGATATCTTTATCAGAGGAAACGGTTGCAGAAACGAGGTCACCCGTCATGAATTTTTCAGTTATATACTTTCAGAAAAACAAAAATGATGATAACGTATATCCAACAAGGAAATTTCCATTCATTAGATTTTTAATGGGGTTTCGAACTTGGTGGAAAGAATACTCATTCTCTGAGAATTTTCACAGCAACTATACTCTATATATATGTATAATAATACATTTATCTCACCCTTTTAAAGTTAATTTGACGTGCTGTTCAAGTTGTTATCAATTTCGAGGATAACATTTCATCTAACTGAGACTCTCAAATTGAAAGAGCTTATTAACTGTTAACAGTCTCTGGTTTTCCAGTCAAAGATCTATCATCATAATTCTCAATTTTCCTCGATTTCCCTGGCAGGTGGTCTGAGGCTACTTCGTTAAAGCGGTGGCAGAAAAACAAAATTCATACCAGTGTATAAAAAATATAGTATCTATATCGAACAACTGCAGGAATGATTGCTTCCTGTTTGAATTAAACTCCTCAAATCTCCAATAATCCAATGTCGAGAAGGAACAGAAATATAAAAATGCGGCTTGAAACGTCTACATAAATCACCGATGACTATTAATCCCTACGAATTGAAGTACATTATTATTAGAGGCAGGTTTGCTTGTACTTCCGTTGCATCCATTTCCTTTCCCAACAGCGGAAAAACAACACCCACTCTTAAAGTGCGGTTTTGAATGGTCACATTTCCTTTATTTTTACGTCTGGTACCTGTTTTGGTACTACAAGTGAAATTCGAACTTGGCAGACGATTCCAAAAGGTGCACCCCATGAGATGTAGTAAATGATAAGACTGGTCTGCAATTTACAGGTACATGAGAGTGTCTGCATGATTTCCTGGAAGAAAAAAACTAGCAGTCCCAAATACAACTGAATAATAATTCTTGGTTGGAATTTATCCAAAGTAGTACCTATAGTTTAAGAACTGAAAAAACAGACAGTTGTACTTCGGAATACACTAAAACTATTCGTTGATTTTTCTGTTTATTGGACAGTATTTACGTACTCATAAGAACACCTTGTTACATACCTACCTACTGTGAATTCACAACGTTACTGTCTGTAAATTTACAACATGATATTGTGGAATTACAATTCTGGTTTGTAAAATTACATGCCATATTCATTAATTTTGGAATAGATCAACTCAGTTCCTAAGTGTCCCTATCCCAACTTCCCATTTAATTTCAATTGACATTTACGAATACAGGGTGGTTCATGAATCTGTCGTCGAAAGATATGAATGATATAAACATACTCCATCATATCTGACGATAAGATTTATTCATGTCTAATTGTTATGATACGAACTGCCTCTTTCAAATACACAGTATAGGTATGGTTTATAATAAAAAATTCCCTCTCCCCCATGAAGGCCTATAATTAGTCGGATAGAATGAAAAAATGAGCGTATATGGCTTCTTGAAACTTTCCCCATGCTTCGAAAATACCCCATTTCAAAGGCAGATATACTTCTCATTAAATATTAACCCAGCAATCGTTTGTTTCAATCTATATTTAATAGTTTCATTTCGAGTCAAGCAAAAGTTGCTATAGGGTGTTTCCCCATTCAGAAAGGGGATTTCATACAAGGAGGGAGAAATGTATTATGCACCTGTTTAAATTGCAAGAATCTTCGGGGAATTGGAAATTACCCCTGCGAAAATCAAGGGATGATGGTGATACGGAGGGGTTGGCATTAAGTGAGAATTTGGTGTTTGTTCTCAAGTAAGGTGCGAAAGTATATTCCCAAACGGATATTCCATCATGGAATGTTTCGTTCTCAGTTGAAATGTAATTGTACTTTAAATAAAATTATTCGTTCTCATATTTTTCAATCACCTTGTATGTAGGCAACGCAATAGTTCACATGTAGACGTCACAGAGAAGTAGGAAATTTCACAAAGTCGCACCTGTCACGGAATATAAAGTATCCCAAACATGGTTAATTAATCGACTGGAGTGAATTAATTGGAGATTATTCCGATAAAGACACAAAATTTAATGAATGGCCTTGTCTTATCAGTCAGATTTCGATGAAAATGCAGTGATTATCACCTCTGTTTAAATTCCAATCTATCCAGCGCCACCCATGATGTAATACCCGACAAAATTTAGATAACGAATATACTATAAACATTGACAATAAAGATGGTTCAAGACAGCAAGAAGCATTCACGGTTCAAAGATTGAAAATGGAATATGTAGGTGGGGAGAAATTTGAAAATTAAGTTGATGAAAACATCGACTATCAACTTCTGTGGGAAAAGGTACCAAGGGTTAACTCATCACTATATCATTTCGGATTGTCATTAAATACAATCACACTCCCACAGTCAAATGTAAACATTGACATAATGAATCGAATCATCAATTGCTTATCAAGTTATCATGTAATGCAGTAGTGTAAATATTTATATCATGTAACGAGCTCTCTGTATGATAATATATATATAGTGGTGCTATTTCAGCGCATTTTTCAGTTTTGCTGTTTATTATAGTTATAACAGTGTATATTCACATCAGAAAATATTTTGGTCGCTTTAAATTTGCGTCATTATGAATTCCTAGTCATAGTTCGTCTTCACCCAATAGAAGCAGAATACTTCTATATTACGTGAAATGAGTCTCTCCTACCCATTTTTATTGGTTCTTCAACTCATTTTTGAGCAATAAAAACTTTTCCAATCCAGAATTCTACTTCACAAACCGTCTTTCTTTAGTGCATCGTGTATTCCATTAAAAATTTTGGAATTTTTATATTTTGAATTGTGGCAAAGTTCGTGTTTGGTCTCTACGTTAGTATACTAACCCATGATGATCTATCTCAAGCCAAATCATACGCTTTCTTTGCCGTAACATACGATTTAGAGCTATCAAGTTCTTTACACAAAAGACACAAAACATATAACCATATTCACGAAATGTACGATGTTTTAATCAGTATATTTTGTGGGTACACTTGGCACGTTCAAATGATTGTCTTGCTCTTTCACCGGGAATTTTGTTTTCCCATTTCGGTTCTATAATGAAGTCATTATGAAACGCAAATGCATATCGAAATACCTCTGTTTCGATACGCATTTTTTATTATCCGGAGGTTGGTACAATCGAACTGTCAAATGAAAGTCAGAAGAGTTAGGCCCAGCTTACTTCTGAGCAATTTCGGATTTGATGATACTAGCAGTGAAAAACTCAATGTCTCAATTGGTAAATTTCAATTCAGAGTGTAATTTGATTTAAAATTGATCAATAAAAACAATAACAACATTGAATTTTTCACCGCTGGTATTGCAATAATGAAAATCGCTAAACTGTAAACTGGGCTTTACGCTTGTGCGTCAGATTTTAAATATTTCAATGTAATCATTGTTACCAATCGAAGATGTTTCTGTTATTTATCGATATTAAATCAATTTTTTTCTACAAATCAATTCAAAATAGAAAAAATTGCATATGACACACGTTTTATGAGATACTTTGTCGCACTTTTTCCCTTGAAGCACTCCTCGCTTAGCTCGTCGTACTCCAAATAACGCGTGCGACAAATTAGCGTCTTATAAAACTTAGTACGTCATCAATATCTGACGTTTTCAAATTGAGAACCTAGTTAACTTTTTGGAATTAACATAGGTATATTGTCATCAGAGACTCTTTAAACATGAAAAGGTCTTCTTGAGAAGTATTTGGAAGGAGAATTCAACTAAGCAAGACCAGACCTTAGCGACAAAGACGAGATTCTGCAAGTCCTGGAGCTCGAAAATAGAATCTAAACAAGTCAAAATTGTGTCCAGCCGCCTCATTTTGGCGGGAAATCCGAACCCATCCGCTTGCGACCGGCTAAAGTCCAAACCGATCGCAGCGCCCAGACTTTCCGCGGCGCGCCAAGGAACTATACCAAGCCCTCCCTCTGGGCATTGGCTACCGGCCTTACCCACCAGCTCTTCGGTGCCATACTCTCGAGTGCATCGAACGGAAGTAGTGGGAGGAAGAAGCCTCAGCGACCAACAACTCTGCTCCACTCTCACTCGTCAGTGTGTGTATCAGCGCTGGCTAGAGTTACACTCTGTGAGTTACACCGTCAGTCCTGCCGGAAGCAGAGAAGAAGACTTATACTTCCGTAACGAACGGGCTTTCTGTTGTTGTTGCTGTCGCCTTGGCAACCGTTGGTAATCAATAGAACTCTCGGTGATTTGTGGAGACGGACACTCAGTGCATTAATCGTGTTTGGGGAATTATGAGATTCTGAGATTTTCCAAGGACTTTTCCAGGATGATCTCAGGGGTTTTGTTGTTTGGCTGCTTGGTAGCTGTGGGAAAGGGCTTGGAGTTGAGAAGCGGTGCCTACGAAGACCTGGTGGTGAAGATTGCTGATAATGTTCCCCAGAGGGAGTGCACCAAGATATTGGAGAATTTGGAGGTAAGGAGTAAAGCTGTTTTGTAATGAGTGGTGCTACAGCTGATATAATTATGAAAATATTAAGATACAATCAATAATTTTAAAGTAACTACTAAAACATTATACATTATTCATTAATGGATTGAGGAGATTTATTTCATGATATCTAAAGTCTTCAAACTTGGATCTTCATTCTTCAGTATTGTCATTGTAGATGTTGATTAATTTCTGATGTGAAAAGGTACATTGGGACAATTTTATCCCTCAAAAACATTGCTTTAACATTTCTTTTATTGAAGCAATTTAGTAGTTTCTGTAGATTTTTTAAATCCATTCACGTCATAACTTTTGGTATATATGTTTCATTTTCTTAACAAAGCTAATGGAAAAAAGTTTTGATTATAATATAAACACTCACTATATTTATGTTGATTAATAGATTAGAATTAGCGCATTTCCAAGCTATCCCAAGTTTCGTTCAACTCTCTGCTAAATTTCTCAGGGTTGAAAAGGCAATTGAAACCGGGTTGAAAATACCAAATCGTGTACTGAATAAAAACACTAAATTCCGAAATATATTGAAAATTAGTATTCTTACTCTATCAAATTTCGTTTATTTGATGAAAAAAGCAATTTTTAATATTTTTGTCAAAGAAATACTTGAGTTTCTTCTTTTTGTGATACCGGCGGTCTCGATAGTCTCTCAAAAATTAATTTAGTGGAGGTTCAAAACTAAAATATCCAAATCTCCTTGAGATCTGTGAACTTTTGATATTTTCTGATGACGTTTTTAACATTGCTGACAAACACCACGCAAACTACGTCCATTGCGTATCTGAATTAGGAAATATCCGTACATATCTGTATATATTCTGCTCGTATAAAGTTAGAAATAATTTCTTCAAATTGTGTGTGGCTTTTGATGAGAAAGAACACACCAAATCAACACATCCCTAGCTTGATCAAACCAGGCGTGTCAAATCAAATGTTTCTCTTCTCATGAATATGGAATCTTTCTTCTAATTGGAAACGAACGCAGAACCTAACGCTTCAACTCCTAAGGTGTGCGTTTACCATTTTCGGTAAAGATCGTCAATCTCTAGAGGTCAAATCATGAGGAATTCATCAATTAAAAACCTTCGAAAGTCGAAATGACCCCAGATAATCAAAGTGGGACGCGCGTTTTGGTGTCATCGTCATTTCCATATTCATATGAATCGATGTACACGCATAGAAGTGCGTTTAGTTACAATAAAATAGAAGCAAACACATTGTGAAACAGTACGCGAGTCACTACAGATAAGAAGTTGATGAACCCACATGGTGAATGGGTTCGTTAATGGTTCACTATAAAAATTAACATTTCAGGTTGCACATAATCTCTATAAATATGTTTTATGGCCGTATAAAAGTGAGGACTGAAAATTCGGGGAATATGCATCTTCCATCTCGCCTTTATCAGCTCTTAAACTAAACAAAACTGAAATCTCTCAAAAAACACTTCAGGACACCCATAAATCTGTTGTTTATCATTTCGTATTGGGCAACTTGAGTAGGTACTCCCATACACTTTAAAAGCCTGATAGGACTGGCATGTCTTTTAAAAATTATCTTTACACTCAGTAACAAATGTTTTCGTAATCTAGGAACTGATTCCTGACTACTTCGAAATTGTCAGCTTGATGACTATGTAGTTTAGAGAATCACCTTGAATTTTAAGGAAGTGCCACTCCTACCTAATGCTCATTGTTCGATATTTTGTAATATATGCTCTATTGTCTGTCTCCACATAAACCAGCATGGTATAGTTATAGTACAAGCGATATCCAGTTTTGATAACATCAAACTCTAATAATAAATGCCTTAGAAGTATCCAAGATATTGAGAGAGTATCAAGTTATGAAAATATAAGGTGCATCCTTGTTGCTGGTTATTGATGATTGATGATCTACTAACAATATACTCGATGAGGCATGAAATTTTTCGCAAAAAGGCATCACTATCTCCCCTACTATGATTGCATATCGCGTTGGCCTAGAAACGTGGAAGAAGACGTTGCTTATGATCTTACAGATTACTTTCACACGCTTCTAGCTCTATATCTTTCCCAATAACCTATTGGGTACCTCGATCCATTATTGGTAATTCGCGATGTATAGCGTGAGTCTACATAATTCGACTGTTCCCAACAATTTTTTCGACTTATTCGTGAATTTTTTTCATATTGGCATCGAAGCAAGCCTATACCAGACACCCCTTATATCATTTATACCAGGGGTCACATCAGGCGGCCATCTCTGACAATTCAAATCAAGATTTAAATATATTTTCAATTCGTCCCGTAATATTGTTATTATTATTCCTAGCGTTATTCCAAAAGTCCAAATGTTTCACCAAAATTATATACCTATTATAAAGAAACTATGATCATTTGCATTTTCTTGGAGCTATTATTCAAAATTTTCGATTGGGGTCATCGGTCAAGACCGGTTGAACTCTGATAAAGTTACGATTCGTGAAGAACAAGAAGTGTTGGTTATTTATTTGGAGAAATCTCGAGGCCTTTAAAGCCCAGCCTAGTTAACGGATAATATACGAAAACGAAGATTGTACAAATATAGTAATAGTAAATAATAGTGAATCTGTGGATTGGAAAGTCATCTGAGCATGGTTTGCATAGCTGTATTTAGGATTTCACAGTAACTCTTCACGGTATAGCTTGACCTCGAATTGTTAAATATTATTACATGTCAATCTCGATGCAAATCATGAATACGTGCATTCAGTTCTATATCTAAATAACCGTTGCACAATGGTGTCAATATAATATTTTATGTGTATATTTGATAAACAAAATGATCATTGAGACTTGTGAATACGAAAAATGGGCCAGTATAACAGTATAGCTATTTACTGGCATGCACAATGTTCGTATAGCAAAAAAATTCAGAAAGCGAAATCAGTTGCCTCCTGCACTTGAAATAGCTTCTGAAAGGAGACTACTTTGATACATTATCGTTTCCTTCCTAAGGAAATACCCTTTGATTTAACAAAACCCCCTTGTCACGCACATTACCCCCCGTAATCTACGTTTCAACATCCCCCGAAGCCAAGTCCTTGAACGCTTCTTTGATATGCAAAACCTCCGAATGTATCATCGCCGGCATTTTCTCATGCA
Organism: Chrysomela aeneicollis; assembly: GCA_029955515.1. NCBI lineage: Eukaryota > Metazoa > Arthropoda > Insecta > Coleoptera > Chrysomelidae > Chrysomela > Chrysomela aeneicollis. The sequence continues at coordinate 961,048 of JARUHQ010000021.1, read as the reverse complement.
TAAGCGCCCTCTAGAATTTAATTAGTGCCCTCGTCGCCAACAGAGATCGGGGGTGTGTAAAATACCGGCAATTTGAATTTGAATCGTACCCGGAGATAATGAACGAGTGTGGGATGATGCAGTGGGTTGCTATCAACTATGCGAAAAGTTTTAATGGAATCATTTATGCAAGTACAATGGCATTCGTTTGGGAGAGGTTTAAATGAAATTGCTGAGGCTCCATGGTGATTGAAAGGTTGCCGATATACATGGGGATCTGAATTGGAATTATAAAAGGGTCCTAGAACAGTTCCTTGAGTTGCATTTTTTGAAAGTAGTGTTAATGAATGTGTAGATGAGGAGATAACTGCTACTTCTGTTTATTTGTATCACGAACTTCTGTTCAGGGCATAATTCCTATCAACGCTTCATGAATCGTATCTTAAAGATTACTTGCTTTTATAGATCATATCAGTGGGGTTAGGTGGAAATTTTGAATTATGATCCATTAAAGGATCCCACTTCTGAATTCTCCATGCATTTCTTATGCGTCTAAAAACTAAGCTTATCTCTAGCCTGTTTTCGGATACTTTGGCAAATTTCTAAAGACCTATCTCAGTTGAAATATATACCATGAACCTTCCTCAAGATGGTGTAATCAAAAGTACACGATAAAATTGTGTAGTTTGAAAATTATTGATGGATAAAAAAATCGATGGAAGTTCGTTTTAGCTTCATTTCATAATGATGGAGGTAAAGTTTGGCGGCAAATTTAATTAAAAGATACATGATATCACAAAAAATGAAATGAATTGGTTTGAAAGTATAAGAAACTGAATATTGATGAAACACGATAAACCATAACTTTAAAACTTCATACTGTCCTTCACTTTTCCCTTGATAAATCGTAATCCAGGATCAAAATCACACATTTCCGAATTTCTAGATGGAAAACTTTTTTCACCTCGTTGAATGAACTATAAGTGTTAATTTGAAACTGATAGCTTAATAACTCTCCATGCCAATATTGATTCGTATTAACTGAAGATAATATCACGTTCATTAATAATATTTTAATATTCGTCATAACATGTTATAACAAAATCATAACCTAAATCCGACATCTCACTGCAGAAATCATCTATGACCAACTGAAATCTTTCGAGCAACATTGGTTTCAAATTGACAAGTTCAGCCAGCGTCCGAGAGAAAAAAAATATGTCTGCTTTAGTGTTGTCTCTGTCATCAAGATTACAACTTTAAATAATGAAAATGCAATGATTGAGACTGAAAAAGAAGAAGACTTATATAACCTGTTTATAATTGGTTTGTTTTTCTTGTAGTATTTTCGTTATTACGATTATTTCGAATATTTTGTGAGCATTGTAAGCTTATTAGTCTTCTTCTCTATTTTTACGTCCCAATCATAACATTTTCAGCATTTTGAGTTGCAATTTTGATGACAAAGACAACACTAGGGCAGACATATTTTTTCCTTCTCAACGCTGGCTGAACTTGTCAGTTTCAATTTGAGGGTACATAGAAGTAGATTTCGGTGTGAAATGGACATCCAAAAATGCATTAATGATGAAGGCGTCCCATATTTGATCGTCTCAATGCTAATAACATTCACTTTTAGACAACGTAGTTTCATCTGAGAGTGAAACTCCATAAGACTATAGGTGATGTTAAAAAATTTAATATGATGGATCTCCCACCAATAGAGTGCTTCTAACCCAACTAATATGGGCATTCTTCTTCTTTTTTCAATCCTCTATTACTTCGTCCACTGCTTCCTCTCAATTCAAACACATAAATGTATAGTCATCAAGAATGCAATGAAGGTAAATTGAAAGGTACGGGGTAGAATCAAGAATGTCAGTTGAAGTGAAAATGATAGCAATGCCCAAATGGACCAGAACCTATCATATTCCCAACGATCGAACTGCGATCGGCATATAATATCCTCTCTCTTTCTGGAGATGTGAAACATACCATTACCATCCAACGAAATTATGAAGCCTAATGACTGATACGAGATTTTCGAGTAGGTACTCGATGCTTCTACAGCCGTGAGAACTACTCAGACCACATCGTGACTTCTTCAGGGATACATTTGAAAGGTCGACGTGAATGTGGATATGCGCGCATCTTCCACTACCAATAATTACCGTAGATGCAAGAAAACCTGTCGTAACATTAACCTTTCGAACGTTATTAATTTTTTTCGAGCTAGAGGTTATGCCGTACCATCTTACTTTAGAGACTGTCTAGCGATTGATTCGTAATGGAATTGGATATTTTTTCAACAGGAAACTGATCTGTATTTAAAAAACTAGGAAATCAATTGATAGAATATTTGATTAGAGTACGATCAAAATAAAAATTCGTAGAACCACGCCTTTCTGATATTGAACTTCGAAAGTGTTTTGACAGCTGACACTGTGCTGCTCACTGACAGAAACCCATGTTTAGTTTCATAGTCATACATTTCCATGGGAAACATGAATTTTGTAGTCAAAAATGCAGGGAGAAGAAGTATCGTGAAGGAACACCAAATATATTTCATTTTTTGTGACCTTATTTCTATTGATGACATTGAATTTTCCGCCAAACTTTGCCACTAATAATTTTGAAAATACATCATTTTGGTTTTAGCATGTTGGGGTGGATTCATGAAATCTTTTTGAAGATGAATAAATCTTGGGAAATTTGCCAAAGCAACTCAAAACTTGCGAGAGTTACACGCAGTTTTTCCGCCTAACCTCACTAATGAGTTATTTTACTTTTGCAGCTATTGCAAGTCAACAAGGCTCTCGTATATTTCCAAAATTTTGAGCCAGCAAAGTATTAGGTGTATTGCTACATCAAGTAGGGATAAATATCAATATTAACTGCACCCATTCTAATCAACTTCATTGCTTGATGGATGCATCCTAACCAAACAAAACTCCATTAAAAAAATAATCGTAACTTGACTGTCGCATTTTTTTTCGATAGTCACTCGATACGCGCCATCCTCTAAACGGTTTCCCCTCAAAAAGGTGCACCTTAGCGGCTTCATTAAGTTCCTTGCATATCCCCCAGATGTTCATCATCGACTGTTTTCCATCGGATATTAAGTTACCCATCTGAAATTAAACTGAAGCTTTATACACGTAGCGGCTGTAGGTACTCCTTTCCTGCTTAAGGATTTCATTCGCGTAGCACATGCTAACAATGACGTGAAAAAATTTCGAGATGACTAACTTCGACACACCTTGCGGCGTTTGTGATAAAAAATCGTTGGTATCCTATTGTGATTCATTCGCCATTGTTTCGGCACTAGAAAAGCCTACTTTCTGGTATGCTCGAAAAATCACCCTGTTTGGTGTTTGGTTGAGGCAAAAGGTCAATACTGTCTTCAAGTACTTGTTTGATTATTTCCATCATCAACCTGAAAGTGGAACCAATCTTTCATGAGATTGTATCGATTATTTTATCATATCTCATATCATTAACATCTCTAGCTGTCTCTGGTATTGAAGTCAGAATTGAATTGAAATCGGAAGTTTCAAAGTGAAACCAATCCAGTTCCTAAGTTCACACCGAAAAACAACCATGAGAATGAAACCCAACAGAAGTTACATTGTTAGGAAAAACACAGCAGACCATCTAGTTTCTCAACCCTTCAGCTGATTATTCATATTGTTATCGACAAAGGTTGCACTTTATTTATTTACAACCAAACACCTTCCCTTCTAATATTTCAGTGGGAAAGTTCGGGTACCGATTGAGTGGAATGTTTACCATTCAAGAAGATCAAATACAGACAATTCTGGGGTTCCACTGTTGCCTACCTGAGAGAGTCAGGTGGAGATAGGGAAAACACAATATATATCTGGACGTTCCCACACATCGATATTCTTTGTTGTCGAAGCGATTGTTGCTGAATTTGATGAATTTATAAGGATACTAGTTTTCAAATAGTGATACCCCTTTCTTTGCTTTACTCGAATTCGAGTGGGTTCTCGTTAGGAATGGGAATTATATGCGAGTTCTAAGGTCATTAAAAAGAAATCGAAGCTATTTGAATATTTCTGAAAACAGTTGCTTTCTTTCATAGGATAAGTACTTAATACAGAAATAAAAGGGGGTAAGATAGTTTCGAAAGGAATAGGCGTTCTAAGAGTGTTACCATTGAAGTTGAGATCAAATCAATTCAAGTTTTAATTATATTGCGTTATACACGAGGTTATACATAATCAGGCCTAATATTCCATTTGACAAATAATTCTTATTCACATTACAAAAGAAAACGTTTGTGTTCTCTTTGTTCATTTCCAGAAAATGCAAATAAACAAGACATTGGTTTTATTTGATTTTATATAGCCCCTTTCATAGTTACGGTAGGGTCAAAGCACAATGAATAACCCTGTATACACCAATAATTTCGGGACCTGTTAGGGTCAGGTGCGAGGCATGGCAGAATGAATGGTAAAGAGGGCATTGGTTGGTTCTCACCCATCAGGTTTATATCAGAACGCTATTTTCAAAAGCGAGAGCCCACTCTTAAATTCCACCCTATTGTCACCGAATATTTTCTTGGGGTTCTTTTGTTGAGCAACTATTTGTGGAAAATGTTGGTTTTGCGCCTAGAAAAAACCCATCACCACTTGACTCTTTCGGTTTCACTCGAGAATAAGCTTCAGCTAATAAGCTGCGTAATGCTCGACACTTGAGATGATGAGCAGCGTATTTATATAAGTTATCTGTCATTCGAGATGTCATCGATGTAATTGGGGTCAGGAATGCAATCAGAACCTGAATGTGGCACGAGGGACTAGTAAATAGTAACATGAGCTGACGACTGGGTACTCAGTATACAACTTTTTATGCGGGAAATTATAGTGATCAAAGCCCACACACATGTACCCATATGGAAAATTTATTTCGAACGCATAAAGTATCCAATTTCATTGTCGAAGCATAAAATTTCCAGAGAGCGGTAGGTATTTGAATAGATCAACCTCGACCTTATATGTTTCAGCCATTTTCTTCCTTCCCAATGTCATTCATAATCATGCCGCCATTTCTCATGTCAAAAGTCACACTATTTACACAATGTCAAGTGTCATGTAAAACCAGCAGTGGCTGTGTTGCCAACTGGCGACTAATTATTGATTAAGAACTCGCTTACAAATTTCGCTTGAAAGGTTAAACTGTGTTGTTTTTTCCTGACTACGAGGATGAAATGATTGTACTTTACTCGATACTAGATTCCATCCTGGATTTTATCGTGGGTGGCCATCAAATTCGACACTAAAATCACTTGAATAATTTGGGGATACTCACATCCATTAGGTGGACAATCTACATCTACTCAGATTGTATCATTGTTAAACTGTGGCCATTGAAATTGATGGTATTCTAAAGGGATCTAGTGGGCGTATACATCGAAAGGCGTGTTGTCATTAAAGAAATTGATTCTTCCGATTGATAAAAGGGTCGAAGGAACATGAATCTTGTTTCCGATAAACAACATGTTTTTGATTGCACATGAGATCCTATCGCTACTGAACTCAAAGTTGGTGAGAAAACCCTATTTTTTTCTTGATCACGTCTACAACTCTTTCAATCTGTGGAAATTCTCGGGATAAGTAAATTCCGTTTATCATTCCGATCAAAGAATATTATCGCGTGAAAACGGTTGAGAAAAAGTGTTCACAGTCAAATTGTTTTTACATGAGTCGAGGATATTGTATAATCCTATTTTATGTCGTATTATCGTGAAGAATGGGTGACTGCGATAGCCGTTAAATTTAATGATTATTTTCGAGGTGAAAAAGTGGTAGGATATATCGTGTCGTTCAGAAAGAAATCCTCCACTCAAAAGTGTCGATCATGATTTATATTTAGTTTTCATGGAATATATAACTGATTGATGATTACTAGCTAATTTTAACTGTAGCTACCTATTGCTATTTCAAAAACGATTATCAAGCCAACTACATGATATAGACACAAACTATATTTTGACATTCGACGTATTGCGGTAATTATAGTCACAGAACACAGAATCTAAGATTTCCACATAAATGACATCTGACTAAATATTTACAGCCAAGACTTTGACGTAGGAGTATATCTTTTGAATTTATTCCAACCATTAATAAAAATAAAACGATTACTCAGATTGTAATACCTAATTCTTACCTGGGAAATCGAAATTACACATCACTCCATGATAAAACATATATAATATAACAAATTATTCAAATGAGCTTCAAGCGGAACAAAACATTTATCAGCGGCCATCTTGAGAGTGAATCTAATCATAAAGTAAATGAGGTGTGAACATTGATTATATCTTGGATACGTCTACGCCATTATGACTGAATGGTTTCACAGGTGGTCCGAATTGGCTATTAATTAGGGTTGAAATTTCACCAAAAAGCAATTTGGGAAGTGATGAGGACACATTGTTGACGCGGGTGTGCCAATAAACCGTTTTCTTATACAAAACCGGTCTCTTAAACTCGTTTTTAATATTCTTCACAGCAGTTATTAATTAGTAATAATTTTTCGAAGATGAAAATAATTAATATAGCTTTGATTTACCTATTAGAATAAAGAGGTGGAAAAATAAACAACGCTCTACAAGCGCCTTTTAGTCTTCAGAACACTGAACTCTGTAATTCAATTATGATTCGCGGTTTATTAGGATTCGGTTTATTAATTTATTTTTACCGGTTTGGAATGTTTTCATACGTAGGTATCAATATTGCCTCAATTGAAAGAGATTGATGAAGTTTCAGTTGCAGTGGATATCCAATGAACATGGCTCATTGAGTCTTGAACACTCACTATAACTGCAAAGCAGGTCATCGTACAGTGAAAAATGCAGATGCTGCAAAACTTTTACTATACGTAAAATATCAATAACGGAAGGAAAGTGTTTTGTCACTACAGAGCCACATTCATATTACACCAGAGCCTCTCATGGAATTTTCAACGATAACAACTATACGCTAATCATAATATAGCTCCACCTGCACATAGTTACTGGAATCAGTGGGGAAATGATAGGTAACAAAAATAACACGTATGTTCAAGCCCAAGGCTAGAAGAGGTCCGATTTCACGAAATCGTGAGCATTTTTTGCCTTGGTAAGGCACGATTCTCGCGTATGTGAATACGTTGAAGAAAACACAGTAATTGCATCATCAAGAGTTGTTTCAAACGCCACAGGGTGAGGGTTTCACTTGGTCTGATCTCATCTGACGATTCGCAGGATTTTGATTTAGCTGGCAGCATTTTACTAAACATGAGTCCAAAGACTTGGAAATGAAAAAGTCTAGCTCAGAATATTCTCCTGAGAAATGGAAAACAGGTACAAGGAAGAGATATCACTGCTGTGTACCTTCTAAGCTTTGCGTGTGACCCCTTTCAAAAGCCTCATTAGGGCTATTGAGCTGTTAGATCGATAAGTCTGGTTGAAAAGTGATCTCCATTTGCTCAGTTCGTCACTTTGATTCTCATTTTCGTGAAAGGTGTAAGATTTACTTCTTCTAGTTTATTTGGATCAATCGTTCGCCTGGCTGAACAAGAGTTGTGCTGAAAAAAATTTCAAGCTGTTCATCATCGTCTAGAACCGAATAAAAACAAATCTAATAAGATCAGTTTGGTGAAGCGTAAAATTCGGTTGCCACGGTTTCGGTATCAGCTGAAGAACAATTTTATAATTAAAAATCTCCAAAAGAAAGTGTTGTTCTTGCTGATACTTCTGTCGTCTTCTTCTTATTGAAAATCATCTTGTCAAAGTGCTTTGTTTTGTATTCGGCTTTGGGCATACCCAATTTTTTCGAATCACTTCATATTCTTCTTTCTATACCTGGAGATCGACATAACACACAGTAGCCGAGAGAGATCACGTAGATATGAATAATCTGCGAAGATTCTATAATTACATATCGAGTTTAACCATCACTGATTGCCTTCTCCTGTGCATATCAATTCACGATATGATGTGAAATTATACATCTCAACTTGTGAAGATTATCTCAAGTCTCAAGAAGGGTAGATAATTCGAATACTTGATTTATACAATCAATCGATCATGTATTTTACCTTACCCTTTATTTAAATATCACCAAAGTCGCTTGGCTTCATTTTTTTTTGATTGCAATTCCTATTTATGCAGACTTCGGTACGTTTCTGTTTTCCAAAATATTTTTATCTCGCTGTTAGCATGTTAATAAGGATTATTTTAGTGTTCGTTTCGTTACCTGGTATGACTGATCATGCATACTTTAAATTCAAGGACGATATTTATGCTGATTTTGGCACTCCATTTATCGTCTTATGATACATGATTTGGCAGCACAATACGTTTTTAAACGTTCAGGTGTGGTTGTCGAAACCATTGTTTTGTTTATTAACCGCTATACGGTGCCTCTGATTCATTCCAAATGACCACAATATGAATATGGATTGCTTCGAGTACTGAGAAACACCTATTCATAAAAAATTACGTGTACCTATGTATTACGATTCGTATTGATCTACGGGAAAACGATTCTTACCAAGTTTGAAGTGAAATCATCACAGTTCTTCGAAAAATACAATGGAGTACCACATGGTTCCATTATTGGTTCTATTCTTAATATATTCAAGTACATAAACAATCTGTCGAAATCAAAATTAGACTACATTAGACCAAAGAACAATAATTAACAATCACACCATTTTCATTAATTTCATAAATTTCGTTTCTATATTTTTGGTTTGACCTGGTTCCTTGTTCAGAACATGTGCCAACATCACACTGTTGTAGTTAATTGATATCCAAACATTTATGTTGACACATTACTCTTTAGTATGACGTTACATTCTTGACACATGTTCCGATATATATTAGACAAATAATTGACTCAATTTCAGTGGAGATTTGCAAACCCCCCTGTATACCAGCAGTTCTTCGTGTGAACGGTTGAAAATTTGAATGCCTCGAACAATCATTACTGACTGTCCGTTTTATAGTAAACATCGTTGTTTACACATCTCTTCTCACTTGCTTTCAAATTGAAGGCTTGGCTGACAAGGTTATGTTTGATGATGCACAATCCCACGATATTCTGTGATTGCTCATTGTTTGGGGTTATCCTCAGAAGTGGCAATCACAAGGGTTCATCTTCTCCTTGAAGTACAAAAGCTCGAACAACAACACCTAAGTGTTCCCCAAGGATCCATTTTGAGACCCTTGATTTTTCTCTAACTCGTAAATCATCTTTCCTATCATATAACTGCCGGACATGATTGTAAAAATGTTTTCCTACGACCACCTATGAAAACGTCAATAATCACACTGTTTTGTTATTCAGAAAGTAGCTCATATCAACAAGCACTAGTGTTGATATGAAATATATCACAACGCTCGCCTGAATTGATAGAAGTAATTAGGTATATTGTGAAGGTACTCACTGTCAATATAAGCGTTCTCAAATAAAATTCATGTTATTTATTGAAATTTCTGTCTCGTTTTGAATTATACCAAGAATTCTTTATCTATCAATTTCTACATAACCTCTGAGTTCACTTTAAAACTGGAACCTATTCTCTTTGCTGGAACTATTTCGATGTTGATGACAGAGGGTGAGCTCATTCAAAAGAGTACGGCTACAGTTTTATGTGCGGCTTGCTGCTTGCATCAGTTTGATATCACAGTATCACCAACGAGAAGATTCTTTGGTATCACAGATGTTTGCAAGGAGTCAAGGACGCACTCGAGTAACTCGTACGCGCTTGCGAACTACATACTTCTATGGTTCTGTATTCCTGGTTGCATGATTACTGGCGCTAGCAGGCGAATGGTGTCAAGGTTGTTTATGTACGCTGGTGTCAATATCAATAAAATTTGTCCAAACTAAACTAACTCAAACAATCAGTAATTCACATAATGAGGAATTGTCGGAGAAGTATTCAAATATCATCTTGAATATGGAAATAAACAGTAGGTACTTGATATTGAATCAAAATCACCTGAAATTCTAGAGACCGCTCAAGTTACATTTTTGACAAGACTTCCCGCGAAATGAAAGTATTCGGAGTCGTAGGAAAAATAGTGTACAAAACTCGTTGGAAAGTGCATTTTCTTCACTCGTTACGTTTCCGCACTCACCGCTACGCGGCTCGTGCTAAACGACTACTCGTGTGAAATATGTCACTTTCCAAGCTTGTTGTGTAATATACTATTGCAGACGACATAACAGTTATAGACTTTGTTTCTAAACAATGTTTTCACTCATGGAAGAAATTTCAGTCCATCCATTCTAGAACTGACTCTCCTGAATACCCATGGAAAATATGGTGGGTGTTTATATCTCCAGGGCCAGTTCATTATCCACTTGCGGCCGTCCATCTTTCAGACAGTGGATGGCACATCGTGACCCTATAAATCTCTGGTTCAATATAAGATCTGTACCGTAAATGTATCAAATAGTCGGGTGGAAGCGCTGGGACAAGATCAAATCGTGACTTCAGTTCACCAGCGAAGAGAGCCTCTTCACGAAATGTACCTAGCTCTCGAGATTGCATAAGTTTAGATTCTTTGTTGCTCGAAAGTCGAGAATAATTGACGACCGGTGCGAGACGGACTGTTTCGGACCGCCAAGTTTCATCCCGTACAATAATTATTCTACCAGATACATATTGGACTTCTACATTGCTTATTGAAAAGATCAAAGGTTTATATCAAACCTCAATATCATTATCATATCCTAGCCATTTGAAAATGTACAAGTATAGAGTAATCTCGATATAGAAAGGCTGGTGAAAATTAATGAAGATTTATTCTTACGCAAGCTATTCAAGTCTAATAGTGGTACTTCTTGGAATTCTTGCTCATAATATATGTTGCTGATAAAATTGGCGACTTCTTATTCAGCGTAGCACTTAGAAACAATAAAATATTGGATTGTTGAAGGTTTTCATGAACGTACTTACATTTCAAAATGAGGAAACTCAACACTATAAAGAATCATCCAGAATGTTTGAAAAGGTAGACAACGATGCAACGCAGAACAGACTTTATTAAAACGTGGCTTTTTTTCTATGGAGAGTCCATTTTGCAATTGGCGCCAGAAATCTGACAATATTTCTACGTTGGGATGCAGCAATCCAATGTTTTATTCGTCCCGTCCATGTTCAATAAAAATACATTTATCACACAATGTGTTTTGAATAACGTGTCGGTATGTAAATTCAATGATGCAATGGAATTGAAAGATGAGGCACATATATTTATAGTCGCAGGTAGAATTATTGATATTATTATAAACGATGTAGGAATGCTTCTCGCCGTGAGTTATTAATGATGCATTCGAAGATGTCGATAGTAAAAAAATTACGCGTCATTTGATTTCAAGGTTGCCATAAAACCAGTCATAGGAACAGGCGAGTTCTAAATCACATACAATAGAAAATGGTGTATAGAAAATAAGGATAACGATAAAACATTTGATTGTTTTGTGTTTCGTTGGATGTAAACTATCCAAATTTATGATGAAATTCATCGGCCCCGTGCATTGAATCGTTTAATTTTCGATTATTTCCTGCCATTTATTGAAGTTATTCAAGAGTGAACAATGCATGAAATGATGTTTGATTACATACAATAATAAAATTGATAATGTCGAAACACATAAACGTCTTCGTTGCGAAATAATCAAATGCTGTTCCTCAATTGAACATTGGACAACCTAATGAAATAAATTTAGAATTACCCCAAAAAAACTTAATTCACTCCACCATTATTTCTGAAAAGTTTCGTAAAAATAATAACGTAATCTATTTTTTTTTCTCTTCGACATCACAGATCGAAATTAAAGAGAACAAGTTGATGACAATCAAATAGTGGAACTTGGTTACTATTGGGTTTTTGTCTCACTTTGGAACATCGAAATTATAAGATTCATTCAGTGAGTTAGACCGTTAGAATTTCTATGAAATGCACAATCCACGTTTTCCAAATATGTTCTAAATATTCCACTTGGTAAAAAATTCATAAATCGAAAATATAAAATGACAACACGTATAAAAACACTCAGTATTTCGTGCTTATCCCTATATTGAATGATTGTATTTCTTTGCAGGAAACTCTGACGAGTGCCTCGAAATACCTCTTCTCCGCATTGGACAGTCGTGCCTACATTAGATCTGCCACGGTCCTTCTGCCTTCCTCTTGGCCGGACTCTTGCGTCTCTTCTTCCGTTTTGTCCGCCTCCGAAGATGATTCAGACGTCACCGTCCTGCCGGCCGACCCCAATCGCGGACAAATGTGGACGCAGCAAACGTTGGGTTGTGGACAGCCGGGACAACAGATCTTCATGGGCTACGAGAGTTTGTTGTCAAGGAACGGTCAATTGGGTGAGTCAGGATTTCAAGAATTTAAATTCGGGAAGCGTAATTCAGGAAGCGTAATTCAGGAAGCGTAATTCGGGAAGCGTAGTTTAGGAAACGTATTTCAATTAGCGTTGCTTAGGAAGCATTGTTCAGGAAGCGTAGTTTTAGACACGTATTTCAGAAAGCGTGGTTCAAGACGAGTAGTTCAGGTAGTAGAGAAAGCGTAGTTCAAGAAACCTGGTTCAGTAAGTGTAGTTCAGGAAGCATAGTTCAGGGAGCATAGCTCAAAAATCATAGTTCAGAAAGCGTAGTTCGGGACGCGTAGTTCAGGAAGCGTAATTCAGGAAGCGTAGTTCAATTAGCGTTGCGAAGCGTAGTTTTAGACACGTATTTCAGAAAGCGTGGTTCAGAAAAAGCTTGATTTGGAATTCTATTTCTTAAAGCTTCGTTCAAGACGCGTAGTTCAGGTAGTAGATAAAGCGTAGCTCAAGAAACCTGGTTCAGTAAGCGTAGTTCAGGAAGCATAGTTCAGGGAGCATAGCTCAAAAATCATAGTTCAGAAAGCGTAGTTCGGGACGCGTAGTTCAGGAAACGTAATTCAGGAAGCGTAGTTCAATTAGCGTTGCGAAGCGTAGTTTTAGACACGTATTTCAGAAAGCGTGGTCCAGAAAAAGCATGATTTGGAATTCTATTTCTTAAAGCTTCGTTCAAGACGAGTAGTTCAGGTAGTAGAGAAAGCGTAGCCCAAGAAACCTGGTTCAGTAAGCGTAGTTCAGGAAGCATAGTTCAGGGAGCATAGCTCAAAAATCATAGTTCAGAAAGCGTAGTTCGGGACGCGTAGTTCAGGAAGCGTAATTCAGGAAGCGTAGTTCAATTAGCGTTGCGAAGCGTAGTTTTAGACACGTATTTCAGAAAGCGTGGTTCAGAAAAAGCTTGATTTGGAATTCTATTTCTTAAAGCTTCGTTCAAGACGCGTAGTTCAGGTAGTAGAGAAAGCGTAGCTCAAGAAACCTGGTTCAGTAAGCGTAGTTCAGGAAGCATAGTTCAGGGAGCATAGCTCAAAAATCATAGTTCAGAAAGCGTAGTTCGGGACGCGTAGTTCAGGAAGCGTAATTCAGGAAGCGTAGTTCAATTAGCGTTGCGAAGCGTAGTTTTAGACACGTATTTCAGAAAGCGTGGTCCAGAAAAAGCATGATTTGGAATTCTATTTCTTAAAGCTTCGTTCAAGACGAGTAGTTCAGATAGTAGAGAAAGCGTAGCCCAAGAAACCTGGTTCAGTAAGCGTAGTTCAGGAAGCATAGCTCAGGGAGCATAGCTCAAAAATCATAGTTCAGAAAGCGTAGTTCGGGACGCGTAGTTCAGGAAGCGTAATTCAGGAAGCGTAGTTCAATTAGCGTTGCGAAGCGTAGTTTTAGACACGTATTTCAGAAAGCGTGGTTCAGAAAAAGCTTGATTTGGAATTCTATTTCTTAAAGCTTCGTTCAAGACGAGTAGTTCAGGTAGTAGAGAAAGCGTAGCTCAAGAAACCTGGTTCAGTAAGCGTAGTTCAGGAAGCATAGTTCAGGGAGCATAGCTCAAAAATCATAGTTCAGAATGCGTAGTTCGGGACGCGTAGTTCAGGAAGCGTAATTCAGGAAGCTCAATTCAGGAACCGTATTTCAGGAAACGTATTTCAATTAGCGTTGCGAAGCGTAGTTTTAGACACGTATTTCAGAAAGCGTGGTTCAGAAAAAGCTTGATTTGGAATTATAAGCTCCAAAGTACAATCGTTTAATCCTGGCAAAGGAAATAGCTTGAGCATTTCTTAAAGCTTCGTTCAAGACGCGTAGTTCAGGTAGTAGAGAAAGCGTAGCTCAAGCAACCTGATTCAGTAAGCGTAGTTCAGGAAGCATAGTTCAGGGAGCATAGCTCAAAAATCATAGTTCAGAAAGCGTAGTTCGGGACGCGTAGTTCAGGAAGCGTAATTCAGGAAGCGTAGTTCAATTAGCGTTGCGAAGCGTAGTTTTAGACACGTATTTCAGAAAGCGTGGTTCAGAAAAAGCTTGATTTGGAATTCTATTTCTTAAAGCTTCGTTCAAGACGCGTAGTTCAGGTAGTAGAGAAAGCGTAGCTCAAGAAACCTGGTTCAGTAAGCGTAGTTCAGGAAGCATAGTTCAGGGAGCATAGCTCAAAAATCATAGTTCAGAATGCGTAGTTCGGGACGCGTAGTTCAGGAAGCGTAATTCAGGAAGCTCAATTCAGGAAGCGTATTTCAGGAAACGTATTTCAATTAGCGTTGCGAAGCGTAGTTTTAGACACGTATTTCAGAAAGCGTGGTTCAGAAAAAGCTTGATTTGGAATTCTATTTCTTGAAGCTTCGTTCAAGACGCGTAGTTCAGGTAGTAGAGAAAACGTAGCTCAAGAAACCTGGTTCAGTAAGCGTAGTTCAGGAAGCATAGTTCAGGGAGCATAGCTCAAAAATCATAGTTCAGAAAGCGTAGTTCGGGACGCGTAGTTCAGGAAGCGTAATTCAGGAAGCGTAATTCAGGAAGCTTAATTCTGGAAGCGTAGTTCAGGAAACGTATTTCAATTAGCGTTGCGAAGCGTAGTTTTAGACACGTATTTCAGAAAGCGTGGTTCAGAAAAAGCTTGATTTGGAATTCTATTTCTTAAAGCTTCGTTCAAGACGCGTAGTTCAGGTAGTAGAGAAAGCGTAGCTCAAGAAACCTGATTCAGTAAGCGTAGTTCAGGAAGCATAGTTCAGGGAGCATAGCTCAAAAAGCGTAGTTCAGGAAACGTATTTTGGAAAACGCAGTTCATGAACGTTTGGAACAAAAAGCGTGATTGAAAAACGCTTAATGAAGCGTAATTAAGCATATTCCAAAATTAGTACTTTGGAAGTGTGTTTTATGTGGAAAAGTTTTCTGGAAAGCGTAGTTCAGAACAAGTATTCCAGAACAAGAGTTATGAAAATGCGGGTAGTTTATAAAGCGTGTCCAAAAACGTTATTCAATAAAGCGTAGTTCAGGATGAATAATGCGAGTGTATTTCAAGAAACGAAGCTCGAAGAACGCAATTTAGAAAGCGTTTTTTAATTAACGTATTTTGGACAACACATCAGTTTAGTAGGTACGTGTAGATCAAAAAGCGTCATTCGTGACACGTATTTCATAAAGCTTATTTTAGGATACGTAATTCATGAATCATGTTTAGTAACGTTTTCGAAGCTAGTATAAAACACCATCACCATAGCGTGAGATGATGATTGTTTTTCAGTAACGTATCCAAATAAAATTTCCCTTTTTTTACAGCTCGTTACCTGATAAAACAGTTCGCAATGTACAGATACGGTGTGTTCGAAGAGCAAGGATACTTCAATGACCCAATCTACCCCATGTGCTATCACGACGACCAAAACGGCCAGGCTAAAGTCACCGGCTGTTCAGATTTGCCAATTAAAGATAATGGGTGAGTAAATCATCGTCATCACCGTTATTACAGCGTATTAGAGAATTTCATTTTCATCTGAGATAAAAGTTCGCCATAATCACCACCAGCAATCAACATTTCACCAGAGATGCTTCTGATTACGTTAACGAGAGGATGCACCTCGAAACTTGCCACTAACCACAACCCTCTCGGTTTGCAGCATCTGCTCCACCGCCAACGCCGAATACAACCGCACCAAGATGGTAGACCAAAACGCCAGGTCCTCAATAATGTTCGCTGCTGAGACCCCGTCAGTCTCCATGTTCTGCGATGAGGGCAACCACAACCGCCTTGCCCCCACCAAGCACAACGCCCTGTGCGACCGCCGAAGCGTCCTCGACGTCATCACCAGCCACCGGGACTTTCAAGGCCACTCCCAGGCCAACTACGACGACCACCAAATCACCAACACCACTCCCCGCATCGTCTACAAGAAGCAGAACGTCACACGCTACGTGTTCGTCATCGAGAACTCCAAGGACATGATGCAGAGAGAGTCTTGGAGCTACCTGAGGCTCGCTATGAGGCAGTGGGCTAGGTACGTGCTACCGGAGAACAGCGAAATTGGCCTGGTGCTCTTTGACTCGGTGAAGCCGACGAGGGCTTTGGACCTAGTGTCGGCTAGAATCGGGGATAACAGGGACAAGTTCTACTCGGACATTCCCTACACCCCTAGTGAGAGCATGCAGGCTGGCTGCCTCTACTGCTCTCTCGACGAAGCCTCCGCCATGCTGAGCGATCGCACCAGGTCCCACGGCGCCGCCAACAACGTCATAGTGGTCATCGCCACGGGGATGACCCTCGAGGACAACATGAGGAAGACCCTCGAAGGCCTCAACAAGAACAAGATCAAGGTGGCGACCATCAACTACCCCAACGTGGTGCGGCCGAGTACCCTCAACCACTTGGCGATGGCTACCGGCGGAGTGCCCTACACGGTCTTCGAGAAGAAGCAGAACGTCGATACGACTCTTCTGACGACCTACTTCGAGCTGCACAATGTGTTGTACGACCTGGTGGTGAGGTTCGGCTCGCAGCCGTCGGCTTCGCTTCCCGTGGAGATTCACCGCAGGGAGATCACTAACGATGGGAGGTCTTCGGTTACGGGAAGCTTTATGCTAGACCCCAACATGGGGGAGCCTGCTCAGTTCACGTTGTTCACGTACAACAATGTGGCGCCGCTCATCAAGGGGATCAAGCTAATTAGCCCCAGTCACCAGACTTACGACAGCAGGAACGACAAGTTGCTTGAGTTCAAGATGATCACTTCGACTGCTACCATCTCTGAGGTGAGGGTCTTGGTGATATAATATAACCTTAGTCGAATACAATATTTGAATTCATTAAATGAACGTAAACGAAGGTCTCATGACTTTGATATTGTCTTAGGCCACGCCCTCTGGAAGTTTAAGCCACACTGAGTTGCTCATTTAGATTAATAGAGTTTTGTTCGCTATAGTTTGCCATTTGGATTATCCAAATCGGATAAAAATTATTCATACATAATCTTGAACCCTTTTATTCTCAGGGTGTCCGGGTTATCATTTTATTCTTGTTTAATGAATTCTTTCCATTCTCTTCTGTCTCTTGTCAGTGTCTTCGCTTCGCTCCATTGCTTATTTCTTCCTTGTAAAACCTTCGAACCCTTGCAATAAAAATTTTCCTTTTCACAGACTGGAACATGGACCTACATCGTGGAAACATACTCAGGCAATCCCCAACCGCATTTCATCCAGGTGATGGCCACTCCAAAATCGGCATTCGATCCGGTAGTTCAAGCGACCTTCAGAACCCACAAAAACACCGAGGACAGCCCGCTCATCCTCCAGGCCGAAGTCAAGTATGGCGACCTGCCGATATTGGGCGCCAAAGTTGAAGTCACCGTCACCAAGCCAGGCGTGAACGGTTCCATTCCGCTGGAAACCCAACTGGAGCTCCTAGACTCTGGATCCGGCGATCCGGACATCACCAGGGGCGATGGGGTGTACACCAAGTACTTCAGTGCAGCCGAGTGGGGTCCTGGATTGTACACCTTCGAGGTTGTTGTCAGCGATAACGGCAACACAGCCTACACTTGGACTGGTTCAAAGAAAAATGGTGAGTTTTCAGCTGGATACGAAGCAATTTATGACTCAACATCGCTGCATGAAAGCTTCCACTAGGTCTCGCAGCATTCAGCAAGAAATAACTCGAGAGATTCCAACAGTGGGTTAGGCCAGAAACCTTCTGGTTTCGAAGACTTTCCCGGTTGCTAAGTTTGTTTCTTCTTTCAGAAAACGAACCCTGCTGCGGCAGCTCGGTGACATCCAACGGAGTCCACCCCATAACCCCGTTCCAACGCGTTCTCTCCAAGACGACCATCCAGATCACCTCTGAAGAAATACAAGCAGCCAACCAAGCCTCAGTGGGTCGCATCGGCGACCTCAAAGCCGAAATCCTGCCGGAAGACCTCAAGGCTCGCCTCTCCTGGACCGCCCCCGATATGGGCGGCCACTCCGTAGCCAGCTACGAGATCCGCTACGCCCACTCTGTCCTCGACATCATGGACAAGTTCGAGACCAAGGCGAACGCGTGGGAAGACGGCAGGCCGCTCCCTCTAGCGCCCGGCTCAGAAACCACCTTCACCTTGGATATGTCCCAGAGGAGCGAGCTGCTTGGGAAGACCTTGTACTTTGCCGTCAAGGCGCGCCCCAGGCAATCATCCAACGTCACCGGGCCCATCTCCAATTGGGCGAGGGTTTTCGTACCAGCTCCGCCTCCTCCGCCAACAGTTCCCCCCACCCAGCTTTACCATGAGCAAGCCTACTGGCCCAACAACGGCGACGCCCAGGGGGGTCCTGTGACCACCAGCATCGCCGGGGCTATGCCCGTGGGCTTGGAGCTGATCCTTCCTGTGGTGGTCGGCCTGGTTCTCTTGGTGGCCATCCTCGTGCTCTACTGCTACTTCTGCGTGGTGAAGAGGAAGCGGCGGGAGGACAAGGGCTCCAAGAAGGCCCAGGTGATCCAAAAGGACGCCCTCAGCTCGACCATCACCATAGTGCCAGGGTCCCCGCAGAACGTCTCGCCGAGCCCGAACCAGAGCTACGACTCGGACCCGCACCAGGTGGGGCTGCCGGTCAACAACTTCGGCTACGAGGACGACACCAAGAAGCGCTACTCGCTGGTGAACCAGCAGGAGCAGCAACTGATCGAGGAGCTGAAGCACCAGCAGCAGCTGCAACGCGACCACTACGGCGTCGTCAGCGTCATCTCCAACGACAGGCAGCAGCCCATCCTCAGTCCGTACAACTCGTGGAGCGCCTCGCAGCTGCTGCACGAGCACGAGACCAGGAGGAGGAGCCCCATGGAGGGCAACCTGATGGAGCAGGACCACATGAGCTTGAACGGGCACCACCAGGTGCAGGAGCACTACCCGCCGCCGGTGCCGCCGCTTCCGCACTATGGGGACGAAAGGTACCCGGTGGGGTACGACGTGTACGGGGTGCACCAGGGTACCATGCCGCAGGAGCACTCGATTTACCAGAGCATGCAGCGGAGGGAGCAGTTCAGTCCGAGCGTGCAGGGGTCACTGAGTTCGGTCAACTCGGGGGAGAAGAAAAGGAGGAATGTGACGATGGTGTAACGGTTTGTCACCGTGGTGGAGACTGTCAGAGTGGGGGAATATGAGACTTGTGCTACTTATTGTTGAGGGGTGTTCGCTTTTGTATATATGTGTGTTTGTAAATAGAGGGTTTGTTTTTGTTACTAGTCACGTCCTTGGCATTGTTTTTGACGGTGTAATTTTTGTATCAAAGATTGATTATGGAGCCAGTACTTAAATGATAAGAGAGTGTAATCGTTGTAGATCTGTAGAGCGTACAAATTGTTTTTAGTTCGTTGAGACTGATCTTGCATTATTTTCAATTCGTCGATATTCCACTGTTGAAAACTACAATTTTGTTTTATAGATGTATATTATCTTAGATGTAATAATTGAAAAACAAAGTTTTGTAAATATTTTTCCAAAAATTTATATTCTATAGTAAGGATTATAAAACTTATTCATAGGTGTTGTTTTTTTTTCGTACGTTTGCTCCTACCTGGTTTTCAGGTAATCGATGCTAAGAAATCTATGAAATTCCTACCACTTTCTAGAGATATAAAACAATATTCTCTCTCTCTCCATTGGTATCGAAGTATCACTTTGAAATTGATTCATTTCTTTCTCGAAGGAGTATACCAGAAGACATCGAGATTTATAACTCATATTTCTAGATTCATCACGAACAATAGAAAAAAATATTATTGAGACTTTTTGTCCTAAAATGTGTCCACTAGTTGCAGTATAATGTCATCGTGAATACTTTGAAGAATAACAACCTGTCATGCCTGTCTAATCTGTGGTAGCAATCACTTAACAGGAACTATTTCTAGGAAATTTGAAATAACTTTTACATTCGAGTAGGCGAACAAAAAGAATTCGATAATTCACATCTTGAATAGTAGAAAAAGTTTCCGATTATTAGAGACTGCTCGAGTAACATCATTGAAATTATTTTATTGTAGGGAAAAAAGTGCACAAAACTCGTTGGATAGCGAATTTAAGGCACTATGGATGCATCAAATTAAGTATCAACGAAAATCAGATATAGAAAGTTGCTTCGACTTTTGAATTGGGGAAGGTCAAGAATAAAACAATCACAATAAATATAATTTAATTTTCATCCTAAGTTCAATCATACAACCACGTTAAATGGCTGATTGGTAAAAATGCACAAGTCTATTAATAGTAGGTATTCATACAGGGTAAGTTTCAACCTGCACAATTTCATAGACAATCGAACATAATGAAGTAATTTTTGCTCTGGATGGAAAATAATCACATTCCCATCTGACAAAAAGCACCACTGTTCAGATGTTCCCTGCATTCAGGGGTCAAAAAAAAGTACCTATCATAAACACTGATCACCCCAAATCAACCCTCATTTTCCCCCCATAGTCCCGCCCAATAAAAGACCAAACAGAGCCCGAAAATCACGCAGGTCGAAACCACCCCCCCAAGTCCGTTCAGGACCATTGGCGCGCCTCAGGGCACTGAGATTACGCCCAAACCGACGCCCCCTTCATGGGCAATCATGTTGGCCGCGTATGTCCACTTATCGACCTTCGGGTCGTACACCTCCACTGTCACCAGGTTGGAGATGCCGTCATACCCGCCCACCGCCCACAGTTTGCCCATGTTGGCGGTGAGGGCGACCCTGCTGCGTTGGGCGTTCATGGGCGCCACGTACGTCCACCTGCGAAATGACATGTGACAGATGACGGATGTGTGCTCTTCGGATCGTGGCGGAGCTTGTGTGAAGCAGTTTTCGGAATGGACCTCGCAAGAGGATAGTATTTTGCATTGTCGTTCTGAATAGATGGAAAAAATGTCAAACGAGCGGAACCTAACCTAACCTAGCTCTTTTATTCACATTTTGTATTAGGCGCTACTTTTATCAAGGCGAAATTTGTGTTCCATGCGAAAAATCAGCCAGTGTCAGTGATTTGGCTGTGAAGAATGTCACAAAGTAGAAAGAACGTGTTCAAAATTGAGGAATTAAAATGTGAGGCGTTATAAATGTGAAGAAAAGTCTAAATCGCGCAACAATTTATTCTCTTTTCTACCCTCCGCACTAAATATGACATATGTGCTGAAGTTAAAAAGAAACACATAACTTCAACCCAAAATTTGGTCGCTGGAAAATGAAACAACTGAAACAAATGAGCATCGATTGACTTCTATAAAGTAGCGATATCACCTCAGCAGACGCTTGGGACTTGAGTGAACTGACAATTACACTAAGAACGACAATGGTATTCTAAAAACGGCTAACAAAGTAGCTTTGACGCTTTCAAATTTCAAAACAAAGTTAACGTTTTCCGAGGAATGTCATTAATTTACATCATTGCCGCTAGTGCGCGGAAATAATGTCATCAAGTGACAGCATTGCCGCTCGTGTGCGGCGAACTCATCATTCTGTTGCATGATGGAAAATAATGGTGACAGTAAATTAATTATCTAACACATATCCTGATGTAGCAGAAAGTGAGAACATTGTAAATTTGAACCGCCTACCAAAGAAATCAAGGAAAAGTATGAACTATGATAGATTCATGACATGTTGCCATGAAATGCTTGAATGCTAAAGATATCAAAGTAAGTATCCTAAACTTGTCGTATTTCTCAAAAAACACCAGTCTGTTGAATATAAAGCAAGAATAAGTTTGATGACCATACACTACGTATTATAACTGTGGGATAGACTTAACTTTTCAAGTAGCCTCAATAGCCAACACGACAGGAAGATGTATACTCACTTATTGGTACTCGGGTCAAACATTTCCACTGTTTGCAAGAAAGAACTGCCATCGTATCCACCGCAAGCATACAGTTTACCCCCCAGCATAGCCACCCCGAGTCTACATCTGAAACGACCCCCCCGACCGAATTATACAGTTGCTCAGACCACAAAAAAAAAACATCGAAAATCGATTCACCTCTTGGACAACATGGGAGGCGCCTCCACCCATGAATTAGTGTTCGGATTGTATCGTTCGACAGAGTCGAAGATGGACAAACCATCATGGCCGCCGAGAGCGTAAATAAAACCTGAAATATGAAACAGACATCAAAATGGCCATGGACAAGCTCGAAGTGGTGATACCTTGACAGGAAATCACAGCGCCAGCACTTCTGGATTTATTCATAGGAGCCAGGGAGCACCAAGAATTGGTACTCGGATGGTACCGCTCGACGGAATTGAGTGACGTCACACCATCGTATCCTCCGCAGACATAAATAATGTCTCCCATGGCTGTGGCACCTAAAGCACTGTCGGTTCACGAACAGAAGTGGGATTCAACGTCATGAAATCAAATCTTATCTTATAAGTAAGGTCTCAAAGTCAATGAGGCAAGGTTAAACAAACTAGCTAACCTCCTTTTACAAAGCATGGGAGCCACAGTCGACCATTCCTTCTTGATGGCGTCATACACTTCCACGCTCGAGAGTCTGTCTTTTCCGTTGTAGCCACCGAAAGCTAGTAATTTACTTTTTATCACCGCAACTCCTAATCTCGAACGCATCATTGACATGGGTGCGGCCATGTTCCATCTATCCGCTTTGGGATCATAATATTCCACAGTGGAAAGCGAATCACCTAAAACAATGTCGGAAGACGCCCTGTCATCATATGGCGCAGTCGGTAGGAGATTATCGTTTCCCTTCAACAAGTCGATTTTGTTCCTCATTCCGCTGATGTGGCATTATTGGTCATTGCACATTCATATTCTAACACAACATGGAGTTGTGGATTGTTAAGTTCCTGAAATACTATTATGGGAAATAAATGCCTACCGTGTCTGTTCAGCCCACCCACGACAAAAATGTATCCTTTGATATCACAAACTCTGGGTTCAGTACGAAAACTTTGTATGAGGCCTCTTCTTTCTGGGATCAGATGGAAAGTCAATGCCTCGTCTACCAAGTCGCTAAAACGTTACTCATGAGAAATGTGATATTTTTTTGTGGAAGGAAGGCAGTTTCCACTTTAAAAAGAGAGCTGAATAATTATGTCAAGCTTTGAAATTCTGCAGATCTTCTTCTTTCTTGAGACACTGCTTTATCATTTCACTTTGAAGTTGATTTGTCTGTAGGAAACTGCCTCATTGTTTCATATTCTTGCTCAACTTACCGACATTGAATGGAATATCTGATCTGTTCCTCGTTCTTCACTCGGTCAGTTATATACAACGGAGATAGTAAAGGTAGTCTTACCAAAGATAAGAGCTCTGGTAAATATGATTTTCTCTTTTCCACGTCATGCTTGACCCACCTCATGCAAGCCTCAAAAACTTGCTCTTCACTGTCGTAGGAAAAAACATCGTTTAATTGGTTTGGATCTAGGTAACTTGAAATGGAGTGAAATCCAAGCTGGATTAATATCTGAATCTGATGGATCTAACATGGTTTAGAGGCAATCTGTTACACATTCAACTATTCTTGCGTTTTGTTGGCGGTGACTCACTTCACAGGTAAACATGAAAACACCTCTTACTAATTTAGTGTCATAACTTTTCAAGTTTGAATACAAATATCAAGAATTATCCCGAATTGCCGTGAAATTAATTATGCAAACAGGTGTCTACAATATGAAGATTGGTACGCCAATGTTCCCGTATTCTCAGATGATACAAATATTGCTAGCAGATGAATCAATTAAAGTTTGAAATGATTGTTTATGTGCAAAATATGGGATCTAACTGACCTATCAACCCTGAGATCGCTCTTGCCCAAAAGATCCTTTATTTCGCCAACTGTCAAATTCATGTACTCTTCGTTTTGTGATACTTCGTGAAAGTATGATTCGATATATTTCTCCGCAGAATCGGATAGAGTAGAGCATCCCAGAGATTCCGCGAAATGTCGGAAGCCCAAAGCATTCTGGGGATGTATCCTGAAAGATCGATACGTGGCAGCGTCGGAAAAAAATGCGAAGGTACTTCTCAATCAGCCAATTAGAAATTGGCAGTTCCAGATGTTTCAGCGGGAGTTTAATTTTCCAGGTCAGGGATTCTGAGAGGCCAATGCCGCAAAATAATTTCGAAAATGAGAAAAAAAACAAGAACCAAGGAGGATATTTATCGGCTGTACTTTGAGATCATATCAAAAGTTTGGTTGATTTTATTTAATATCAATATCACATCGTTTTTATTGAAAAAATCTTGGAATTACAATTTTCACCATGGTAATTCATGTCCTTATAATTTGCTGCATCTATATAGTAGATTCACTCGAGAATCGATTGATTATTCGTATTCTCTGAAAATGAAACTGTATTTGAGGACAAAACATGTCGTTCTTTTCTTACCTCCATTACGACAGCATTCAATGTAAGTGAGTAATGAGCCATCACTATCACGTGCATGTTCAGGATATTGAATCAATGTCAATCATCACAATCACGATGGTTCAAGAATGTGTTCTCAAAAGAACAGATAACAGCTGATCACATAGAAGTCACTTTAAAAATGTGAAAAGAAAGAATCGCCTATTCATATCAGGACTGCGAATTTTCAAAACCAGCGAGTCCAGATGCCATCTTGTCATAACGAAATGGTAATCTGACCAATAAGACACCGCTGATCTGATTGGCCGACTAAGAAGTACGCTTTTTTCAAAGTTGCGATGACAACCAGCTAAAGTCTATAGACCTCGGACGAGCAAAATACATAGACCGAAACTTTTATCCCTCCGATGGTACCAATAACACATCTGTCATATCTGGTTATTCTTTCCAAGACAGTAGTACAGCCAGGTAGGTATCAGATCAATGACATATGACATTTGGCATTTGACAGGTGAAATATGACATTAACTTGAAAACAAACATGTTGGAAATAATTTAAGCGTGACAAAAACGCCACGTACGACAAAAAAAAAACGATGAGAACCTTCAAGAAACGTTGAAAAAAAGTGAAAAAGAATACATGCCTATCGTTTTTGTCAGGTATGTTCGACGTATCTGTACTGTCAAATTACACCTGACAAATTTCTATGTCAAATTGCATCTGCTGTTTGTTAAATGCGAGGTTAAATGTCAAATGTCATCTGCCATTGGGCTGGTAGGTTCATACATAGCTGCATCACAGATATGAATTCTAAGTCAAATAACGTAATGCATAGGGAGGATCAGCGTATGTGTTTTACAAGTCAGCTGGCTGAAAATTGTGCGTTAGCTCGTCCGGATTGTATCGTTTGTTACCTCTGTAGCAAGTAATTTGCGCATGCGTCTCGCACTTTGTTCAGCTGCAAAAAAGAAGCACCAATCATGATGCTTTGCACATTGTTTTTATCCAATGTAACTTTGCCGGAATACGCGAAGTTGATCAGAGCTTCAAGAGCCCTAAAAATAATTCGAATTAGGCTTTTTTTGGGTTGGGTTCAAGGGTGAAAACATTACGTGGCGTCAATGCATTTGATTTCGATTTCCTTATTTCTAGATTCAACCATGTCATTCATGAACATGGCATGAAAGTATGGAATGGTAGAGGCTAGAACGATTTTGTGGGCGCTGAAATGTTGACCATCGACCTAAAATAACATGTACAATTGATTTCATTTCAATTAGAAAATACGCTCTTGTAGCGGGAATTCTAGGGGTGTCCCGAAAAACACAAACAAAAAATGATAAAGACTTTTATTGACTGAGATTCACTGTCTCCAGGATATAGATAATTTTCAAAAAATATTATCCATAGGCCTTTTCGGAAACTTACCCGGATCACAAGTCGGGTTACGAAAAACCCGAGTAGGTTTCCGAAAAGCCTTAAGGATGTTCAACATAGATATTATAACGCTAGATCCGGCATCCTGTAGTATTTGTTTGGTATCAGAGAGGTATGCAAGAAAGTGGGTACTATATTATGTGTATGGTCAAAAATTAAAAAAACCAATCAATGGCTTAGTATTTTCAACCCTCGGGACCCACAAAATAAATGACCTGGACACCGGATCTAGCGTTATAAGATGTTTAACTATATGTATAGTATGCCTCAAACCCTAGCAAGAATTCATATCCACATGAATACAAGCATAGCAATTGTGATCCACCAATCAGAACTGCATATTACAAATGATTTGAGACAACAGTCCGATGAAAAACGAAACTAGCAGATGTAATACAAATAAGCAAGATGGACAGAGAGTAGCATGCAAGCTTTATACGTTGGCGCCCAGAGTTCAATCCCTATGAAATCTTCCTTTTTTTTTTTGCAACAGTCTCAAATATCTCTGACCGTAACAATGTCATGAAAATTTCCAATTGATCTGAATTGTGAGATTAAGTTCTTTCAATGTATATGCATATGAAGTATCTACTTACCTATATATATATATATATATATATAGTATTCAACATTTCTAAATTAATCTAATCAGCCAAAATAGAATCTTCAATTATATTGGTACTTATGTGAATATTATATTACTCAACTGAGTGGGGATAATAGCATCCCCATAAATGTAAAATAATATAATATATTACACTTTTCATTGAATTTACTCAGATATTCATGTTAGTACCTACATTGGTAATCTTAATTGAAGAATCAAGTGTGAATCGAGGAAATGTATAATAATTCTCAAGTAGTAAGAATGGAATGATTAAATTCGGAGTAAATCATAATAATAAGCATGAACAACAATTACCTTCAAAACTACATCACATAGTTTTCCTTGTCTTCGAACATCAGCCATAATAGGAAAAGCTGATGGGAACAAATCATTTTGTTGAAACACTAGGTTCTCATTGTTCATCTCTAACACATTCCTTGTTGATTCTATTGATGTCCAGTGCAGAGATTGATCTGGTTCATCACAATTCCAATCCATGATTATAACTAAATATGATTATCTCCCTTGTATATCACACCACCCTAATTTTCAAACCACAATTATTATGGTTTTCACAAGCATTTCTTATTGTTGTTATCTACCCGATTTTTCAAAATTGATTGTTTTTGTTATTTATTCTGTCACTTCTGGTGACATCTGCGTTTCTGCGTATTGCGACTTTTTTTGACAGCGAACGGTAGCTAAGCCACCGTAGGGCTGAATTATTACAATAAAAATAAATATAGTTCCGGCTACCGTAGTTTTATTCACTGTATTTTTGTGTGGTTCCCAAAATGAGAATTTGATTCATTCTTGTCTTTAACTTGATGAATGAAAAGTCTTGTAGAATTTCAACATATATCCCGAAGGATGGTTCACAAAAAATGCAGAAATACTGTTTATCCTCTTAGTGGAGTTGAAAGGATAGCAGTGAGTGATGAGCAAGTGCCTTGGAGATTTATTTGGAGTAGTTATAATCCTCCAGAGTATAATTCCAAGGTTTTGATGAATAAACCATGGGCTGACCCTCCACATGGTAGGTATTCAATAATTTCAGCCACCTTCCTAAGATGCATCGGTTAGATAAACCTTTTCAGATAGCCCCAATTTTTATCCCCAGTGGAACAAACTGGACGGACCAATCAACAGGAGGAGTCATATGGGGGATTACTCCATTGTTGATGGCCGCCCATTGAATCCTAGCGGTCGAACTGGTTTAAAAGGAAGAGGAATTCTGGGAAAATGGGGTCCAAATCATGCTGCCGATCCTATAGTGACCAGGTGGAAACTGGTTGATAATGAGAGGGTTTTGGACACCTCCACTAATCTGTAGGCTCCCATAAAAAATTTTGAGCAATCTGTATAGCAGGAAATCATTTTTGCAGGCCTGTTCTTCAATTTTGTTCAATCCAGAGGAGGGATTGCAAAGAATGGGCCTTACCTGGTGGTATGGTGGATCCTGGAGAAAAAGTTACTGAAACACTAAGGAGGGAGTTCTTAGAGGAAGCTCTGAATAGTCTGGAAGCTTCTGAAGAACAGAAGGAAAGTGATTCAAAAATCATTGCAGTGTTTTTTTCTGAAGGCAGTACAGTTTACAAAGGTATTTATTTTGTTATTGGGTTATTCAAAACACAAGCTCAGATTGAAAATCCAGATGGCGCCACCCTACAGGGTAGATTCAAACTTTGGAATGGCGCCACCATACAACCAATCCAGCATTTTGGATATTATTTACCCCAGGAAATAATGTTCTCATTTTACGAGAAATCATGAATATAACATCAACAATTTCAGTTATTCACTCCCTTCGATCATAAAGTGTGCTTTTTAAGGTTATGTAGATGATCCGAGGAATACCGATAATGCTTGGATGGAAACTGTAGCTGTAAATTTTCACGATGAAACCGGAAAAATAGTGGGAAAATTTGATTTGAAGGCGGGAGATGATGCTCAACATGTGCAATGGATTGATGTGCACAAAGATTTGGAATTGTATGCCAGTCATTCCGATTTTATCAAAGCTGTTGTTCAGAAACTACAAGCACACTGGTGAAAATTTCGGGATTGATGCCAATAAGGATGTGAAACAAAATATCTGTTGTTTTATTACATTATTACTATATGTATTCAAAATGAGTTTGGTGTATGAAAATTTATTTCAGAGACCATTTCAATACCTTTGAAGATACTATTCTGAAATACGATTTTGTATCAAAATAAAAATTTCAATCATTTCCGGTCAGATATTCTGTCAAAATATGCTTTCTCCAGAGTATTAAATTGTCTCCCGATTTATATCCTAACCCCAAAAACCGTCGATGAACAATTGATTAGACTCCCTTATAAATACTAGATTAAATATCTATTCCGCCAAACTGAATCGAATTTTTGAAGTCACTTCAATATTGTGAAAGCTATATAAATTATCTATAAATATATACAATATGAAGACAAATTTTGAGGATCTAACCAATCCAGGCTAATTCAATTCCTCAGTTTCTTTATAAAATCGGCCAAATAGCAGTTTGAACGTATCCAATTCTGTCTAACATTATAAACCTCAACTGATCTTCGTGCCTCATCTCCATAGAGAACACCTGAAATAGTAATAGGTTTAGATCTCCATGTTGTGGAACTGGTTAAAACCTGAAAAATACTCACTTATTGACTTCAGTTTGTGGTATTGAGCAATGGCATGTATCAAAAGCCTTTCGAAACTGGTGGGAGGAAATCTCACATAGGTTTCCCCAGGCCTGGCCTCAAAAAACCTCAACAAGTCCATCTCACATTCCTCAATCACCTCAAATTGCAGATTCTTCTTGATCTTGAAGGTCCTCCTGATTCTGGAAGATATCCTTCCAGGACTCTCCAGATTACTGGAGTTATCGACCTGCTCATTGGAATAGCTCTCTGAGACTTTCCTGATTATCTGTGATTGCTCCTCCTCTGATTTCTCTATGAAGTTATTCCAGCACTCCATGGCAACTTTGTCTTCCAGCAAGCGGGTGAAGGGGCCTTTGTATGTTTCCATCAGAACATATCTTTCCTCTTCATCCTCCTCAAAAGTTGGCAAGAAGCAACCTGGAAGCATGAATTCAACATAATTCTTGGGTAAGAGAAGGTGTTGAGATTGTTACGATTCTGGTATCTCCTCAACTTCTTTCTCCCAGAGTTCTTCTTGATGTTTATCAGCTCTTCCACATGTGAACTGTGCAATGGCAACTTGAACAGGGGCAGGCGATGTAGCCTGAGAGGCTCATCGTTGATCGATTCTGTGTCACTAGCAGGGACACTTCCCAAGCTGAAAGTTGTTTGTATTTGGTGGTTCTAGCAACAAAGAAAAATACTCAAACACTTACTTCAGAGATTCAGTATCGGAGGCAGCAGCTGAGTTCGGTTTGGGGTAGTTGAAGCTTTGCTTTCCTTTGATTACAGTCATATTGGATCCCTGAGTGGAGACTGGAACCGATTAGCAATCAATGAATTCACAATTTGCTGCGTTATTATGCAAGTTTCATAATAATCACAGCTGGCTGCATCTTGATTGGCCAATGGCCACAGAACATATATCCAAATTAAGAGTATAATATGTTCTGTGGAGTGGCGGTGGCGTAGTAAATTGCTGACCTGCTTAAGCTGTCATTCTTGTCAAATAATTGATAAGATAAATGATAATAAATGTGAGAGTGAATATTTTTGTTTAGGTGTGAATAAAGAGAAATAACACGCCTTTTCTCCTTATATTTGGTGAGTATAGACACATTGTTTTGCAATTCCTAGCAGTTTTACTTATAAATAAATCACTTTGAGATACTGCAACACCTCAGTCAATAATTATTAATGAAAGTAGGGTGAAAAATACCAAATTGGGGATTAATCCCTCAACATTTTACAACTACTTGCGATTTGTCTATTATGAGCAAACTCAAAGAAATATGGTTGTCCAGATTTAAGTTTTTTTAACATTCATGAAATTTCAAAAATGCCTTGACTTTCATTCCTAAATTCATGTCGAGGGCATTTGGTATATGTATAGATACTTGAGAATGTGGCAATATTCGCAAAAACACCTCATTTATGGAATCTTCAATCCAGGAGTTCTTTATATATCTGGAATCGATAGCCTAAATTAGTTTTATGGGTGGAGGTCAAACCTAGGTCAGTGTTAGGATACTTTCACAATATGTTCCATTATCTCAATACATGAACTCATTGAGTTGCTCCAAGTTTTGATTTCTAGGCCATGAAGGTTGAGAGTAGAGAAGTCACATAATGCTCCACCTCGAGTTTCAAGGCGATACAGGGTGTTCAATGTGCTCTGAAGAGATTATTTTTGAATAAATGAACCGTTGGGAAGGGATGTGAATTACCTTATGACATATACAAATAATTTGTTTCTTAATTTCTGAAGAACTGTATCGTTTCGTTTCTGCATGGCTGAATACAGAAATTCAAAAAATTCGTTGCGACTTATATCACGTGACCTCAAATTTGGCGGGAATTTGAAAAAGATGTCTTTGGTGTGGAAAAATGGGTCAAATTGACAAGATAACCCAAAATTTCATCGAGAAAATGTGTTTGGAATCCAACAAGGATCCCATTTAACAATTTCGAACCAGATTGAAGGGAATATTGAAATACCATTTCATTCCTCCCCACTGAGCAATGTAATATTTGTTCAATATTACAGCAACCCAACAATGCAAGGTTGTAATGTTTGTCGCTACCTTACTGCAAGATTGCAGCAACCGCTGAAACGGACCTTCCCTAATATAACAAATTCAATATTTCTTGAATACACATTCTAGCAAGGTTCCTGCAACATTACATATAAATTGAATACAATTTATTTTTTTATATTTTGAATGTAATGTTTTCAGTAAGGTTACTGCAATATAACATGTGATGTATATGAAAATTACATATTGAATATTCCTACTACTACCTTGTTGCAATATGGCAGTGACTACTCAATAGAAAAGTATGTGTGAAGCATATTGAAATCTTGAGATTAAAAGCACAAATTTCAAACATAAAACATATAATTCACAAAAAGAACGCAAAATACACAAAAAATAAAATAAGTGATAAACTAAAATTAACATCCACAAAATACTTCTTGAAGTGGCAGCCCAATATTCAGTAGGAAAACTGAAACAAAAAACTACAGATGAAATATGGTGATAATAATAAAATCAGTAACTTGATCTAATCATTATTGACCTCTGAGTATATGGCAATCACCTTTTCTTTTCTATTCTTTGATTTTATCAAAACGTCTATACAACTTCACGTAAACATTTTATTGACATTTGCGAAAATTTCTTACGATGATTCTGTTTCTAAAAACCTCACATTCAATATCACGATAAAAAAAAATGCATCTTACCTTGGAACTATCCATGTGATGAGAGTGCACTTTATCACTTACTCCAATATGTCAGTTGAAAGGAAACCTGTGCAATATTCTTGTGAATTGCAAACCGATACACAAAGAACAAAGAACTTGACGAAACAACAATGGCTGACTGTCGATGAGACTGATCCGAGATCTCTGATGAGTCTGATGCAATGATGTAATGATCCTCCAATGATCGAACCGATTCCACCCGATACAACACGAGTGAAAATGTAATGAAGTTACAAGGTTTAGGCAATATTACAAATGAAATTGAATGAAAAATTAAATTCATAACTTGCTATAAAATTGTTTATAGATTGTTCATAGAATGTTGCGAATGTAATAAACTTTTATAGTTGAGACAATATTGCAATTGAAACTTGATCAAAAGTTACTTTTGTAACTTGCAATGCATTTGTTGATGGATGGTTCATGTAATGTTACAAATGTAATGAAGTTACAAGGTTTAGGCAATATTACAAATGATATGAAATCAAATATCGTATCTATAAAATTGTTCATAGATTTTTCATAGAATGTTGCTAATGTAACGAACTTCTATAGTTGAGACAATATTGCAATTGAAACTCGATCAAAAGTTACTTTTGTAATTTGCTGATCATTTGATAGTAGGTTTTTCTGTTATGATTGGGAATATAACATTACAAGAAGCGTTATGCAATATTGTCATGCTATATTATAGGAGCAAGCCGCAAATAATATTGAAGCAATATTTTGTAACATTGCATGTTCAGTGGGTCTGCCCTTTACGCATTTTTTGTTTCATGTGGAAACAGCTTTATTAACCTAAGTTTGACTCAAAACTAATCGAATATTCATGGCATGGACATTTTGCGGGATATTAATTATGAAATCACCATATTTAGGCATGTCACTAACCTTGTATTTTGATGCACATGCGTTTATCAATATTCTCAACCCCTCAAATAAGATTCAAACCAACTAATATTTGTTAATTTGGTATTTATTGGCACCACAGACAATTTTTTTGAATTCCCGCTAAATCGGAGGTTACGTCATATAAGTAGCAATGAATTCTTTAGTTATCAGACATGCAGAAACGAATCGTCATTAGCCAGAAACACCTTATGGCGAACGATGTATACATCAGATTGATAATGATTGGAGGATAATATCGACCAGGTTGATCGATATTACCCGTTCAGATAACCAAAAAATCTTCAGTTCAATAAAACATCAAATAATTAGTCAAATTCGAATTTGGGGCGATATTACCCTACAGACGATATACCCCCCATGTCCTCCTAGGTTGCCCCACCCTCTATTTGAATATCACACCGAAGTCGTTGAAAAGGTTAGCGACTCTCGGTTCAAAGACACAACAGAAAAGGTTTATCATTCAAAAATCAGTCTTATGTGATACTTTTACAGCTATAGAAACATGTTCACCAGACGCTTAAAATTCGGATCTGAAGAGAATAAAGAATGGCGATGTTTTCTATGTTTGCATGTGCGAACAGCTACAATCCTCTTTGGAATATTGCATTTGGTGAGTCTCAATTATTTTCTGTGCTTGTATTGGTTTCCTTCAAAATAATACCACTGGCGAGGCATCTTTTGACAAAATCACTTTCTCTTTCAGGCTTTGCAAGTTCTGACTTTGTCAGTTTTAGCATTGATAGTGCACAACTATAATATCATTGAGAAGAATGAAGAAATTCAAAACGACTTCCTACCAACTCCGTTGAGTAAAAAGGATGACGATAATCCCTATTTTCTACCGACCACTCAGGATGGTTCCAACATTTATTCATGTATGATTTGTTTTTCAAATTAATAGAGTAGGTATAATGCGAGCGTATAATGATGTCTATTACCCACCAAGATGAAAACTGCAGTACGAGCCGAAGGTGAGTGCTGTAATTATTTGTGTGGGTAATAGCCATTATGCGCTAGTATTATACTATATTTTATCTTCAACTATCTAAATATCGTTGGGTATGCAATGGATATATACTTGATAGTTGTAGATAAAAGTACAAATAAGATGTTCGGGTGTTTTGATCAGATTCATCCTATGATCTATGTAAAATTGGAAAAAGTTAGTATTAAGGCAATAAAATTTATTGAATTGTTCAATAGTTACTAGACAAACTAGTTCTGATGGTATATTTTCATTGTAGCCGATATCGATATGGGTGCGCTGATGACTATGTGCACCCTATGTATCACCCTCTTGATGGTATACGGAACGTTCAAAGGAAAACCTTTACATCTACTACCCTTCTTCTTTCTACAGCTCTTCGATTTTGCCATCACTACGTAAGTCACATTGTATATTCGGTGGCTGAATTCTCCTGACTGGGACAATATATGAAACCTGAGTTCCCCCCCCGTTGCGTATTTTTTTTTAGGAATAACTCCATGATGACAATTGATTTGACGTTTTTCATGAATGTTACATAACCTAAAAAATCCATAAATCAGGAGCATTCGTCACTCAATTGCATCTCACAAAAATCACCTCGAGTGGAATTTCAAGTAGTCATTTTTTCAGGCTGACGGCGACAGGATATTTCTGCTACCTTAGATCTGCCCATCATTTCGTCGCTGAACAGTGGAACTTACCCTTTCGTCACGAACTATTGCAGCTCAGCCCCCACTCTCTGACTCTACTCGTTTTGGCCGCTTTCGTGTTGTCTCTGCTCTGGAAGGTACGTGAAATGCGCTGCGACTCCGAGCAGTTTGAATAACTCATTAAATAATGCATACATTTCCATGGATTTTTCATTAGAGGAAGCGATATAAATGATGAGTGAGAAAACAACTACTCTTCTGGTCAATGCCACAAGTTTAGCCACCATCAAAAATTACTGACGCAAACCTACAAGCTTAGCCCCCACCAAAAATCGTTGACGCGTACCTTCAAGTCGACGCCCCACCAAAAATCGTTGCCGCGAACCCACAAGTTTGGCCCCCACCAAAAATCGCTGACGCGAACTCGTAACTTTCTCCCCTCACCAAAATTCGCTGACGCGAACCCACAAGTTTAGCCCCCACCAAAAATCGCTGACGCGAACGCACGAGTTCAGCTTAGCCCCCAACAAAAATTGCTGACGCGAACCCACAAGTTCAGCCCCCATCAGAAATTGTTGACGCGAACGCACTAGACTAGCTCCCACCAAAAATAGTCGACGCGAATCCACAAGTTCAGCCCAACTGTAAATCGCTAAAGCGATCTCACAAGTTGGCCCCCACAAAATTATCGTTGACGCGAACCCACAAGTTTAGCCGCCACCAAAAATCGCTGCACCGAACGCACAAGTTGATCCACCGACAAAAATCGGTGACGCGAACCAACAAGTTCAGACCCCACCAAAAATCGCTGACGCGAACCCACAAGTTTGGCCCCCACCAAAAATCGCTGACGCGAACTCGTAACTTTCTCCCCTCACCAAAATTCGCTGACGCGAACCCACAAGTTTAGCCCCCACCAAAAATCGCTGACGCGAACGCACGAGTTCAGCTTAGCCCCCAACAAAAATTGCTGACGCTAACCCACAATTTCAGCCCCCATCAGAAATTGTTGACGCGAACGCACTAGACTAGCTCCCACCAAAAATAGTCGACGCGAATCCACAAGTTCAGCCCAACCGTAAATCGCTAACGCGATCTCACAAGTTGGCCCCCACAAAATTATCGTTGACGCGAACCCACAAGTTTATCCCCCACCAAAAATCGCTGACGCGAACGCACAAGTTTATCCACCACGAAAAATCGGTGACGCGAACCAACAAGTTCAGACCCCACCACCCCACCAAAAATCGCTGACGCGAACCCACAAGTTTTTCCCCCCACCAAAAATCGCTGACGCGATCCCACAAGTTTAACCCCCACCAAAAATCGCTGACGCGAACTCGTTACTTTCTCCCCTCACCAAAATTCGCTGACGCGAACCTACAAGTTTAGCCCCCACCAAAAATCGATGACGCGAACGCACGAGTTTAGCTTATCCCCCAACAAAAATTGCTGACGCGCACCCACAAGTTCAGCCCCCATCAAAAATTGTTGACGCGAACGCACTAGACTAGCTCCCACCAAAAATAGTCGACGCGAACCCACAAGTTCAGCCCAACCGTGAATCGCTAACGCGATCTCACAAGTTGGCCCCCACAAAATTATCGTTGACGCGAACCCACAAGTTTAGCCCCACCAAAAATCGCTGACGCGAACGCACAAGTTTATCCACCACCAAAAATCGGTGACGCGAACCAACAGGTTCAGCCCCAACCAAAAATCGCTGACGCGAACCCACAAAATTTTCCCACCACCAAAAATCGCTGACGCAATCCCACAAGTTTAACCCCCACCAAAAATCGCTGACGCGAACTCGTTACTTTCTCCCCTCACCAAAATTCGCTGACGCGAACCTACAAGTTTAGCCCCCACCAAAAATCGATGACGCGAACGCACGAGTTTAGCTTATCCCCCAACAAAAATTGCTGACGCGCACCCACAAGTTCAGCCCCCAAATTGTTGACGCGAACGCACTAGACTAGCTCCCACCAAAAATAGTCGACGCGAACCCACAAGTTCAGCCCAACCGTAAATCGCTAACGCGATCTCACAAGTTGGCCCCCACAAAATTATCGTTGACGCGAACCCACAAGTTTAGCCGCCACCAAAAATCGCTGCACCGAACGCACAAGTTGATCCACCGACAAAAATCAGTGACGCGAACCAACAAGTTCAGACCCCACCAAAAATCGCTGACGCAAACTCGTAACTTTCTCCCCTCACCAAAATTCGCTGACGCGAACCCACAAGTTTAGCCCCCACCAAAAATCGTTGACGCGTACCTTCAAGTCGACGCCCCACCAAAAATCGCTGACGCGATCCCACAAGTTTAGCCCCCACCAAAAATCGCTGATGCGAACTCACAAGTTTGACCTTCACCAAAAATTGCTGAAGCGAACTCGTAACTTTCTCCCCTCACCAAAATTCGCTGACGCGAACCCACCAGTTTAGCCCCCACCAAAAATCGTTGACGCGTACCTTCAAGTCGACGCCCCACCAAAAATCGTTGCCGCGAACCCACAAGTTTGGCCCCCACCAAAAATCGCTAACGCGAACTCGTAACTTTATCTCCTCACCAAAATTCGCTGACGCGAACCCACAAGTTTAGCCCCAACCAAAAATCGCTGACGCGAACGCACGAGTTTAGCTTAGCCCCCAACAAAAATAGCTGACGCTAACCCACAAGTTCAGCCCCCATCAAAAATTGTTGACGCGAACGCACTAGACTAGCTCCCACCAAAAATAGTTGAAGCGAACCCACAAGTTCAGCCCAACCGAAAATCGCTAACGCGATCTCACAAGTTGGCCCCCACAAAATTATCTTTGACGCGAACCCACAAGTTTAGCCCCCACCAAAAATCGCTGACGCGAACGCACAAGTTTATCCACCACGAAAAATCGGTGACGCGAACCAACAAGTTCAGACCCCACCAAAAATCGCTGACGCGAACCCACAAGTTTTTCCCCCCACCAAAAATCGCTGACGCGATCCCACAAGTTTAACCCCCACCAAAAATCGCTGACGCGAACTCGTAACTTTCTCCCCTCACCAAAATTCGCTGACGCGAACCTACAAGTTTAGCCCCCACCAAAAATCGATGACGCGAACGCACGAGTTCAGCTTATCCCCCAACAAAAATTGCTGACGCGCACCCACAAGTTCAGCCCCCATCAAAAATTGTTGACGCGAACGCACTAGACTAGCTCCCACCAAAAATAGTCGACGCGAACCCACAAGTTCAACCCAACCTTAAATCACTAACGCGATCTCACAAGTTTGCCCCCACAAAATTATCGTTGACGCGAACCCACAAATTTAGCCCCCACCAAAAATCGCTGACGCGAACGCACAAGTTTATCCACCACCAAAAATCGGTGACGCGAACCAACAAGTTCAGCCCCAACCAAAAATCGCTGACGCGAACCCACAAGTTTTTCCCACCACCAAAAATCGCTGACGCGATCCCACAAGTTTAACCCCCACCAAAAATCGCTGACGCGAACTCGTTACTTTCTCCCCTCACCAAAATTCGCTGACGCGAACCTACAAGTTTAGCCCCCACCAAAAATCGATGACGCGAACGCACGAGTTTAGCTTATCCCCCAACAAAAATTGCTGACGCACCCACAAGTTCAGCCCCCATCAAAAATTGTTGACGCGAACGCACTAGACTAGCTCCCACCAAAAATAGTCGACGCGAACCCACAAGTTCAGCCCAACCGTAAATCGCTAACGCGATCTCACAAGTTGGCCCCCACAAAATTATCGTTGACGCGAACCCACAAGTTTAGCCCCCACCAAAAATCGCTGACGCGAACGCACAAGTTTATCCACCACCAAAAATCGGTGACGCGAACCAACAAGTTCAGCCCCAACCAAAAATCGCTGACGCGAACCCACAAGTTTTTCCCACCACCAAAAATCGCTGACGCGATCCCAAAAGTTTAACCCCCACCAAAAATCGCTGACGCGAACTCGTTACTTTCTCCTCTCACCAAAATTCGCTGACGCGAACCCACAAGTTTAGCCCCCAGCAAAATTCGCTGACGCGAACCCACAAGTTTAGCCCCCAGCAAAAATCGCTGACGCGAACGCACGAGTTTAGCTTAGCCCCCACCAAAAATTGCTGACGCGAACCCACAAGTTCAGCCCCCATAAAAAATTGTTGACGCGAACGCACTAGACTAGCTCCCACCAAAAATAGTCGACGCGAACCTACAAGTTCAGCCCAACCGAAAATTTCTAAACGCGATCCCACAAGTTTAGCCCCCACAAAAAATCACTGACGCGAACCCACAAGTTTCCCCCCCCCCGCCACCAAAAATCGCTAACGCGAACCCACAAGTTTAGCCCCCACTAAAAATCGCTGACGCGAACCCACAAGTTTGACCTTCCAAAAATCGCTGACGCAATTTCATAAGTTCGGCCTCATCAAAAATCGTTGACGCAAATTCACAAGTTAAACCTCCACTCATAGGTTTGGCCCCTACCAAAAAACACACAAGATTAGCCACCACCAAAAGTCGCTGGGGTGAAACCACAAGTTTTGCCCCCACCAAAAATTGCTTACGCGAACGCACAAGTTTAGCCACCACCAAAAATCGCTGACGCGAACGCACGAGTTCAGCTAGCACCAAAAATCGCTGACGCGAAAAAAAATCGCTGACGCGGTCTGATAAGCTTTGCCCCATAAAAAATCATTGAAGCAAATTCACAAATTCAACCCCTCACCAGAAATCGCTGACGCGAACCCAAAAGATTAGTCCCCGTCAAAAAATTGCTGACGCGAACCCACAAGTTTGTCACCCACCAAAAATCGTCTTGGTGTCGCCTCCACCCGAAATGAAGGAGTTTTCGAAAAACCTTCCAGGCCTACTGGATAAGCGTGATGTGGAGGTGCTACAGGTACTTAACGCTGCGCCAGCAATCAGCCCGCAACACCATCCACTACATCGTGCCCGACGCTGACCGCGCCAACGATCCGGACTTTTCGCTCTTCGGCGGGCACGGCCTCGTCTTCGGGGCGCCGCTGAAGCAGACGCCGCCGCCCTCGTATCAGGACGTGATGGGCGAGCAGCCGCCGCCCTACCCCAGTCCGGTCCTGCCCGGGGCGGCCGGGCAAGCGGAGAGTGCCGAGCGCGAGGAGTTTCTGGTACGTGCAGCTTTTTGTCCCGGTTTCGAAATATGTTGTTTGTGACATTTTTTGTTTGTTCGTGACATTGCGCAGCCACAGAACTATTTATTAGTTCTGTGGTTCTCACGCGTCAACAAAATTTCGGCAACAACCGTGAAACATGAATATCTTATTTGTGTGTTCTGTGGCAGCATCAAACTTCCAGTCATGGAACGTTAATTTCGCACAATGTCAATTGTTATTTGTCGAGTCGATGAATTGTTACCTCTCACTGTCGAATATTACAGCGAATTGTCATTTGTCAAGTCAACGCACTTCAATTACTGAACCGTTACTTTCCGCTGTCACTTTTTTTGGTAGAAATTTCGAAATTTGTTCGTTCCTTTCTATTCGCCTGAGTTTGCCTACCCTAAAAACGATATTATTTTCAGAAAACTTGTTTTCATTAATGCTTTTTTCTATGAATGTTTCATGAGATTCATCTACTACATCTCCATCGACAAGCAACATCGGAGATGGAGACCAACTTCACGCTCATGGAACGTTAATGTCGCACAATGTCAACTGTCATTTGTCACGTCAACGCGCCTTAATTTCTGCATTATTATTTCTCACTGTCATATGTCACTTTTTTGATCGAAATTTGGTACTTTCCCTTTATTCGCCCGAGAACTACACTGAACATTATATAATACAGGCATGCAACCAGCCTCAAGCATCAGATGTCAAGACCTAGTCGTGATGTGTGGCAATCAAATTTATCGATAAAGGCGCTAGCGTCGAAAAACGTTTGAAAATATTTTTATTTTCGGTACATATCCACATCAAAAAATAATTCCATGGAAATGTTAGCTTCAATTAAACGACATTCAGAGTCGAATCCCCATGTTTTTCTATTGTTACCTGCAGTTACCAGTTAACTTGGATGGAAACCTGGCTGAAATAGCAAGATTTGCACACACGTTGTCATGGTTATCGAATTATATACACCAATCAATGTTCTACCCATCTCTATGCAGTGTAATCAGTAAAGTTCAAATTCAAAAATTCAATATGGCGGTTTCAAGATGGCGGACAAGTTTTGTGAACATGGTTCGATCCGATTCAAAATTGGTTCGCATGGATTTTTGGCCTCAGAAAACTCGAAAAAATTGAAGAAAAGTTTTTTTCCATAAATGTTTTCTCACCACAATTCCTCTCAAGATACAATTTTATAATTTCAGACACCGGCAACGCCTACTTCTACCACATCTCCATCAACAAGCGACAGCGTCAATGTCGAGATTGTCGTCGATGACGAAGTTGTCCAAACGGAACCGGCCCAAAGCCCGAATGAAATGTCAGAGAGCGATGACATTGATGACAATCACGTGACCGAGGCTGTCAACCCAAACGTCAATGTAGTCATCAAGGAAACAACCGATGCCTAAGCCGGGTCACTGTCTATGTTTTTTTATAGGTCTAGGTTATTTATCCGTTCCAATTCGTTTATTTTTTTCGTGAAACTTGACGTGGGGAGCCCGTGTTGGTTCAAAATGGGGTAAAAAAAATTAAAACGCTGGAGCCCCGTCTTGGTCAAACGGTGCTGCAACACGTGAGTTGGGAAGGAAGCTTCTTTTTCGTCTGATATCGAGCAAATGATGGTTCAAGTGATCATCCCAGGGTTTCAAGTTTGGAACATACAATATGGTGCAGGCGTTTTCCGAAAGAGAAGTAGGAGGTGAATCGTTGTTCCGAGAAAGTCCGAACGTACAGTCCCTATTAGTGAGGTTAGGCGGGAATTTTGAATGAATAACTGAACTATGCTGAATTCCTGTTCATGCATTTCTTATAGATAGGCGTATCCCTGTTTTCAGATGCTTTGGATAACCTAACTAATATGGTCTATATGTCGGGTATCTCCAATGATTTATTGCCTACTTTGCCTGCGAAAAACGCCTGGACTTGGAGAATAACACCGATCGTTTTTGTTGAATCTCTAGACTAGTGAGTATCATTGAGAAAAAAAAACGATATCGGTATTATGCTGTGCTCTCATTTCTGACGATGTTCACATACATATACAGTGTGTCAATTTCGAAACTTTGGATTGGGTATAGCTCTGGAGATTGAACCTTGTTTCATAAAATAAGAAAACCGTTTCGGAAATGGAGGGTCTTTGATAAGAAATGTTACAGCAAGTTTCTGTCGAAACTGTTTTTGAAATTGACACACTAAACATATCGATAACCTCTGTTAGGCCTTAACTGCTTGGATGAAGGGTCTTTTGAAAGAAACGGTTCTGTGATTCGGCCCTAAAAATTTAGAAAACCACAGGATTGTGCGTTTTGAATCTATATTTAGCTGTG
Source organism: Chrysomela aeneicollis (assembly GCA_029955515.1). Lineage (NCBI taxonomy): Eukaryota > Metazoa > Arthropoda > Insecta > Coleoptera > Chrysomelidae > Chrysomela > Chrysomela aeneicollis. The sequence continues at coordinate 918,862 of JARUHQ010000021.1, read as the reverse complement.
AAAAATGTTTCTATATTCTTTGTTGTCTTTTGTATACCCCTGTCACTCCGTCTAGGTTCATAGCAGGACCAAATATTAGGGAAATATTGTTGGTAGGCTCTTGAAATACTGTCAATTAGGTAAACTTTCATATGTGTTGGTTTGAATTTTTTTTTGAAAATCAAGATTCAATGTATTAAAAAAGCTTTAATGTTTCCTGGAAAATGTTGGTCTACTTAATCGGTTCCTAACCTAATCATCAAGAACTAAACTTCAACTGTCAATTGCCAGGGTTGACATTCACTGTATGTTTTCCACGGCCTACTCGAAATATTTTTTCGAGCAAAACTACAGTTTCATTAGTATTAAGACTAAATTATGGCTACATTTGATGTGTACTTAGTCCTTGAAGTTAGTGTTTCAATACACATTAAATAAATATACTTAGATGTTTGCGATGTTTTATTTATCAGCGCTTTTCAGGACGAAATGAAAAATGAATTCTTTTGACAAGTCATTTATTAGGAAACTAGGTATAAAAATATTCCAGTTGTTTATACGAGTTATAGTAGCAAATACCCCGAAAAACTTCAAAAAAAATACCTATGCCTACTACAGAAACCAGACTACACTTTTAATGTTCGATACCAGTTTTTGCAACGTGTAGTTTTGTACTATAAACCATGCCTAATCAAAACAAATGTCCAGTTCTCACGAATAATATATGCTTTGTAATATACATTCAGTTAAATTATAAAACTTGGGCAGTGGGTAAGTCTGATACGTCATTACCAGTGGTCTATTAGACTCTTCTTTCTCTGTAACTTTTTCACAATTTCAATTGATGACTTTCTATGATTTTTCAAAGGACAAGAAAGAAAACAGGAAACATCACTTTGAAAGAAGTATAACCTCCAAATGAAATGCAGTGATGACATTTGACAGTATAAGACTCACCCAAGAAAACCCCTAGTCAACAAATAATAAAAATACTTTTTGGATATACGATATATATAAATCTATTACATTTATACTGAAAAAAAATCTAATAATCAATTTATCATGAAATTAAAGCCAAATATTACCATTGCAAATCATGTTTCCGTCGATCTATCACAAAAATAAATTGCATATTGATTCAATCTTTAGGAAGACAAAATTATATATATCTACAAAATAATATACGTATAAAACAGTTATTACCATCGCTGCACATCACATATTGGATGTCGAATACTTTGGATCAGTCTTTTGCAGAATGTTTCAGAACATTTTACCGAAAATAATGTGAAAAATATTCGGAATCATCTCTTAATTATTTGACACTTACGTCTAATTGCCATTTTTAATTGGTGTTTTCCCCAATCTTATAAAGTAATAGTCAGATATAATACATATTGATATTGATGGGACGCATAGAGGTTATCAGAAAGAAGATTATCCAGCTCGGTATGTACAGAAAATTATCAATTATGTGAAAAATCACGAGCCGCCGTTTTGATAACTCGAAATGATGTGGAGTCGAGATGGTATTTTTACATTGTGGTACCTGAAATTCAGAAAATATGTCGTCGGTACCGGTAATGTGACTAAGTTCCGAGAGGAAAATTGAAAAAGATTTGAAATGACTTTGACAATGACGTTTCAATGTTTGACATCTGTCAATTACTCTTCTATTTTTATTGAAACTGATGAAAATGTAGACGAATGTTTGGTTTCGATTACTTTTTCCCGCATTCAGTCCACATAAACTTAACTTCAGCACAAGGATTATATAAAGTGAGTTCGGCAATCCCATACGAGATGCGAGGAACTTTTTGGTCACGTGACCACGGATTGGTCGGATCAATCGGAATAAACGAAAGGTCAAAGTCGAAAGAGTCAATCTCTTTTGAAATATTTGGTTGTTGTGTTTGTGTTGCCGTCATTTTGTATTTTTTTCGAATAAATTCAGAAATAATAATCATTCCTGCTGCTTTATTGGTCATATTAAAGGAAGTTCAATTAATGAAGACGAAAATCAATGCTCTAATTAAAAACACAACCACACAACTTCAAGATGAACAAAAATTAACACCTAACCTCATAAATTCAGATTTATCGCTTCGTTCCGTCAAAATTCTCCGAGCATAGAGATTGTCATTGACGAACGGTCGACATTAATTTCTCCTACATCTAGATGTCACAAACGAACGATTTAGATTGATCAGAGCCGTCTGATATTAATACCGAAAGCAGCTACTAACAGCAAGTGAACGTGAAAATAATCCCGAGAATCACTTCTTCGCTTTTATTCAACGGTATCGTGCCACATCACCTGATGACGTCACTGAAATATGGTACTGTCAAATCATCACTTTTGATTTTATGTTTCGCTAGGTTTCACTTTGATGACATATTTTTAGAAAATATCTATCGAAGCCCTAATTTGACGCAACAAACCCTCAGATATCAAAAAACATGGATGTTGCTTTTCCGCTTTCGCGACTTCAATCCGACAACCTCCGGGCGTCCCCCCGTCCCCTCCTCCTCACCCCCCAAATTATCTCCCGCTGTCCTCCGTCACCCCCAGAGCCTCCAGCTCCCGGACTACGCGGTTCAGGTACCCGGAGTCGGGGTAGCCGTGGCCGTTGTTGCCCGGACCCGGCTCGGTCTTGTGCGGCACGTTCCACGCGACGACGTCCTCGCAGCCGGTCGTGTGCGACCGGCTCACCTAAGAAGAATTTCCGTTTTTTTTTTTTTTTTTTTTTTTTTTTTTTTTTTTTTTTTTTTTTTTTTTTTTTTTTTTTTTTTTTTTTTTTTTCGTTATTTCTGAGAGAACCGCAGTTCCCAGAGAAGAAAACTCGATACTTTATTACTACTGATACTGGTGCTTCTCAAACTACCAACGGACTGATGTTTTTTAATAATCCATTCTATTCCTCGATTCCTCTGGTCAGAGACAATTTTGAATCATTCTGCTACATGAGGAGGCGCCTTTAATTCTCAGTCGCTATTCTCAAACATGCAAGAGAAAAATATATCGTGGCGAGCATTTCTTCAACATTTCCGCGCACGAGCGGCAATGCTGTCACTCGATGACATTCCTCGGAAAACGTCAACTTCGTGTTGAGAAATTTGAAAGCGTGGAAGGCTACTTTGTTAACCAGTTGTAGAAAATAATTTTTTTCTCGTGAAATACGAAAAGTAGAGTCTGCCACAGACTGGGCGAATTCCTGCGCTTACCGTGAAGATCAGCTTACGCTGCCACGCCACCTGCAGCAGCCGCAGGATCTTTCTGCCCTTGGGGCTGTCGGGCAGGTACGCGATCCTTGGGAAGCCCACCGCGTAGTATTCCTTGCCGGGGTTGGGATGGTCCGGGCCTTGGATCCCGGACTGGATGCTTTAAATGGACGGAAAGTTTTTTTTTTTTGCTGGCTCTAGTCGAGGCCAGATAATTTTTTATGACCGCATCACGAGAGTCTGATTCTGAGCTTTCCTTGTACTATATTCCTAACGCGCGTACCAAAAAAACTGCATGAAGACTTGAGGAACTGTCAGTCTACTATCTCTCTTCCAACCCGAGTACCAAAAAGCTTAATGATGCCTCAAAGCCAAACTCAGTTGAGGAACTTCACAGTTCATCGATATTGTTTCCGTATCATCTCATGACCACATTTTTTAAGGTTCCCAAATATATATATATATACTTCAGTAGGTACTTATATGAGTCAGATAAGTGTATCAAAAGCTATTCATTAAATCTTCCTCATACAAGACAGTGCCTCATTTAAATAAAGTGGTTTATAGATAGCACACCTTTTTGGAGATTGTGGTATTTTTAGTGAATGCGCCAACGCCGCTTATTTCGTTCAACCGATAATCAACTGAACAAAGAGTGACAGCGCGAAACTTTTTGCTTTCGAATAAAATTTGGTGTGAAAATTTGAATGAGATTGTACTTGAAAACCTTGTTTATTCTGTTCAATTCGAATTTGAATGATGGTGAAGCGCTGTGAAATGTGTAAACGACAATTTAGAAGTGGTGACCTGAACTCAACATGTCACTGGTGAGTTACTCAGTGTCGTATCATTCGTTGTATGAACATTATTTAGCCATCCTGATATGCAAAACAATTTGTGGTAATTTGAAACCATTCTTGGGTTTCTCCGTGATGAAAAGTTAGATATGGAAAAATATGATCGGGAGAGAGAATATTTCTAGGGAAGCTAGAGTATGCTCGCATCATATTTCTAAAAGTGTTAAAATGGTTGGCCCAAGTAGTGAGAAAATGCTCAGAGTAGTAGATAGCCTATATTTTACGTTCGGTTCTGATGTGAAAGGTGTATTTCCAGCAATTTTTCGTGAGTTCTTCCGGTGAAATCCATGTGAAATCTCACGTAATGTCACAAAAACGAAAACAAAACAAAAACGACATCATGTCGAGAAGTTCTAGTTGTTACCATCAGGTAGCGCTACGTGTTATTTTCTATCGCGAATGTTAGACACGTTTCATCGAAGTAGGCGAAATCAAGGGATTTGGGACCAGCAGGACAGGAAGTGAATTCACCAGTCAATAAATCTTAATATCCTTTCAAATCAACATCATGCCTCGCCATCGCGATGCATAAAAACCTACTTGTAGACGATCTGGATGGTGCGGAAGTTCTGGTGACCAGACAGGCTGCGATCGACCACGCCCCACTCCATCGAGCCGGGCGGTTGGTTGCCGTGTTTTTCGCCGTAGATGCAACCACAGACGGCGCACTGGATGTGCAGCCGCGATCCGTTCTCCTGAAAGCGACGCCGAGACACAAAAATGAGCACCTGCTTACCCGAGGCGTGCTGTTTTATGTTGAAAAGTTGAGCATAGCCTCAACATACCCGATCGAAACATCAGATTTTGCTTTACCGGCACATCACTGATATGTATCAGAGACATTTTGAATACATTGGGTGTTGATTATTCGATTTTATAATTGATTTTTTGGCAGTGAAGACGTGTAGCTCATGATATACTTTTATATTGTAGATATACAGCATCCGCCATAAAGTTGGCTACTAATGGACAAAAAATGTTGTTGCATAGCCTCAACATACCCGATCGAAACATCTGATTTTGCCTTACCGACACAGCACTGATATGTATCAGAGCCATTTTGAATACATTGGATGTTGATTGTTCGATTTTATGATTGATTTTTGACAGTAAAGACGTGTAGCTCATGATATACTTTTATATTGTAGATATACAGCGTCCGCCATAAAGTTGGCTACTAATGGACAAAAAAAGGTTGTTGCATAGCCTCAACATACCCGATCGAAACATCTGATTTTGCCTTACCGGCACAGCACTGATATGTATCAAAGACATTTTGAATACATTGGATGTTGATTATTCGATTTTATGATTGATTCTTGACAGTAAAGACGTGTAGCTCATGATATACTTTTATATTGTAGATATACAGCGTTCGCTATAAAGTTGGCTACTTATGGACAAACTTATGGCATAGCCTCAACATACCCGATCGACACATCTGATTTTGCCTTACCGGCGTATTACTGCTCGATTTCCCGAATGAACAAACAAATAAAAACAAATAGACGAATCCGCGCCTACCGACTGCGCCACCTACCCAACGTACCTGTTGCTCGGTGAGCGAGTAGTTGAGGCAGTCGAGGTGGAGCACGTGGTTGCAGGGCAACGCTATGACGACAGCGGCCGGATTGAGCGGCTGCCGGCAAGCGGGGCACGGCTGCCGAGGCGCCCACTCGCTCGGCTTCGATATGCGCACAAAGCAGGAGATGGTGGCGCTGGCCGGGTCTAATCCTGCAACCAAGACGACGACGACGGGTTCGTCACGTGGACATCGATCCGCGGTGATTTTGGGCTAGCTTGAATCGAGGAAGGGAAGGGACAGGAAAGGCACGAAGAAGGGACAAAAAAGGGAAGGGACAAAGAGAGAGAAGGGACAAAGAGGGGGAAGGGACAAAGGGGGAGAAGGGACAAAGAGGGAGAAGGGACAAAGAGGGGGAAGGAAAAATGAAGAAAAAGAGAGGGCCAGGAACAAGTATGGAAAAGAAAAGGGACAACGGAGGGAATTGACAAGGGATAAAGCAAATAACAATCAATGGAAAAGACGAGGAATGAAAGGGACAAGAAGGAAGGAGGCAAGTAATTAAAGGGAATGAGCAAGAAAATGGGAAGAATAGGAAAAGAACAAGAAAGGAGAGGGGGAAGGATAGGGACAAGGAAAAGTACCAGAAAGAAAAATGGGAGGAAAGGGACAAAGAAGAAAAGTAAAGGTATAAGGAAGGAAATAAAAGAACAAGGGAGGAAAGTGGCGAGCAGGGAATGGAACAATGGAGGATAGATCGAGGGAGGAATTGAACAAGAGAAATTGACAAGAAAGAAAAGAGGCAGGGAGGTAGACGAGGAAGAAAAGGAACAAGAAACGAAAGGGACGAGGAAGAAAAGGGACAATGAATTCAAGGAAAGGAATAAGAAATGGAAGAGACAAAGAAGGAAAGAATAAGAAAATGAATTGACAAGGAAATGAAATAGACAAGGAAGGAAAGTACAAGAAATGGAATGAATAGAAAAAGCAAGACAAATGCACCATTGCGAATTTTGTAATGTCAAAGATCCCATTTCACCAACAATCGAAGGTAAATCGTCGATAACAAGGTAGGAAGGAACAAGGAAGGAGAGGAATGGGCGAGCGAGAAAATGGACAATGAAGAAAAGGAAAAAGGACGGAAAGATGCGAGGAATGAAAGGGACAAGGAAAGGAACAAGCAGAGCGGGAAAAGGGACAGGAGAGGGAAAGATAGGGAAGGGACAAGGAAGGAAAGGGACTAGGAACCAAATAAAGAAGGAAATAGAAAAAAAACGAAAGAGATAATAGAAGTAAGGGACAATGAAGGGAAAGGGACAATGAAAGGGAAAAGGTACAAGAAAGGAGAAAGGGACAAGGAAGGAGAGGAATGGGCGAGCGAGAAAATGGACAACGAAAAAAAGGAAAAAGGACGGAAAGATGCGAGGAAGGAAAGGGACAAGGGAAGGAACAAGCAAAGCGGGAAAAGGGACAGGAGAGGAAAAGGGAAAGATAGGGAAGGGACAAGGAAGGAAAGGGACTAGGAACCAAAAAAAGAAGGAAATAGACAAAAAACAAAATAGATAATAGAAGTAAGGGACAATGAAGGGAAAGGGACAATGAAGGGGAAAGGGACAAGAAAGGGGGAAGGGACAAAAATATCCAAGAAAAACACGCCACTTGGAACGCTGCAACGTCAAAATGTCCCTCCCACCCATCTCACCGACAATCGAGGGCAAATCCTCCATGACACCGTCATCGCTGCCGCTGCAATCCACAAGGTCCGACGTGGAGGCGGTCGCTCTGCTCTCCTGGCTGAGGTACGTCGAGACGGTGTCGAGACTGGGCCGACGGCCCGACTTGGTGCTGCTGCTGTCTGCGTCGAGCAGAGTGCGATTCTCGCCCGCCTGCTCGGCGCTGCTGTTGCTGCTACTGCTGCTGCTGGTCGATCGGTGGCCTGCGTTGGTGGCAGGGGGGCAAGGGAATGAAAGGTCTGACACGTCGTCAGTTGCGCATCGTTTTTTTTTTATGATGTGTAATTTCAAGTTTTTAACGAATTTTAACCTTAACATGCTCACTGTACAGGGTGTTTCATAATAAATGCGCAGGACTTCAGGATATGATAGCTCTTTCAAGAATATGAAAAAAAGTTCCTATTGACTTACCCTCTCAAATGCACCATTTTCGACATACAGGGTGTTGAATTAAAAAATAAATAAATCGTTTTTTGCGAATATTTCTGGAACCGTTTATCGCACAGAAAACAGATTTTGTAGGCATTTTCTACTCATAATAAGCTATGTTTTGGGCTGATTTATTATTTTTTCAAATTCATAATTGGTGAAGATTTTGAAGGGGTAGTCGGTGTTATTTCCTCCAACTTTTACGCCACTGGAAAAAGTACAATTTTGAGCCACCTATTCAAACCGCCAATGTTTTCTACACAAAAAAGGAACTCTTGTTTATAAGCTCTAAAGTTGACCGTTTTCAAGAAAAATCAACTTTCATGTTGAAAAACATGGTAAATTTTTTTCATAATTATACAAAATTTATTTAAACGTTAGAACAAATAACAAAACCAAACGTTGGCTTCATATTTGCAAAATAAAAAATTAATAAATCATACTTAGTTAAATTAAGTGTTGGAAATGTCCGCCGTTAGACGGAGTGTTCTGAATTATGTTGCAAGATGCAACAATGCGCTCTCTTAAATTGTCAACATTTTCAACTGGAGTAGCGTAGACTAGGGTTTTAAGATGGCGCTGTATGTCGAAAATGGTGCATTTTAGAGGATAAGACAATAGGAACTTTTTTTCATATTCTTGAAAGAGCTATCATATCCTGAAGTCCTGCGCATTTATTATGAAACACCCTGTATATGTAAGATAATATGATTATAATATTTCCTTTGAAACAGCTGATATTTCAAGATTCTCAAGTGATTTGTTCTGAAATTTTGAGACATTATGAAATTACTATAAAATTCATGCTATGCAATTAATTCTAGATTGTATGGTCAATAAAAACAAATTTTGGGTATATAATATTTCCAGTGGAGAAGGGAGAGGAATTTTAGTTGAGAGGAAAAAAAAAATTATTATTGAATCTTGTTCCTGTGGTTTTCACTATCAACACACAAGACTCTCAAAAATGCCACAGATGTAATAATTATTAACCAAACTATAAACAACCAAAATTGTTATGATTGTGTATCATCAAACCTCACCAAAAATATTCAAATTGTTCAATATCTGCCTGGCCAAATTTGTTGGGGTAGTATCATTGCTACTTTTCCCCTTATTGCTACTTTTTTTTTTGCTGGCACCTTTCTTATTGCTATCAGTTTGATTTAGGGCTGCACTGCTCCCTATCACTTTGTTGGAATGCCCCTTTGGTGCACTGTTGGATGTTCGAGAAGACTTTAAATTCTCTGCAGGTCTTCTACCTAAATCAAAAAAAAAATTATAGATTCAACACACACATTGTCATTTCTATCAGGGAGAAAAGCACCTGTCACAGGGGTCAACTCTTCCAGTCGCACTTTCACTAGGGGATAAGGAGCCTGTTTTGTTCTCCTAACACTCCTAACATAACCATTGGTTAGCCATCTTTGTGTTAAATTGCTAAAATTGATCAGATATGGGAATCCCAAATGGGTTTTGCTCATGTCCAGCATTTGGTCACCCTGTAAGGCAATGAATGTTTCATGTTCACTTGGAAATTGAAAGCTTTCACTTACCCTAGCCCATGCTTCTTCAATCAAGCACTGTATATCCATGTCAAAGGGGTGCCATTCAGGCCCATGATCAGAGCTGGCACACTCCCACTTTGCTCCCTTGCCTGCAGGTGAGGAAGGTGAATAACATTTCCTCCTCACAGGAACTACATTATTTGACTCTTCTAGTTCCTGTGTCAAAGTTCTCAAGTTGACGAAATAGTTCCTCAGAGCGGGGTCAGCGTCAGAGAGTATAACTCGCGTTAACTGTTTAGCACTGGCCCTTTCCAAGTGTTGGCTTACTGCAGGACTGTAGGGCTTCCAATAGCCCGACCTCATTTCGTATTCCCACACAACCACTGCGTGCCCGGACATGTTGAACCTTGTAGGCAGTATTGCCTATCATGTTTTGAGGCTTATGTTGGGGTTTGATACATATTCTACACGACACATGATCGCTCAATTGAACTAATTGTTTAATTAATCTAGATGAACTGATTGTTGATAGACACACAATTGACGTACTAATTTGTTTATTTTCTTTTGTAATATAAATAGTCAGTGGCGTGCGTCAACGTCACCTGTCGTCTGTCATGACATCTGTCACTAACGGAACAGGAACACTTTGAGTTCAGTGAACACTAGTGAACAGGAACAGCAAGCGAAAAATAACATTTTCGAGTACAGCAGTTTTCGTAAATTCATGGTTTCAGTCAAATCAGTCAACTTTTGACGTCGTGTTAGTGAACTCGTTTGTTTATCCACTGTGAGTAAAAGTGTTCTTTGTTTTATGGAGGTTTTATGCCATGCACTTGTTCTATCGTGTTCTATGTTGTGCCACTGTGCACAAAGTACCAAAAAAGTGAAATTGCTTTGACAATTGGTTCTATGGTTGTGCACTAAAGATGTCCGATGCTGCATGAACTAGGTTATTTGTTTTCGAGCTGCTAGTAGGAGAATCCGAACACAATCTAGTTCATATTTGCTGAACAATCTTTAAAAGGAACCAAATTCAAATTTGATTTTGTTGACTTGGATTTGAACACAAAATATTGCCATGGAAGAAATAGAGTCTGAAAATACAAGCACCAACGTGATTTATATTACTGGTAAGACAATATAATATAATCATTATTTGATTGCACCTTCTGATATTAATTATTTTTCAAGAGGAACACAGAGTAGAATGGATTAACGAAGCCACTAGAGAGCTCCTGAAACTTTATGATGAAAAATGTGACTTACTGGAATCTGGGATAATAACTACACAAAAGAGGCTTTGGGAACTAGTATCTAGAGACATGGCCAAAAAGGAGTTTTATTACACTGGAGCACAGTGTGAAAATAAATGGAAGACATTAAAACGATGTTATCGAAACAAAATTGATAGACTGTCCACTCATGGAACTAGTAAAAGGCCATGTCCCTTTCAAGAGTAAGAACTTTTTTTATCTAAAGTCAATGCCATTTTATGCATAATGTTTTATTTCGATATTGTCATTGGATTTCCTCAAAAATTACACTTTAAATAACTTAATACCAAATAAATGTATGATGGTAATAAATTTTTCAGAGAAATAACTGAAATTCTCAGCAAGAGGCCTTTTGAGAGCATGATGAGATCATATGCAATCAAAAGAAATACAAAGAAAGAAGATTCTTCTTTTGGTACACCAGGGTGAGTACAAATAAATGTAGAAAAAAACTAATGCAGAACATCATTATAATTATATTGTACCTATAGATTTGTTAGAATATATCTGCGATCTATATGCAAAATGCCCTCTCTAATTATTTTTAAATAATTCAAAATGGTTCATATATTCCTGCATCTTTCATATCATTTGATTTTGGCATTTCAAAGTGAGAAAATTTTCATAAAAGTGATGCCCATCATAAAAAGTACATTCCTTCTCTATACTCATTTTTGAACCACCTTTGATACATGGTAATGAAATGTGAATTTTTGAATATCCACCTCGCTTGAAATAAAGGAGAAAAATCTACTCCTTCATGAAAAAATGACAGCTAATACTTTCAACATGGCGGTTGTGCGCCATATTTAATTGTTTTTTACGAGGGTCACTTACGGTGGATTTATGCAGAGGTTTTAAGTCGTGAGTTTCAAGTCTCAAGTTTTAAGTAATAATAAGTCATAAGAAGTTCATCCATTCGCGATAGAAAATAACACGTAGCACTATCTGATGGTAACAACTCGAATTTCTCGAAGTGGTATTGTTTTTGTTTTGTTTTCATAATTTTGATGTTTGTGTCATTTGTGACATAGGTGTCTTGTCACCAAACAATAACTGAAACGAGAAAAACGATATGATTTTATATGTATTTCACCAGAACACCACTCGAAAAACTGCTGGAAGTACTCTTTTTACATCAGAAGCGAACATAAACACAACAGAGGTTAAGTTTGTCTGTGGGTTATCCACCAGAGAGTTCAGTGGTTATCCCACTTCGAGTGGTTCACGAGTCACCACTAGGTAGCGTATCGCTTAGCACCTATCGCGAATTGGTTTTCAATGTTACCATTTATACAGCTGTCATAAGTTTTAAGTCCTAAGAAAAGTTGGCCAACATATATCTCTTACGACTTAAAACTCAATCGATTTGCGCATGCGTCTGAATTTCCAAAAGGGTATCTTAACAAACAGCAGGAGTTGAATACATGTAAAGCAAATAGACATAATTAAAAATAGGATTGAATCGAAGGAAATGAGAAAAATAAGCACACAAAATAACAGGATTGACACCATTGACAGTCCTTAAAACTTCTTGCATAAATGGTCGATTTCTCCTTACGACTTAAAACTTAAAACTAACGACTTAAAAACTCTTCATATATCCACCGTTATAGACAGGTTGATGCCGCGAGACGTGGAAACTAGAAACATCACCATTCCATAATACAAGCATATTCCATATTTGCACCTCCCCTATACGAAAACAACCCCTTACGAGGTACGCACCACGAAAGCCGGTAAGACAACAAGACGTGTCCATATCAGTTTCAGCGGGGACATCACCGACCCCCCCGAAGACAAAGCCGACGAGGAGGACTACCTCCAGTCCCCCGATTACGTGACAGCTGACGCGGCGAGCAACTCCCGCGTTGTCGAACAAGTCGCAGACCTCGCCAAGGCCATCGGCAAGAGCCACCAGCTCAACACCAATCTGGTGGGCAGCTGCGTCGAGTTGCAGGGCAAGCTGGCGCAGTTCTTCGAGGGGGCCAGCGAGAGGGACTGCCAGAGGCTGGAACTCGAGGAGACGCGCATGGAGCAGCAGAACGAGATGATCAAGCAGATGAAGATACAGAACGGGTTGTTGCAGAAGCTGTTGGAGAGGTTGGGGTGACTTTGTGGTCGTGGGTTGTTTGTGTGTGTATATATTAAATGATTTACTTTTATGGTTTTTGTGTTTTACATTTTTGGCGCCCTTACCGGCTACCGGGGTGAATGTTGATGGTGCCGAATTCGGTATCTGTGGTTGTTTTAGACGAAAAAACAGTCATAGCTGTTCAACAATACTTATAACCTTCCATATTTGCCTGCCCTTAAACATGGTCGTGGCTTATTTCTATATGTATATATGAAAAATGATTTTCTCTTCATGGTTTTTGAGTGTTATATTTCTGGCGCCCTGACCGGGTAACTTATTGATGGTGCCGAATTCGGTATCTGTGGTTGTTTTAGACGAAAAAACAGTCATAGCTGTTCAACAATACTTATAACCTTCCATATTTGCCTGCCCTTAAACATGGTCGTGGCTTATTTCTATATGTATATATGAAAAATGATTTTCTCTTCATGGTTTTTGAGTTATATTTTTGGCGCCCTGACCGGGTAACTTATTGATGGTGCCGAATTTGGTATCTGTGGTTGTTTTAGACGAAAAAACAGTCATAGCTGTTCAACAATACTTATAACCTTCCATATTTGCCTGCCCTTAAACATGGTCGTGGCTTATTTCTATATGTATATATGAAAAATGATTTTCTCTTCATGGTTTTTGAGTTATATTTTTGGCGCCCTGACCGGGTAACTTATTGATGGTGCCGAATTCGGTATCTCTGGTTGTTTTAGACGAAAAAACAGTCATAGCTGTTCAACAATACTTATAACCTTCCATATTTGCCTGCCCTTATACATGGTCGTGGCTTATTTCTATATGTATATATGAAAAATGATTTTCTCTTCATGGTTTTTGAGTTATATTTTTGGCGCCCTGACCGGGTAACTTATTGATGGTGCCGAATTCGGTATCTCTGGTTGTTTTAGACGAAAAAACAGTCATAGCTGTTCAACAATACTTATAACCTTCCATATTTGCCTGCCCTTAAACATGGTCGTGGCTTATTTCTATATGTATATATGAAAAATGATTTTCTCTTCATGGTTTTTGAGTGTTATATTTCTGGCGCCCTGACCGGGTAACTTATTGATGGTGCCGAATTTGGTATCTGTGGTTGTTTTAGACGAAAAAACAGTCATAGCTGTTCAACAATACTTATAACCTTCCATATTTGCCTGCCCTTATACATGGTCGTGGCTTATTTCTATATGTATATATGAAAAATGATTTTCTCTTCATGGTTTTTGAGTTATATTTTTGGCGCCCTGACCGGGTAACTTATTGATGGTGCCGAATTCGGTATCTCTGGTTGTTTTAGACGAAAAAACAGTCATAGCTGTTCAACAATACTTATAACCTTCCATATTTGCCTGCCCTTAAACATGGTCGTGGCTTATTTCTATATGTATATATGAAAAATGATTTTCTCTTCATGGTTTTTGAGTTATATTTTTGGCGCCCTGACCGGGTAACTTATTGATGGTGCCGAATTTGGTATCTGTGGTTGTTTTAGACGAAAAAACAGTCATAGCTGTTCAACAATACTTATAACCTTCCATATTTGCCTGCCCTTATACATGGTCGTGGCTTATTTCTATATGTATATATGAAAAATGATGTTCTCTTCATGGTTTTTGAGTTATATTTTTGGCGCCCTGACCGGGTAACTTATTGATGGTGCCGAATTCGGTATCTGTGGTTGATTTAGACGAAAAAACAGTCATAGCTGTTCAACAATACTTATAACCTTCCATATTTGCCTGCCCTTAAACATGGTCGTGGCTTATTTCTATATGTATATATGAAAAATGATGTTCTCTTCATGGTTTTTGAGTTATATTTTTGGCGCCCTGACCGGGTAACTTATTGATGGTGCCGAATTTGGTATCTGTGGTTGTTTCAGACGAAAAAACAGTCATAGCTGGAAAACAATACTTATAACCTTCCATATTTGCCTGCCCTTATACATGGTCGTGGCTTATTTCTATATGTATATATGAAAAATGATGTTCTCTTCATGGTTTTTGAGTTATATTTTTGGCGCCCTGACCGGGTAACTTATTGATGGTGCCGAATTCGGTATCTCTGGTTGTTTTAGACGAAAAAACAGTCATAGCTGTTCAACAATACTTATAACCATCCATATTTGCCTGCCCTTATACATGGTCGTGGCTTATTTCTATATGTATATATGAAAAATGATTTTCTCTTCATGGTTTTTGAGTGTTATATTTCTGGCGCCCTGACCGGGTAACTTATTGATGGTGCCGAATTCGGTATCTGTGGTTGTTTTAGACGAAAAAACAGTCATAGCTGTTCAACAATACTTATAACCTTCCATATTTGCCTGCCCTTATACATGGTCGTGGCTTATTTCTATATGTATATATGAAAAATGATGTTCTCTTCATGGTTTTTGAGTTATATTTTTGGCGCCCTGACCGGGTAACTATTGATGGTGCCGAATTCGGTATCTGTGGTTGTTTTAGACGAAAAAACAGTCATAGCTGTTCAACAATACTTATAACCTTCCATATTTGCCTGCCCTTATACATGGTCGTGGCTTATTTCTATATGTATATATGAAAAATGATTTTCTCTTCATGGTTTTTGAGTTATATTTTTGGCGCCCTGACCGGGTAACTTATTGATGGTGCCGAATTTGGTATCTGTGGTTGTTTTAGACGAAAAAACAGTCATAGCTGTTCAACAATACTTATAACCTTCCATATTTGCCTGCCCTTAAACATGGTCGTGGCTTATTTCTATATGTATATATGAAAAATGATTTTCTCTTCATGGTTTTTGAGTTATATTTTTGGCGCCCTGACCGGGTAACTTATTGATGGTGCCGAATTTGGTATCTGTGGTTGTTTTAGACGAAAAAACAGTCATAGCTGTTCAACAATACTTATAACCTTCCATATTTGCCTGCCCTTAAACATGGTCGTGGCTTATTTCTATATGTATATATGAAAAATGATTTTCTCTTCATGGTTTTTGAGTTATATTTTTGGCGCCCTGACCGGGTAACTTATTGATGGTGCCGAATTTGGTATCTGTGGTTGTTTTAGACGAAAAAACAGTCATAGCTGTTCAACAATACTTATAACCTTCCATATTTGCCTGCCCTTATACATGGTCGTGGCTTATTTCTATATGTATATATGAAAAATGATGTTCTCTTCATGGTTTTTGAGTTATATTTTTGGCGCCCTGACCGGGTAACTTATTGATGGTGCCGAATTCGGTATCTGTGGTTGATTTAGACGAAAAAACAGTCATAGCTGTTCAACAATACTTATAACCTTCCATATTTGCCTGCCCTTAAACATGGTCGTGGCTTATTTCTATATGTATATATGAAAAATGATGTTCTCTTCATGGTTTTTGAGTTATATTTTTGGCGCCCTGACCGGGTAACTTATTGATGGTGCCGAATTTGGTATCTGTGGTTGTTTTAGACGAAAAAACAGTCATAGCTGGAAAACAATACTTATAACCTTCCATATTTGCCTGCCCTTATACATGGTCGTGGCTTATTTCTATATGTATATATGAAAAATGATGTTCTCTTCATGGTTTTTGAGTTATATTTTTGGCGCCCTGACCGGGTAACTTATTGATGGTGCCGAATTCGGTATCTCTGGTTGTTTTAGACGAAAAAACAGTCATAGCTGTTGAACAATACTTATAACCTTCCATATTTGCCTGCCCTTATACATGGTCGTGGCTTATTTCTATATGTATATATGAAAAATGATGTTCTCTTCATGGTTTTTGAGTTATATTTTTGGCGCCCTGACCGGGTAACTTATTGATGGTGCCGAATTTGGTATCTGTGGTTGTTTTAGACGAAAAAACAGTCATAGCTGTTCAACAATACTTATAACCTTCCATATTTGCCTGCCCTTAAACATGGTCGTGGCTTATTTCTATATGTATATATGAAAAATGATTTTCTCTTCATGGTTTTTGAGTTATATTTTTGGCGCCCTGACCGGGTAACTTATTGATGGTGCCGAATTTGGTATCTGTGGTTGTTTTAGACGAAAAAACAGTCATAGCTGTTCAACAATACTTATAACCTTCCATATTTGCCTGCCCTTATACATGGTCGTGGCTTATTTCTATATGTATATATGAAAAATGATGTTCTCTTCATGGTTTTTGAGTTATATTTTTGGCGCCCTGACCGGGTAACTTATTGATGGTGCCGAATTCGGTATCTCTGGTTGTTTTAGACGAAAAAACAGTCATAGCTGTTGAACAATACTTATAACCTTCCATATTTGCCTGCCCTTATACATGGTCGTGGCTTATTTCTATATGTATATATGAAAAATGATGTTCTCTTCATGGTTTTTGAGTTATATTTTTGGCGCCCTGACCGGGTAACTTATTGATGGTGCCGAATTCGGTATCTGTGGTTGTTTTAGACGAAAAAACAGTCATAGCTGTTGAACAATACTTATAACCTTCCATATTTGCCTGCCCTTAAACATGGTCGTGGCTTATTTCTATATGTATATATGAAAAATGATGTTCTCTTCATGGTTTTTGAGTTATATTTTTGGCGCCCTGACCGGGTAACTTATTGATGGTGCCGAATTCGGTATCTCTGGTTGTTTTAGACGAAAAAACAGTCATAGCTGTTGAACAATACTTATAACCTTCCATATTTGCCTGCCCTTAAACATGGTCGTGGCTTATTTCTATATGTATATATGAAAAATGATGTTCTCTTCATGGTTTTTGAGTTATATTTTTGGCGCCCTGACCGGGTAACTTATTGATGGTGCCGAATTCGGTATCTGTGGTTGTTTTAGACGAAAAAACAGTCATAGCTGTTCAACAATACTTATAACCTTCCATATTTGCCTGCCCTTATACATGGTCGTGGCTTATTTCTATATGTATATATGAAAAATGATGTTCTCTTCATGGTTTTTGAGTGTTATATTTTTGGCGCCCTGACCGGGTAACTTATTGATGGTGCCGAATTCGGTATCTGTGGTTGTTTTAGACGAAAAAACAGTCATAGCTGTTGAACAATACTTATAACCTTCCATATTTGCCTGCCCTTAAACATGGTCGTGGCTTATTTCTATATGTATATATGAAAAATGATGTTCTCTTCATGGTTTTTGAGTTATATTTTTGGCGCCCTGACCGGGTAACTTATTGATGGTGCCGAATTCGGTATCTCTGGTTGTTTTAGACGAAAAAACAGTCATAGCTGTTGAACAATACTTATAACCTTCCATATTTGCCTGCCCTTAAACATGGTCGTGGCTTATTTCTATATGTATATATGAAAAATGATGTTCTCTTCATGGTTTTTGAGTGTTATATTTTTGGCGCCCTGACCGGGTAACTTATTGATGGTGCCGAATTCGGTATCTGTGGTTGTTTTAGACGAAAAAACAGTCATAGCTGTTGAACAATACTTATAACCTTCCATATTTGCCTGCCCTTAAACATGGTCGTGGCTTATTTCTATATGTATATATGAAAAATGATGTTCTCTTCATGGTTTTTGAGTGTTATATTTCTGGCGCCCTGACCGGGTAACTTATTGATGGTGCCGAATTCGGTATCTGTGGTTGTTTTAGACGAAAAAACAGTCATAGCTGTTCAACAATACTTATAACCTTCCATATTTGCCTGCCCTTAAACATGGTCGTGGCTTATTTCTATATGTATATATGAAAAATGATTTTCTCTTCATGGTTTTTGAGTTATATTTTTGGCGCCCTGACCGGGTAACTTATTGATGGTGCCGAATTTGGTATCTGTGGTTGTTTTAGACGAAAAAACAGTCATAGCTGTTCAACAATACTTATAACCTTCCATATTTGCCTGCCCTTAAACATGGTCGTGGCTTATTTATATATGTATATATGAAAAATGATGTTCTCTTCATGGTTTTTGAGTGTTATATTTCTGGCGCCCTGACCGGGTAACTTATTGATGGTGCCGAATTCGGTATCTGTGGTTGTTTTAGACGAAAAAACAGTCATAGCTGTTCAACAATACTTATAACCTTCCATATTTGCCTGCCCTTAAACATGGTCGTGGCTTATTTCTATATGTATATATGAAAAATGATTTTCTCTTCATGGTTTTTGAGTTATATTTTTGGCGCCCTGACCGGGTAACTTATTGATGGTGCCGAATTTGGTATCTGTGGTTGTTTTAGACGAAAAAACAGTCATAGCTGTTCAACAATACTTATAACCTTCCATATTTGCCTGCCCTTAAACATGGTCGTGGCTTATTTATATATGTATATATGAAAAATGATGTTCTCTTCATGGTTTTTGAGTTATATTTTTGGCGCCCTGACCGGGTAACTTATTGATGGTGCCGAATTTGGTATCTGTGGTTGTTTTAGACGAAAAAACAGTCATAGCTGTTCAACAATACTTATAACCTTCCATATTTGCCTGCCCTTAAACATGGTCGTGGCTTATTTCTATATGTATATATGAAAAATGATTTTCTCTTCATGGTTTTTGAGTTATATTTTTGGCGCCCTGACCGGGTAACTTATTGATGGTGCCGAATTTGGTATCTGTGGTTGTTTTAGACGAAAAAACAGTCATAGCTGTTCAACAATACTTATAACCTTCCATATTTGCCTGCCCTTATACATGGTCGTGGCTTATTTCTATATGTATATATGAAAAATGATGTTCTCTTCATGGTTTTTGAGTTATATTTTTGGCGCCCTGACCGGGTAACTTATTGATGGTGCCGAATTCGGTATCTCTGGTTGTTTTAGACGAAAAAACAGTCATAGCTGTTGAACAATACTTATAACCTTCCATATTTGCCTGCCCTTATACATGGTCGTGGCTTATTTCTATATGTATATATGAAAAATGATGTTCTCTTCATGGTTTTTGAGTTATATTTTTGGCGCCCTGACCGGGTAACTTATTGATGGTGCCGAATTCGGTATCTGTGGTTGTTTTAGACGAAAAAACAGTCATAGCTGTTGAACAATACTTATAACCTTCCATATTTGCCTGCCCTTAAACATGGTCGTGGCTTATTTCTATATGTATATATGAAAAATGATGTTCTCTTCATGGTTTTTGAGTGTTATATTTCTGGCGCCCTGACCGGGTAACTTATTGATGGTGCCGAATTTGGTATCTGTGGTTGTTTTAGACGAAAAAACAGTCATAGCTGTTCAACAATACTTATAACCTTCCATATTTGCCTGCCCTTAAACATGGTCGTGGCTTATTTCTATATGTATATATGAAAAATGATGTTCTCTTAATGGTTTTTGAGTGTTATATTTCTGGCGCCCTGACCGGGTAACTTATTGATGGTGCCGAATTTGGTATCTGTGGTTGTTTTAGACGAAAAAACAGTCATAGCTGTTCAACAATACTTATAACCTTCCATATTTGCCTGCCCTTAAACATGGTCGTGGCTTAATTCTATATGTATATATGAAAAATGATGTTCTCTTCATGGTTTTTGAGTGTTATATTTCTGGCGCCCTGACCGGGTAACTTAAAGTTCGAGAGCTGGCGACGAAAACAACTTCCTCATAGTTACCAAAGGTTTGACTTGGCACTTCGAGTCTACTTCAGATCGTTATTTTAAAACCGCCCGTCTGCCGGAGGTGAGCGGTCGCCTTCTCAGATTTGGAATTTGAAAAAATTATTAAAAATCGCTCAAAACTTCCCAATTTTTACCACAATGATTTTTTGCTGAAAATGGCCTAAGATCCTAACCTAATCGAAATCAGAAACGACTGCCTCTGAAAATGGTCGCTATTTCGGAGCAGACGCTGTCAAATATGTCAAAAAAACGCCTTCAACTTCCTCATAGGTTACCACCGTGATTTTTGCGTCAAAGTTTTACTTAATATGTTATCAACCAAGGCTAGAAAAGAAAACCTCGGCAGACGGTCGCATTCAAACTGCAGACGGGGTTGAAATTGAAAAGTTGAAAAAAATTACCTGATTACAAATGCAAATTTCAGCATATAAAAAGTACCAATCCGGATTGACTATTTGCGGAATGTCTCACAATGAAAACTACTTGAAATTTTTTCTAAATAAAATATTTCCTTTTTGAAAAAGCGCTAAATCACATATGTCAAAAAAACGCCGTCAACTTTCCCACAAGTTACCTCAATATTTTTATTGCAAAATCATATAAAAAAACTTCATCAGACGGACAAGCAAATGATGCTTTATATAATAATAATTACTGTCTGTTAAAGCGTGATAGGCAAGTAATGCTTTAGAAATGATTTCTCCTTTTCTGGTAGTTTAGATAAGTAGGTATATATTAAATAGAATTCTAGTATTAGCTTCATGGTGACTATAGAATGTAGAACCTCATCAATTTCACAGGTCCATCAATCTGATAAAACATGTAACATATATCTTCACAGGCGACGGAAAAACAGCCGGAGTTAAAGTCGAAAGAAACCTATTGGGACGACCCTTAGTATTATCGTTGGAACATATGATTTATTTATTATAAATGTATTATCGTATTCATTGACTACCGTTCCATTGTCACAGAGTTATTTCGCTTATTCAAGTCCAAGTCAAATAGGTTGTACCAGTTTCGATGGATTCTTTTTTTTTGCATCTTCTACGTGATCTCCTGTTATCAATGACAGATTAGCAATTTACATCAATAAGAAGATATGCAGAACATCAAGCAAATGAATAGACCTAAGTGTGTGGTGCCGTCATTAAAAGACATCGAAAGAGACAAGCGGCCCAACGACTTTTTGAAAACATTGAGATGTGAATCTATTAAAAACTGAATTAGTGAAGTTTTTATTCAAATACTGGGAAACAAGTATTCCTCTGGGTATTTTGGGAGACAAAATTCTTCGGGTGGATTGTGTTACATGTTTTATGGGAATGATGGACTGGTTAATTTTGAAATTGATGAGGTTCTATATTCTAGCCACCATGAAGCTGATGCTAGGATTCTTATTTCATTTACAACTACTAAAAAATATCAATGTTGTGATACGTGCATCCGATACTGATATATTTGTAATAGCAGTGGAAAATATGCAAGTAGGTATAGATAAATATAATAACATATTTGCATAGAAACTGGACTTTGAGATGCGTTTATTTTAACGATTGTATACAGAAATTTAGAAGATATCCTTCCTCAAGCTTTACCTGCCTATCACTTGCTTTCACGTTTTAACAGGCAGTGACTACACATATATCATTCGCTCGAAAAGGTAAAATGAATCCTTTCAACATTATCGAGGAAGATCTGAATATTGGCCATTCTCAGTTTATTTCGTGAGAGCAAATTCAAAGGATTGAAAAATTCGTATGCTACATATATGGTTTTCATAAATGCTAATAACATGAATGAAGCAAGGCTACATTTTGTTCCATAGAGAACATGGTATCTCGAAAGAAGGAATATATCAGATAAAGTTGAAAATTTCGATGGGATCTTGATGCCACCTTGTCGAAAAGTTCTAATTAATGAAATAATAAGGGTTAATCAAATTTGCGCCATCTAGAATTATGCAACAGAAACAATTGTATATATGGTTTCTATTCTTCAGATTCAAAATTAAAAACATTTTTAACGTCTCATTTTACACGTGAAATTTTTGCTCCATATAGATCCGTTCTTTCATATAATATTGATAAAGCAATTTAGGCCTGTCTATCCTTTGAATGCGACCGTCAGCTGAGGTTTGCTTATACAACTGAGGTAACTTGTGGGGAAGTCGTTTTATGTCATATGATATGGGATAGCAGCGCTTAGGTCAAAAATATTTAGGAAAAATTACAAGTGATTATGAATTGCGGGGCATTTCGCAAATTTTCAATCCGAATTGGTACTTTTTATATGCTAAAATTTACATTTGGAGTCAAGTTTTTTTCAAACTTTTCAACTTCAACCCCGTCTGCAGTTTAAATGCGACCGTCTGCCGAAGTTATTTTTTCGAACCTTGGTTTGTAACATATTTGGTAAAACTTTGACGAAAAAATCACGGTGATAACCTCTGTGAGGAAGTTGACGGCGTTTTTTTTGACATATGTGATTTAGGGCTTTTTCAAAAACGAAATATTTTATTTAGAAAAATTCACAAGTAGTTATCATTGTGAGACATTTTGCAAATAGTCAATCCGGATTGGTACTTTTTATATGCTGAAATTTGCATTTGTAATTAGGTAATTTTTTTAACTTTTCAATTTCAACCCCGTCTGCAGTTTAAATGCGACCGTCTGCCGAGGTTTTCTTTTCGAGCCTTGGTTGATAACATATTAAGTACAACTTTGACGCAAAAATCACGGTGGTAACCTATGAGGAAGTTGAAGGCGTTTTTTTGACATATGTGATTTAGCGCTTTTTCAAAAAGGAAATATTTTATTTAGAAAAAATTTCAAGTAGTTCTCATTGTGAGACATTCCGCAAATAGTCAATCCGGATTGGTACTTTTTATATGCTGAAATTTGCATTTGTAATCAGGTAATTTTTTTCAACTTTTCAATTTCAACCCCGTCTGCAGTTTGAATGCGACCGTCTGCCGAGGTTTTCTTTTCGAGCCTTGGTTGATAACATATTAAGTAAAACTTTGACGCAAAAATCACGGTGGTAACCTATGAGGAAGTTGAAGGCGTTTTTTTGACATATTTGACAGCGTCTGCTCCGAAATAGCGACCATTTTCAGAGGCAGACGTTTCTGATTTCGATTAGGTTAGGATCTTAGGCCATTTTCAGCAAAAAATCATTGTGGTAAAAATTGGGAAGTTTTGAGCGATTTTTAATAATTTTTTCAAATTCCAAATCTGAGAAGGCGACCGCTCACCTCCGGCAGACGGGCGGTTTTAAAATAACGATCTGAAGTAGACTCGAAGTGCCAAGTCAAACCTTTGGTAACTATGAGGAAGTTGTTTTCGTCGCCAGCTCTCGAACTATTATTGATGGTGCCGAATTTGGTATCTGTGGTTGTTTTAGACGAAAAAACAGTCATAGCTGTTCAACAATACTTATAACCTTCCATATTTGCCTGCCCTTAAACATGGTCGTGGCTTATTTCTATATGTATATATGAAAAATGATGTTCTCTTCATGGTTTTTGAGTGTTATATTTCTGGCGCCCTGACCGGGTAACTTATTGATGGTGCCGAATTCGGTATCTGTGGTTGTTTTAGACGAAAAAACAGTCATAGCTGTTGAACAATACTTATAACCTTCCATATTTGCCTGCCCTTAAACATGGTCGTGGCTTATTTCTATATGTATATATGAAAAATGATGTTCTCTTCTTGGTTTTTGAGTGTTATATTTCTGGCGCCCTGACCGGGTAACTTATTGATGGTGCCGAATTCGGTATCTGTGGTTGTTTTAGACGAAAAAACAGTCATAGCTGTTCAACAATACTTATAACCTTCCATATTTGCCTGCCCTTAAACATGGTCGTGGCTTATTTCTATATGTATATATGAAAAATGATTTTCTCTTCATGGTTTTTGAGTTATATTTTTGGCGCCCTGACCGGGTAACTTATTGATGGTGCCGAATTTGGTATCTGTGGTTGTTTTAGACGAAAAAACAGTCATAGCTGTTCAACAATACTTATAACCTTCCATATTTGCCTGCCCTTAAACATGGTCGTGGCTTATTTCTATATGTATATATGAAAAATGATGTTCTCTTCATGGTTTTTGAGTGTTATATTTCTGGCGCCCTGACCGGGTAACTTATTGATGGTGCCGAATTCGGTATCTGTGGTTGTTTTAGACGAAAAAACAGTCATAGCTGTTGAACAATACTTATAACCTTCCATATTTGCCTGCCCTTAAACATACTTATAACCTTCCATATTTGCCTGCCCTTAAACATGGTCGTGGCTTATTTCTATATGTATATATGAAAAATGATGTTCTCTTCATGGTTTTTGAGTGTTATATTTCTGGCGCCCTGACCGGGTAACTTATTGATGGTGCCGAATTCGGTATCTGTGGTTGTTTTAGACGAAAAAACAGTCATAGCTGTTCAACAATACTTATAACCTTCCATATTTGCCTGCCCTTAAACATGGTCGTGGCTTATTTCTATATGTATATATGAAAAATGATTTTCTCTTCATGGTTTTTGAGTTATATTTTTGGCGCCCTGACCGGGTAACTTATTGATGGTGCCGAATTTCGTATCTGTGGTTGTTTTAGACGAAAAAACAGTCATAGCTGTTCAACAATACTTATAACCTTCCATATTTGCCTGCCCTTAAACATGGTCGTGGCTTATTTCTATATGTATATATGAAAAATGATTTTCTCTTCATGGTTTTTGAGTTATATTTTTGGCGCCCTGACCGGGTAACTTATTGATGGTGCCGAATTCGGTATCTGTGGTTGTTTTAGACGAAAAAACAGTCATAGCTGTTGAACAATACTTATAACCTTCCATATTTGCCTGCCCTTAAACATGGTCGTGGCTTATTTCTATATGTATATATGAAAAATGATGTTCTCTTCATGGTTTTTGAGTGTTATATTTCTGGCGCCCTGACCGGGTAACTTATTGATGGTGCCGAATTCGGTATCTGTGGTTGTTTTAGACGAAAAAACAGTCATAGCTGTTGAACAATACTTATAACCTTCCATATTTGCCTGCCCTCAAACATGGTCGTGGCTTATTTCTATATGTATATATGAAAAATGATGTTCTCTTCATGGTTTTTGAGTGTTATATTTCTGGCGCCCTGACCGGGTAACTTATTGATGGTGCCGAATTCGGTATCTGTGGTTGTTTTAGACGAAAAAACAGTCATAGCTGTTGAACAATACTTATAACCTTCCATATTTGCCTGCCCTTAAACATGGTCGTGGCTTATTTCTATATGTATATATGAAAAATGATGTTCTCTTCATGGTTTTTGAGTGTTATATTTCTGGCGCCCTGACCGGGTAACTTATTGATGGTGCCGAATTCGGTATCTGTGGTTGTTTTAGACGAAAAAACAGTCATAGCTGTTGAACAATACTTATAACCTTCCATATTTGCCTGCCCTTAAACATGGTCGTGGCTTATTTCTGTATGTATATATGAAAAATGATGTTCTCTTCATGGTTTTTGAGTGTTATATTTCTGGCGCCCTGACCGGGTAACTTATTGATGGTGCCGAATTCGGTATCTGTGGTTGTTTTAGACGAAAAAACAGTCATAGCTGTTCAACAATACTTATAACCTTCCATATTTGCCTGCCCTTAGACATGGTCGTGGCTTATTTCTATATGTATATATGAAAAATGATGTTCTCTTCATGGTTTTTGAGTGTTATATTTCTGGCGCCCTGACCGGGTAACTTATTGATGGTGCCGAATTCGGTATCTGTGGTTGTTTTAGACGAAAAAACAGTCATAGCTGTTGAACAATACTTATAACCTTCCATATTTGCCTGCCCTTAAACATGGTCGTGGCTTATTTCTATATGTATATATGAAAAATGATGTTCTCTTCATGGTTTTTGAGTGTTATATTTCTGGCGCCCTGACCGGGTAACTTATTGATGATGCCGAATTCGGTATCTGTGGTTGTTTTAGACGAAAAAACAGTCATAGCTGTTCAACAATACTTATAACCTTCCATATTTGCCTGCCCTTAAACATGGTCGTGGCTTATTTCTATATGTATATATGAAAAATGATTTTCTCTTCATGGTTTTTGAGTTATATTTTTGGCGCCCTGACCGGGTAACTTATTGATGGTGCCGAATTTGGTATCTGTGGTTGTTTTAGACGAAAAAACAGTCATAGCTGTTCAACAATACTTATAACCTTCCATATTTGCCTGCCCTTATACATGGTCGTGGCTTATTTCTATATGTATATATGAAAAATGATGTTCTCTTCATGGTTTTTGAGTTATATTTTTGGCGCCCTGACCGGGTAACTTATTGATGGTGCCGAATTCGGTATCTGTGGTTGTTTTAGACGAAAAAACAGTCATAGCTGTTGAACAATACTTATAACCTTCCATATTTGCCTGCCCTTAAACATGGTCGTGGCTTATTTCTATATGTATATATGAAAAATGATGTTCTCTTCATGGTTTTTGAGTTATATTTTTGGCGCCCTGACCGGGTAACTTATTGATGGTGCCGAATTCGGTATCTCTGGTTGTTTTAGACGAAAAAACAGTCATAGCTGTTGAACAATACTTATAACCTTCCATATTTGCCTGCCCTTAAACATGGTCGTGGCTTATTTCTATATGTATATATGAAAAATGATGTTCTCTTCATGGTTTATGAGTGTTATATTTTTGGCGCCCTGACCGGGTAACTTATTGATGGTGCCGAATTCGGTATCTGTGGTTGTTTTAGACGAAAAAACAGTCATAGCTGTTGAACAATACTTATAACCTTCCATATTTGCCTGCCCTTAAACATGGTCGTGGCTTATTTCTATATGTATATATGAAAAATGATGTTCTCTTCATGGTTTTTGAGTGTTATATTTCTGGCGCCCTGACCGGGTAACTTATTGATGGTGCCGAATTCGGTATCTGTGGTTGTTTTAGACGAAAAAACAGTCATAGCTGTTGAACAATACTTATAACCTTCCATATTTGCCTGCCCTTAAACATGGTCGTGGCTTATTTCTATATGTATATATGAAAAATGATGTTCTCTTCATGGTTTTTGAGTGTTATATTTCTGGCGCCCTGACCGGGTAACTTATTGATGGTGCCGAATTCGGTATCTGTGGTTGTTTTAGACGAAAAAACAGTCATAGCTGTTCAACAATACTTATAACCTTCCATATTTGCCTGCCCTTAAACATGGTCGTGGCTTATTTCTATATGTATATATGAAAAATGATTTTCTCTTCATGGTTTTTGAGTTATATTTTTGGCGCCCTGACCGGGTAACTTATTGATGGTGCCGAATTTGGTATCTGTGGTTGTTTTAGACGAAAAAACAGTCATAGCTGTTCAACAATACTTATAACCTTCCATATTTGCCTGCCCTTAAACATGGTCGTGGCTTATTTCTATATGTATATATGAAAAATGATGTTCTCTTCATGGTTTTTGAGTGTTATATTTCTGGCGCCCTGACCGGGTAACTTATTGATGGTGCCGAATTCGGTATCTGTGGTTGTTTTAGACGAAAAAACAGTCATAGCTGTTGAACAATACTTATAACCTTCCATATTTGCCTGCCCTTAAACATGGTCGTGGCTTATTTCTATATGTATATATGAAAAATGATGTTCTCTTCATGGTTTTTGAGTGTTATATTTCTGGCGCCCTGACCGGGTAACTTATTGATGGTGCCGAATTCGGTATCTGTGGTTGTTTTAGACGAAAAAACAGTCATAGCTGTTCAACAATACTTATAACCTTCCATATTTGCCTGCCCTTAGACATGGTCGTGGCTTATTTCTATATGTATATATGAAAAATGATGTTCTCTTCATGGTTTTTGAGTGTTATATTTCTGGCGCCCTGACCGGGTAACTTATTGATGGTGCCGAATTCGGTATCTGTGTTTGTTTTAGACGAAAAAACAGTCATAGCTGTTGAACAATACTTATAACCTTCCATATTTGCCTGCCCTTAAACATGGTCGTGGCTTATTTCTATATGTATATATGAAAAATGATGTTCTCTTCATGGTTTTTGAGTGTTATATTTCTGGCGCCCTGACCGGGTAACTTATTGATGATGCCGAATTCGGTATCTGTGGTTGTTTTAGACGAAAAAACAGTCATAGCTGTTCAACAATACTTATAACCTTCCATATTTGCCTGCCCTTAAACATGGTCGTGGCTTATTTCTATATGTATATATGAAAAATGATTTTCTCTTCATGGTTTTTGAGTTATATTTTTGGCGCCCTGACCGGGTAACTTATTGATGGTGCCGAATTTGGTATCTGTGGTTGTTTTAGACGAAAAAACAGTCATAGCTGTTCAACAATACTTATAACCTTCCATATTTGCCTGCCCTTATACATGGTCGTGGCTTATTTCTATATGTATATATGAAAAATGATGTTCTCTTCATGGTTTTTGAGTTATATTTTTGGCGCCCTGACCGGGTAACTTATTGATGGTGCCGAATTCGGTATCTGTGGTTGTTTTAGACGAAAAAACAGTCATAGCTGTTGAACAATACTTATAACCTTCCATATTTGCCTGCCCTTAAACATGGTCGTGGCTTATTTCTATATGTATATATGAAAAATGATGTTCTCTTCATGGTTTTTGAGTTATATTTTTGGCGCCCTGACCGGGTAACTTATTGATGGTGCCGAATTCGGTATCTCTGGTTGTTTTAGACGAAAAAACAGTCATAGCTGTTGAACAATACTTATAACCTTCCATATTTGCCTGCCCTTAAACATGGTCGTGGCTTATTTCTATATGTATATATGAAAAATGATGTTCTCTTCATGGTTTATGAGTGTTATATTTTTGGCGCCCTGACCGGGTAACTTATTGATGGTGCCGAATTCGGTATCTGTGGTTGTTTTAGACGAAAAAACAGTCATAGCTGTTGAACAATACTTATAACCTTCCATATTTGCCTGCCCTTAAACATGGTCGTGGCTTATTTCTATATGTATATATGAAAAATGATGTTCTCTTCATGGTTTTTGAGTGTTATATTTCTGGCGCCCTGACCGGGTAACTTATTGATGGTGCCGAATTCGGTATCTGTGGTTGTTTTAGACGAAAAAACAGTCATAGCTGTTGAACAATACTTATAACCTTCCATATTTGCCTGCCCTTAAACATGGTCGTGGCTTATTTCTATATGTATATATGAAAAATGATGTTCTCTTCATGGTTTTTGAGTGTTATATTTCTGGCGCCCTGACCGGGTAACTTATTGATGGTGCCGAATTCGGTATGTGTGGTTGTTTTAGACGAAAAAACAGTCATAGCTGTTCAACAATACTTATAACCTTCCATATTTGCCTGCCCTTAAACATGGTCGTGGCTTATTTCTATATGTATATATGAAAAATGATTTTCTCTTCATGGTTTTTGAGTTATATTTTTGGCGCCCTGACCGGGTAACTTATTGATGGTGCCGAATTTGGTATCTGTGGTTGTTTTAGACGAAAAAACAGTCATAGCTGTTCAACAATACTTATAACCTTCCATATTTGCCTGCCCTTAAACATGGTCGTGGCTTATTTCTATATGTATATATGAAAAATGATGTTCTCTTCATGGTTTTTGAGTGTTATATTTCTGGCGCCCTGACCGGGTAACTTATTGATGGTGCCGAATTCGGTATCTGTGGTTGTTTTAGACGAAAAAACAGTCATAGCTGTTGAACAATACTTATAACCTTCCATATTTGCCTGCCCTTAAACATGGTCGTGGCTTATTTCTATATGTATATATGAAAAATGATGTTCTCTTCATGGTTTTTGAGTGTTATATTTCTGGCGCCCTGACCGGGTAACTTATTGATGGTGCCGAATTCGGTATCTGTGGTTGTTTTAGACGAAAAAACAGTCATAGCTGTTGAACAATACTTATAACCTTCCATATTTGCCTGCCCTTAAACATGGTCGTGGCTTATTTCTATATGTATATATGAAAAATGATGTTCTCTTCATGGTTTTTGAGTGTTATATTTCTGGCGCCCTGACCGGGTAACTTATTGATGGTGCCGAATTCGGTATCTGTGGTTGTTTTAGACGAAAAAACAGTCATAGCTGTTGAACAATACTTATAACCTTCCATATTTGCCTGCCCTTAAACATGGTCGTGGCTTATTTCTATATGTATATATGAAAAATGATGTTCTCTTCATGGTTTTTGAGTGTTATATTTCTGGCGCCCTGACCGGGTAACTTATTGATGGTGCCGAATTCGGTATCTGTGGTTGTTTTAGACGAAAAAACAGTCATAGCTGTTCAACAATACTTATAACCTTCCATATTTGCCTGCCCTTAAACATGGTCGTGGCTTATTTCTATATGTATATATGAAAAATGATTTTCTCTTCATGGTTTTTGAGTTATATTTTTGGCGCCCTGACCGGGTAACTTATTGATGGTGCCGAATTCGGTATCTGTGGTTGTTTTAGACGAAAAAACAGTCATAGCTGTTCAACAATACTTATAACCTTCCATATTTGCCTGCCCTTAAACATGGTCGTGGCTTATTTCTATATGTATATATGAAAAATGATTTTCTCTTCATGGTTTTTGAGTTATATTTTTGGCGCCCTGACCGGGTAACTTATTGATGGTGCCGAATTTGGTATCTGTGGTTGTTTTAGACGAAAAAACAGTCATAGCTGTTCAACAATACTTATAACCTTCCATATTTGCCTGCCCTTAAACATGGTCGTGGCTTATTTCTATATGTATATATGAAAAATGATGTTCTCTTCATGGTTTTTGAGTGTTATATTTCTGGCGCCCTGACCGGGTAACTTATTGATGGTGCCGAATTCGGTATCTGTGGTTGTTTTAGACGAAAAAACAGTCATAGCTGTTGAACAATACTTATAACCTTCCATATTTGCCTGCCCTTAAACATGGTCGTGGCTTATTTCTATATGTATATATGAAAAATGATGTTCTCTTCATGGATTTTGAGTGTTATATTTCTGGCGCCCTGACCGGGTAACTTATTGATGGTGCCGAATTCGGTATCTGTGGTTGTTTTAGACGAAAAAACAGTCATAGCTGTTGAACAATACTTATAACCTTCCATATTTGCCTGCCCTCAAACATGGTCGTGGCTTATTTCTATATGTATATATGAAAAATGATGTTCTCTTCATGGTTTTTGAGTGTTATATTTCTGGCGCCCTGACCGGGTAACTTATTGATGGTGCCGAATTCGGTATCTGTGGTTGTTTTAGACGAAAAAACAGTCATAGCTGTTGAACAATACTTATAACCTTCCATATTTGCCTGCCCTTAAACATGGTCGTGGCTTATTTCTATATGTATATATGAAAAATGATGTTCTCTTCATGGTTTTTGAGTGTTATATTTCTGGCGCCCTGACCGGGTAACTTATTGATGGTGCCGAATTCGGTATCTGTGGTTGTTTTAGACGAAAAAACAGTCATAGCTGTTGAACAATACTTATAACCTTCCATATTTGCCTGCCCTTAAACATGGTCGTGGCTTATTTCTATATGTATATATGAAAAATGATGTTCTCTTCATGGTTTTTGAGTGTTATATTTCTGGCGCCCTGACCGGGTAACTTATTGATGGTGCCGAATTCGGTATCTGTGGTTGTTTTAGACGAAAAAACAGTCATAGCTGTTCAACAATACTTATAACCTTCCATATTTGCCTGCCCTTAGACATGGTCGTGGCTTATTTCTATATGTATATATGAAAAATGATGTTCTCTTCATGGTTTTTGAGTGTTATATTTCTGGCGCCCTGACCGGGTAACTTATTGATGGTGCCGAATTCGGTATCTGTGGTTGTTTTAGACGAAAAAACAGTCATAGCTGTTGAACAATACTTATAACCTTCCATATTTGCCTGCCCTTAAACATGGTCGTGGCTTATTTCTATATGTATATATGAAAAATGATGTTCTCTTCATGGTTTTTGAGTGTTATATTTCTGGCGCCCTGACCGGGTAACTTATTGATGATGCCGAATTCGGTATCTGTGGTTGTTTTAGACGAAAAAACAGTCATAGCTGTTCAACAATACTTATAACCTTCCATATTTGCCTGCCCTTAAACATGGTCGTGGCTTATTTCTATATGTATATATGAAAAATGATTTTCTCTTCATGGTTTTTGAGTTATATTTTTGGCGCCCTGACCGGGTAACTTATTGATGGTGCCGAATTTGGTATCTGTGGTTGTTTTAGACGAAAAAACAGTCATAGCTGTTCAACAATACTTATAACCTTCCATATTTGCCTGCCCTTATACATGGTCGTGGCTTATTTCTATATGTATATATGAAAAATGATGTTCTCTTCATGGTTTTTGAGTTATATTTTTGGCGCCCTGACCGGGTAACTTATTGATGGTGCCGAATTCGGTATCTGTGGTTGTTTTAGACGAAAAAACAGTCATAGCTGTTGAACAATACTTATAACCTTCCATATTTGCCTGCCCTTAAACATGGTCGTGGCTTATTTCTATATGTATATATGAAAAATGATGTTCTCTTCATGGTTTTTGAGTTATATTTTTGGCGCCCTGACCGGGTAACTTATTGATGGTGCCGAATTCGGTATCTCTGGTTGTTTTAGACGAAAAAACAGTCATAGCTGTTGAACAATACTTATAACCTTCCATATTTGCCTGCCCTTAAACATGGTCGTGGCTTATTTCTATATGTATATATGAAAAATGATGTTCTCTTCATGGTTTATGAGTGTTATATTTTTGGCGCCCTGACCGGGTAACTTATTGATGGTGCCGAATTCGGTATCTGTGGTTGTTTTAGACGAAAAAACAGTCATAGCTGTTGAACAATACTTATAACCTTCCATATTTGCCTGCCCTTAAACATGGTCGTGGCTTATTTCTATATGTATATATGAAAAATGATGTTCTCTTCATGGTTTTTGAGTGTTATATTTCTGGCGCCCTGACCGGGTAACTTATTGATGGTGCCGAATTCGGTATCTGTGGTTGTTTTAGACGAAAAAACAGTCATAGCTGTTGAACAATACTTATAACCTTCCATATTTGCCTTTCCTTAAACATGGTCGTGGCTTATTTCTATATGTATATATGAAAAATGATGTTCTCTTCATGGTTTTTGAGTGTTATATTTCTGGCGCCCTGACCGGGTAACTTATTGATGGTGCCGAATTCGGTATCTGTGGTTGTTTTAGACGAAAAAACAGTCATAGCTGTTCAACAATACTTATAACCTTCCATATTTGCCTGCCCTTAAACATGGTCGTGGCTTATTTCTATATGTATATATGAAAAATGATTTTCTCTTCATGGTTTTTGAGTTATATTTTTGGCGCCCTGACCGGGTAACTTATTGATGGTGCCGAATTTGGTATCTGTGGTTGTTTTAGACGAAAAAACAGTCATAGCTGTTCAACAATACTTATAACCTTCCATATTTGCCTGCCCTTAAACATGGTCGTGGCTTATTTCTATATGTATATATGAAAAATGATTTTCTCTTCATGGTTTTTGAGTTATATTTTTGGCGCCCTGACCGGGTAACTTATTGATGGTGCCGAATTTGGTATCTGTGGTTGTTTTAGACGAAAAAACAGTCATAGCTGTTCAACAATACTTATAACCTTCCATATTTGCCTGCCCTTAAACATGGTCGTGGCTTATTTCTATATGTATATATGAAAAATGATGTTCTCTTCATGGTTTTTGAGTGTTATATTTCTGGCGCCCTGACCGG
The DNA here is from genome assembly GCA_029955515.1 of Chrysomela aeneicollis. Lineage (NCBI taxonomy): Eukaryota > Metazoa > Arthropoda > Insecta > Coleoptera > Chrysomelidae > Chrysomela > Chrysomela aeneicollis. Next base: position 884,840 of record JARUHQ010000021.1, on the reverse strand, counting down.
GTAACTTATTGATGGTGCCGAATTCGGTATCTGTGGTTGTTTTAGACGAAAAAACAGTCATAGCTGTTCAACAATACTTATAACCTTCCATATTTGCCTGCCCTTAAACATGGTCGTGGCTTATTTCTATATGTATATATGAAAAATGATTTTCTCTTCATGGTTTTTGAGTTATATTTTTGGCGCCCTGACCGGGTAACTTATTGATGGTGCCGAATTCGGTATCTGTGGTTGTTTTAGACGAAAAAACAGTCATAGCTGTTCAACAATACTTATAACCTTCCATATTTGCCTGCCCTTAAACATGGTCGTGGCTTATTTCTATATGTATATATGAAAAATGATTTTCTCTTCATGGTTTTTGAGTTATATTTTTGGCGCCCTGACCGGGTAACTTATTGATGGTGCCGAATTTGGTATCTGTGGTTGTTTTAGACGAAAAAACAGTCATAGCTGTTCAACAATACTTATAACCTTCCATATTTGCCTGCCCTTAAACATGGTCGTGGCTTATTTCTATATGTATATATGAAAAATGATGTTCTCTTCATGGTTTTTGAGTGTTATATTTCTGGCGCCCTGACCGGGTAACTTATTGATGGTGCCGAATTCGGTATCTGTGGTTGTTTTAGACGAAAAAACAGTCATAGCTGTTGAACAATACTTATAACCTTCCATATTTGCCTGCCCTTAAACATGGTCGTGGCTTATTTCTATATGTATATATGAAAAATGATGTTCTCTTCATGGTTTTTGAGTGTTATATTTCTGGCGCCCTGACCGGGTAACTTATTGATGGTGCCGAATTCGGTATCTGTGGTTGTTTTAGACGAAAAAACAGTCATAGCTGTTGAACAATACTTATAACCTTCCATATTTGCCTGCCCTCAAACATGGTCGTGGCTTATTTCTATATGTATATATGAAAAATGATGTTCTCTTCATGGTTTTTGAGTGTTATATTTCTGGCGCCCTGACCGGGTAACTTATTGATGGTGCCGAATTCGGTATCTGTGGTTGTTTTAGACGAAAAAACAGTCATAGCTGTTGAACAATACTTATAACCTTCCATATTTGCCTGCCCTTAAACATGGTCGTGGCTTATTTCTATATGTATATATGAAAAATGATGTTCTCTTCATGGTTTTTGAGTGTTATATTTCTGGCGCCCTGACCGGGTAACTTATTGATGGTGCCGAATTCGGTATCTGTGGTTGTTTTAGACGAAAAAACAGTCATAGCTGTTGAACAATACTTATAACCTTCCATATTTGCCTGCCCTTAAACATGGTCGTGGCTTATTTCTATATGTATATATGAAAAATGATGTTCTCTTCATGGTTTTTGAGTGTTATATTTCTGGCGCCCTGACCGGGTAACTTATTGATGGTGCCGAATTCGGTATCTGTGGTTGTTTTAGACGAAAAAACAGTCATAGCTGTTCAACAATACTTATAACCTTCCATATTTGCCTGCCCTTAGACATGGTCGTGGCTTATTTCTATATGTATATATGAAAAATGATGTTCTCTTCATGGTTTTTGAGTGTTATATTTCTGGCGCCCTGACCGGGTAACTTATTGATGGTGCCGAATTCGGTATCTGTGGTTGTTTTAGACGAAAAAACAGTCATAGCTGTTGAACAATACTTATAACCTTCCATATTTGCCTGCCCTTAAACATGGTCGTGGCTTATTTCTATATGTATATATGAAAAATGATGTTCTCTTCATGGTTTTTGAGTGTTATATTTCTGGCGCCCTGACCGGGTAACTTATTGATGATGCCGAATTCGGTATCTGTGGTTGTTTTAGACGAAAAAACAGTCATAGCTGTTCAACAATACTTATAACCTTCCATATTTGCCTGCCCTTAAACATGGTCGTGGCTTATTTCTATATGTATATATGAAAAATGATTTTCTCTTCATGGTTTTTGAGTTATATTTTTGGCGCCCTGACCGGGTAACTTATTGATGGTGCCGAATTTGGTATCTGTGGTTGTTTTAGACGAAAAAACAGTCATAGCTGTTCAACAATACTTATAACCTTCCATATTTGCCTGCCCTTATACATGGTCGTGGCTTATTTCTATATGTATATATGAAAAATGATGTTCTCTTCATGGTTTTTGAGTTATATTTTTGGCGCCCTGACCGGGTAACTTATTGATGGTGCCGAATTCGGTATCTGTGGTTGTTTTAGACGAAAAAACAGTCATAGCTGTTGAACAATACTTATAACCTTCCATATTTGCCTGCCCTTAAACATGGTCGTGGCTTATTTCTATATGTATATATGAAAAATGATGTTCTCTTCATGGTTTTTGAGTTATATTTTTGGCGCCCTGACCGGGTAACTTATTGATGGTGCCGAATTCGGTATCTCTGGTTGTTTTAGACGAAAAAACAGTCATAGCTGTTGAACAATACTTATAACCTTCCATATTTGCCTGCCCTTAAACATGGTCGTGGCTTATTTCTATATGTATATATGAAAAATGATGTTCTCTTCATGGTTTATGAGTGTTATATTTTTGGCGCCCTGACCGGGTAACTTATTGATGGTGCCGAATTCGGTATCTGTGGTTGTTTTAGACGAAAAAACAGTCATAGCTGTTGAACAATACTTATAACCTTCCATATTTGCCTGCCCTTAAACATGGTCGTGGCTTATTTCTATATGTATATATGAAAAATGATGTTCTCTTCATGGTTTTTGAGTGTTATATTTCTGGCGCCCTGACCGGGTAACTTATTGATGGTGCCGAATTCGGTATCTGTGGTTGTTTTAGACGAAAAAACAGTCATAGCTGTTGAACAATACTTATAACCTTCCATATTTGCCTGCCCTTAAACATGGTCGTGGCTTATTTCTATATGTATATATGAAAAATGATGTTCTCTTCATGGTTTTTGAGTGTTATATTTCTGGCGCCCTGACCGGGTAACTTATTGATGGTGCCGAATTCGGTATCTGTGGTTGTTTTAGACGAAAAAACAGTCATAGCTGTTCAACAATACTTATAACCTTCCATATTTGCCTGCCCTTAAACATGGTCGTGGCTTATTTCTATATGTATATATGAAAAATGATTTTCTCTTCATGGTTTTTGAGTTATATTTTTGGCGCCCTGACCGGGTAACTTATTGATGGTGCCGAATTTGGTATCTGTGGTTGTTTTAGACGAAAAAACAGTCATAGCTGTTCAACAATACTTATAACCTTCCATATTTGCCTGCCCTTAAACATGGTCGTGGCTTATTTCTATATGTATATATGAAAAATGATGTTCTCTTCATGGTTTTTGAGTGTTATATTTCTGGCGCCCTGACCGGGTAACTTATTGATGGTGCCGAATTCGGTATCTGTGGTTGTTTTAGACGAAAAAACAGTCATAGCTGTTGAACAATACTTATAACCTTCCATATTTGCCTTTCCTTAAACATGGTCGTGGCTTATTTCTATATGTATATATGAAAAATGATGTTCTCTTCATGGTTTTTGAGTGTTATATTTCTGGCGCCCTGACCGGGTAACTTATTGATGGTGCCGAATTCGGTATCTGTGGTTGTTTTAGACGAAAAAACAGTCATAGCTGTTGAACAATACTTATAACCTTCCATATTTGCCTGCCCTTAAACATGGTCGTGGCTTATTTCTATATGTATATATGAAAAATGATGTTCTCTTCATGGTTTTTGAGTGTTATATTTCTGGCGCCCTGACCGGGTAACTTATTGATGGTGCCGAATTCGGTATCTGTGGTTGTTTTAGACGAAAAAACAGTCATAGCTGTTCAACAATACTTATAACCTTCCATATTTGCCTGCCCTTAAACATGGTCGTGGCTTATTTCTATATGTATATATGAAAAATGATTTTCTCTTCATGGTTTTTGAGTTATATTTTTGGCGCCCTGACCGGGTAACTTATTGATGGTGCCGAATTTGGTATCTGTGGTTGTTTTAGACGAAAAAACAGTCATAGCTGTTCAACAATACTTATAACCTTCCATATTTGCCTGCCCTTAAACATGGTCGTGGCTTATTTCTATATGTATATATGAAAAATGATGTTCTCTTCATGGTTTTTGAGTGTTATATTTCTGGCGCCCTGACCGGGTAACTTATTGATGGTGCCGAATTCGGTATCTGTGGTTGTTTTAGACGAAAAAACAGTCATAGCTGTTGAACAATACTTATAACCTTCCATATTTGCCTTTCCTTAAACATGGTCGTGGCTTATTTCTATATGTATATATGAAAAATGATGTTCTCTTCATGGTTTTTGAGTGTTATATTTCTGGCGCCCTGACCGGGTAACTTATTGATGGTGCCGAATTCGGTATCTGTGGTTGTTTTAGACGAAAAAACAGTCATAGCTGTTGAACAATACTTATAACCTTCCATATTTGCCTGCCCTTAAACATGGTCGTGGCTTATTTCTATATGTATATATGAAAAATGATGTTCTCTTCATGGTTTTTGAGTGTTATATTTCTGGCGCCCTGACCGGGTAACTTATTGATGGTGCCGAATTCGGTATCTGTGGTTGTTTTAGACGAAAAAACAGTCATAGCTGTTCAACAATACTTATAACCTTCCATATTTGCCTGCCCTTAAACATGGTCGTGGCTTATTTCTATATGTATATATGAAAAATGATTTTCTCTTCATGGTTTTTGAGTTATATTTTTGGCGCCCTGACCGGGTAACTTATTGATGGTGCCGAATTCGGTATCTGTGGTTGTTTTAGACGAAAAAACAGTCATAGCTGTTCAACAATACTTATAACCTTCCATATTTGCCTGCCCTTAAACATGGTCGTGGCTTATTTCTATATGTATATATGAAAAATGATTTTCTCTTCATGGTTTTTGAGTTATATTTTTGGCGCCCTGACCGGGTAACTTATTGATGGTGCCGAATTTGGTATCTGTGGTTGTTTTAGACGAAAAAACAGTCATAGCTGTTCAACAATACTTATAACCTTCCATATTTGCCTGCCCTTAAACATGGTCGTGGCTTATTTCTATATGTATATATGAAAAATGATGTTCTCTTCATGGTTTTTGAGTGTTATATTTCTGGCGCCCTGACCGGGTAACTTATTGATGGTGCCGAATTCGGTATCTGTGGTTGTTTTAGACGAAAAAACAGTCATAGCTGTTGAACAATACTTATAACCTTCCATATTTGCCTGCCCTTAAACATGGTCGTGGCTTATTTCTATATGTATATATGAAAAATGATGTTCTCTTCATGGTTTTTGAGTGTTATATTTCTGGCGCCCTGACCGGGTAACTTATTGATGGTGCCGAATTCGGTATCTGTGGTTGTTTTAGACGAAAAAACAGTCATAGCTGTTGAACAATACTTATAACCTTCCATATTTGCCTGCCCTTAAACATGGTCGTGGCTTATTTCTATATGTATATATGAAAAATGATGTTCTCTTCATGGTTTTTGAGTGTTATATTTCTGGCGCCCTGACCGGGTAACTTATTGATGGTGCCGAATTCGGTATCTGTGGTTGTTTTAGACGAAAAAACAGTCATAGCTGTTGAACAATACTTATAACCTTCCATATTTGCCTGCCCTTAAACATGGTCGTGGCTTATTTCTATATGTATATATGAAAAATGATGTTCTCTTCATGGTTTTTGAGTGTTATATTTCTGGCGCCCTGACCGGGTAACTTATTGATGGTGCCGAATTCGGTATCTGTGGTTGTTTTAGACGAAAAAACAGTCATAGCTGTTCAACAATACTTATAACCTTCCATATTTGCCTGCCCTTAAACATGGTCGTGGCTTATTTCTATATGTATATATGAAAAATGATTTTCTCTTCATGGTTTTTGAGTTATATTTTTGGCGCCCTGACCGGGTAACTTATTGATGGTGCCGAATTCGGTATCTCTGGTTGTTTTAGACGAAAAAACAGTCATAGCTGTTGAACAATACTTATAACCTTCCATATTTGCCTGCCCTTAAACATGGTCGTGGCTTATTTCTATATGTATATATGAAAAATGATGTTCTCTTCATGGTTTTTGAGTGTTATATTTTTGGCGCCCTGACCGGGTAACTTATTGATGGTGCCGAATTCGGTATCTGTGGTTGTTTTAGACGAAAAAACAGTCATAGCTGTTGAACAATACTTATAACCTTCCATATTTGCCTGCCCTTAAACATGGTCGTGGCCTATTTCTATATGTATATATGAAAAATGATGTTCTCTTCATGGTTTTTGAGTGTTATATTTTTGGCGCCCTGACCGGGTAACTTATTGATGGTGCCGAATTCGGTATCTGTGGTTGTTTTAGACGAAAAAACAGTCATAGCTGTTGAACAATACTTATAACCTTCCATATTTGCCTGCCCTTAAACATGGTCGTGGCTTATTTCTATATGTATATATGAAAAATGATGTTCTCTTCATGGTTTTTGAGTGTTATATTTTTGGCGCCCTGACCGGGTAACTTATTGATGGTGCCGAATTCGGTATCTGTGGTTGTTTTAGACGAAAAAACAGTCATAGCTGTTGAACAATACTTATAACCTTCCATATTTGCCTGCCCTTAAACATGGTCGTGGCTTATTTCTATATGTATATATGAAAAATGATGTTCTCTTCATGGTTTTTGAGTGTTATATTTCTGGCGCCCTGACCGGGTAACTTATTGATGGTGCCGAATTCGGTATCTGTGGTTGTTTTAGACGAAAAAACAGTCATAGCTGTTGAACAATACTTATAACCTTCCATATTTGCCTGCCCTTAAACATGGTCGTGGCTTATTTCTATATGTATATATGAAAAATGATGTTCTCTTCATGGTTTTTGAGTGTTATATTTTTGGCGCCCTGACCGGGTAACTTATTGATGGTGCCGAATTCGGTATCTGTGGTTGTTTTAGACGAAAAAACAGTCATAGCTGTTGAACAATACTTATAACCTTCCATATTTGCCTGCCCTTAAACATGGTCGTGGCTTATTTCTATATGTATATATGAAAAATGATGTTCTCTTCATGGTTTTTGAGTGTTATATTTCTGGCGCCCTGACCGGGTAACTTATTGATGGTGCCGAATTCGGTATCTGTGGTTGTTTTAGACGAAAAAACAGTCATAGCTGTTGAACAATACTTATAACCTTCCATATTTGCCTGCCCTTAAACATGGTCGTGGCTTATTTCTATATGTATATATGAAAAATGATGTTCTCTTCATGGTTTTTGAGTGTTATATTTTTGGCGCCCTGACCGGGTAACTTATTGATGGTGCCGAATTCGGTATCTGTGGTTGTTTTAGACGAAAAAACAGTCATAGCTGTTCAACAATACTTAAAACCTTCCATATTTGCCTGCCCTTAAACATGGTCGTGGCTTATTTCTATATGTATATATGAAAAATGATGTTCTCTTCATGGTTTTTGAGTGTTATATTTTTGGCGCCCTGACCGGGTAAAACTGATTATCCCTGTGGACAAAACTGAGTATTGGGGAAAACAGTCTCTCTCTAGAAAAAAAAAGGTTTCAATTCTAAATATAATTTATTTCATGATTTTATTCGTTTCAAATACAGTTAGTTATTATCATCATATGAAGGCTCCAGAACAATTTTGATTTTGACATTATTGTGGAAGGCTTCTTGTAAATCCACTCGCACACTTTCCGTCATTTGCCTCAGCCTTCCATCACACACCCCTGCTACCAGTTTAGCCACCCTTGCAGAAGGACACTTGACGATAACCACAGTGTTAATCGCCTCTGAAATCAATTTATACTCTTATCAATACAATGAGAATGCTTCTTCCAATATTTCCGAGTTTCTCGGCTGTAAGGTCATTTATAACGTATTGAAAGGGTAGAGGACCCAGAACGGACCCTTGAGGCACTCCAATAATGTCATTCGAGGCAAACGAGAACAACAATCTTAATCATTCGATTCGGAAAAATACTTTAATCGATACAACGCGGACATATTTTCTATAATTTCGCAGGTAAATGGACATTTATAACATATTGGGAGAGTAGAGGGCCCAGAAGAGACCCTTGAGGCACTTGAATATTATCATTTTTGGGAAGAATACGAACCATCTTGGTCGACATTGAAATATTCCATGACAGGGTTTAGTCCATATGGAATTTCCTGTGGTAGGAAATTCAGCAGGGTAGCTTGAACGGTATTCAAAATTATCGTTTCAGAGACCTGGTCTGTCCATGTTCTCTCTGGATATAACCATTTACCTGGTTTTGCTGCTCTTATAAGATATTCTTTAACTTCTTCCAGGCCATCGCCTGAAAACATTATTCTAGAAATATATTTACTTTAACATCAGTCAGTTTAATATCAGTCAAACACGTCGAATCATAGGAACCAGTTTCAAAGAACATATATTGCTAGTTTTAGATGAATTCATGTACCTATGGAAGCGTTTGTGAAATTGGTCACAGTAACTTTTTGTGATTTTTGGACGGTTCCAAAGGATTTCTGGTAAAACTTCGTTTATCGCACTCCTATGAGTTCGGAAAAAATTTTTGGTGGAACGTACGTATTTTGACCTCCTGATCACGAATCTGAAGTCAAAACGCGGCGGTCTCAAGTATTTTCGGAGATACGGTCCCATTTTGTCTCAAAAATGCACCATTTCAAATCTCCATTTTCTGATATTAAAAACACACAAAATTAATCCTTCTTTGAGCCAAAACATCACACATGCTCACATTCACTTGTTTCCAACACTTTTTTGCATAAAAAACTGTTATTTTCACAAAAATTCGCCCTTCTTCAAAAAGTAAACAAAATATCTTTTTTCACTGATTTTCTGGTTATTTTCATTTGAGATGTTGGCAACGTCTTACCATGAGCCAAACAATCACGTTGCCAACATCATAAATACAAATTACCAGAAAATCAGTGTAAAAAGGTTGTTTTGTTTACATTTCAAAGAAGGGTGAATTTTTTGGAAAATAATGTTTTTTCTGCTGAGAAGGTTTGGAAACAAGTAAATATATGCGTGTATAGTGTTTTGGTTCAAAGAAGGGTGAATTTGGTGTATTCCTAATAGCAGAAATTTGACATGTCAAATGGTGCATTTTTGAGACAAAATGAGGCCGTATCTCCGAAAATACTTGAGACCGCCGCGTTTTGACTTCAGATTCGTGATCAGGAGGTCAAAATACGTAAGTTCCACCAAAAATTTTTTTCGAACTCATAGTGCGACAAACGAAGTTTTACCGTTATAAGGTACCTGTTAATGCAGAAACCATAAATATTTCTTGAAAAAAAGCCCATCCCTTATGATCCACATCTTTATGCTTGACTGCTTTCCCTCCTGGAATGGGTTGACCGTTTATACAATTTTCAGAGACTTGTCTCGTCAGCTCCAACAATTTCCTTTTGGATTGGAGTGCATCTACCTGAATGTACAGCGTGTTTTGAAAATAAAATGGCAACCAGATTTTTCGTGAGCTCATCACAATGGTCTGTATGATAAATGATGGAAAGTTAATAATACCTTGTTGAACACTAGGAAGCTCGGTTTGGATTTATTGTACTCTAGCAGTTTTATGATTTTGATATCAAGTCTCTCCCTAGTCCAACTGTTTGCCACATCATGTACAACTCCTATTATGTCTGCCTGTCTAGGAACATATTTTCCGTCTTTGATAAATGTTTTGTTCAATTTATACCTACAAATGAAAATTTATTGTCCAGTTCTATCATTAATTGTGAATCATAGTCAATTTATCGGAATATTTCAAATAATTTTGATTACATAATCTGCGTAGGTGAACTAAAATCATTATTTGTATTGGTAGTTTAAAAAGCACCCTGTATTTCGTAGTTTCGAAATTGACTGATTTGACTCGTAATCACGTGATCGAAATAACCAAGAAATAACCAATCCTGTCAGATGCATTTCCAGTATTTCCACTATAAAAAAACTGGTGCAAAAATGAATTGAAATTGATTGAATCCTCATTATTGATGTGAATTGTTCAAAAGAGTTGGTACTTCGAGATCGCGGGTGATATTTTTAGTGTTTCGCTACCGAAATATCAAGTGAATCAGAACAGAAAAGACGTGTTTTTTCACATTATGGAGTGTTTCAAAAGAACTAGCATGCTGTTTCTTTAAATGAGGTAGGAATGAGATAGAATAGTAATGATAGTAAATTGGACAATTTACAGAAATCACAAGTCTAAACAGATCAATTAATACTATATTTTCACTTTTTCGGCTTTTACTTATGACTTTTCAAACAAAATTAGCAAATTAACTAGATCTATCCAGGGAAATTTCAGCACAATAATTAAATTGGTAACTCTGCACTGACCTGACTCGTCTTTGACAATTGACGTAAGTTTGAAAATGGCGGAAAGTTTTGTAATTTATGCAGAATAATTTGAATTTGTTTAAAATTTGTTATCCTAGTGAAACATTGGTGAAGTGAAGGTTTCCAAAAATCGTTCAAAAATGATAACCCTTTCAGCCTAAGAAACAGGTACATAATTCCACAGAACCAAAACATAAAAAACGCTATTTTAAGCGCGCTACATCAAACCTCATTTTGCTATCTCAAGTTCAATCAGTGAATGAAGAAATCCAGAAAGTTTTTATCTGAATACTATCAAATATACATATAATTTTGGGTTTATATAATTCTTAAATATAAATCATTTGCATGGGATGGGGTACCCTTTTTTACATTCTTTTTACAATAGATCTAAACCCCTTCTGGATACTGAAGCTTTCCACAAATTAATCTCATCAATAATGCTGCAATAATTTTGCAGCTATGTTATGGACCATTATTTTCGGATTATTATTCACAAAAGTACAATAACTTTGAAGCATTTCTGGTGTAGGGTCATGCGACGAGATTTCATATCAATATTGTATATCAAGGTAGGATACTTTAACAACATAAAAATGTTTGTTTCAAAACCATTCAAAATTAAGTCATCCAAGAAAATAATGTTCCATTATGAGCGCCGAAAAAATAATGTTCATAACTCGCTCGTGAACTGAGTACTGCTTATATGATGAATGAAAATTACCAACATTTTCTGCTCCTTTTCATTGACCAGTCCAGGTGTATCCACAAAAATTATTTGGGCATCATCTTGTGTGAATATTGCCCTTGCTTTGGCCCTTGTTGTGTGAACTTTCTTTGAGGTTGCACATACCTGAATTATATTAAAAAAAGTGTTGTGGGGCCAGCAGAATTTGGACTAAATGGGGTTATGTGGAATAAGCTTGGGAATAAGCATATTTACTAACTGAAAAATACTGAAAATTTTGTTAGAAAGAAATCGGTTTTAGATGTCGAGTGGGTGTTTAAAGAATCCATACCACCTTAAATCCTATAACCAAGCCCTATTTTGCCCTTACGTGGATCGAAGGGCGGTTGAGAAAAAAAATGGGGCTTATACTTGTTTCTTCAACAGTGAGAGTGTATGTTTATGTACCTTTCGATCCATAATGTTATTTATCAATGTACTTTTGCCAGCATTTGGCATTCCTATTATGGCCACTCTGAGGACTCTGGTCTGTATTTCTGAGTTTGATTCTGTCAGAATTTCCGCAGCAGGTTCATAATTGCATGCATTTGTTATTGTACCGCATAATCTACATTGAATAAATAAATTAGAACGTTTAATGGTCCTAGCTAAAACTTTCAACATTTCGAGCTTGTTCCACTGTTTTCTGTTTTTAATTTCGGCAAAAGTGAGGTTATTTCGATATGTGCTCGACATCGAAAACCAGAAGAAGAAGCGAGAAGAGGAATCCATAGCCAACGACTCTTGGCACCCGGATGTTTTAGTAACTAATGCCAGATTGACGACGACGAGAAGAAGAAGGAGCAACGACTGACGGTTCTTCTTCTTTTTTGAAAGTTGGATGGCTTGAGCCTTGAGCTACTAGGGCTATCAGCTCAATTCAGTAACAAAGTTACAGAGTGTATCGATAAAAACTCTCAAACCAGATATTTCGAACTGTATGGAACAAAAATCTTGAGATTCAATGATAAGGCATTGTTTTTCCATCAAAATTGTACTATAAATAGCTCTGTACTTTTTTATGTCTGTGTCTTACACAAAATTTTTCTTTACAGTTCTTACAAGTGGTGAAACGGGAACTTCTCTTTGGAACCGCATAGCTGCAGACTGGTGAGTTTATCTTTGATTTCTTGGCCCCACTAGTAAGGAAATTTTTCATTTGAATTGGAAATTCAAGATTCAAAAACTGTTCTAATTATCATAAAACATGATACTGGATATATCGTATATAGATGTCCGATTCGAGTACGTATCGTGTCAGAATAATGTCCATTTTGATAAAAGAAAAATTGCTTTAGGGAAATAAAATTGTTGGTGAATATCTTTATCGATATCCATATAATATACCAGTGACCGGCAGAAAGAAAGCATTTGTCCATATCAAATGTTGACAAACATCGAACTGTGAAATCGCTTCTGAGTTCTGAACCAAAAATAAACCCCGAAAGACATTATACAGTGCATTCGTTATTTCGTGTATATCAAAACACACTCATTTTGAGATAATATATCGGTTTATATATCTCACTCGGAAAAGTTATTCTTCAGAACGATATTTCATAGCTATATACAGGGCTATTCAAATTCGAGTCTATGCATTGGGATTTCGATAACGGTAAGAGTTAGAGGGTTGGTTAAATGGGGGCAAAGATGCGTATAAAAAAATCTGACCTAGCTTCTTCGGTTCTGGAGTTATACAGGAAAAATCGAAAATTTCGAAATTCTTCTTCTGCCTATATCTTTTTATTTTACCAAGATTTTTTCAAAATTTTGCCACTTTGCCACAGCAACTTCTTGTAGCCTTTCCAAATATCTGAATAAAAATTATATACAAGGTGTCGTATAAATTGGACCACCCTCAACTTTTAATTTTCAAATACGAACCTGTATTTTTTATTGCATTTTTTTGAATGCCAAGAGTCATGTTTCATATTGACGTAGTATTTCCTTTTGAATTACAGAGTGTTTTGGAGATATTTAACTATTACCAGTAAAATTTCAACATTTTTTAAAAAATTTCCTGTATAACTCCAGAACTGAAGAAGCTAGGTAAGATTTTTTTCATCCATATGATTAAACTCGAATTTGAATAGCCCTGTATATATAGAGTTTTGAAAAACTCATCTGAGATAGGAAAATATTTGATTTTTTATTGTTATAGAAAAATATAATCAGAGAAATACATTTCTGACAAAGTAATATTTCAACTGATATTTCGTAAAGATTTGCAAGCTTCTTCAACTTCATTCAGAGAAAAATGGAGGTCACGAATTCACTGATGGCAAACACAATAATTTGCAACTCGAAAACAATAAAAGACGATGTCAATTTTTTTTCGCTAGTGAATTTGTCTCGAAAAAAGAGAAAGACATAGGAATTATGCCCACCTCTTATTTAGACACATGATATGAGTAACTCAAAATTATCGAAAGGCGTAGTTACTTATGTGTTTTTTTCACTTTTTCCGCCCTATATATATATATATATATATATGTCAATGGATATTTCTTGTATTGACATTTTTATTTTGAACTACCTGTTTGAATTTAGAATCATAAAATTATGATTTGAGGCTTCGTTTACGATGAGATGATTATTGTGAAACTCAAGATCAATACTATCACTAAAATAGTTATGACAAAAAAAGTTTCGAAACCCCAACTTTGCAGGGCTGTATTTCGCTCCCAATAACCTGATGGACCACCCTGTATAGGTATCAGATGTACCTCGCCCTTCAGGCGCCACTGAATTTCCACGCTGACAAACCTTTTCTGTGTGCGCGACCACCAGAAGATTACAGAGTCGGCTACCACTCTTCTCCGCTAATGAAAAAATAACCCATTATTATTACCGGCTTGAATAAGTATTCCTCCTTTTTGCCAGCTCTGCTCGCAAGTCCCCCCATTTCACTCGAATCGCTGCCTCAGATGGTAGGCCTTGGAAAAACAATTACTACCTAACACAGAGGAGTGAATGGGAGGCTATTAGTGAAGCCAGAGGTGCATCTAATTCGTTTAGGAAGTATAATGATACTCCTGTTGGATTGATTAAAGGCGTATATTGATGAAGAAAATAATCGAGAGGATTGGGAAAATCTCGTTAAAAAGCAACAATGTAGTGCATATTGGTGATGATCAAGCCAGTGGATAATGTTGAAAAGGGATATATTATACACGATATTGGTGTTTATTGTACCCAACTGATGTAACACAATACTCTACGTAATTAGTCTTTTAAGGCGACAAAAAGAAACACTTTGTTTCCTCTTCAGATTTTTTTTCATTATTAATGATTGACTCACTCTTTGTTATAACTCTCATCCAACTACTTGTCAAGATTTATCTCCCAAAGTGCTCAAAGTCGTCTTCTATATAACCATTATCGTCTGTTCACTGAAGAAATGACGTAGGTAACTTTTTCTGTAAGCAAGAGACATCTTTTGAACTAACCGTGAACTACTTTGATCTTGACGTTTCATCACTGTCCACAACCCAGCTATTATAGTTCCAGCAAAGATTATAATAATCTTTGGTTTCAGTCTACCAATTTATATTTATGAACCAATCGTATTTCCTGGTTCGATGAGTTTTTGATTTCGAAAATGGTTTTCTCTATTTTGGTTCTGTAATAGAGAATATAATAGCCTTTCTGAATTTCTTATTACTCGAAGGTTGGTACAATCGAACTGTCAAATGAAAGTCAGAAGAGTTTTAGGCGCAGTTTTCTTTTGAGGGATTTTGGATTTGGTGATTCTAACATTGAAAAACTCAATGTATTCATCGGTGAATTTGAATTTAGAGTGTGATTTGATTCAAATTGACCAATAAAAACCAATAAAAACATTGCATTTTTCACCGCTGGTATCGCCAAAATTAAAATTACTCAACAGTCAACTGTGGGCTTTACGATTTCAATGTCATCATTGTTACCAATCAAAGATGTGTCGATATTAAATCAATTTTTTTCAATTAAAATCTTCAAATTAATGCAAAATAGAAAAAAATTGTGCATGAACAAACGTTTTATAAGACAAGTTGTCGCACTTGTTCCTTTGGAGCACTCCTAGCTTCGCTTGTCGTACTATACGAACAACGCGTGCGACAAACTAGCGTATTATAAAACTTTGTATCATAATAGGTATACTTTCCTGAGTGAAACAATCGTGATTCATCAAAAGCATTTAATAAATTAGATAAATAATAAATATAACACTAATGTGAACATATTTACAAGTTTTGAGGATGAAAAAAATATGAATGACACCAACTACATATGATACCTAATAAATTATTGTGAATACTGCGATTTCGCAACAGTACATTGATAATCTACCTATTTACATCGTATTCATCGATATTCTCCGAGTCGAATGAAAAAAAAAAAACAAACTCGGAATGATAACTGATAACAATTTTAAATTTTTATATGATATACCTATTCGGTTAGATACCTACGAAAGAATGTAATATAATTTGAAAAAGATCCTGAGTTCATTAGGAATCGAAGCGCATCTGGTAGCGGGCTTCTTATGTGGCTTGGCCACGCCTACCAAGTAAGCGGGGCCTGCGCACAGAATTACATTATGTAATTCTGTGGGCCTGCGTCAGAAAACTGACACGCCCCCAACCGCACTGGTAAATGTTGCTAGGCAACAGACTACCTAAGCCTCCGCATTATTAATAACTAATGATGAGAATTCGAGGAAACCACTGAACTCAAACAAGAAATGGAACGATAATGCAATTCAGCAGTTTTACGCTAAATTGAATTCGCGCATACCACGTGATCATATAGCAAAATTGAACGTGGAACATGCGCAGAAACCTTTTGCACAGGACCGGTACTACCAAAGATGACAAACTCAATAACACAGCTTTTTAAACAACAGATAATTCAACAAGAACACAAAATAACAATATGAAGCCGAAAACAGCTTGCTGTAAATCGAAATGGACAAGATTCGAGAACAAAGAGCAATCAAATACAATGTAAACAAACCTTATAGGCTGACGAGTGGGCTGACGCCAACTCTTGGTTCTGTGGCTGAAATATGTAATTTCAGACATACGTTCACATAACACATCAAAAACGTAATCTCAGACGTGCCCAGCTAACCCTGGCACATATTGCGCATGTGCTCGATTCAAGGTTTATGATTCGCCTGTTGGCCGTAAATAATCCTCGCGCATCCTGCTATATTGTCGTTCAATTTCTTGTTTGAGTTCAGTGGAGGAAACTCGACGTGATATGTGATGGTAGAGACCTCTCTCGAATTGATGAAACATAAAGCTAAAGAAATTGGACGTTGGATGATGTTTCTTCTCGGACAAACGATTTATCTTACAAACAGCTCAGTCAATCAACCCGACAATCTTAAGGGTACACGTTCTGCAACACATCGCTCAACAACGAATTATAGGAATCCCTCAGCACGAACACATCCTCTGGCTTGCCGTTGAACGCAAACGCCCCAGGCAGCCTGTGAATCATCGAATCGGGCTGCGCAGGCTTGTTATTGGGCTTCTGCGGCTTGGCCACGCCCACCGAGGGGGCGGGGCGACGAGGGGGCGGAGCCTGCGCCGCGGGAAAGCCCTGAAACGCCCCCGACCACTGGTAGACGTTGCCGGGCTTACCATTGGCCACAAATGACAGTGGCAGATTGACGAAGGGCGACACCTGTTGCTGGTGGGAGGGCTGCGAAACGTAGCCCAGCCCCGGCACGAAGACGTAGGGCTGCGGCGGCAGGCGGATGTAGTAGATGGGCGAGTTGTAGGGCTGCGGGGGGCGTGGCAGGGTGCGGCTGAGGTCGGCTTCCTCCAGGTCCATTGGGTTGTAGGCGTGGTCTAGGTCGTAGGCGGAGTCATAGTCCAAGAAGGGGAGGTGCTTGGAGCGGCGTTCGGTGGGGGCGGATTGGACCAGATTGAGGACCGCCAGGGAGGTGAAGATGTGCAGGGAGCACTTCATCTGGAACAATACAGGGTGTTGTGAGGCGATGTTGGATCACATATTAGAGAACCTTGCAGATGAGACAGTCAGACAGAGCGAATAAAATTAGAGAGAGATTAAAAAAGTCCAGTCATAGATATGCGCAGGCGCTGAAATATTGATCGAGTTTTGTTCACATCGTTGTCATCATTTTGTTGGTTAGGTTACAAATGTTTTCATTTTACACGATCCACTATTCTGGATGGGTTCATGTTCTCACAATGCATAACATATTTTCCATAATCTACAATTCAAAAGGAAGAAAACGACCTGTAATCATAGCAATATACTTTCATTATCTGTGAATCAGGTACAATGATATGTTTATTGGCAATAGTTACTGTGAATATAAAGATTACAAATCATCTTCAAATAAATCGGAGAATATCAAATTACCATTATTTTGCCAAAGGACGAAGAACTGTGAGTATTTATTTATATTGAGTGATATTATTGACTTCAATCAAACCTTTCCATTTGATGAGAATATCACCATTTTTGCTATACCTATACTGCTGTCACATTTCAAAAGTTGAGGAATTTAGAGTCTAATCATTTATTAGATTATTGAATCGTGTTTTATTTTTCCTGATGATAAAAATGGATGGACCACATTCGAATAATTCGAATTTAATCGTAAAATTCCTGATAGAAACTCATTTCTGATGACAACTTGTTCATAATATATATCACTCAGAAGTAGGTAACCTTTTTTTAAATTGGTGTTGATTATGCATTACTGAAATGGCAACATTGCACATCAGTAGTTCCAGCGGTGACAACAACTATCCGGCAACTGCGATGCGCAAAATTTAAAGGTCCGAGGTCAATGAAACGGATGTCGGTACATCAAACAAAATGGGCGGAGTGTCTCATCTGTAATCTGTGGTTGGGTCTTCGGACGTTTTGTTTTAGTTTCGTGAGTTTAGGTTTGATCATTTTGGTCTTGGGTTTCCCGTAGGAACATTCTGGTATGAACTCGGTTTGATCTGACGTGGGGATACCAAAGAAGTGTTTTGTTAGCGTCCGCGATGAAGTTGTTTTTGACATTTCTGAAGATCTCTGATGGTGGTTCGTTTCTGCATGTCTGAGAACTAAAAAAGTTGTCTGTGGTGACAAAAAGTGGAATCTTGTTTATGATTATGATAAAAACATGGCGTGCACCAAAGTTTTATGTCAGTTGTCTAGAGTTTGCGACATTCGTTTTGATATAAAATAACGAGTACATCAAAAGTATTTTCTCAAGAAAAGCGTACCTATAATTATTAATCTTGTCCATAAAATGATCTATCAAAACATAGAACTGTATTCTTGACTGACTGTCATTTGTCACTCCATTCTTGATAACCCTGAACTGTCAACTGTCATGCTGTCAACGCATCGCATACCTAAATAGCGGGAAATTCTAATTTTGCATGTGTAATGGGGCACCGTTTACAATTTAAATCATTGTTTAATTGTTAATGTGTTTTGGTTCGTATCCAGGAGAGTTGAATTCATCCCAGGAAATAATTCAACCTATTGATTAAAATGTATCTACTGGTAATAATAATAGTGGTAGGATAGCGTTAGAGGTTGTTCTTGCTGCAAGAGACACGTGTAAGAATAAGATGAAACAAAATCACCAACAATTCCAACATTAATAGCGTAATAAGTATAATACCTACTCCCCAACAATCAACATTGTCTTGTTGTACGATATTTCACATCACATACCTGCTGTGTGAATGAGAACTAACAGAATATGTTGGGAGCCAATTTTTCTAGCAACCAGACGGTTATGTGGGAATTATGCATATTAATCAATCAAGCCTCTGGTACGTCCGTTACCCACATAAAATGACGTAAAAAAATACACAACACTAATTAACGTTGTAATAAGTGTTAACGGTGCACCTCTAGGTACTTATATGCCAGAGTACACGGAAAAATTGGTGCGATTTATGCGAGAAGCTGTAAACATACGGTGTGAAGAAGTCGAGGAAAAACATTCGGAGAAAAACACTCACTGCATTGTCAAAATAAAAATCGAAATTTCGAGCTAACATATGAGATTTCAGAGTTTGAAGGTCGAAATCTCTGTACTTTCGTGAAAATCAAGGAAACATTTTTCTCTAGAATCCGTCAGATGGTATCTGGAAGTTTCTCCCACCATTATTTCTTCTTTGCTTTGAATGTCCATATGGAGAGATAGTTATCGATAATGTAACTTCAATTTTGAGATATTTCGTGATTTGAATTCGAGATAATTAGATAATAGAACTGAAATTTTGAGATGAAATATCGAAATTATGGGAAATAAGTTGAAATTCCGAGATAAAAGTCAAAGTTCCGAGATGATAGTCGAGATTTAGGAACAAAGGTCAAGATTTTGAGATGAATCTTTGAGATGAAAGTCTTGATTTCGAGTTGAAAGATGGTATTTCATGATGAAACATAGAATTTCGGGTTGAAAATTTCGAGTTAGAAGTTAATAGGTATGTTTTGAGTTGAAGTTTCTGAATATGAATTGAAATTTTGAAACATGAGTCGATATTTGTAACTAATAGTGAATTATAGAGGTGGAAGTCGAGATTTGGAGATGAACATTAATATTTCGAGTTGGAAGTGAATATTCAAAATGAAAATTTCTTGTTGAGATTCGGGATCTCGATCGGTATTCATGGATGAAAGTCAAAATTTTGAAGTTATTGTCTAGATTTTAAGATGAAAATCAAAATTTTCTCTTGAGAATTGAGATTCATGGATAAAAGTCAAAATTTTGAAGTTATTGTCTAGATTTTGAGATGAAAATCAAAATTTTCTCTTGAGAATTGAGATTCATGAATAAAAGTCAAAATTTTTAAGTTATTGTCGAGATTTTCAGACGAAAGTCGAAATTTTGAGTTGGAAGTATACAGAAATTCGTAATTTCGTAAATGAGATTCATGGATAAAATTCGAGATTCTGAAATGAAAGTCGACATATTGAGTTGGATGTCAGAATTTCGAGATTACAGTTGAAATTTATGAATGAAAGTCTAAATTTTGCGATTCAAGTCGAAATTTCGTGATTGAAGTCGATATTTTGAGATGATAGTCGAGGTTTTGAGGTAAAATCAGAGATTTTGAAATGAAAGTCAAAAATTTGAGTTGACATTGAAGTCGAAATGATGTGATCAAAGTCAAGATTTTGAAATTGATGTCGAGATTTTGAGATGATAGTCAATGTTTGAATATGGAATTAGAGATTTCGGAATAAAAGTCGAAATTTCGAGTTAGAAGTGATTTATGAATGAAAGTCGAAAAATCGGGATGATACTCAAGATTTTGGGATGTACCCAACTCGAAATTAAGTTCAAAATCGAAATTTGATGATGACCATATCATGAAAAATCCGTACAATTTCCGTACAACCAAGGCACGCTTTTACACCAAGTATAGGCTCTGACCTCGCAGATATCACCACGAATAATTGCAAAAGAACGGAAGCACACACAATGTCTCGTTGTGATAATTGTTCGATGCTCGTTAATCGTGGAATTTATGGCGCCAGTAAATAATGGGGAACGGTACTATCTGCGACATTGTCTTAGCCGGGAATGCGATCCTGATTGTGAAAAAAAAAAAACGATCCTCGTCGGGCCGAAAAGATTGCAGCGCTCACTGTGATGCGGATACAACTATAGGTACAAGGCGAATACATCATGGAAATGCATCACGATGTCACGACGAACATTTCAGAGGTGTAGGGAAAAAACAGAGAAATAATGGATAGGAAAATCATGTATTGGTTCTACAAAAATAGCTATTTGTATATTCAGAGAGTCAAGTGATAGATTTGTTAGAAAAGCTGAACTATAGCCTCGATGTATACAGATCTTAGTTGGAGTTGAAAGTAGGCACAACTAAATGGTAGCTATGTTTATTTCAGACTAAAAGACACAGGACACAAGGTGGTTAAGACATATGACATGGAGCATATGACATAGGACAGTGGTTGTCACTGTCAAGCAACTGTCATGCAATACATGGAATACCTACCTCGCAGGTTATTACTACCTTTACCAACTTATTAATAATAATAATACATGAATAACAACAAGATTGCCGCTCTTTCGAGTGTGACAATAAGATACTTTGCGTTCGAAATACACACCAGATTTTTTCTACAATCGCAGGTCCTAGACAAGAATACTCGATACTGTATTCCTACTACTGGTTCTTCTCAAACGACCAACATAGAGTATGAAGTATAATTGAAATTTAGTGGTGTAAGTCAATATTATTATTGAAAATATGACAAGTTTAGGATACTTTCTTTTATATCTATCTATCTATCTATCTATCATTTCGCACTATAAACTATTACACAAAATAATATTTTATTTCGCACTAGAGCGATACATTTTATAAATATTCATCTCCACGCTATGCGATTGATGCGATTACCTATGACATATCTACAAACGAATTCATAACATTGTAGTGTCAATGTGATTTTCCAAGTAGATAGGTACCGAATCGTATAATTTGTTCAGTTTTCTTTGCTGCAATGTCATCTGACGATTAAATGTTATATTCTACTCCCCCAGAAGTATGCAATTCAGGTGTGATAAAAGAAAATGGTAGAATTCCGTCAGCACCGAACAATTGTTCAAATATTACTATCGATAATTATTTTTTCAATATTTCATAAATACAGACCGAAATGTACCAAAATGTGTTCTCTTTGTGTGATACATCTTTCTTATATGATGCTTATATTCTTCAGGCAATTGAATTGGTTTCCTGTAAAAATGAGTTGTAAGAAGGTAATACAGTCATGTGAAATTAAAATCCCACACATACCTATCTTTTTCATGTAGGTCGTCGGAAAAAGTATAGTGTACAACTCGTGCGGAAATTGGATATTTCATAGTTTCTAAGGCCCTTTTGAAACAAAAGAAATATTAAAATATACTCGTCTTCGCCCATTGAAAATTTACAAATCAAAATTGTTGCTTGCAAAAATTGCAAGGCTGTTTTTCAAGAGTTGTTCGCTCTAAATCCTGACTGATAATCCATCAGTGAATGATTATTCTCTATATAGTTAGTAATTTGTGAGTAAACTGACACTATTTTGCTGTTTACAGATTCAAAAGCTCGTCTAGCACTTTTTTCTATTCGGATAGCATTTTGGAGTAGTACATATTTGTAGTAAAAAGCAGATGTTGATCGCCATTTCAACACAGAAGACACTGGCAACAACTAGATCAGTAAAAAACAACAGCTGTGATATTCGCTTTGGTCTAGCCTTTCCTAAAATATTGTTACGATCTTCATGGGTAGAAGTGAACGACGACTGGGTTTAAACTGACAGACTAATTTATAACAACTATTCATTTTGGAGGTTACGATCGTAACGCAACGTCGTATTCAACTGCCTGCTGCCATTATCTGGCCCTGTATATATATCGTGGTTGAGTTGTTGTAGAACCTTCTTGAACTGTCACTTTCCTGTCATCTCTCTCCATTTGATGGTTTCCAGGATATTCCATCCTTTTCTGTTCTAGATCATTCAGGAGGATATTTTGATATCGGCGATACTTCTTCATGACTTTGCCGAATTCCATTACAATATGCTAGATACTCGCCTCAAGCTGTTAAGTTTTTGGATGAAAGAATCAGTTTCCCTTATTCCATTTAGCAATAAGTGAAAGTTGAAGAATCAATGGAGCATAACGCGTTCAAAGCTTCCTCGTAAAAATAGCAGCATCCACTTCCATTTCTTTGAAAGAAATAGTTCTCCATCAGTTCTCATGAGAGTTGATCGACATTGGTGTTTTCAGCATGTAAATGCACGGTCCATTAGTCTAAGTGCTCAATATAAACAAGATTAATCCATGGTTGACACTTCTACACGGCCGATAATATCTCTGGAAAGATTGATAACCAAGTCTAAGTCTCACAAATTGCACCGATGCATTCATGAATTTCAATGTGCAGTCTGCTTGTTGTGGCTCTGATGCAAAGTGGGGCATAACGAAGGAAGGATATAAAAGGAGGAAATCGTTGATATCGGCGACATTTCCTCGTTGTCCGATTTCGGAAAAAAATTTCCGTTTATTTGTACAGGGTGGACAAAAATGGAATTCATCCAGTCATTGAAATTTTGTCTGAGTTAATTCATGTCGTCTTTGTTTTTCTTGCCTTTGATATAGCCCCGGAAGAAAATTCCAGTGGTTTTTAAGTCATGTGGCCGTTTTTTGTTTCAAACTCTTGAAAATAGCTTTATTATGAGCAGCGATTGAAATATATCATCTCAGATGCAATATCACAATTTTTGTCATTTCTTTTACTCGTTATTTTCGTAACTGCGACATTCTGACTTTAACGATTAAATGATTTAATTTACATTATGACAGAAACAGACAGACAAACCCTCTGTCAAAGATCACACCAGCCTACTTGGAATTTTAATATGAAAAAATGCAAGAAGAAATCTAGTCAAATATTACCTGACTTTAACATCAAAAGTGAAGAATCCTCTCCTGAAATTATTTTTATCTACCTATAAGCTGAGGTGTATCATATTTTCATCAACTATCCTGTTTTCTTTTTCGGGTTTCTCAAAAGGTCCTTTGAAGAATGTTCAAAAGAATCCAAGGAAAGATATTCACTGACTCTATATATAACACTATAAACACACTTTTGGTATATGCATTCATCTGATGCTACTGATAATCATAGGCATTAAAAAATACAGTTGTTTTTATATGGCGCGTAAGGCAACTGGATTTACTATTTATAAAATTTTCAATTTTCTGATCTGATCTACCAAAGTCGTGATGCAGTTCAAACGTATCATCAATTCGATGTGGGCTATTATTTTTCGTCCAATTTCAAATCATGTTGAGCGCTTCCATATTTGGACGTACTTGAATATTACCTCTTACCTTTGTATACGCAAGAAGAATGTGATTGCATCACAAAATATCAAGACTTCCAAATTCGGGTAACTGAAACAGATGAATTTGTGCATGTTTGAACAGAGCCGGACCAAAATCTTCATTCCATACCAAAAGAACAAAAATTATCTTTTTATGATTTCGTTTTTTTTATCACACAAAGAAGGTTCACCCCCATATAATGTTGAATGGTCTTATTCCACTATTTTCCTATTTTCAGCCATACAACTCTTAAAGCGAATTTCCACCAAACGGAAAAAACCGCAACAAAACAGCAACTGTATTAATTTCGACAAAACAAAAACTTCTGTTGTCAAAATGAAAAACATTTTGAAGACTTTGTGTCGCCAGTTCATGTTTCTGTTTTTGTAAACAGAGTTTGCTGTGTAGAAACGGCTGGCGACAACAGTTCACTATTTTGTTCTGGTAGTGGTATTTGACTAAAACAAGTTTTTTGTTTCCGTTTTTGAAACTGAAACTAGTCGCAAGCGAGTCTTTTTTGTGGAAATCCGCCTTTATGGCCCTCATGAACTTTATTTTTCAACTTGTTTTCTGTTGGACTTTTATCAATTATTTCCTACAAATTAACTACACAAAAAACAGAGGGTGGGAAAATGAAAACTTTCACCCAAACGTTTAACCCTGTGGCTGGAAAATGAAAGTTTCAATCCGAAAAATTGGGGTGGAAAGTTTACATTGGCCCACCCTGTATATCAAATAGAGTGAAAAGAACACTCAATAAGATTAATGAATATTTCGATCATATTATAACAACGCGGTATCGAAATTGGAACAAAGAAAAAAATGTTATCGTAGGTATATGAATTTATTTAATCACATAATGAGAAGCACTCGTTAGTAGAAGTTGGCATTCAAAGGAGGCCATTAGAAACAGTTGAATCTTATGGGCATTTCTAGAAGCAAACGGTATTCTCTGATCAAAATGCTCTTCAAAACAACCGCCATATGGTCCTTTTAATCCGAAATCGATGAGGAATTCACGTTTTGGCGGTCACAAATTATATATTAACATAACTGCAAATTGAACGGTCGAGTCACGTAAGTAGTAGATAGTGATCGAATTTGGAATATGAAGCAGTAGAAAAAACTGCGACTATGTCTTCATTAAGGAGAAAGTAATCTGAATTGGTTGGACGCAGAGAGGCTTGAATTCACAATTTTAATGTTTCATAAAACATGAATTTTGACACGGTAAGTGAAACTTTTTTTTTGTTCGAAAATAGTGCAAATTTCACAATACACGCAAAGAAAAATACAGTGATGAATACACATTAAAAAAATACTTGACGTTATAGTGCATAGTTTCGAAATCCCCGGCAATTTACTTCGTTTAGTTCGATTATGGGATATGCACTTTCTGTATCTTCTTATACATATAATGAAAACACATGCGAAACACATAAAGAAAAAGTAGTTTTTCCTACGACCACGTATGAGAACGTCAATAATCACACCGTTTTGTTATTCAGAATTCATATTATTTATTGAAATTTCTGTCTCGTTTTGAATTATACCGAGAACTCTTTATCTAATAATTTCAATGTGTCTGATACACATAACCTCTGAATTCACTTTAAAACTGGAACCCCTATACTCTTTGCTGGAACTATTTCGATGTTGATGACAGCGGGTGAGATCATTCAAAAGAGTACGGCTACAGTTTTATGCGCGGTTTGCTGCTTGCATCAGTTTGATAACCTGGTATTGGAAAAATCAGCGGTTTTTGTTCGTCAGCGACTCTCAGAATTATGTTTATTGGAATTGAAATCCGAACTATGATTTCCCTTGAGAATTGCAAGTTTTGAATAAATAACATCCTGTTAAATCAATATTTCTATGAACGTTATCTGAGTTCAAATTTCTATACTAAACTACGCAACACTAATTACGTCGCACCCCAAAATGATGCCCCTGTTTGAATTGGAATAACTTTTTTCTGCTTTGTTCAATTTGAATTCTGTTTAAACTGTTCGCTAGCTCAGTCCTTCAGCATTGATCTCGCACTTCTTCGATACATATGGTTATGTCCTTAAAATTGCTACAGGATGTTTTTTGAAACTGTGCAAAATTTCGGAATTTTCAAAAGGATCCCAAATGAAGAAAAACATTGTTTTTTCAATTTTAGCAGCGGAGGCATGAAGATGATCTCAATGACTTCAGACACTTTCAAAATGGTCCTTTCATCTCTTTTATTTACAGAGTGATCTCAAAAAATCGATTTTTTGGTTTTCCAGTCATAACTTTTTTCCACGTCAACCGATTTTCAAAATCTCTGGCTCATTTTGAAGCTAAAACCTCAGATGAAGCGATATACAGATCAGAATTGACTCAAAATGAACATTCAAGACTGAGGGTCTCCTCAAAGATGACCCAAATCTAAAACACCCTCTAAATCCCAGCAGGGATGAGAATTAAACGAAAATCAACTTGTTTTCGGAAGGATCATTCATTCTGGATACGTTCAGATCCTTTCAGTTTTCAGTAGTCGAAAATTATGCATGAATAAACCCAATTGAAACGACATGTTTCCGAAAAAAAATCAGACCATTGTTTGCCTGAAATGCATGGCCCGTAACCAACGTAACGAAAATCACAATAAGTGACTGACAAGTCAGGTTAATTAGACGTCAATTTTGATTCTGGTAAGAATAAATTACTCGTTTCAATGCCGCATCTAAAGCCCGACCAGCTGGAACTGATTCATCAAATGGCAGAACGAGGATTATCCAACCTCCAGATTGCCAATCTGCTGGAAACAACAGTGAGATCTGTCCAAAGGGCCCACTACCGAGCTAACGCTGGGGATATTCAATACCGACCGAGGGGGCCAAGAAGGGGCACAACAAGAAGAACAACTCCTGCTCAAGACCGCCTCATCGGAAGATCGGTACGGAGGACCCGGACTTCAACCGCCCCCAAAATTCGTCGAGAATTAATCGATGCAACCGGTGTACAGGTTTCTAGTCAAACAATCCGACGCCGGATCCATGATATTGGCTTGCATGCAAGAAGACGAGCAGCCTGCCCCTTACTGAAACCTGTACATCGAGCAGCAAGGCGATTGTGGGGACAAGTACATCGAAACTGGGGAATAGCAGAGTGGAGTAGGTGTATGTTTACGGATGAGAGTAGGTTCAACTTGTTTCGAAAGGATGGGCGCATGTTAGTATGGAGAGGAAGGAATGAACGGTTCCTGGAAGAGAATATGGAGGCAAGGGTGGCTTTTGGTGGTGGAGGCGTGACTGTGTGGGGTGGAATATCGAATAATTGGAGGAGTGAATTAGTGATTTTGAGAGGAGAGAGTATGAATGGTGAGAGGTATGAAGATATGTGTTTGAGGGATATCGTGGTCCCTTACGCCGCAAATATAGGCGAAAACTTTATTCTCGTTGATGACAATGCGAGACCGCATAGGGCTCGCACTGTCAACGAATTTTTGAGGGATCACGGTATAGAGAGATTGGACTGGCCACCTTTGTCTCCGGATATGAATCCGATAGAGCATGTCTGGAGTCGTATAAAATTGAAATTGAAAGAAAGAGAAGGCCGAATGGAGAATTTGGATGACTTGGTGACTGCGGTACAGCAAGAATGGGCGGCTATTCCCCAGGAATTCATCGGAGGTCTGATAACCAGTATGCCGAATAGGGTCGAAGAAGTGGTTGCCAAGAGGGGAGGACCCACTAAATACTAATTTTTTTTCATGTACTGTTATCCAAGTTACCATTTCTTCTTCTTATTGATTATTAAAAATTCAATAAAACTTGTTTTCTTGCTCTTGCTTACTTACACAATCAATGCTACACGATTGAAAGAAAAACCGCTATTGTGGAATGAGCCTCAGCTGATCAGGATTGTCAGTCACTTATTGTGATTTTCGTTACGTTGGTTACGGGCCATGCATTTCAGGCGAACAATGGTCTGATTTTTTTTCCGAAACATGTCGTTTCAATTGGGTTTACTCATGCATAATTTTCGACTACTGAAAACTGAAAGGATCTGAACGTATCCAGAATGAATGATCCTTACGAAAACAAGTTGATTTTCGTTTAATTCTCATCCCTGCTGGGATTTAGAGGGTGTTTTAGATTTGGGTCATCTTTGAGGAAACCCTCAGTCTTGAATGTTTATTTTGAGTCAATTCTGATCTTTATATCTCTTCATCTGAGGTTTTAGCTTCAAAATGAGCCAGAGATTTTGGAAATCGGTTGACGTGGAAAAAAGTTATGACTGGAAAACCAAAAAATCGATTTTTTGAGATCACTCTGTAAATAAAAGAGATGAAAGGACCATTTTGAAAATGTCTGAAGTCATTGAGATCATCTTCATGCCTCCGCTGTTAAAATTGAAAAAACAATGTTTTTCTTCATTTGGGATCCTTTTGAAAATTCCGAAATTTTGCACAGTTTCAAAAAACATCCTGTATCAATTTTAAGGACATAACCATATGTATCGAAGAAGTGCGAGATCAATGCTGAATGACTGAGCTAGCGAACAGTTTAAACAGAATTCAAATTGAACAAAGCAGAAAAAAGTTATTCCAATTCAAACAGGGGCATCATTTTGGGGTGCGACGTAATTAGTGTTGCGTAGTTTATATTCTGATGCAAATAGATAATTTTTGAACATTGAAATCCATTCTTGACAGTATCACCAACGAGAAGATTCTTTGGTATCACAGATGTTTGCAAACAGTCAAGGACGCACTAACTCGAGTAACTCGTACGCGCTTGCGCACTACATACTTCTATGGTTCTGTATTCCTGGTTGCGTGATTACTGGCGCTAGCAGGCGTATGGTGTCAAGGTTGTTTATGTACGCTGGTGTCAATATCAATAAAATTTGTCCAAACTATAAACTAACTCAATCAATCAGTAATTCACATAATGAGGGATTGTCGGAGAAGTATTCAAATATCATCTTGAATATGGAAATAAACAGTACTTGATATTGAATCAAAACCACCTGAAATTCTAGAGACCGCTCAAGTTACATTTTTTACAAGACCTCCCGCGAAATGAAAGTATTCGGAGTCGTAGGAAAAATAGTGTACAAAACTCGTTGAAAAGTGCATTTTCTTCACTCGTTACGTTTCCGCACTCACCGCTACGCGACTCGTGCTAAACGACTACTCGTGTGAAATATGTCACTTTCCACACTTGTTGTGTAATATACTATTCTCGTTCAAGGGCACAAAGTGACAGCATTTGCATACAGGGTGTCCCCTCTCAATTGGAAAAAACTTCTGGGGCATATTGAGGAACCATAGACAAGCAGTTTGAGATAAGAGACTGATGTCCGGAAGTGCATGGTTTTCAAAATACAGGGTGTCAAAGTTTTTTTCAAAAAACTTTTTTTTATTAATATTTCAAAGACACGTTAACCGATTTTCTTGAAATTTGCTAGTGATGTAAGCTTTAATAAGACGCTCAGTTAGCACTGATTAAATGTTAATTATGACTTCCAGTGGCGCCCCGGGGGACAGTGTCACGAATAAAAATGACAAAAAATGTACGCTGCTGACTTTTTTTAAAAATTTTATATATTTTTTAGAAAGCTCAGTTAAAAATACAACTTTTTTGTCACTTGATATTTTTTCGTATCTCTCTCCGTTTTCGAGAAATTTTTTTTATTAAAAACTTTATTGAAAGGTTCATTATTATTAGAAAGAAAAACAAGGAGGCTTTTTTACAAATAATTTATTATTAATTAGTGGAGCAAATGATCAAAGTGTCCACCATGCATTTCGATGCATTTTCTGCACCTGTCGAGCCAGGATTCGCGCACCCGAGCAAACACGCCTGGATTGTTCGCGATAAATTCAGCTGCCACCACAACTCTAGCAACTAGGTCCTCCATGGTCGGCACAGGAGTTGCATAGATCAACCGTTCCATTTCGCCCCAAAGAAAAAAGACCAGGGGGGCCAAGTCCGGCGACCTTGCTGGCCAAGGGACGGGACCACCTCTACCAAACCACCTGTTGTTGTAGGTTTGGTCGAGGTAACCTCTCACGGTGCGCGCAAAATGCGCTGGACAACCATCGTGTTGGAACCAGGCCTCTCTACGCAACTGGAGGGGTACATCTTCCAGCAGCTCGGGCAGAATATCTCGCAAAAAAACTAGATAGTTATTCCCGTTGAGGTGATCAGGTAGAACGTACGGCCCAATCAAATGGTCGCCAAGAATACCTGCCCAAACATTAACACCAAACTTCTGCTGATATCCTCTGATGTGCGTAGCATGGGGATTTTGTTCGCTCCACTCGTGGTTATTACGAGGATTGAATGTCCCCTCGCGCGAAAATCCTTTTTTTTTTAAGATAATTAAGTACTTAGAAACTGACACTTTTACTAAAGTTTGACATGTTTATGTGTTACCATGACAACATTGTTTTGTTTTAGATTTTCAGATAATGAACCTTTCAATAAAGTTTTTAATAAAAAAATTTTCTCGAAAACGGAGAGAGATACGAAAAAATATCAAGTGACAAAAAAGTTGTATTTTTAACTGAGCTTTCTAAAAAATATATAAAATTTTTAAAAAAAGTCAGCAGCGTACATTTTTTGTCATTTTTATTCGTGACACTGTCCCCCGGTGCGCCACTGGAAGTCATAATTAACATTTAATTAGTGCTAACTGAGCGTCTTATTAAAGCTTACATCACTAGCAAATTTCAAGAAAATCGGTTAACGTGTCTTTGAAATATTAATAAAAAAAAGTTTTTTGAAAAAAACTTTGACACCCTGTATTTTGAAAACCATGCACTTCCGGACATCAGTCTCTTATCTCAAACTGCTTGTCTATGGTTCCTCAATATGCCCCAGAAGTTTTTTCCAATTGAGAGGGGACACCCTGTATATCAAGTAAGTATCCTAAACTTGTTGCAATCCTCAAAAAACATCAGTCGGTTGAATACAAAGCAAACATAATATTTACTGAAAAAGGTATAACTTTCATTACTTCATAGTGGTTGTTTGAGAAGCACCAGCATTAGTAGTAATAAAGTATCGAGTTTTCTTGTCCAGGAACTGCGATTGTGGAAAAAATCTTGTGTGCATGTATTTCGAACACAATAACTGTATTTGCGCTCTAAATACACAAATATAGATAATGTTGAGTTAACTATGATTGCGATCGCGAAGAAGTACTATAAATGGCTACCACCTACTCCAAATTTTAAGTCATCAGACGGATATTTTCAATCGTGTACCTACTGGGATTGAGTGTTATATTTGACATTTCTCCGACAGACAAGAAGAAGACGAAGAATCGCTTTCTTTAAAAAACTGTTCACGTGTGGACGACCATGAATGATTGAAATCATTAGATATCGATCGACTTTACTTCAAATGAGTTGAAGCATCAAATATTCCACTGATTGTTTCAAATTTCATGCTGTATTAACTTGATGGAAATTTCTAATTATCAACTCTTACATACCCGTTATTTTTAATAAGGATTTCTATTCATCTAGAATGACTTCGACTTTATGATATACCTTCATCAATTATTCGACTCCATAAATGATAATAAATATTCTTCGATTAGTACAAGCGATAATTGAAAATATTTGCGATTTAATCATTAAGATATAATGATAACGAGTCAAGTTTATTGTGAAGATTCATTAATTGTATCGTGATGGAGATTATCTCGGATGAAGAATTCCAATAATGTCATTTATTATCTCATTTTAATTTCGAGATTTTCTCGCCATAGACGCCATTATGGCAAATGAAAATGAAATGTATGTATTTTTTTATTGATTGGTGTGACAAAGTTTGGCTGGATATTTTCCCAAATTTTACCGACCCTGTATATCAAGCAAACGGTAATATGAATTTTCAGATTGCGACTACTGTAACCATTGTTTAGAAGACAATGCCTAACAGAACGGTGAAAATGGTATACATCAATATCTAATTCATAATTTCACTATGAATAATATTTAAGCTGAATTAATTCCAATAGTGTCTAATTAGCGGAATCAGAATCATTTTTCTCTGTTGTGATGATCATGATTAACGAAACATTGTGTCTTCTAACAATGATTGATAATGGAATGCCAGCTATAATAATAATAGTCATACAGTTCATCTGAGCCATATCAGATCAGGTGTAGAAAAATTGCTGCATAAAATGATTGTCATCATTTGTCATTGAAGCTGAATTTTTTCACAGTTACATGACCTTTCCTTGAACGAAAATCGGACGCGCTTTCTGGATTATTTTGGAGGATGTTCGATTCAATATTTGGAAATTAGATTTTCCAACAAGTGACCCCTGGAACCCCATGGATTTTTTAGATATCGTTTATCATAGTCCTCCTCGATGACTGCTGTATATATGAAAGTTCTATGTACTGATTATCAGAAAAGAACAAATAGAGTTTGGAATGAAGCCTTTGGCTTTCTTCTCTTCAATTATTATGTGTCGTGGGATCTTCCTCATTTTTGGGGAAAGTGGACTGGCAATAGAAATGGATTCACGTAATTCGGTTTTCATGCGGTTGTACTTTTTCTTAGGAGGTTCTTGTTTTAGCAGAAGAACTGACGAGGCGAATTATTTTCCGCATTCTACCTCATATCATGACAGTTCGTTTCGTGACATACATATTTAATAACAATGGTCTGGGAATTAGTGCAAAAATATGTGAGGTTCAATATTCAAAGACAAAAGCACCACAATGTCGTGAAAATTCGAATTTTCTATAAATGTATAAATTACGTATTTCTCTATCGATGGATGAATACCTGAATGTGTGAATTATTAATATCGTGAAAAAAATATGAACTATTACATTTTTCGCGAAAAAATCAGGTAAATATTCTCACTGTTGTCAAAAAATAATTGTATTGTGATCAATTTCTAAAATTCTTCCAAAAAAACGTGTGATCTTGGTTCTTTTCTATACTTTCATATTCTAGAATGAACATTAGAAGAAGGTTTGTTCTGAATAACTATTATATAAACTCCGAGAGCTCTTGATGTCAAATTGATGAAGGTGTGTATTTGGTCAACATAAAAATAACTTATGTTCTGGTTCTCACAAAAAGGGATATCCTGTAATGTTCAGAGAACATTGTGAGAACCAAGGGAAAGAAGGTAGGAGTTGGTGTTCTTCTTAAATTTCTTGAGATCGTATGCCTCGGGGAACACCTCCCTATGCAATGAGTTCCAAAGTCTCGATGTTCGTTGGATGAACGAGTCTTTGAAAAGGAACGTTCTGCAGGTCTCTAAAGTGACCACGATGGGGTGTGAAGACTGAACTTGGCGGGTTAATCTCGAAGAGACTGCTAATGTTGGAACGATTGTTGATATTTCAGAAGTGCATTGCCCATGAAAATATCTATAAAATAGAGATAAATCGCCAACTTTTCTACGGTGTTCCAGAGAAGTGAGCGAGTTTGTAAGCGAGGCATCACCGACGAGACGAATTGCCCTTTTTTGGATAGAATCCAATAGTTTCAGGATATGTTCAGGTGCCGCACTCCTAATATGGGAACAGTATTCCAGGACAGGTCGGATATGTGCCTTATAGATCATAAGCAGCTGACTGAAAGTGAAATAGCTCTTGGCTCGAAACAGAAAACCAAGTTTTTGGGATGCGCTTTTGGCAATGGACCTCACGTAAAAGGTTATTGCTGATAGTAACGCCAAGCATCGAAATGGATGACTTCAATAGTATGGCTGACTGAATTATGTTGGGCACAGTGGGATCGGCTTAGTTTTGTTTGTATTGAATTCTACCAGGTTATTAGAACCCCACTTGAGAATTGTTGCTACTCGCTATTTTCCAAAAAATCGACCATTTTAAACTTATTACAAAGACAAGAACAGTTAATACCATGGAACATGTATTCGTTGTTGACAGATGTCATGAAATTTTGGCGCGCACGGTCATGATCATAATATTATTAAAGTTGGAAACTTCGAGAGCTAACAATTTTTAGCATGAATTTAATATTGTTGTATAAATGGTACCATTTGATTTAATTGTTTCAAATTTCGACTTATAATTTTAAAATCGTGTTGACTGAATGCACCCTAAGCCGTTATTTTATTTCTAAAGCATGCCCATCAAGATTTACTTACTATTATTCAGTCGTACAATATCAATCAACCACCTACTCATAACTGAATTCACGCGCTGAAAAAAAAACCTCTACAACGCTACCCCCGATGCGAGCTCTAATTCAACACCACCCCAATAATGAACCAATCAATCATCGCAAACACCCACCTTGATGGAGTCGGCAGGCAGGCAGGCAGCAAGCAAGCAACAGGTGTTCGAAGATGCACCAACTTGTCAGTGCCTAGCGCGCGCGCGATTCGTTCTGTGGCACGGCACCAAACAAAGCGGAGGCGGCCTTGATGGGCGGCCTTGCGCTACTGTTCCGTGGCGCGCGCGATGCTCGCTTGTTCCTCGCCCGCACACTAGACGCGGGCAGAGAGGAAGGCGGAAGAACGGACGGTCAAAGTTGTTGTCGCTGTGTGGGGAGCTTCCAGGGACCGTCTTCGCGGTCGTCTTCGCAACACGTGTGAGCACCTTCGACGGCCGCCCAATCGTCTTATAGTGTTGGCAAAGTTTCGAGCGGCCGCTGTCGTTGGGTGGGTAGGGGTAGCGGCGCCAGAAATGCCGTTTCCTCCGGTGCTCTTTGGTCACTTTATTCTTGAAGAGTGGACTTTGGGAGTGCATCTTTTTTCTATATTCTTTATGCCTTCTTACTCTACCTTCTTACTCTGCCTTCTTACTCTGTCTTCTTAATCTGCTTTCATACTCTGCCTTCTTACTCTGCCTTATTACTCTGCCTTATTACTCTGCCTTCTTACTCTGCCTTATTACTCTGCCTTTTTACTCTGCCTTCTTACTCTGCACTCATACTCTAATCTACATTTT
This sequence comes from Chrysomela aeneicollis, assembly GCA_029955515.1. Classification (NCBI taxonomy): domain Eukaryota; kingdom Metazoa; phylum Arthropoda; class Insecta; order Coleoptera; family Chrysomelidae; genus Chrysomela; species Chrysomela aeneicollis. Next base: position 849,934 of record JARUHQ010000021.1, on the reverse strand, counting down.
TTCTCTGCCTTCATACTCTAATCTACCTTCTTACTCTGCCTTCATACTCTGCCTTTTTACTCTGCATTCATACACTAAACTACCTTCTTACTCTGCCTTCATACTCTAATCTACATTCTTACTCTGATTTCATACTTTAATCTACCTTCTTACTCTACCTTTATACTCTAATCTACCTTCTTACTCTGCCTTCTTACTCTAATCTACCGTATTACTCTACCTTATTACTCTGCCTTCTTACTCTGCATTCATACTCTGCCTTCATACTCTGCCTTCATACTCTGCCTTCCTACTCTGCCTTCCTACTCTGCCTTTTTACTCTGCATTCATACTCTAAACTACCTTCTTACTCTGCTTTCATACTCTAATCTACCGTATTACTCTACCTTATTACTCTGCCTTCTTACTCTGCATTCATACTCTAATCTACCTTTTTACTCTGCCTTGATACTCTAATCTAGCTTCTTACTCTGCCTTCTTACTCTAATCTATCGTATTACTCTGCCTTCTTACTCTGCATTCATACTCTGCCTTCATACTCTGCCTTCATACTCTGCCTTCCTACTCTGCCTTCCTACTCTGCCTTTTTACTCTGCATTCATACTCTAAACTACCTTCTCACTCTGCTTTCATACTCTAATCTACCGTATTACTCTACCTTATTACTCTGCCGTCTTACTCTGCATTCATACTCTAATCTACCTTTTTACTCTGCCTTGATACTCTAATCTACCTTCTTACTCTGCCTTCTTACTCTAATCTATCGTATTACTCTACCTTATTACTCTGCCTTCTTACTCTGCATTCATACTCTGCCTTCATACTCTGCCTTCATACTCTGCCTTCCTACTCTGCCTTTTTACTCTGCATTCATACTCTAAACTACCTTCTTACTCTGCTTTCATACTCTAATCTACCGTATTACTCTACCTTATTACTCTGCCTTCTTACTCTGCATTCATACTCTAATCTACCTTTTTACTCTGCCTTGATACTCTGATCTACCTTCTTACTCTGCCTTTTTACCCTAATTTACCGTATTACTCTACCTTATTACTCTGCCTTCTTACTCTGCCTTCATACTCTGCCTTCATACTCTGCCTTCCTACTCTGCCTTCCTACTCTGCCTTCCTACTCTGCCTTTTTCATACTCTAAACTACCTTCTTACTCTGCCTTTATACTCTAATCTACCTTCTTACTCTGCCTTCATACTCTGCCTTCATACTCTACCTTCTTACTCTGATTTCATACTTCAATCTACCTTCTTACTCTACCTTTATACTCTAATCTACCTTCTTACTCTGCCTTCTTACTCTAATCTACCGTATTACTCTACCTTATTACTCTGCCTTCTTACTCTGCATTCATACTTTGCCTTCATACTCTGCCTTCCTACTCTGCCTTCCTACTCTTCCTTCCTACTCTGCCTTTTTACTCTGCATTCATACTCTAAACTACCTTCTTACTCTGCCTTTACACTCCAATCTACCTTCTTACTCTACCTTTATACTCTAATCTACCTTCTTACTCTGCTTTCATACTCTAATCTACCGTATTACTCTACCTTATTACTCTGCCTTCTTACTCTGCATTCATACTCTAATCTACCTTTTTACTCTGCCTTGATACTCTAATCGACCTTCTTACTCTGCCTTCTTACTCTAATCTACCTTCTTACTCTGCCTTCTCACTCTTTCTTCTCACCCTGTCTTCTTACTCTGTCTTCCTACTTTGCCTTGAAATGCCTTCTCATTCTCTTTTTTCCTACACCTTTTTCTTTAGTTTTTTTGATTTTCTCAAATATAGATAGCAAGCAAAGGATCTCTATAGGTTAATGATTCCCGAACTTTCTTCGACCGAGAATTTGAAAATAAATCGTGGATATACAACATCCAGAGAAAAAAATTCAATTCATCAAGCCTGAATGTGAGATAAATAAAAACAATATACTCACTCGATAATAGAGGACTTTTCAATCAACATAAGAATCATTCTTTTGCCGTTTTCAGATGGTGTCGATTTTTTTTTTCGAAAATTGAGAGCATAATATGTGTAAAATTCATTGGAGTAAACATCAGGGATGTGACCTTTTCTGTATACGCGATGTCACTGATGCATGCATGTTCATTTCTTTGGGTTGGATGAACATATCAAGGTTACAGTTTCTTGAATATCCTTCTGCATGCTTGAAAACTGAACCGGAACAACAAACAAATCTCGACACGGAACATTGAGGTGGCAACAATTTATTATTTGTTCGTTGGAATTTCACAGTTTGTTGGTTGTGCAAGTAAATGTTGATCAAACCGTATGAAATGAGCATTTCCAGTATCTTTTTGCTATTTTTTCCACATAACGTTGAGGGCGGTTTATAACTTAGTTGTTACAATTTATCCAATTTGAATTTTGAAAATTTTATTCTTCATTCAATATTGAAAACATGACTTCAATATGTGTAAATTCAAACCACCGTTACGTCAGTGTCTTTTGGATATCAAGAATTAGTCCAATCGTTGATACCTTAGGGATATCAAGAATATGTTTGTAGGTAGGTACGTGTTTTGGACGTGAAATGGACATCTAAAGCTCATTCAGCCATATAAAAAACATATTCCAGATAATCACACGTGATAATGACTGAAATGTCTTCCCATAGTCTTGGTATGTGTGTGTTCGTCTTCTTGTTATTTCAATAGTGAAAGAAAATGATCTCAAAGTGTTGTGATTATCCATTTACTTGATATAAAATTGATGGAATTTTTTCCTTGTTTAGTTTCACGGCCTATAAGACAAGGCGATGCTATGCCATTAAAAATGTATTAGGAACTGGTTCATATATAATTTTCTTTCAATTTCACAACAACATCTGAAAGTAATGAACTAGGATTCCCTTCGACATCAAGTAAAAGCGATTCATCCTATATACTAACTACCATAGTTATGTTCTAGAAAGTGATGAATCTCGACAATTCTATTCGAAAATATAAATTTAAACGATTCCGTTAACAATTAATGAGACATCAGGAAATCATAGATATACAATTAACTATAATTATGTATTCTATTAATTGATTATTACTATTGTTTTCGATTAGTCTCGATTATAGTCTCATCAGGAATGTTTGGGGGCACTGAAATCATTGAGTCCATGTAAGGTTTGAAACTCATATATACAGGGTGTTTCATAGTGGATGGAACATTAGAAGTATCTGGAGAACAGAAAAACCGATCATTTCGAAAATTTGTGGGGGTGGATAATCAGACTTGCTCTATCCGTCTAAAATATTTTCATCAATACAGTGTTGCCGCTTGTATCAGAAAGTAGTAGCTACTTTGTTATTTCAAATGGAACACCCTGTATTCAATTTCATTTTCAAATGCTTCCTGAAAATCTGATTTTGTCGACCTATTATACTTGGGGTATAGCGAAAAAGATTACAGAGATATAGTGTGTGAAAAATCGAGATTTTTCAACTTTAGGAATTTTTTGTGTCGAAACTAATCATTTCTGCTGAAAACGGCTTACATGTCCCTATCTTATCTTTCCATTTACTATCTACTGACATTTAATCGAAACAAATAGAGGGTGATGCATAACTCAAAATTCTGAACCACCCGTATTCGTTTCAATTAAATATCAATCGACAGTAAATGAAAAGTTGAGATAGGGACATGTAAGCCGTTTTGAGCAGAAATGAATAGTTTCGACACAAAAAATTCCTAAAGTTGAAAAATCTCGATTTTTCACACCCTATATCTCTGTTATCATTCACCATAGACCACAAGTATGAGGCATTGACGAAATCAGCTCTTCAGGGAGAATTAAAAAATCTAACAAAATACAGGGTTTTCTATTTGAAATAACAAAGTAGCTACTACTTTCTGATACAAGCGGCAACACTTTTTTGATGAAAATATTTCAGACGGATAGAGCAACTTTGATTACCCACGTCCACAAATTTTCGAAATGATCTGTCTTTCTGTTCTCCAGATACTTCTAATGTTCCATCCACTGTGAAACACCCGTTATATATGCCACAACTTATTCATTAGGTATGGCCTGCGAGGTTCCCCGAAATGAGGCCATTAGACTGTTATCTGATGGGTGAGATATATGTTGACCGACAATATGGTTTTTGGAACCAGAGATCAACAGGAGATTTTCTTGTATATTTCACTCATACAGTGTGGACCAGCCAGATAGAATAGATTTTGATGTTCGTACTCATAAGAGGAACAACATTTTCTTCCTTATAGAGAAAAAATTCATCGAAGCGGGTACCCTTGTAACTTTCTCGAATTTTTCATATCGTCATTAAATGAAAAGTGTTGAAATTCTTTTATGCAGTACAAGCTCTTGGTCTGAGAGTACAAGCCTTAGCCTATTCCTTTTTTCATCCTGTCAATCTTGCCATCTGTCACATGTCAACTTCAAACGTCACCCGTCAGATCTGTCACTTCTCAACTGTCAGTGCAAGGATGATTTTCAAGGTTGATTTGATTCAGACCTACACAAATATAATGGACCACGAAGATATATGCGATAATAGTTGCCGCACCAAAGGCTACGAAATACAATATATACTATTGGATATCGTTAATCATAACTAATGAAGTGATACGAATTTGCGAGGTGCGACCTCATCGCCGTTGATAAATAACAGGAACGAACGAAACAAATCAATGACCATCCAGCTCGATCGAATGGACGTATTATACCCATCTAATGGATATAAATTATAGGTATCCGTGGGTATATACACCTCACCTCAGAATCATACGAGATGATAAGTAAGTACCGTTATGGTTTATCGAGCAAGAGCTGAAGGGTAGTCGTGAAAAGAAATTGTTCGATGTACAGGGTGTCCTAACACTCCCAACTCAATATGAATTAGTTTTTCGAGAGTTTCTTATTGGTTTCACCATTTTCATACAGCAGACCTTATGGAAATCACTACTAGCTGCAATTTCGCTTTCATCGAAAAATAAAAAAGAATTGATGGTTTGGAAAATATTATATACATGTAGGACGGTTTTTGTGCGTTCCTTGTGCTACCTGTACTATTGATGATTGTCGATACGAGTCAGGAATAGGGTTGCCATTCGTCCCGATATATCGGGACTGTCACCGTTATTGAGCTCTCTGTCCCGACGTCCCGACAAAAGACTAAAATGTCCCGATGGAAACTGGGCAATGCAAATTTCGTCGGAATATATGATTGTAATACTAATACTCATAACGTAATGATCTGATTCATGATTCATTTGATAAATATGTAGTGTTCGATCTGAAGACACTATCTGAAATCCCAGCATTAAAAAAATACCATTTTACGGTGGATTTATGCAAAGGTTTTAAGTCGTAAGTTTTAAGTCTCAAGTTTTAAGTAATAAGTCATAAGAAGTTCTTCCATTGATTTTCAATGTAACCATTTATGCAGTAGTCATAAGTTTTAAGTCCTAAGAAAAGATGGCCAACATTTATCTCTTACGACTTACGACTTAAAACTCGATCGATTTGCGCATGCGTCTGATTTTGCAAATAACAAATAGCAGAAGTTGAATGCATTTTAAACAAATAAAAATAAATGAGAATAGGATATAGATTGAAGATTTGAATTGAATCGAAGGAAATGAGGAAAATAAGCACGCAAAGTAACAGGATTGACACTATTGACAGTCATTAAAACTTCTTGCATAAATGGTTCATTTTTCCTTACGACTCAAAGAAATGAAAATTGATCATTTCTTTGGTAAAGAAATGCATTATATTTTCTGAAGAAACAGAAAAAATTAAAGAATGTTTCAACTGTTAAAATTATGCGAGTATTTTTTCTGCAATCCCTGCTAAATCGCTTGCTCCCAGAAACTGTGGAGTCGATTTCACAGTGCCAACTCAATTATGACATGACACAGAGTTCTACAAATATGTTAAAGGTCACATAGAGTTGTAAAACCTAAATCTTCCAACTCTAGTACTTTTGCAGCAAATTAGAATTATTTTTATTATGACGTTAATTAACTAACAAATATGTTATATGAAATACGAAGATTTTCATCACAATTTTTTTATACACCCCATCATATAGAATTCTTAGAACGTCCCGACGGGAATCCAGCGAAATATGGCAACCCTAGTCAGGAATGATAAAAACGGTCAGTCAGGTTCTGATATTTTGATGAGACGACTGGAGAACAAAGAACTGTGGAATTGTGGTGCCATTATTGATAAAATCCCGTTCAATAAGTTGTATAAGCTTGGATGAAGTCTTCCTGAAACGAAACTGAAACTCAAAAAGTTGCAGAGCGATGATTTTCGATAACGACTGAAAAAACTCCAGAAATAAATAGATAGAGTTGGTCATTGAAAAACTCTATAGTGATAGACAATATCCTGCATCCTACATCAATAATATTACTGAAATTGGAAATGTACTTAGATTTTTTTGATTACGATTCATTTTAGGAGGCGATATCACATGAACTTGAAATATTTTTTTCTATTTTGATCCTATAATGAAGTCACGCAGTGTGTGAATTCCACCCGCTGAAATTTCACTGATGATTTTCGTTTCAATTACGTCGGTTTTCGTCTAAAATTGAAATGTATATGCTCATTATCAAACACGGATCCAAATGGAACGTCATACATCAAAGCTGCTCTTCTCCATCATCAGAGTGCATTTATTAACATGGCGGCTTCACATCCATATTGCAGGCGCCAGATTTCATAATCATGCCATACGAAATGTGAATGAACGAGCAGATGATGATTATGTCAAGCAGACGTGTCCAAGAATTTTTTTTTTGTATTATTTATTGATCGTACAAAACAAAGCAATCAACAAACTAGATATATGGGATGGGGTGTCTCAACTTGAATGGCTTCATCTGTGGAATAATGTTGATTTGATTCACATTGGATACCGATAATCGATCCAATTCCTCCTCTTCAAAATGTATAAATTTACATATTATGGGGTAATATTAGTCTAGTTGTTTTGGGAGTTTCACCATTTAATGCAATTTACATTAAAACCAAGAAATGACCTTTTAGCTACAACAGCATTAATAGCACCTTCCATAAAAACCAGTTTTTCTATTTTGGTTATATAATGAAGTCATTATGAAACGCAAATTTATTTTATTTTTATTATTCGGAGGTTGGTACAATCGTACTGTCGAATGAAAGTCAGAAGAGAGTAGGCCCAGCTTACTTCTCAGCGATTTTGGATATGGTGATACTAGCAGTGAAAAACTCAATGATTTTATTGGAAAATTTTGATTCAGAGTGTGACTTGATTTGAATTGACCAACAACAACATTGCATTTTTCACTGCTGGTATCGCAAAAATTAAAATTGCTCAACAGTTAACTGGGCTTTACGCTTGTGCGTAAGATTATGAAAATTTCAATGTCATCATTGCTACCAATCGAAGATGTTTCTGTTATTTATCGATATTAAATCAATTTATTTCAATAAAAGACTTTAAATCAATGCAAATTAGAAAAAATCATGTACGTTTTATAAGACACGTTGTCGCACTTGTGCTACAAAATAGCGTCTTATAAAACTTGTATCATAATACTATTTCCTTATTGCAATTTCTGTCGCTTTGCTCCGGATGACCCTGTATAAGTCGGAGGTGGACTCGGATTTGTGATAAGCGCGGCCACAACTTAAGTCCACTTTCCAAAAAATTTAATTCAGATGGCACACATTTCGTATCTTGACTCGAGTGCAACAAAATGTGTCGTTCTAACTGAATGCATTTCAGTTACAACAATAAATTTCAGTTCAGCGTTTGGGCCCTCAGGCTGATATGTAAATGATACTTTATGTATATTTGATGTTACTATAATAGGCCATGCTATGAAATTCGTGTGATGAAAAAGCCGTAGTAGTTAATAGAGTAAATTCAAAGGATATTAGCAGATGTAACCCACAAACACGAATCCTTATGAAAATGACAATTAAAAAAGCCGAAAACGTGAAATCAGTATTTCGTACGACCACTCATGAAATAGTATATTACACAACAAGTGTGGAAAGTGACATATTTCACACGAGTAGTCGATTAGCACGAGCCGCGTAGCGGTGAGTGCGCAAACGTAACGAGTGAAGGAAATGCACATTCCAACGAGTTTTTTACACTATTTTTCCTACGACTACGAATACTTTCATTTCGCGGGAAGTCTTGTCAAAAATGTAACTTTAGCGGTCTCTAGAATTTCAGGTGGTTTTGATTCAATATCAAGTACTGTTTATTTCCATATTCAAGATGATATTTGAATACTTCTCCGATAATTCCTCATTATGTGAATTACTGATTGATTTAGTTAGTTTAGTTTGGACAAATTTCATTGATATTGACACCAGCGTACATAAACAACCTTGACACCATACGCCTGCTAGCGCCAGTAATCACGCAACCAGGAATACAGAACCATAGAAGTATGTAGTTCGCAAGCGCGTACGAGTTACTCGAGTTAGTGCGTCCTTGACTCTTTGCAAACATCTGTGATACCAAAGAATCTTCTCGTATTCTCATATTAAACTGATGCAAGCAGCAAGCCGCGAATAAAACTGTAGCCTTACTCTTTTGAATGATCTAACCCGCAGTCATCAACATCGAAATAGTTCCAGCAAAGAGTATAGGGGTTCCAGTTTTAAAGTGAATTCAGAGGTTATGTGTATCAGACACATTGAAATTATTAGATAAAGAGTTCTCGGTATAATTCAAAACGAGACAGAAATTTCAATAAATAATATGAGTTTGATTTGAGAACGCTTATATTGACAGTGAGTACCTTCACAATATACCTAATTATTTCTATATCAAATCAGGCGACCGTTGTGATATTTTTCATATCAACACTTGTGCTTTTTTTCTTTCAAATAAACAATACCATGGTGATATGAGCTACTTTCTGAATAACAAAACAGTGTGATTATTGACGTTTTCATACGTGGTCGTATAGGATAACGTCATAAAGCACACTCTGTTTTGACATTTGGAAAGTAGCTCATATCACCATGACATTGTTATTTGGAAAAAAAACGCTTGAAGCACATACATATCAATGAAATTATTGAAGGATTTCACGAAAAAATCAATTTTTTCTTGCCTTGGATAATCCAATCCATATATTACTTTTTTCCGAACAATATATATTTTTGAAGAAAAACACAAGAAGACTTGTTCTATTTGTTGTATACTTTTCGAATGTCTCTGTATATAATGAGTGCTTTTGTTTATTTTTTTATGATCAACAATCCCAAAACAATGGGTGTTATTTCGTTCACATCATGGTCACATCTTTACAATCAATTAAAGTTTCTGAAGGATATTTCAGTAGTTACCTAATTCAAAGATTATATTCATGTTCCACCCATGCGTAAATAATAGCAGTTAACATACAGGGTGAGGAATTCAAACAGTTCGATAATATTAACACCCCATTCAAACATTATTTGTGGAGGTGGCATATGGAAGAAAAGACTTATACCAGTTGAAGATGGAGATGGAAGAATTAAATTCGACCTGCATTGACATTTTTTCCACGAACAATTTCCCTTCAATCTGTACGGTTTTGACTGAATCACCTTGTGTGACTAATCAATTCAACTCGTCACTATAAAATTATGCATTTCCCTCTCCTGAAACTTTCAGCCACCCAATATTTGATCGAATTTCGTCCGCTTCAAAGTCAGTGAAAGCAAAACACTATACTATTTTCAGAAGAATCTCATTAAAACGGTATGAGGTGAAATTATGTAATTATACACATATCATTTTCGACAAACTCATTCATCTGTTTATTATCCAATTATGGAAATTACTTCGCGGATTGGAACGTCTCATTAGGATCAGCGTTCAATCTAGGCATTCCATTGTAATCACTTCCCACATATCGCAGAATGATCGACATAAGATGCCCTGAGCACTGATGCTACTGATAGAGAGGATAGAATTTCTCTTGGAAAAATCATCACTCGGTTATGAGTTCCACAACTTCGCAGTTCAATGAAAAAAAAAAACGGACAGACAGAAGTCTGACAGAAGTTTTGTTGATGATTTTTTTGTCAAAATCTTCTCACTGATTATGTATCTTCAGCACAGTGTCATAATTCCATCTTGTTTATTGTGAACAATATCATTTATCGTAATAATAAAGAATGTTGGACCCAGAGTGGTACCTTGCGGTACCCAAAAAAATTCATTGGATTGTCCATTTACAACTGCTGTTAATTTCAATTGATTCTACCTACATTAACAATAATTATTTCTGCGTAATGAGTGATTTCTATTTTATGGACTGATGGAATTACATTCACACAACCAGAGGACTTGAGGAAAAAGCAATGAAAGATTTTATGAACTATTCAATTTCTCATTATTCATGGAATATATAGGTACATAAAATCAAAAAGATATCAAAAACTGAACTAGATTTACATATTAAGATTACTGAGACCATGTATGATTACGAATTTTCAATCAATTTGGAATCGATTATAGAAATATCGTCTAAGAGCGTTCAGATTTGAAGAAGCATTTTCTATTGCGAACTCAGTTCGTTTTTTTTCTTCTGACTATGAATGTATCTAGATCTATTGCGAAAAATACGATGCATAGAAAAAAAACCAGTATATTTTCTTGTTCGTGTGTGAATTTATCGTGGAATTGATCTGCCATGGCAGCTTGTTTCTTTAAAATTTCAAAAAAAAAATAACAGCAAAATTTCAAAATAGAGCAACAATGCATCAAATTCTGGTATAATAGTTTACATGTCAGGTATAGAAAAGATGGTACAGCTGAATGAAATCATTTCTTGGCGGGAATTTGAAAGGGGCAACAAACTACAACAAAATTAGTGTTGATGTTATCATATTCGCTAAATGGAAAAGTTGTCCCAATTTTTTCTATATTGGTACCAGCAAAAACATCAACTTGAAGAAATTCTATCAATCAGCTATAAAAGTTTGTGTTGCAGCATAATTTGGCGCATATGTGTTTGATAACCCTATATACAGGGTGTTCATTTCAGGACTTCCCATGCACCCTAATTTTCTCGATATCTGTGTATGTTTTGAAAAAATCCCGGTTTTTTATTGATCAAACCTCGTCTTTTATGTCGTGTCCCAATGAATATATTCCTTCCTGTTAATAATGATCCTGCTGCTACTAGCGACATGAAAGTAATCAGCTACCGGTTCGATATTCATAATGTACTGGGAAAAATTATGCCATAAAAATTGTTGAAGAAATTAATAGGGTGTGAAGGATGCAAGTGGATGCAAAATTTGATGTAAAGGGGAAATTGAAACGACTTGTTTTGGTCGTTGTTGGCATCGTTATTCCATACTAATTAACGGCGTCAGGATGCACAAATCTGAGAAGGTAACAGTGACAACAGAAACTGTGGTGAGAAATATTCATGGCTGACCTTGAAAGTACCTGGAATTCACCCAAAACCAATGGGAAAGACTTCACTGTATTATCTATGTATCACAAACGAGTTGTAAAGAATATATGTCTGGTCTCTTCAACGATTTATTGCCATCAACTTTGCCGTCCGAAAACGTAAAAGCTATATATTTACCAGTTATTTAGACCTAATATATTTTCATTTGGTGATTTACCGAACCAAAATGGGTCCAAAACGAAGTGAAGTGAAGGAAAGAAAGGAATATTAAATTATCTCAGGTTTTGATTTGATCATTTCCTTCTTACCTTGGCCCTTCTATATATATATTTCTTTATTACTTATTTCATCAGTTATATACATTATCTTATTATTTTTTCTCAACACCAATGCTTTTCATAATTTCTTGTTCCATACATATGTCATTATAACCATTGGTGGCTTCAATGAGTTATGACATTGTCATAACTCATGATGCATTAACTTCTATACCATATTCATAAATGCTTATGATTTAATTTCCCGCCAAATTTCGCTTTCATCAATCACTAATGAAATGAAGCTAACACCGTGGTCGGAATTGTGCTAATTATTCTGAGCGCGCTCTGAATTGTCAATGTGGTCCGAATCAGTTTGTATAGTTGGCACAGCTTTGATTCGGACATTATTATCATATTATTATAGAAGAACAAGCGTTGGTGCGAACAATAACTTCAATTGATGATGATGAGGATAGCGATACTGAAATGTTCTGTATCGACTCTTCATCTAGTAGCGAGGATGAAGAAGTTGATGCAGCCCTTTACTATAATGTACTTTTGGTATTATCGCACAAAGAATTCAAATCGTACTTCAGGTAGGTATGAAAATTTCTTTCACTCTTTTCACCGAATAAATGCCACAAATGTGACAGCGCTCAGACTGCTTTACCTCGAAACTGTGAGCACTCTGAGCGTTAGAAGTGATGTCATCCATGACGTCACAGTGCCATAATTGCGATGTTCTAAGCGCCATTCGGACCGTCAATAAGCGCGCTCAGAGCACTTCAAGCGCAATTCGGACCACGCTGTAGAAACTCCCATCAAGTTTGTCTAAAAATCTTATATTTATCAATTATTTCGAAAATACACAATTCCATCGTGAGCTTTTGATTACAGCATGTTGGGGAAGGTTTATATGGAATCCATTTCAACAGGAAACAATCTTGAGAAACTTCGCCTAACCTCACTAATGTCATCTACAGCATTTGAGGTTAAAAGAAACTAGGTCCCATATAATTCTCACATGTGAAATTATTCGACCATACTATTTCACACAACATTTAATTCGCTGCCTAGGTGGAATTTCCAGTTATTTTCATGAAGCAAAAACAATATATGTTCCGCTTATTTATGCAGTCTCAGCCCAATTATTCTAAGAATCAGACACGACACAGCAAATGGTTAACACTTCTAAAAAATCACCGGAATGCTTGCATGTGTGCATTAGCGTTCTTTTGTTCTTATCAATGTCCTTTCGGAGGAAACTCACATAAATTACAATATTCCAGCACTTTTCGAAATAAATAAAGGCGAAACGGCTAATGATATGTAAATTCAGGTTTGCAGAAACGATCCTCCTATATGGGTCTCTCAGTTTTGTGCATGCTTTTCAGCCGAGATTCGAGATTCGGATAAGGAGACAAATAGCTCGAGAGTACGTGCTGTATGAATATGGAGTACCGCAGGGAACTGTCTTGGGTCCTGCATGGTTTCCAACCCTTTAAGATTTCAATATATTTACACAGTGTTATTTCAATCGAATGGATTTCAGAGCAAACTCCGACGAATACAACACCTGAATATCAAAGTTGTGTCCTTTTTATCATACATTTTTCAAATGAGTGTTATGTGGTGTTAATTCCGATTTTAGTAATGAAAAATGACACGACTGTGGTGATGTAGAACGATTCCGAAACATAAAATCATAAGAAACACCAAATGGTTGAAATTTAATATTCTCAATGGTGCTATTATTCACGTTAACTCATAAAAAACACCTATTACATAAAATTAACACAAAGTTACTCCGTGTAATATCACGATGGAATCGAGGTGGTGTATGAATCATCTAATTTGGTGGCAATCATTATTCGTTAAGTAATGCATCCTGTAAACACCCGATTTGATATAAATTAATGAAAATATTGTGAGGCATCTGAATGGTGTGAATTTTATACGCTCATCTGTTCGATTCCAGAACCTTAGAACTTTTGCGAATAGATGGCACTGACGTCCTTCCTACCGTACCTGATTTCAATATTTTGGGCTAGGTATATTAGATGATTTTGATACAGATCAGTATCAATTGGCCTAGTCTCTAGTACCACTGATCAGGATAAATAAGCCGAAACAGTTCGTTATTATCCGAATTGTCCCTAGATTTTACTGAGTCTGGTTTATCATCATATGAATTATAATTCAATAGGTGATCTAACTAAGAAAAGCACTGATTCGCATGAATACACTCATGAATCTCATGATATGGTGTTCCTTCACACCAGAAAAGTATTCGCATGTACCTGCTCAGTGTTTAAACCATGTTTAAACGCACCGAAGAGAATTTCGTGGAGGTAGGGCATCAAGAAAATCACAGAATGTGAATCACACCACTGCGGTGTCAAATCGCACTATCGAACAACACCACCAAAGTGTTCATTCTGCTAAATTCACCACTAATTCACTATAGTGTTACTCACAACTGGGTTTGATTATTAAAAACACCTATATAGGAAAGGTCAGATAACATCTACAGTGGTGAATAATATGCTGGTGTTTACTGACACTAAAACAATCAGGACCTCAGAGGACACCAGGCGGTGTTAGCTGGTGGTGTAATTTGTTTTCCGTATGTATAGTTTTTATTGCAAACAAACGAAAAACGATAAGATTTTCACGATTAATATAAACTACGCAACACTAATTACGTCGCACCCCGAAATTTTGCCCCTGTTAAGATTTGAATAACTTTTTTCTTCTTCGAACAATTTGAATTCTGTTTGCACTGTTCGCTAGCTCAGTCCTTCTACTATAATCTCGTACTTCTTCGATACATAAGGTTATTTCCATAAAATTGCTACAGGATGTTTTTTGGAACTGTGCAAAATTTCGAAATTTTCAAAAGGATCCCAAATGAAGAAAAACAGTTTTTTTTTCAACTTTAACAGCAGAGGCATGAATATCATCTCATTACCTTTGGACATTTCCAAAATTGTCTTCTTATCACTTTTCTTTACAGAGTGACCTCAAAAAATCATTTTTTTGGTTTTGCAGTCATAACTTTGTTCTTCTTCAACCGATTTTCAGAATCTCAGGATCATTTTGAAGCTGAAACGTTAGATGAACAGACATTGAGATTAGAATTGACTAAAAATAAATATTAAAGATCAAGGGTTTCTGCAAAGGTGACCCAAATCTAAATCCCCCTCGAAATCCCGATTAAAAAAGAAAAATATCCAAAACGTTGTTTGATCGAAACGAAAATATCACCACCAAAAATACTGAAGATAAATTGTTTACCCCCCCAAATTTTTTTTTTGCGGGTAAAATTTTTGCTGGTCAAACGGTTAGATATATCGGTAAACATATTTCACATGACCCCCACAATGGGATCGGATATTGAAAAAAAAAATTCTTCCGCCCCCCTTCCCCCCTTGGGGTACTTTGGGTACGGATGAAGGGGAAGGAGATTTTTGTGATTTTTTACATATAATTTTCGTGAGTTTCGTACAAAACTACTAAGAATCGCCCAAACTCGAGTTCTCCAAGTATCATAGTTTGATGTACAGGGCGAAAAAAAGTTATTTTTCAGAATCGAGACAAGCGGTACCCATAGCTGTGTTCAGCGAAAAAAGTTTATCAAAGAGATAAAAAAATTTGTTTCATAGGCGTACGCATACCATTGTTTTTGGGGGTCTAAAAAATTAAATTCTTTTAAAAAAATTCAAAACATGATGGAAGACTTCGTATAGGGGGTGAGAAGGTTACCCTGAAATTTTGTTTTATTCAGAATTTATTTTTTTATTTTTTATGAAGTCTTATATCTTCAGAAAAGAAAGACCTACGAATAGTTTTTTCTGTCCTGGTCTTTATTTTCACGAGAACGTAATTTTGAACCTGTCTTGTCAGTCACTCATTATGATTTTTGATACGTTGGTTACGGACCATGCATTTTTTTTGGGCTGATTTTTTTTCTAGAACATGGCGTTTCATTTCGGTTTTCTCACGCACAAATGTTGCCAACTGAAAGAAAAAAAGATCTGGATGTGTCCAGAATGGAAGGTCCTTCCGAAAACAAGTTGATTTTCATTTAATTCTCCTCACAGACGGGATTTACAGAGTGTTTCAGATTTGGGTCACCTTTGAAGAAACCTTCGATTCTGAATGTTCATCTTGAGTTAATCCTGATCTTCAAATCTACTCATATGAGGTTTCAGCTTCAAAATGAGCCTGAGATTTCGAAAATCGGTTGAAGAGGAAAAAAGTTATGACTGCAAAACCAAAAAATTGATTTTTTGAGATCACTCTGTAAAGAAAAGTGATAAGAAGACAATTTTGGAAATGGCCAAAGGTTATGAGATAATATTCATGCCTCTGCTGTTGAAGTTTAAAAAAAAAGGTTTTTCTTCATTTGGGATCCTTTTGAAAATTTCGAAATTTTGCACAGTTCCAAAAAACATCCTGTAGCAATTTTATGGAAATAACCTGATGTATCGAAGAAGTACGAGAGTATAGCTGAAGGACTGAGCTAGCGAACAGTGCAAACAGAATTCAAATTGTTCAAAGAAGAAAAATGTTATTCAAATTTAAACAGGGGCAAAATTTCTGGGTGCGACGTAATTAGTGTTGCGTAGTTTATTTATATATATATTTTCACAACATGTTTCGCTAACACTGTAGCTTCATCAGGTATAAGTATAAGTATAAGAAGCTACAGTGTTAGCGAAACATGTTGTGGAAAATATATATAAATATATTTATCGTGAAAATCTTATCGTTTTTCGTTTGTTTGCAATAACTATGGATTTTCATCAAGTAACGGCCAAGTCAATTGAAAAAATGTATAGTTTTTTTCTGCAGTTTTCGATATATTCAACTCAAACGTCAGGAATAATGCTCTCTTTTCTACCCCGAAACTTATTGTTTGCGGTTCGCTGTTGTTGGATTCTATAATAAAAAAAAAATTTTTTTCGAGACAGATCCATTTTAGACGACCAGAAATCCAATAAAGACAGGTTCGCATCAAGATTGTGTCCTCCCAAATGGCACATATCCATTACCGATTCCACGCGTTCGGTCTCGCTCAAAGAAATTATGTTAATGGTAATTAAGACAGTCGCCGTCCAGTCAGTATAATTGACCTAAAAAAGCGCTCAACAGAACAGTGATCAGGCTACTTAAATATAAGTTAGGCCGCTGCAGGTTCCGCGATATAAATAAGCGAAATGAAAATGGAAACACTTTTATTTGCTGATTACACACAACGGCATAATGGCGGGAAAAGTGATAGATATCGAAGAAAATCAGAAAGTATTTTTCACTCCAGTAAATTCGAATATCCACTTGGAGAAATCAGATATTTAAACACGCGTATTTTAAGCTAGATAATTCTTATTTAAAAAATTACATTTACTACGAATCAACGTATTTATATGATTATATTCCACAACCAGCTTATCGACAGCTTGCAGTAAAAAATCAAGCATATCTTACTTTAATGATGATGGTATCCAGAATCAAGAAACATTTTTGTTCATGTGGAATATTTTTTGGCTTCGGATATTTTTAATTGTTCGGTATTTATTAATTCAAATACCTCATCAAATGTACGACTTCAGGTGCAATATTTTGTATGGCCATTGGTTATTTTTATTTCTTAGTATTTATTGATTCAAGTATCTCATCAGCTATCAAATATACATTATTGTTATTTTGAAGACTACAAGAATTACTATAATTCTACTCATATGAGAGGTACGAGCAAAGCTCAGATATAAACAGAGAGTGTCTCCAATTGGTGATAACATTATACATCAGGTTATGAAATTGCAGAAACCCCTGAAATTTTCTTTCAACAGTATGAATCACTCTACCTAACAAGATGATTTCGAATATTACTCAATTGTATCTATCGTAAAATCGCATCCTGAAAAAAAATACTTATTCTATATTAGAAAAATTCAATACTTTCGTTTTGAGACGTATATTCTGAAAAAACCCGAGA
This sequence comes from Chrysomela aeneicollis, assembly GCA_029955515.1. Lineage (NCBI taxonomy): Eukaryota > Metazoa > Arthropoda > Insecta > Coleoptera > Chrysomelidae > Chrysomela > Chrysomela aeneicollis. The sequence continues at coordinate 832,242 of JARUHQ010000021.1, read as the reverse complement.
TATTTAATTCCTGTTTTTTGCCTACAGGGACGTGATGGAAAAAATATTTGTTAAACTTTGTAGAAGCGAACATAATAGAGCGTTAACGACAGAATTTCAAAATGTTGTAATAATATATGTACCTACCTTCTGGTGGAATACAAAACGATTGCTCTTTATTGTCTATTGATTATCAAGAAACAGTTGATCGAGATTGTGAAAGCAAGAAATCACTTCGTCCTGGAAATTATTAATGTGTACGTATTTGCAGAATATGTAAATGAAGAGAAATTGAATATTGACGAATTATAACGCGGTATATCAAGTCCTTTATTTATATTTCAATGAAAAGCTCTCAACTCAATCCGTAATGGAGTAATTCAAATTGACATTAGTGGGAAAGGTATCATCATGACTCTAAGTCAGATGGAATCGAACTACCCACTATGAATAATGATGAGCAGATGAGAAACTCGTTTTTACTTTTCATATTCACAAAGTGTCAGATATGCATTCTTTCATTAAAACATTTTTTCTAGATAGGTAAATATTGATATTAGGATCGCTGATGAATATTCAATGCAAATTGGAAGCATTTTCTCTACTTAGATGAAAGAAATTTGAAAATTAGATTCGTTATATTTCTTTTCAGAAACGCAGAAAAATTTAAACCTGTCACCAATATACCCATCTTTGCCGTTCGAGTGTCAACTTTATTGAAACGAATAGTTGTAATCGATGCTATCTACCAGACATACTTCTGATGTTTTATCTCTGCCTTTGCTATAAATAAGCATTAATCTAGGATGTTTAATGATTATTAAACATAAAAGGTAAAAGTGTTACAACCATGTTTAGATCGGCGAGCGGGAATGAATTGCCCAAGTCAATTGTCAGCTAATGTCAAATCACAGAACACAATAACAAAGAATGACAAATGCTCAAGCCTAATACAAACCATGACAATATTTTATATGCGTGAATATAGTAAACCATGACACGTTTCCTTTTTTTTAAACAAGAACTATGATTAACTTGAAAATACACATTCTAAACGTTATTTGGCCATAAGAAATACATAAATATCAATGGCAAGACGGTGTACCATCAATCGCTATCAGTTGAATCAGTAGCAGAGTCTAAGTCACAAATGAAATCTTTCAAATAAACTGGTGGTGTAGTTATACGTTTAAAATTAGTTACATTATTAAAGTCAGACGCATCAAAGCTAGCACTATGGGCAAACAATTTGAATATTTGTAGAATTTTGTATATTATCATCCAGGATTTCATCATTATCTATTGATAATTCTGATAATGTATCACTAGTTAGAATATCATTAATAATTCCTAATTTATCTGAAGACACAGTAGGTATGTACTATGGGACGTTATCTGAAAAGAATTCATCAGGGATTCCAAATTGCATGAATTTGTTTTTACAACAGTCAATAACTTCATCAGCCGTTTTGTGCTTTGTTTGAGAAACTTCTATCCAGTTGAATCAGAATTAATAGGAATCCAAAAATTGAGTAGATTTTCAGGATGTTTGCCCCAATAATAAAACAAACATATGGCGTCTTTTCTGGAGAGACCGGAAGTGCGTCTGGTAGTGCGTCTGTATTCAATATTAGTCTGAATATCGTGTCAAGTTATATATCCGAAAATACCGTACTATGCTAATATATTTCACGAATATCTTCTTGCGATAAAAGTCACGCCTCGTGTAGACCACAGTCGCATTTTCACCGTTAGATCGCTTTAAAGTTTATTAGATTAACAAAATAAAGTGTATATAGTTCTGAATAAAGTACAGAGAACTATGTAAAATCAATCTGCATATCGTCACGTTTTGCCTTGGTCGACAATAATGTTTGGGAACACATCGATGAAGGTTAAGGTCCAGTGCACCTCCTTATAAATAATGAATATTCTATATTATCGCCGCGAAGACTCCGAACTTTCATCAACAAACCATTGCGGTCTAATCGATAATAACCACAAATGGAAGGTATCGACACGTATCGATTTATTGGTTTCGCATGTTATATTTTAATTAACCCTAATAGCACAACTCAGTCCAATGGATGTTCAATGGATGTCCTCCTCAGGACATCTCGGACATCCACTGGACATCCAGTTCTTGTACACCGGATAACGTATGGACATCCATAGGATGTCGCATTTCCAACTTTTTGACTATCCATACGGTATCCATCATGGACATCAATATGGTAACATGTATGGACAAATATAGGCCATTGAACATCCACTTTCCATCGCTTTGGACATCCATGGAATATCCATAGGATGTCCATTTTATGACGAATAAATGAAAAAAGCTACTAGCATTCAAGCGCGGTCACCCATCCAAACTCTAACTTCGCTTATCGTTGCTTTACCTCTGTGATTCATCCTTCCTTGCATGGTGGCTGCTGCTGCTGTCTTCTTATTTTTAAATCCATGAAATTTGGTTAATAATGAGAAAGATTCAAATTACTCCATTATAGTGTTGATTCTAGCATGTCAATTTGACATATTTTTCATTTTAGAGAAAATTTAGGTATTGTACGATGATGGAGTAGACAATGTGTGGTATTTTGATATCTCTACTTCTATGTTGTGCGAGCCCAATTAGCCAAATTCGTGCATGGTGGAGAGAAGCGAGACCAACAGCTGATACTGTAATCCGAACCACTTCTATAGGAGTAAAGTAATTTAACAGAATTCCCATTGGTTTATATTACTTGAACATGAGGGTTTCTTTCGGTGTCAATTTCGAATACTTTTTATGAATGCAATGGTATGTATGTATATGTGTGTGGAAAAAATTCAAAATAAGAACGTGGGGACATTGAATGTACGCCATATGTTCTGAATATCCAATGAACGTCTCAATTTGGACCTAAAATGGACAACATATAGTCTATAATTGTAAGCCATATGGACTACCTTAAATATATGTTCAATGGACATCTCCATGTGGACCTCGATTGGACAATGGCTATCGATATTTTGAAGAAGAGGTCATTAAATGGACACCAAATAGACTACCTTGTCTGGACGTCCATTGGATATCTTCATGTGTATATCCTATGGATGTCCAAAATATATCCATGGACACCTTATGGACATATACTGGACACAAAACGCATGTCCAATGGACATCTTGTGCTATTAGGGAAGTAGCCCTGTAGATTGGGTTTATATCCTTGATTATATACACTATAGTGTTATATGTATAACACTTTTTCTCTCTTTTTTGTCATTGATTGACAAAGATCGAGGATATGATAAAACAATGGAAGAGTCTCCCTGCTTCTGGTAGTAGGTTATAGGTACCTTCCATTAGGGGCATTAGGTGAGGGTTGGTGACACAGATTGTGGTGAAAACATCTCATATTAGAACACTGGAAAGAGACTCCCAAACAAAAGAAAAATACATGAGGAAATAGCAAGCAAAGGTGGCCAACATTCAGAATAAAAGAGGGAGAAGAAGAATAAGCCATGAAGAGAAGACAACAGCCAATGATAATGGCCGAATATAGCAAAATCGTGTCAAAATGTTGAATAATACGTGTAGAGTTGTGGGGATTTTTTCCAATGGCGATAGATTACATGTAGAAGACAAGTGATACCTCATATGTCAAATCGTGGCAGTTTTTCATTAGGTCATTTCAGAAATAACCTACCCGGGTTAACAAGATCCCTAACCCGCACGTTCGCTTACCTGACTTGCATTGCCTCGATTACTAACCCAGGGTTGTTTTTCGTAACCCGACTTGTGATCCGGGTAAGTTTCCAAAAAGGCCTATTTACCTATTTTCTATGTATTTATTCACGTCGTACTTATTATATAACCCTCGTTTTCGAAGGCAGCCATTGCATGAGTGAAGCATGCACATAATTATTAAAAGACCGATTATAATCCATTCATCTTTTGATTTTTAACACGATTTTGCTGAATGCTGGATAACATCAAAAGAATGATTCATTTTTTAAATTCGCACGCCACTGGATCCAATCTTTGGCTGTGTTCGGAAATTTTGGCCAACAGTATTTATGACCAATGGAAAATGTTAATATATTGTGTAACCCAGTTGACGCGAATCAAACTCGTTTCTAGGATGTATTATGGTGCGTTCACATGACTGCTTTTGCCTATAGCGGAAAACTCGAATAAAACATTGATACGCAAGAATTTAAATAATGACGGTGATTTTGAGCTGAAAAGTGAAGACCCTTAAAATAGGAGCATCTTTTAGGCAAAAGTCAAACGTAATCGACTTTTTGGCGCTCACAAAGATCGGCCAATGGAATCACAATACGTCATAAGTCAAAACGCGGAAAGCCAGCATGTGAACGCGCCGTCCTTAGACCATACACCATAGATATAGAGAGAGGGTAGATGGTATCACCACGTCGTACCTATCACTGGTAGGAAATGATTTCGACGATAAAAACAAAACCTGCAGTCGCAGTGATGAATCGGATACTGCTGAATCAGAAGTGGGATTTTTGAATATTAAAAAATGGTTACATTATCCTCCTTCAGCGAACCGAATCAAGTATTTCAAATACTTTCACACTTCGAAATGGTTCCAAAAATACTGAAATCACTAAACTGATACAAAAATGAAATGAATATTTTGATTAAGTTGTCGATTCTTTGATAATTCGCAACATTTTACCTAATTTTCTGAAGAATATTTCAAAAGAATAAAATATAGAATATATTTTATGAACTTATTCCTGAATGATAGGTAGGTATATTATTTTGAATATGGTGATCTGCACTGAACTGAAAGTTCAGTGGATCTGTGTCGAAAGTTGTTCAGGAGTTTATATCGTCCTGTGACTCCTGTGCTCGAATCTAAACCACGAAAATCTTTGGCGAAAGAAAAAACTAACCTCAAATATCAAATCGGTGTTTGACTGTTTGGTGAGTGCATTCTGTGGAGTGCATACATGTGGTTTTTTGAAAATGGCCAAAATTCCCAAACCTTTTGGAAAACAGAAAAAAACATCGAGCAACAAACTATTATCTACCAATGTTAAATCCATGAAATCACAAAAAGGTAATAAAAATGGGCCCGAGAAGTTAGTTGGAAAAGTTAGAAACAAGGACCTGTTCAGGGCTATCAAGAAAGATATGGAAGAAAATGGTGAATTACCTAGAAGCTCGAAAGTTAAGAAATCGGAAAGTCATAAAACTGGTGATTTATTGGTGAGCAAAAAGAAACGTAAGTCAAAACCAAAGGAAGCTATTGAAATTCAAGGAATGGATCAAACAGCTGATGATATGCTCAATAAATATAAGGTAAGACTTCAAGATATTGAGAGTGCAATTGATGGTGTCATCAAATTCCATAAAGAGAATCCTAAGATGAAGAATCAACTTTTTGATGGGAACTTCCCACTATCTCTCACAGTCAATTGCCATAAAATTCCAAGGGGATACTCTAAGTTATTCAGAGTGCCTTTGAAAAATTCATTACTCACCCCAGATGATGATGTATGCCTTATTACATCCGAAGTAAAAGGAATAGGTAACAAAGAACATGATAAACATATTGAACATTATGAAAATTTACTCGCTACCAAAGGAGTTACTAATATCAAGAAAATCATGACTTTTCATGAGTTCAGAACAGAACATGAAACTTTTGAGCAGAAATCTAGACTTGCAGATCTGTATGATGTGTTTTTGGTCTGTGGAAAAATTAGTGGAAAAGTTGTGAAAAAATGTGGCAGTATATTTTATAAGAAGAGGAAAGTTCCTATTCCTGTGAAACTCCAGGCTACTAAATTGAAGACACAAATTGATCAAGCTCTGTCTAAGAGTTTTTTTCATGTGCATTTGAAAGGTGATAGCTATAATCTTCAATTTGGCAACAGCCTAATGGAGAAGACACAGCTCATAGAGAACCTCCAGTCAGTCTTGGAGTTTTTGGACAAGAACTTCCCTGGGGGCTTTGATAACATCAAAGGTTTGCATGTTTATGCTCCCAGATCTACATCTATTCCAGTATTTGTGTCTACAAGTGAGTGTTTGAAAAAACCAATCAGTTTTTTTATATAAATAGTTATCTGAATAATTTTGACTCCTATTTATTTTGGTATTTTTTATTTTCAGAATCAGCTAATGAATTGGGAAAAATAACTACAAACACATCGAAGCAACAGCCTATTGAAACCTGCAGAGGAGAATTGACAACTTTACCCAATGCTGAAGTTATAGTGAAACCTTCAGGCCAGGTTTTTGTCAAGAGGATATTTTCTAAAGAAGATGAACCTTCTGATGAAAAAATAACTGATGAAGACATCATCAAAGCAAATAAAGAAGAAGATGAGGAGAACAAAGAAACAGTGACAAAGAAGAAGAAGAAAGATAATGCTCCTGATGTTAGAGAGAATAAAGTGAAGAAGGGTTTGAAAAGAGACTTCTCAGAAGATGCTATTCAAGAGAAAGAAGATGATGAAAATGGGAACAAAATTAAAAAGAAAACTAGGAAAAGGACTAAAGAAAATTCTAGTGATGCTAGTAAAATTAATGTTACAAAAAAGGTTTCAGGCAAAAAAGCCAAGATAACTGAAGAGAAAATAACAGATATAAATACCAATGAAATAATTGAGGATGCAAAGAAAAATGAAGGAAACATTACTAAGAAAAACAGAAAAAGCAAAGTAGCGTCCAACACTATTAGTAATAGTAAAGCTGGGGAAAAGACAAAACCCAGTAAAAGTATAAAAAATGATGCAGTAGTAATCAAAAAACAAAAAGCAAACAGGGAAAGGAATGGCATGAAAGCTTCTAAGTCTCTGGAAGATAAAAAGAAGAAGAAATCGAAGCTAGTTTAATTCTTTGAAATATAGTTCAGGTTTTTTAATAAATAGCAGACTTCTGTTGACCTTGTTTTATTTTGTAATTTCCATGGAATAGGGAAAATATCCATGATTTAAGTTAAACAAGCTAAAACTACAGTCAAATTCAAATAAATCGTGATTGCAGCAGAATATAAACAATTTGGGAATGACAAATAGTGTCTTGTTATATGACCAAATTGTGCAATAAAAAAATGATTTCCACAAGCTATCAAACATTGTCTAGTCATTTGATCACAAGAAAGATAAGCTTATATGTTCCCCCCACATTTCAATATAGTATGGTTTGATTTTTGCAAGTAGAAATACTTTGATAATTGTTCATTGATTTATCAGCACTAAGAGGAGTATTCAATACAATTTCCAAAGCTTGATAGTCTTTCAGTCTCTTAACATCATTGTCCCTTCGCAGCCTAGTGTCTGGCAGTTTCCTGATTCTATCAATTTGAGTCTCTGATATGTTCAGTTCAGCACTGCAGATTTTCAGCAGGGTGCTGAAAGTCAATGTCCATCTAGGTATCTCAATCTCAATGAAATCAGGGTCACTTGATCCTTGAACCCTGATTTTTAGAACCAGATCTAAAAAAATTATAGCTGAGCCTACCACCTATGAAAACAGAATTGACAAAAGAAAGGGCACCAACCATCATTTTGAGATGTTGGCAATGATGTAGTAGGCATTCTAGCAAAATCAGTGTGCTTGGATCTGGTAATATTCCCCAGTTCAACTTGACTATTGAGGGGAGGGTTTCTCAAGTAGTTAGGGGTGAATTTGACTCCTGCTTGATTGTTCTGGCCCTGGGAGTCACTTTGATTCTGATCACCTGAAAAGCTACATACTTCACTGGGTAGCTGTCCATTGAAATCCTTTATATTCTGATTAGCTCCATTTGCAATGAGGATTTTCACGATGTTAGTGTTTCCTCGTTTATATGCCCAGTGCAAGGCAGTCCTGTAATAAATGATGGACATTCAAGTTCCTTTATCTATGAGTTCAGATTTGTTTTACCATCCATTCATGGAATTCTGGGAATTTACATCAACGTTTTTCGATAAGAGCGAAGTGACTGCTTCAACATCACCTAAGCAGGCTGCTTCCCGTAATTTTTCTTCCAAGATATCTGCCATCATAAGAAATATTGAACCAAAATATCAGTTTCAAATTTTTTAAAATATTGACTCCGATCTTTAACATAACCTTCAATATCGTGAAATGACATGAGTAAGTGCATGTGAAAGTGATCTTGATAGAAAAGAAGAAGTATGTTTGAGGTTATGTTATTTTTCCCGGTCAAAGAGATGTCAAAGAGATGGTAAGTATTATTTATCCAGTATTAGTGATTTCCAGGATCCAGCCTAATGTTTTTTTCAGGAGTGTTAACACACATCATTGCGATCAGATAATTTTTTATAATGAATGAAATGTAAGGAAATATAGTGTTGATGTTGAATTGAAACTCCCCAAATTTTTTCACATTTCCAGAGCACAAAAACTTTTCCATGATCACAAAAATCCAGTAGTTAAGTTGGATCTTACTGGAACCAAATTGTTTTTCAAAGCATCCAATCCAGAAGATGAGAAAAAAATTGAAAACAATCAATCTTGTTTGGAAAAAGTGTTGAGACATCTGAGAGTTGAAAGAAGGTATCCTTTAAATCTACAGCATTTCGAACTATGCCTTATTGTGTCAAATGAATGTGGAAATTAGTCACACTGCACATGTTTTCAGATGTGGGAGATCTAAAGGTGAGTGGTGTCCAAACATTAAAATGGCTAAAGTTACCAAAGTAGTCAAGGGGCTCTTGGAAAACTTTGGTTTCCAGGACAAGAATGGGATATTTTTGTATCCTGAAGAAATGCTTTTTCTAATGGAGACTGTAAGTAACCTAATACTATTAGATTCAATAACACAATTGATGTCATTGATACACTAGAACAGGGTGGAGATCTCCCACAACAATGCACCATTGACTATACAAGAAGTCTACAACATACTACTACACAATGTTGACTGTAACTTCAGAAGGTACATGGTGTTCAAAAAAATCGTGTCTAGTGGATACAGAGTAGTTTTGTATAAAGAAATATTGAGAAAGACATCTAGAAGTAAACATGGGAACGATTTTTGCAAGGAAAAAGTTCTTTCTGAGGGATCCAATAAACGTAAATTAGAAGAAAGTGGTGCCTCTGAGGAAATAAAGAAGATTATTTTGGATGGGGACTCAGATATTGAGCTGAAAATGAAGATAGATGATGTATTTGAGAAAATGCGGTGTGGAGCTCCAAAAATCTATACTGGCAATTCATCACATAGAAGTCCTGAATTTTGTGTATTTTTGCCCAATAACAAGAGCCGGACAAACTGGGATTTCAGTGTGTATATTAGGTAGGTGGAGTGAAATTGCTCGCCATTTTTTTGCATTCAAGGGTTAAAATACTAATTAGTTTTTTTTTAGTGATGATAATTTGCCCACAATAAGCCATTCCCTTAAACCATCAGTTTATGCAGTTTGTGTGAATGACAATGTTTCATTTCTTACAGCAAATAACGTGAACTTACCTTGTTTACATTGATAAATAAATGAAATTCTTGTTTTTTTGGTAAAGTTTTTTATTTACTAAGTGAATAACACACAAACAAAACGTAACAAATTGGTTCTAGAGAGCTTTGGTATAACCTTCCCTAGGCAGTCACATGTCGCATAAATTTTACGAAAATAATACAAAAGTATTCGAAAAAATGGAAAACGAGGTTTCCGCGATACGATACTTGTAAAAACAATTAAAAACCATCAAAAACGATGAACACATTCATTTAAGTACAATTGTCTATCATGCATGTTAATGTGTCAATAATATCCCTGTTCCACCCATCAAGAAAATTATGAATATGAGAAAAAATATTAATTAATCGCGCACTCAGTGTATACGTTTCTCTTTTCGATACATATCAAAAAGAAGGTTAGATATATACACGTAAGTGCGGGGTCGGACCGCTCTGTTGTTGTCAACACTGTAGAAGAAAGATTAGTTGAAGAAAAAGATCACAATGTGGGCAGAACTAGAGCTAACCTACCCTAGAACTACGCTTTAAAGCTTTGTATTCTTTGTATGGTACCTAAAGGTATTTTTTTGAATTGACTGATATTAGTAATATTGGTATTATGCATTATCCTTGCTATAAAGTGCGCGTATAATTACTAACCCGAACCAAAAACGTGGCTGGAAATAATTGCAAAAATCTGAAGTTAATTTTAACGTCAAATTTGCGGAATATTGAATGTGGAAGCCTGAAATGATCATAAATGTACAAATAACACGTTCAACAAACTTATCACAAAACATTGTAAAGGTGTTCATTTCACAACCACAATACACTAAATTATACTTTCATTACACTTATATCTTATCAAATAAGATGAAAGATCAATAAAATGATTCCACAACCCAAATGTTACTTTACGAAATATATCTTCATCAAAACCTTCGTAAGTTCAAAGCTATCAATAATATCAATACATAATCTGATAAATTGATATTTCCAGTATAACAAAATTATTTGAATAAGATATTAGGTACATTCTATGGGTATTTATGAAGCGGTGAGAATGCCGACATGCTAGATTTTGAGGTAGAAAAGGCTCGAACACCATCTTATTTTCATTTAATTTCGAATTTACCAGTGATACTTTCACTGTCTGGAACATCGAAGATTTGCCATTAGATGGCAACAGCGAAATCACCCCCACCCTGAAGCTGCCGCGTTTTCCCATTGGTCGGAGATCCCACCTCATCTACCGCGTGAGATCACCGAGTACAGCGTTGCCAATTATCGCATGGCCAACCTTCGACAATAAGAAACATCACTTGAAATACCAACTCATCAATTCAAGCCCACCCGAAATTGATTCCGGTCATCTGATAGAAATGGTTGTTGAACGGCCGGAAAAAATCCCGGAGCCTCTGCAACACCACCGGGTTGACGTAGGGGTGGCTGCGGCCCTTGGTCTTGCCCAGGCAGTGGGGCGCCGAATGGCCCTCGCTCTTGAAAAGGCAAGGGAACCCCTTGGTGGAGTTGAAGTAAAAGTGTTTTTCGGTGACCACCCTCTTCAGCCCTAAAAAGTCCTGGACCCGCTTGAGCTCGATTGCGGGGTCAAGTACCAGCCTCTCGCCGCTGATGAAGAGCAGCTGCGAGAGGGGGAAGAATTTCAGCCACCTGGACAGGTACCTGTTGGGAGAACAATCTTCATGTCTACAATATTTTGTTGTTACTTTGAATTAAAAACATACGTCTGGTTGTAGTATTTTTAATCGTATCAAACAGACGGTGCGTCGCCTATTAGGCAGTCGAATCGACCGACGCGCGTACACTGCCGAGCATCATGCACCGCTAGCAGTTTTACGACTGTAGGCGGCACATCATCACGTGTTCGTATGTGGGACCAAACAGATGTGAGCGTTCGTGAGGTGGTTTGAAAAGATTTGAGTGTTTAAAAAAGTGTTTATGGCCGCCAACTTGGTTGAAAAGCAACCCACGAAGTCTTATTGAGACTTGTATCAGTAAGGAAGACGGGGACCTTAGCTTTTTAAGTGTCATCCGAAGCACTACTCGGTTGATTATCTTTGAGAGTCCTAAGGATTGAAATCTGGGTACCAAGAATGCGTTCGGTTGGTCACCTATCTCCTCTTGCTAAACGATGCTACAGAAATAAATTAAATTTTCAATAGCCGCGCCGGTATTCGAATCAAGACCTTCTGGGCCCAAAAGCCAGCGCCTCAACGCACTCGACCACCAAAACAGTAAATATCAGAAGGTTCAGAAGAAGCCATCACTATGCTACTCTACGCAACGTGCACAATTTGACAACAGCACAAACAATTGCTAAGAACTCTCGGTCGATAGTTGCGCGTGGTTTGAGCAGCTTCTTCACCGACTCGGCACAAAACGTCTCGTGTGTTCTTACCCTTAATATGTTATTCATACTGTGAATGAAAGGTTTGAAGTGTTAGTAATGGTCGAAATGAAAGTTAGATAACGTCGAGTTCCAAGATTCATTTCACAACGCAACATGCACAATTCGACAACAGCACAAACAATTGCTAAGAACTCTCAGTCGATAGTTGCGTGTGTTTTGAGCCGCTTCTTTGCCGACTCGGCACAGAATGAAGAGTTTGAACTGTCAGTAGTTGTCAAAATAAAAGTTAGATGACATCAAGTTCCTGTTTATTATTTCAAAAACAAGTTTCGGATCATTCTTCGAGTCTTCCAAACAGTACCTAGAGTAGATGCCGAGCTTGACGGGCCCCCACGAAGTATCCACGATGCTGCCCACGGAGCCGTTAACGAACACCAGATGCTCGAAGGGCCTCATCTCGGGCCTCTTGGAGGCGGCCTGCGCGTAGTCGGACACGGCCCTGGTGACGGGGTCCCTCACCACCACCAGCAGCTTGGTGGAGGGGTTCATCAGCTGGACGCGTCTCGGCGCCTCCCGCGTTATGAAGTAGGAGGGCGTCTTTTCGATGGTCAGCTGGCCCTCCAAGGTGGCCGGCATGCGTGACCGGTACCATTGGAAGCCTTCGGAGGGGGTGGGATTAGAGTTGGGGGGGGCAGTGGAATCGGACGTGTACGCGGTGTGTTACCTTTCACGTAGTTCTTGTCGAAGAAGTGGACCTCGCTGCCGGCGGCGCGAACGTCTGGATGGATGCGAATGAATTCGAGGAGGGCACGGGTGCCGCCTTTTTTCACCCCTGGATAGAAATTTCGGTTTTTGTGGGTCTCATACTTCGAGATCGTTGGAATATCCCTAATAGCACAAGTCAGTCCAATGGATGTCCTCCTCAGGACATCCACTGGACATCCAGTTCTTGTACACCGGATAACATATGGACATCCATAGGATGTCGCATTTCCAACTTTTTGACTATCCATACGGTATCCATCATGGACATCAATATGGTAACATGTATGGACAAATATAGGCCATTGAACATTCACTTTCCACCGCTTTGGACATCCATGGAATATCCATAGGATGTCCATTTTATGACGAATAAATGAAAAAAGCTACTAGCATTCAAGCGCGGTCACCCATCCAAACTATAACTTCGCTTATCGTTGCTTTACCTCTGTGATTCATCCTTCCTTGTATGGTAGCTGCTGCTGTCTTCTTATTTATATTATTAAATCCATGAAATTTGGCCAATAATGAGAATGATTCAAATTACTCCATTAGTGTTGATTCTTGCATGTCAATTTGACATATTTTTCATTTCAGAAAAATTTTAGGTATTGTACGATGATGGAGTAGACAATGTGTGGTATTTTGATATCTCTACTTTTATGTTGTGAGAGCCCAATTAGCCAAATTCCTGCATGGTGGAGAGAAGCGAGACCAACAGCTGATACTGTAATCCGAACCACTTCTATAGGAGTAAAGTAATTTAACAGAATTCCCATTGGTTTATATTACTTGAAGATGAGGGTTTCTTTCGGTGTCAATTTCGAATACTTTTTATGAATGCAATGGTATGTATGTATGTGTGTGGAAAAAATTCGAAATAAGAACGTGGGGACATTGAATGTACGCCATATGTTCTGAATATCCAATGAACATCTCAATTTGGACCTAAAATGGACAACATATAGTCTATAATTGTAAGCCATATGGACTACCTTAAATATATGTTCAATGGACATCTCCATGTGGACATCGATTGGACAATGGCTATCGATATTTTGAAGAAGAGGTCATTAAATGGACACCAAATGGACTACCTTGTCTGGACGTCCATTGGATATCTTCATGTGTATATCCTATGGATGTCCAAAATATATCCATGGACACCTTGGACATATACTGGACACAAAACGCATGTCCAATGGACATCTTGTGCTATTAGGGCTAGAATCGCTTCGCATAATACTTGATTCGATATGATTCTTTTTGAAACGTATCATTCGGTGAATTTCGGCGAATGTTTTAACTCTTGTGTAAATTTATCATAAATTATTGAGCGCTCAAGGTATAACCCACACCAACATTTCTAATAATTATTATTTGGTTACAATGTATAGTTGGTATCATGGACACATGTCATGTCAACAGTCAACTGTCTATTTCTTAACCTGAGAAAGAAACCATTAAAGCATGGTTCGATTTGGGTTTGAAACAGTGTTTCGTTTCATATCATATAGGGTTGAATGAAAAATCTAGCTTCAGTGCCTGTGGTTTTGATGACGCTACCAAAAGTTCATTAGAAAAGTCATTTGTTTCGTCATATTGAGACTTTTCAGGTTATATATATTTCAACAGATATGAATCTTGAGAAATTTGCCAAATCATCTGAAAACATGCAAGATATACGCATAGTTTTTAGACCTATAAGAAATTCCTACCCAACCTCACCAATATGGTTTATTTGGAATCTATTTTCTCAATTATTGGTGTGGTATTGAAGGAAATATTCTGAATTCCAGAAAATCCATTTTGATAATTTGCATTGATTTTGCTGTATTTTCATCGTGTCACAGGGCAATGTCATATTGTCCTCAAAAATTCACAAAATCATCTATACCTAATAAGAAGAGAAATGGGGTCGAGTTTGGATCCTTGTGGGATATTGCAACTTACAGGGTTCACACCTTGAAACATGTTCACATTGATATATTATTATACACTTTATGGAATAAGTAATCAATAAAAGACCTTCAATGTGTCGGTGAAAAATCTTACCGATTATTAAAGCACTTGGTAACTGCCTCTCTGGCCTCAAACCCTGTTCTCTGAAGAATTTGTATTTCGGCGATATGTCAGTTTCGTTTCCTTCTAATAAAGATACAACCCGAACTGAAGTATGATGATGAACTAACGAAATTTCATTCGGCACTACTGGATGGATATGCCACTGAAAAAAATACATATATACTATTTATTATTTTCCGTTCAAGTACTCACTCTTGGTATTGCTTTGGAGATGCTGGACACTACACAGGAATTAAAAGTGAATGACACATAAAATGAAATTGATGCCAACAATATCAACGCTAGAATTATCTTCTTAGATATAAGAAGGTCCATGCCTCAAATTAATAAATGACTATAAGTGTATCCATGACCAGCAGATCACACCTTCAAGAAAATTATAACACCTACCAATGAATTTAGTATTTCTACATTTTGATAAATATAACCAGAGAGTATTGATTGAGCAATTTGGCTTGTTGGAATAAGTTTCCATATATTTTCATTACGAAAAATGCATTTTCATTCAGAATTATGAGCATGTAATTCAATAATATCAAAATATTTACATTTTTATGGAAAAACAGTGTGTTTTTGTTTATTTTAATGATGTCTACATTTCGAAGCCAGTAGCCACAGAAGTCACAGGACACTAGAACAGAAATCGATATATATTTTGTAGTTCTGTCATTCTGTCTGTTCTATGACGTTAGTAGACGTAATATGACGAGTTTGTTTCACTTCAACTAGAAACCTTTATATACCAAATTAACTCGGTAACTAAAGGAGATTCAAAAAAATTTAGATCACATTTAAAAAAACGTAAAAAGTGATCTAGTGAAGTATTATTTTCGCTATTAAAGACTTTCACATCAAAAGGGACCCGACATATATAGTTGAAAAGGAAAAAAATCTGTTTCAACCAAACCATAGCCAACTATGATTCCCATTCGAAACACTACAACTTTAGGTCATAACTCGAAATTGCATCTTTTTCTTGAAATTTTATCGAAGTCACTGGATTATACAGGAAAAAGTACCTCGAGAATATAGAAGTTATTATCTCGTAACTTTAAAAACAATCATGATATTCTCATGTCTCTTGAGGTCGTAAAATCAAACTTTTGTTTATAACTCGAAAACAAAAGACGATAGCATATTTTTGTTTTCGCCAGTAGATTTGTCTCGAAAAAGCAGATCTAGGATGTGATCTCCATTTTTTTTATCTCCCATAGTTATCGAAATTTGCCTACTCTGTATATTGGAATGATAATAAAAAATATCGAAGGATTTTCACAAGGCTTACTCTGTTACTTGGCAAATGAAGAAATCAAAATATGATTAATCTTTATTAATGATGTACAATATGAATAACTGTCTTCATCCTGTATCTTTCTCGGAACTATCTATTTCGATGATTTTACTCAACAGCCTGCTGTTTTCCCCCTTCATTGCATCAAGGGACTTTTCGTTCTGCTTTATGTGCGCCTTGTATTTATTGTGGATTTCTCTGTTGGTTTCCGCGGCCAAATTGACTTTCATCTGGGCCGCTTTTGGGGTTATGTAAGACAAACCGATGAGCGAATTCAGCTTCTTATTCTGATTCGTCTCAGCTTGCAAGTTTTTCCTGAGGTGATTCGTCTCGACCAGTAATGTGGCGTTCTCATCGACCAAACGTACTTTGTCGTAACTCAGCAAGTTGGTGTTTTTGGTTGCCTTAAAGAAACATTAGTTATGTTTAGTGTGACTATTTAACGCACCTGCCAAATGAACCAATCGAGTAGCTCTCTAGTCAAGTTCGTATTATCGATAAAACACTTGACTCTGAAAGTTGGGTGTTTTCAGATTTGCGTATATGACATTTTAAACGTCACATTGAAATAATCACGTTCTGCACTCATTTCAAAATGAGCAGATTTGGGATAAATTCCATCGAATCAATCAACGGAAAAATTGACGGGAAATGTACCGAAAACTAGGAAGAAATTGAAGGAGCCTGTCGCCTTGCTGTTATTTATTTACTTCGTTTGTGGAATAGTTTGATAAAATTCCACTTGTGATTGGATTCATCTCATAAGTCAGTTTTTTAACTCATAACTCAACTGAGTTGCTTCAAGAAACGACTCAGTTTCGTATGAAATAAATCAACAGACTCATCGTGAAAATTCAATCATACTGATGGTGATACTACTACTGGAACATATATAGATTTTTCAGACACTTACTTGTAGGTGTAGAGTGGAGACTGTTCTCTCTAAGAAGTCTCTCTGCCTCAAAAACTCACTCTTAGCTTCGGTATCTTCTGCTTGAGTAACCTCGAAATCTTTGTCAGCATTGTATTTATGATACATTTCCTAGAAATATATTATTAGACGTATATGTATACATTGTACTAAATATGCAGCGTTGTCGATAAATAATTTCATATACTCTGTCTGAAATGGTCTAGCTGAGATCTGAGACATAATTACCCTGACAACTTTTTGTAAAATGGGAATGTTTTGTATGAAGCCGCTGGCGTGATGAATGTCCATTCTTATAGCTTGCAACGCCTTCTTCATCCTCCTATTCCTCTCGATCTCGTTTTTAACCTCATTGTTTGACGCTGACAGTTTTTCTCTCAGCTCTGCCAACTGAAGGTCCAAGCTGAGAATGACTTTTTGCAAATTTTCCAGTTCCCTCACCATCTCGTTGATTTGGGTCACCTATACGAATCGAGACGAGAAAAAGCATTATTGTTGCTCCATCGCAAATGTGGAGTTTACCTGTTCCTGGATTGTCCTCTCTTTAGGTTCAATCTGCGACTTCAGCTCCTTTATCTTGAAGTCCAGGATGAACTTGAATTTTTCCAGCTCCTGGTTCTTGCTCTTCAACTGGAAGATTCTCTTTTCTTTCTCCTCGATGGTTTGATCTCGCTCTTGGATCTCTTTCTTCGAATCCATGATGTCCTTGTCCAGGCCGTAAATCATGCTCTTGAACTTGATGTGTTCGTTTTCCATCGAAAACACCTTGTGCTTGAGGTCTTCGCATTCCTTCTGCATGGCGAGGTATTTCTTCTTAACCACTGCCGCTTCACCTCTCAGACGTACATTCAGATCCTGCTCCTCTTTGAGCTCTTTCTCGTGGTTCTCCTTCAACTCGTATATCTCCCTGTCGGCATCGTCTTCTATCTGCTGCTTGATGAGCTCGTGTTCTTTGGTTGAGTGTTGAGACGCTTCCAGCAACTATAAAAAAATGCTTCAAGCACCTACACTTCTCCCCAGCCAACACATCTGCGACATGACATCTCTGAGATGTCGCATTTAGGTAACATTGCGATATCACGAACGTTGCATCGATGCGATGTGAAAAAGTAAGCATATTTGCGACATAACATCTCTGAGATGACGCGATGAGATCACACACTGATATCACGAACGTTGCATCGCTGCGATGTACAAAAGCAAACACATCCGCAACATGATATCTCAGAGATCTCTCGATGAAATCAAACTGCGATATCGCAAACGTTGCATCGCTGCGATGTAAAAAAGCAAACACATCTGCAGCATGATATCTCAGAGATCTCTCGATGAAATCAAACTGCGATATCGCAAACGTTGCATCGCTGCGATGTAAAAAAGCACACACATCTGCAGCATGATATCTCTGAGAAGTCGCGATGAGATCAAACTGCGATTTATCACAAACGTCGCATCGCTGCGATGAACAAAAGCAAACAAACCTGCGATATAACACCTCTGATGTGTACTATATATATAGCACAAATTGTGCAATTGTTTATTGTATTGTATTTGTATTACACAAAAACCGAATGTTCCGTTTTTTGGTACAATTTATTAAAATGTATCGTATCATTGAAGATTTAGCATTATTATATGAAATCTATATTGATAATTATTAACATCATAAACGTAGCAAAACCTTTGTTACTCATAGTACATTATAGTGATCATAATTTACGTCAGTTACGAAAGCATAATACGTATAAGCATAATACACCGTTGTCAATGATACGATAAAGCTTCGAATGCAACTCGATTATTAGCGAGTCAACACCGTCTCGGACATTGCGGTTGACTCAGCTACCGCCTCGTTACCAAGCAATGTCCTCCACTAATATTACAAATCGCATAATAATCTCGTTACATTAATAGCCACTATTTGAATTTCCCGCGCGCAAATATACTTTCCGTGGTCTGTGGACACCTGCACTAGACAGTTGACAATGATGATTCATCATCACCAGTTATAACTTTCTCAACCACTCCAGAGTTTCAATCCAATCAGTTGAACAACCATTGATGGAATCAGTTTTACCAGTTCACTTAAGTTGTGGTCTATGTGCTAGTTTTTCAAGTTCTTGTACAATCAACTATAACAGCTCTGTGGGGGTACACGAAACGTGAGTATAGGTTTTGTTTAAGTTATGGTGAGAATAAGTTTTTACTTGAAAGCATGCCAAAGCCGTTCTTTTCATCATACTCAAAAGACGACATCTGATGGTTTTGGAACATTATAGATTATGGTAGTCCAAACTATTAATTTATTGTTTTTGAATCAGCAGATTATGATGTCACCCAAGGTGAATAGAGATGATCATTTACGGATTCATCGCTTCGGAAGACGTATGGGAGCTGATGCTGGAAACTTTCTCAGAATGTGTTTATGAGGAAGTTTCTGCAAATTGAATATTGATGCAAGAAATTCAACTGAAGCTAATATTTCCATTCCATCAGCCTTCTCCGAAGAAAACAATATTCATTCAAAACAAAGAAAGTCCAGAAATAATAATAACCTATATTTTTTGCTAAAGAGAATTACTTCTTATTTATTGGAATGGAATAATAATTTTGTTTTTTTGTTGGTATTTGTTCATTGTTGGAAATAAATATTTATAATATAGGTATGTTGATTTGTTTTTCACTGACATTTTTCCCTATATATCACCTTACCTCTGCATTACATTTGTACATCGCTGTGATATCATATATTTACATCCCTGCGATGTCATAAGTTCACACATCCCTGCTGTCAAAATCGAATCACATCGCAGTTTCATCCCAAAAACACATCGCAGTTTCATCGCAAAAACGCATCGCTATTCTATCATAAAAATATATCGCAGCGACATCGCATGGAGGAAACTTGAGTGTGACAAAATAATATCCCTGCCATATCGCAGCGACGTCTGTGCGACATAGAATGCATTGTTACATCGCTGCGATATCTCTGTGATGTAACTGTGTTTGCTGGGTCGAGCTCAACAACTCACCTCTTCATACTGGAGCTTCTCCTCCTGCAACTTGGCCATGAATTGGTCCTTCAAAGCTTGCTCTGATTCCTCCCTGTCCCCCTTCAACTGCTCAAAGCGAATGTCGGCCTCCTTGAGCATCTGCTCCATTTTGACCTCGAAGGCGATGTACTTCTTGTACTCGATGATCAGCTTTTCATTGTAGCTGGCTTCTAGCTTCTGGACGAATAGCTCGTGGTCCACCTTCATTTTGTTGATTTGGGCGTAGATGTTGTTGATTTCTTGGATGTGCTCCCCTTCCATTTGCTGCAAACATCGAACCCTCACGTTGGGGCAAAAATCGACCACCAATAAGTATACCCACCTCGTTTTTGAGCTTGAGTTCCTCGATGGCATTGCAATAGCCGGCGTGGATGTCTTTCATCTTAAGCGAGTGCAGAGCATCGTTTTGTCTCATTTGGTACGAGTGCTCAGTTTCTAGCTCTTTCATGCGCAGCTGCAGGTTCTTGATCTGATCTATCTTGTCCTCCAAGATCTGGCGCGATATCAGGATCTCGTTGGAGGAGGCGTGATCGAACTGGATGGCCTTGTCGTCGATGTTCACCAGCTTCCAGAAGCAGATGCAGCCATCAGCAGTGCCGGTGATCAGGTATCTGTCATCGGTGGACAAGCACATCTGAAAGAAAAGCAAAAATAAGATATGAACTCTCGAACGTCAACAAAATAACATCCAAGATGTTCAAAGAGGTAAACTACGAGCAAGAAACAACTAATTTCCTAGCAAATACCACGCAGAACATTGGATTGCAACGATTCACAATGTGATTGCAGATCGCAAATGTTTCTTTCTTCCTAAGACGTGACAAAGTTCGCTTCGAGACAGGCACGTTTGACAGCCTACAGACCGGTTTCGGGCTTGTTGGCACTCATCAGTGCAGGGTGGAGATCCTGAGATCTCCACTCGAAGCGTTGCCTGTCCCAACGCAATCTCCGCCTAGCGTATTTCATTGCACTGAACCGCGTACCAAGAGAGACTTGTAAGTAGCGACACCATTCGGCGGAAGAAAGAAGCACTAGGTGGTTTTGGTGACTTCGCCGGTCGGCGTCCTTCATTACCTTGAGAACGGCTTTGCTGTGCATGACGTATTCCACGTATTCAGCCTTCTCCAATAGGGGGATCTTCACGACGTAAACAGATCCTCCGTTACCTATAGGATAGAGCATTTCTAGTAATTTTCAAAGAAGTTATATTTTTGATATTCTCATGTAACTCGAAAAAATATTTTGAATTTTTTTGTATCAATTTAACGAGTTTCGAGTAACCTTTCGAAGTTGTTGAACTATCTAACTCTAACATTGTCAGAAAGTGAGATACATATTTTTCAGCGATAAATATTGTTACGATATTTCCAGTCGTGAATTTGAAGCACTCAGTACAAAACTGAACAATTTATTTCAATAAACACTTCGAGATACAACTCAATAAACACTTAATTATATCACAAAGATATACAATACTAGCTTTCTTTCTAAACTGAACTCTTTCCAAACTGAAACTCACTGTCTGCCACTGCCCTCCTTTTATATAGACAAAATACACATTTTAGCAAAATCTTCAAATACCGTTCATTTTCGAGAATCTGCGACGGTTATGAGTCATCCGCTAATTGGTTTGGTCGGCGAGCGATGATATCGCAAGGCCATAAATCACAACCTAGACGCGAGCCGCCGAGATAATCACTTCCGGTGTTGTTGGAAGCACAGTTCGTAACAATATGTCAAACAATTTCCATTTCCAGTTCAAACTGTCAGGGAAATCGAAACAACTGAACAAATGCGACAACGTGTCTTATAAAATGTGTGACATGTATAATTTTTCCTATTTTGCATCAATTTGAAGTTTTTTCATTGAAAAATATTTGATTTAATATCGTGAAATAACAGAAAAATTTTTGATCGGAAACAATGATGACAATGAAATATATATAATCTGACACACAAGCGTAAAGCCCAGTTTACTATTGAGCGATTTTGATTTTTGCGATACCAGCGGTGACATTTGCAATGTTGTTATTGTTTTTATTGGTCAATTTGAATCAAATCACACACTGCTATTATCAACAAATCCAAAATCGCTCAGAAGTAAGCTGGAGTCTATCTCTTCTGACTTTCAATTGACAGTTCGATTAATAAAATATGCGTATCGAAACAGGTGCCATTTCGATACTTATTCGCGTTTCATAATGACTTCATTATAGAACCAAAATAAATGACAAAAAAATTGACTCGTATACAAACGCACCAGTCACAAACAGCATGGTGTCGAGCGCCGATAAAACGATGCCGTCGAGCGCCGCATTCGGCGTCAGAACGACGTCGCGCTGCACGTTCGAGTTGACCAGCTCCCTGACGCGTCCATCCGTCCCGACGGCGAAGACGCTGCGGCCGTCGCGAGTCGCCGCGACGCCTCTGAAAGGGCACGACTTGATAACGGTCTCGGTGAGTCTGGAAGATTTTGCCACCTCCCAGCCGTAGACGGTGCCTTCGCTGCCGCATGTCGCTAGGATGCTGTCGTCGTTCGACCAAGACATGCCACGTATCTGACGCAAAAATTTAGATCTACATGAGTTCCAGCATTCGCGATTCAAATCGACCAGGGTTCGAAATCGTGGCATTCTCCATTGGTTTCGTACGAAGGCTCTGGAGGGCCAATGAAAAACAATATTCAAATCCACATGAGTTCAAGCATTGCGATTCAAATCCTCCAGAAGGGGGGGGGTCGATTCTCGAATGTCGAGTGAAATTTGTCGAATTCGACATATCATGTCGATGAAAATTGTCGCACAACACTGATGGTTTCGACATCAAAGTCGCATGAGACAAATTTTGTCTAATACAATGAACTGGCACGTAGCTAGGATGCTGTCGTCGTTCGACCAAGACATGCCGCGTATCTGACGCAACAATTCAGATCTACATGAGTTCCAGCATACGCGATTCAAATCGACCAGGGTTCGAAATTGTGGCATTCTTCATTGGTTTCGTACGAAGGCTCTGCAGGGCCAATGAAAAACAAAATTCAAATCCACATGAGTTCAAGCATTGCGATTCAAATCCTCCAAAAAGGGGGGGGGGGTCGATTCTCGAATGTCGAGTGAAATTTGTCGAATTCGACATATCATGTCGATGAAAATTGTCGCACAACACTGATGGTTTCGACATCAAAGTCGCATGAGACAAATTTTGTCTAATACAATGAACTGGCACGTAGCTAGGATGCTGTCGTCGTTCGACCAAGACATGCCGCGTATCTGACGCAACAATTCAGATCTACATGAGTTCCAGCATTCGCGATTCAAATCGACCAAGGTTCGAAATTGTGGCATTCTCCATTGGTTTCGTACGAAGGCTCTGGAGGGCCAATGAAAAACAAAATTTAAATCCACATGAGTTCAAGCATTGCGATTCAAATCCTCCAAAAAGGGGGGGGGGTCGATTCTCGAATGTCGAGTGAAATTTGTCGAATTCGACATATCATGTCGATGAAAATTGTCGCACAACACTGATGGTTTCGACATCAAAGTCGCATGAGACAAATTTTGTCTAATACAATGAACTGGCACGTAGCTAGGATGCTGTCGTCGTTCGACCAAGACATGCCGCGTATCTGACGCAACAATTCAGATCTACATGAGTTCCAGCATTCGCGATTCAAATCGACCAGGGTTCGAAATTGTGGCATTCTCCATTGGTTTCGTACGAAGGCTCTGGAGGGCCAATGAAAAACAAAATTTAAATCCACATGAGTTCAAGCATTGCGATTCAAATCCTCCAAAAGGGGGAAGGGGTCGATTCTCGAATGTCGAGTGAAATTTGTCGAATTCGACATATCATGTCGATGAAAATTGTCGCACAACACTGATGGTTTCGACATCAAAGTCGCATGAGACAAATTTTGTCTAATACAATGAACTGGCACGTAGCTAGGATGCTGTCGTCGTTCGACCAAGACATGCCGCGTATCTGACGCAACAATTCAGATCTACATGAGTTCCAGCATACGCGATTCAAATCGACCAGGGGTCGATTCGCGAATGTCAAGTGATATTCGTGTCGAATTCGACATATATCGATGGAAATTGTAGCACAACAATGATTATTTCGACATCAAAGTCGCATGAGACAAATTTAGCTAGGATGCTGTCTTCGTTCGACCAAGACATGCCGCGTATCTGACGCAACAATTCAGATCTACATGAGTTCCAGAATTGTGATTGAAATCCATTGTCGAATTCGACATGATAATATTTTGGTACTAACCTTACCGTTATGACCTTTTAGCGTATACATCTGTTCGAAACTTATGCTCGAGTAGACTTGAATGACGTTTCCATTACTAGCAGCAAACATGTGTCCCATTTTACTGAAGCTCGTCATTCTGAAAAATATTTGATGATAAGGAGATGAAGAGGATCTCGAATTTGTATTCTTGAATCAGATACATACTCGCAATTTCTGATATTGAATTCCTTCGTAGTGATTATATCGTCTATCATAATCGTCATGAATCTCAGTTTGTCTGAGAACCCCACAGCAGCGTAGAGTCCTGTGGGATGAAGGGCGACCGAGTAAATGTCGTCCTCGAAATTTTGAACCAATTCCACCTCATCCGTCTCGTAGTTCCATATTTTGATAGATCGGTCACGTAAACCTGAAAATATCTGATTATATCGCGCTCTGCTCCGGTGAATCGTGAAACTTTGTACTGACCAGAAGAAATTACGATGGGCTTCCATCGACACACTGCCAAACTACCAATGCACCCCAAATGTATCGGGTATCCGAAATCCTTCAGGACTATTTCGATGCCTGTTGTTGCATCGTGGGACCACAGCCTTTCTGACCAAATTTGCATTTCAGAACAAGTTGCCACTATTCTGAAAGCACAAGGTGAAAAACAAATGTTTATTTTGACAACACGGGTTAGTGAAGTAGAGATTTGGAGACTGTGGCTTGAGATATAAAAATATCTATCCATCTCTGTCAAGGCTCTTCTAATTAGTACGTCGTCAGAATGGTGAAGGAGCCGTAACTACATTTTTGGGAATGTTTTCCCTAAAGTCAAATTTGATAGCACGAGGTGAATAAAAAATACGTATTCGATGAATTTTCATGAACTTCAACTTGGAATCAAAAATCGGAATTTCGGAAACTTCCCCTTCGAATCTCAACAGTGGTATTATACAGGGTCACCCACGGTCGATGGTACCTTAGACGTTTACGGAGAACGGGACGTAGGATTATTCTGAGAATTTGGTTTATTGGGTAATCAGTTTTGTTCTATCGATCTGAAATACTTTCAGCGTTGCGGCTTCTATCAAAAAGTAGCAACAACTTTGTTATTTCAAATGGAACACCCTATATTTTATTTCATTTTTAGATTCTTCCTGAAGAGCTGATTTCGTCGATCTATCATACTTGGGGTATAGCGCGAAATATTACAGAGATATATGGTGTGAAAAATCATTTCTGATCAAAACGGCTTACATGTCCCTATCTTAACTTTTCATTTGCTATCTACTGACATTTAATAGAAACTAATAGAGGGTGATGTAAA
The DNA here is from genome assembly GCA_029955515.1 of Chrysomela aeneicollis. Lineage (NCBI taxonomy): Eukaryota > Metazoa > Arthropoda > Insecta > Coleoptera > Chrysomelidae > Chrysomela > Chrysomela aeneicollis. Next base: position 806,764 of record JARUHQ010000021.1, on the reverse strand, counting down.
ACTCAAAATTCTGAACCACTCGTATTTGTTTCAATTTAATATCAATCGATAGTAAATGGAAAGTTGAGATGGGGACATGTAAGCCGTTTCGAGCAAGAATGGATAGTTTCGACACAAAAAATTCCTAAATTTGAAAAATATCGATTTTTCACACCCTAAATCTCTGTAATCTTTCTCGCTATACCCCAAGTATGATAGATCGACGAAATCAGCTCTTCAGGAAGAATCTAAAAATGAAATAAAATACAGGGTGTTCCATTTGAAATAACAAAGTTGTCGCTACTTTTTGCAACGCTGAAAGTATTTTAGATCGATAGAACAAAACTGATTACCCAATAAACCAAAAATTTTCAGAATAATCCTACGTCCCGTTCTCCTCAAACGTCTTAGGTACCATCGACCGTGAGTGACCCTGTATAAGTGTCACCCTCACCTGTCCTGCGAAGGATTCAGGGCTATCGTGTTGATGGTGGTCATCACTTCGGGCTCCTCCTCGTACTCCCTCCGGATTGTCCTGTCCGGTATCTTGAAGACGCCCCTCTTCCTGAACCGGTGAGGGCTTTCCCGCTCGTAGAGGTGCACCGTGCCATTGAGGTAGCCGAAGGCGAAACCTCTGGAGAAGTTGACAATCGACCGGATCTCAAAGTTCTCTTCCGAGTCGGCCACGCCCATGCCGAAGGTGTCGTACATCGAGGGGTCCACGTTGATGTCCGAGGAGGTTTCCAATCTGGGGGAGATGAATCATCGAGAGGTTGGAGTGTTTGAAACGTGTCTTTGAAAAGTGTTTGAAAAGTGCTTGAAAAGTGTCATCACCAAGAATATTCGGTTGGTCACCTATCTCCTCCTGCTAAGCGATGCTATCAAAATTTAAATTTCCAATAGTTGTGCCAAGGTTTGAACCCGGACCCTCAGGGGCCTTACTTTCTTTTTAAATTGTTTGTTCCATAAAAATGTTAACATTGTATGGGAACATGAATACATTCTTCAATATTCTACTAAAGTAGAACATACCACTTGATGGTGGATCCCACCAAGGGCAGCTGTTTTTGATCCCTCTGGGGCCAAATGCCATCGCCTCAACGCACTCCGCCACCAACCCAGGTGGATATAGATATAAACGACTCTTCAATTGTTTTTCGTCGAAACCTGTAGACCGGTTTAGCGAAGATCATAACACCGGTAATATTTCACTAATCGTTCGGAGATGGCGTTAACATTACATTCAACAACACTATCTATAATTTACTGCATTTTTTTGCGAGAAACTGTTTTGAAACTATTTGAAACAGTTTTGAAACACTCCATTTTATTGAACCATTTGTGACGTCACAATTGATTCTGGTTCAAAACGTTTTGAAAGCGTCTTTTGGACCGTTTCAATCATGTTTCAATATGTGAATATGGCGAACTGTCATCTGAGGTTAAATAACTATGACACGTGACGTTTTGAAACGTTGCATTTTTTCGTCTTATAAAATGATGACGTAGACGTATAAACTGTTTTAAAACGGTCTTTGAAACTGTTTTGTCGCAAAAAAATGCCTTTACGCCACTGCCGTATTCTTGTGTACCTCCATGTTTCCATTATTCCTTTTCACCTGCCCTTTGTTTGTTATACGTATCCGTATTTCATGCTTTGTGTGTTCGAGTGACAGTGACAGATGATTCATAATTAAGGTTTTGGATAGAAATATAAATATCGTTGGAATATTCCATCATATCAATGATTGAAGAAATGACACGAAATCGAAATGACTACGAAATTGTGCATGAAAATTAATATTCATCATCAGCAGATGTGGCGCCATCAATATGAAGTCGTGGAAGTATTACCAGCGTTTGAAATTCGACATAATCAAGTAGGCGAAAATCAACAATCTAGTGCCTTACTAATGGGACTCGTACCACCATATGTATATCCACATTGGTTGGACCATTTTGTCGATCTGAATGGACTTTTTTTGTGAGACAGAGTCATCTACTGATGATAGCCGTGAACTGGGCATAATCTAACGTTTTCATTTACATTTTGAATTATGCGCTCCTTCGGGTTGGTGGTTGAGTGCGTTGAGACGCTGGCCTTTGGGCCCAGAGGATCCGGATTCGAATCCCGGCGCAGCCATTGGAAATTTTATTTATTTCTGTATCATCGTTTAGCGGAAGGAGATATGTGACCAACCGAACATTCTTCGTACCTAGATTTCAATCCTTCGGACTCTCAACGATAACCAGCCGAGTAGTGCTTCGGATGACACTTAAAAAGATAAGGTCCCCGTCTAGGGTTGCCAACTTTGAATTTCTGATTTTCAGGACAAAGCAGTTGAGAATGCAGGACAATCAATGAAAAATCAGGAAAAAAATAATTTCAATAGAAGTATATTATCAAGTTTTATAAGACAATATTTTGTCGCACGCGTTGTTTGGAGTACGGCGAGCGAAGCGATAAAACATGTAATTTATAATTTTTTCTATTTTCCATTAATTTGGAGTATTTTCATAAAAAAAAAAATGGATTTGATATCGATAAATAACAGAAACATCTTCGATTGGTTACAATGATAAAATGAAAAAAATTTAAATCTGATAACCAATAAAAACATGAGCTTTTCACTTCTAGTATCACCAAATCCAAAATCGCTCAGATATAAGCTGGGCCTAACCTCCGAATAATAAAAAATGCGTATAGAAACAGGGGCTATTTCGATACGCATTTGTGTTTCATAATGACTTCATTATACAACCAAAATAGTTTTTTTTTCAAAAATCAGACAACCATATCATATGGATATTAAACTCTGAAGGATGTATAAAATACTTAATAATCAAGTGAGGAAAACTCCTGGACCACTTCTGATAATGGATGAGTTCCACAATTTTATTTATCTACGTAATCATTTCAAACTGATACAGTTTTCAGTCAAAATAAACAGACTATAGACCAAAAAAATAGGAATAACCTTAACCGAACCTAGTCATTCGGGTACTGTATATCTTGTAATTCTCGTATAATAAAAATTCAGGACATTTGGCGTCCTGCAAGTGATCTCGACAGGACGCAGGACAAAGTACCTCAAATTCAGGACTTCCTGCGAAATGCAGGACGGGTGGCAACCCTATCCCCGTCTTCCTTACTTATACTAGTCTTGATAAGACTTCGAGGATTGCTTTGCAACTAATTTGGCGGTCAAAAACACTTTTAAAATACTTCTTAGTACAGCGAAGCTCCTGTTCCTAGCACAGAATTTGTTTATAGGTATAATTGTTTCATTAATCGGAGAATCAGATCGACAAGGATGAACAAATATAAAAAACTAATCCGTAATTTCCTGCCTTGTTCAAACAAATCAACCTTCTTATATGTACCAAGCCACATCATAATGGAAGTCCTTATGGGAGATATGCACTGACCTTTTTCCTTTCTTGCTCCTATCGAGGAAAGCGTGAAACATAGAAGAGTAATAAATGAAGCAGAAAAAAAAATGGCCCAACTCGCCTTTAGAATCATAGTTCATAGCAAATAAGGGAACATCAATTATGAATATAGGAAAAAAATTCTACATGAAACTCTCCAGAAGTGGGGCGAATAGAAGCAGAGTCTTCTGCTCACAGTGGAATCCGAACCATACTCACTCGTCTCTCGCTTGCATGGAGATGATCGGCATATCTGAGGCGTGGAAAACAGCTCTGAGCTCTCCCGTCTCCAAAATCATGATTTTCCCCCTGTTGCTGCCCACTATTAGCCGGTCTTGGGACAACCAGCAACAGCTGGTGTACACCACCGTGTCCACTTTGTTGTACCCGAATTGCCTCCACGTGAACTCTTGACAGCCGAGGCATCTCAGAACGGAATCTCCCACCACCACCACCTGATTGACGTCGTTGGGGTTGCAGGATATCTGGAACGAAGCCAGAGTTTTCCTAGATTCTACGGAAATTACAGTGTTGCCATTTGAAAGCCCCACAAAAGCCCATGTGTTAGATAGAGATGGTAGATATGATTTTTCCGTAGATCTACCTACTTTGCACATGTTTAATAGTACTTGCTCAGTTTTGATTCACCTGTATAACTGTGCCCGTGGCGTTCGTATTATTGGCTCTCGCGAAACTATCTAGCCGGCCCTTGTCGCACTTGAAGCTGTACAAACTCCAATCGGGTTCTCCCGTGACGCAGATGAGGTATTTGGAGTCGAAGGAGAAGTCAATTGTGACGTAACGATTGGCTATGATGTCTTTGTCCACTGGCAGGTTCAGTGTTTTCTTCTTGCGGAATAACTGGGGACACCACAGCGTTACTACTGGATACTTGTCGGTGGTTTCCACTACTGCTATCACTTTTCTGGAAAGTGAAGTAGTATATTACATAACAAGGGTGGAAAGTAAAATATATTAAGCACAAGTGAGAGAAATTCCAACGAGTTCTATGCGATCTATATTTTGATGAAAATTTTTGTTGGTATCCACTTACGTATTTTGACCTGAAAAACACGAATATTATCGTGAACATTTCTGTAGTTTTCGAGATAATCGATGCCAAAAATCTTTCTTTTTGACATGTTTTGAAGAGAGAAAACACATATCAATGAGTCGTTTTGCTATAAGGTAACTATGAATCCACCTTTATTCGCTCAAGATTCGCACAGAGGTTTTCAGAATGGCCGTTGTTTATGTTGCCTAGTTGGTGAAATAATAGTAAAATTACGGAAAAATTACATATATTTATGATGTTTTTCTTAGACAAAAATCATAATTAATCTAACCTAACCTACAAAAAATTTTCCCGCATCGCTGATCCCAATTGTGAGACGAAGAGTAATTTCCCGCCACTGGGACGATGGCGCGTTTTTTAAATTTCCCACCTGGCGAAAGAAAACTAGGGCTATGACGCAGATGGGGAGTTCTGATTGGTCGTTGGTTTGAACCGTCGAGGAGTGGGGATATTCCATACCGTGGCAGGTGAAATGGAAAAGTGCGAGGGTAAAACTTCGTTTATCGAACTCCTAGAAGTTCGGAAAAAATTTTTGGTGGAACTTACGTATTTTGACCTCCTGATCACGAATCTGAAGTCAAAACGCGGCGGTCTCAAGTATTTTCGGAGATTTGGCCTCATTTTGTCTCAAAAATGCACCATTTGACATGTCTAATTTCTGCTATCAGGAATACACAAAATTCACCCTTCTTTGAACCAAAACACTATACACTCATATATTTACTTGTTTCCAACACTTTTCAGCAGAAAAAACGATTATTTTTCAAAAAATTCACCCTTCTTTGAAATGTAAACAAAACAACATTTTTACACTGATTTTATGGTAATTTGTATTTATGATGTTGGCAACGTGATTGTTTGGCCCATGATAAGACTTTGCCAACATCTCAAATAAAAATAACCAGAAAATCAGTGAATTTTTTTTGTGAAAATAACAGTTTTTTCTGCTGAGAAGTGTTGGAAACAAGTGAATGTGAGCATATGTGATGTTTTGGCTCAAAAAAGGGTGAATTTTGTGTATTCCTAATAGCAGAAATTAGACATGTCAAATGGTGCATTTTTGAGACAAAATGAGGCCGTATCTCCGAAAATACTTTAGACCGCCGCGTTTTGACTTCAGATTCGTGATCAGGAGGTCAAAATACGTAAGTTCCATCAAAAATTTTTTCCGAACTCATAGGAGTGCGATAAACGAAGTTTTACCAAGATTCATTATTGAATTCGTATGTGTTTGTGAGATCAAAGTAGAAACATATAAAAATGTTCATCGAATTATATAGATCGCATGATAAGTGCATGATCACCTGAATGTTATACTCACTTGTCAGGACTCACAGCCACGTGGGTCAAGTTTTTTCCCTTGTCGGACAATTTGATGTACCTCTGCTTCTTGACATTGTAATTGTGGACAGCCACAACCGATCCCACAGGATAAACCACTTCATCGTCGGACAAGAAGTGGATGTTATTCCTGATTCTAGTCTCCAATCCCAGCAGCAGTTGGGGTTGAAGCACGGCGAGATTCATTTTTGGAAATAGTTAGGCAAAATGCCGAGTGACATATGTAACGTCATGTTTGATCGATATGTGGCATGTTGGTTGCTTGGAGATTTTGTGGTTTTCTAGGATTGAGATATGGACAGTTATCTACATATTTTATAATCTCGATGAAAGCTTCATATAGCTACGTTTAGAGAAATATTGAACAAACTCGATGTAAATTGAACGTAGGCTTTATTCAAAATAACGAAGTTTTTGATACTAGTAGCAACACTGTACTTATATGTACTTTCAATACGTTAACCTTGTATACGTCTGTTATTGTACAATAAGACGCCCATGGATTGGATGAGGAAGGCCAATTTGAATTGAAGCTCTCCAGACCTGAATCCTCTTGATTATTTTTTGTAGATACACTTGAAAACTGCGCGCTTTTTCAGTTTTGACTATTTTTCACATACCTATATCTACCACTTCCTGTGATTTTGGGGTTTCTCCTGTTTGAACCAAAACAATAAAATAGGAGTGAAAAATATACGGAGAAAAATACAGTATTTTCGCCATAAAAATCAACAAACTCCTCGTATATCGGAGTTGAGAGGAATGTCTCCTGTATTTCAGGCTGTTGTATGTCCGTTTTATAACGAAACACCCTGTGGTTATGTACACTGAGGGCATAGTTCTGAAGAACTCTACATTCTCAGATTGACACTGAAATGATGAGGAATAGGTAAGTGTGAGTTATATATTTTGGTGGAAAAATAATATTGTTTTTACTAGCAATACATATACACTTCGCCATCAAGAACTTAACACAGCACCAAAATATCAACCAAAAGTTTGAAATGATTTTTTGTCCAAAACAACCTGTTCAATTTATAATTTTTTGTTTCCACAATGTTGGTATACTAACTGTATTCCGATAGAAATGTATTTTTTACGAATATCGGTTGTACCAATTGTAGCGTATTTTTTGGTGGTGAACAAACTTTTTGGGGGCGTGTATATTTTTATGCAATACTAGCTTTATTAAATATGATAATTTTGACCACCATGATATATATAATTATTGATATTATTGCATAACATAAAAATATCTAGGATACAGGAACTATAATACCTTTTTACGGTGAAAACAATAATAATTTTAATGAATTTCAGCAAGCACCTTACATTTGGAACACCTTCGAACCCTGTTCTTGATTCTGAAAATACATTCACAAGTCCAGATAAGTGAATAAAAATGATTATTTCTGTAATAAAAAATTTACTACATCATCAGCCTTCACAGAAATAGCATATTCTAACAAATTGTACCCCTTATCATTTTTGATAGTAACATCAGCGCCATTCCCTACCAAGATTTTCAAACAATTCAAGTTATACTTTTCGATTGCATAAAGGGCAGCAGTATCTCCATAAGCATCTTGTACATTGACTTCTGCTCCCTTTTCTAATAGATGAGTCAGTATCTTGTCAGAACCTTTGAAAGCTGCCCAGTGCAGAGCTGTCTCTCCATTTTCCCCTTTCACGTGGATATTGGCACCTCTTTTCGTCAGTTCACTGACCATTTCTAGATTCTGCTTCAGTACAGCTGCTATAAGCGGGGTGGTTTCTTCACTCCTCACATTAACATTGGCACCTTTATTGACAAGATGATGAAAAACTCGCAAGGCACTACTGTGATCGCTGGAAATGATCGAGATGAGGGCAGTTGATCCATTTTTATCTGCAATGTTGATGTTAGCCCCTCTTTCTATGAGAAATTCAACTAAATCCACGTTATCTATAGCTGCATAATGTAGGACAGTACGGCCCTGTTCATCTGTCTTGTTTATATCCGCTCCTTTGTCCAACAGGAACTCTAGTATTTCTCGAAATTTTATGGATTCTGCGAGAATAGTCTTACCAGTTTTTATATCGACGATGTTCAACAGTTTCTTTCGCTTCCTGATTCTGGACCACAGCCTAATCAAAATGCCCCTCCAGCTATCAACTGTAGCACGTTCAAAAACATCTTTGCTGTTTTCACTTTTCTCCAGTATTAGCTCCAGGATGCGTCTTCGACCTTCCTCAGCTAAAACGTTTATATTTTTTGCTTCATCCCAATCTATTGCGTCTACTGTCGAGCCACAAGCTTGAACTACTTCTTCACGGATTTGATCGGACTCGTTGATGAGGATGCTCTCGAAGAAAGCTCGGATGACCTCGAATTCCCTTCTTGCCAAAACGGTGCTCAAAAGAAACACCAAGAACTTCTGGGAATCCTCCAACTCATTCAACTGGGCCCACAATATCTTTGCTACGAAATACTCAGCGAATGTTTGATGAACAAAAAGCAACTCGTCGCCAAATTCTTGTATTATCCCCATTTTGATTATGGTTTCCCTAGAAGTATTGTTGACGTATTTGAAAATGTTCAGCAATGGACATTCGCGGTCTTTGAATAATAGCCGAGCAGCCGCTTTCTGGTGTTCATTGACAGCATCATCGTAGTGTTTGGATACGATTTCCTCTGCAGCAACATTTCCTCGTGTATTGCATTTATCGTCGATGAAGATTTCTCCTTTCTTCTCCACGAACATATCGTACAATTTGGTTATGTTGAGCTTCTCTGGCAATTCCAGTAACTCATTTTCCGATACTAAATAGTCTTTGCAGCAAACCCACTCATATTTCTTTTCATCTGAACCTTCAAATATCTCAGCAATCATTCTGGTTTGGAGCGGAATACCAATGAAATTCCAGGAAGTGTTTCCGATTGCATTGCCTATTTTTTCTATCAATGTTTTCGCATACTTTTCACATCTGTTTTGCTTGTTACTGTTGTCGATGTTGAGGTTCTTCTTCCAGAATTTCTGCAAGAAATCGATTTGTTCTGTTTTCGAGTATGGTAATAGTTTATAAGATTTGGTGCCTAGGAATAATTCCAATTCTATCGTCATATGCGAACGAGTCGTGACAAATATTTTGAAGATATTCTTACGATTGGAGGTCTGCTGCAGGAAATTCTTGACAAGACTGGTGTAGTTGGGACTTATTTCATCAACTGCGTCCACCATCAAGATTATTTTATTAGTCATCAAGAATATGTTCTGTTCGAAACTATTCTTGGAAAAGTCAATACCTTTGGACTTTAGTATATCTTCTAGATCAATTGATTGCTTTCTGGCCTTCTGAAATTTCTTGAATATTCTAGTGAACATGTTCAAATCGATTCTTACGAGGAATAAGTTGGGATAAGCCTCCTTGATCAAGCATCCAAGTTTAGTTAGGATAGTTGTTTTTCCCATTCCAGCTCCATCCGAAATGAGAATGAATTTTCCAGATTTGTCCAACAAATTGCACATATCTGGTTCTTTCAACTCGATCCACTTGTCTTCTTTCTTGAATATGAAGGTTCTTTCCATGTAATAATTTTGAATGTCTCCCAATCCTCTGATGGTTGTACTTATCTCTATTTTTTTATCATGCAAGATATCTATGATGATTTCCAGGTCAATTATAGAGTCAACGTTATCTTCAGAATTTTCGATGAGCTCTCGTATAGTCAGATGTTTTCCTTGGAAGATAACAGATTTTGATAATAAAGATTGCTGACAAGTATCAGTTAAGTCGGTGAAGTTTATTCTGTCTTCGATTACACAGGTTCTTGGCAAATCTGTCTGGATTGGTTCCTTAGACAAAATCACGGCTTTTTTGAAGTCATACTTCGTTAATATTTTTTTTAATCGATAATATATTTTACTGTGTTGATTGAATTCGCACAGGGATATGAACACTATTGTAAATCGATGCAGCTCAAAGGCCTCTATAATTTTTTCAGTGGTTTCCACTTTATCCTCAGGATTCATGAATAAAACATTGCTGCTTTTATATTTTTCTTGTAAACTCCTGTGGATTTTGAGGATATTCAAAAATTCGCCTCTCCCTGGAATAACATTGATTATTTTGTTGTCTCCAATATCATAATTTTGTTTGAAATGTATATCATGTTTATTCAATTCTTCTGAGTATTTGTGACTAAAACTCTCGTATAAAAAAGCTTTTACGTGTGATTTCCTGACAAAAAATCCTTTTTCTGCCAAAAACCAATCGTTAATATTTTTAACGAATTCATTCCTATTGAATTTCAACTTCAAGGAAGTTTCTGCCACTGCCACATTATCATTTATAATTTCATTCATATCTTCATCACTGATATGAAAAAATCTCAGTTTTTCACAAAATTCCTGTCGTTCCTCAGTTAGTCTTGCGTTATTCAAAAGTTTGTTAATTTCATCTATTCCCAAGCCATTCAAGCAATAGGAATGTTTAACTTTTTGAAATGGAGGAGCTGTTGAAGATTCCTTGAAAATATTTTCAGTAGGGTTTGGACCAATATTAGAGCAAATTATCAGTAATTTAATTTCGAATTGATCTCTACTCTTTATAAATGAGTCGAAATACTTAACGAGTGCAAAATCAGAGTTTTTTGGGTTCGTTGAGAAGAAATCCTTTTCAGAAACACTTGCGTGCATTTTTTCTTTATGTTTACACTGCATCAAGTAGTCGCCATGTCCGTCGATCTGGAAAACGATGTCATCGAATTTTGCCGCTAATTTGTGCTCTGTTGATAGCTTCCAATTTTCCAGTGAGAGACTCTCCAAGGCAAACAGTGCCAAAAGGTTCACTTGGTAGTCTACGCCCTTTTGGCCACCTGCCCCCTTCGATTTTTGATACTTTTCGTCTGCCATAGTAAACTAAAAACAGATGAATTAGTGGATAACTATGGTACATTCACCCTTTCCAACAAAAATTTCGTTTCTGATAATTGATTCTTGTCTATACAGGGTGGAACAGTCGAATGGAATGAATTCAGCAGTTACCGAATTATTGTGCATTTCAAAAATGCCGAAGGTATAATTTCTCTATTTCATTTTCGTTTCCAAAAAATAATAGAAAAAAATCAAGATTTGGAAAATACTATGAAACGGTATCACTGTAAGGCGAATATTACGAGAAAACTCATATATTACTAAGACTCTTACCTTTCAATCTCATCAGGTATACTAACTGATATTCTTCTTATAGGAATGATTGTTCACGAAAAATGCTGTCTTGATTGAATTTTACAGCATCAGCTCAGATGCAGTTTTTCACAGTGACCATACGTTTCTATACATATCGCTGTTTTAGAGATAAGATAAAATTTTACGTAGGTTGCCTCGCCCATTTCCGATTCACGATATATAGCAAATATTCGCGCGCTTCTCTCCTCGCAACAGAAATGAGAGTATAGAAGGAATCGGCGTACAGATTAGTATCAAGCACATCGGAAAACACACTGTATACGAATTTTTAGGCAATTCTTATTCTAATAGAAAATCGAAAACCTCTTAGACTGAAATGATCAATGTACTGAATGTAGCTAGCGAAGTGAAGATTGTGCATATCACTTGACCTATTCACGAACAGATGTTGTAGGTCATCTCATTATTATAATTCAAATGTAGATAAGGTTTGACATCCGGATACTTGAATTACCTACCTATGGTGCAGTCAGGTTTGATGGCTGGTACTAGGTGCAGAGTTGAATTTGTTATTACTTAACGATAAGAATTAGTTAGCGATGTATTGGTACTTATTGATTGATTGAGAAAGAATCAGTTTAGTCAACTCTCAACTGTATTTTTTGTTCACCCTGTTCCTGTTGCTGTCTGGTTATCAGAACCAACGAAAACCAAAAAACCGTGAGAGAGAAATTTTGGCGCAAGTTCTGGGACCCGATTCTCGAGTTTGTGGGAAGCACTTCCCATAGGACAGGTTTCCCATACTTGCGATTCCTATAGGAAGCTACAATTATCCATCTTTTGTATTCTCGAACGAAGTGGAATTATTTTTCATTGGAATTGTAGAATGACAGAGTGTCTTAGATCATTTCTTATAATCTTTTGAATAGACCAATCGAAATGTATGTTTTTATGTTGGCAATGACAATGTTTATTAGTTTTGTTTGGTTATGTTTTTCACTCTCATCTCTCATCACAGGTTATTTTTATTCATCAGTTTTTGAGGTTTTTTATGACTTCATGTTCAAGGTTTGTAAAATATAAAACATCTTTGAGAAATACATCTACCCTACTTTCAAATCTATTCAAATATTGAATTCAAATTTCAGTCATCACACATCATTATTGTACATAAATGAAACCTAAAATTCAACATTGAAAATGGAGAAAAAAGGAGCAGGCATTTCCAGGCAACAAAAAATACAAATAATAATAATGATTAGAATTGTTCAATTAACTTCCTTTGTTTGTTTGTTTGTTTATGGCCGATCTTCTTGAAGGCAGAGGTAGAAATGGATCTAATTGATCAATAAGTTGTCTAGTTAGATCTTTTGATAGTCGATATGTTTTGATGAAGAGTTCTTCTGTTAAACAATCAAAAGGATTCATCCTCTGCATGAACTGCCTTCTTGGCCTATCTACAATTATCTCGGCCTCTTCCAAATTCTGCAAAGCCTGCAGATATGCCAATTCATCATCAGCCATCAGAAACTATTATTCTTGTGTTGGAATATGAATAGATGATTATTCAATTATTGATTTGAATGGTAATAATACACCAAAACAGCTACTTCCCATAAAAAATTTACAGTTCCAATGGTTTGGACCAAGTGAATCAGTTCCATCACAATTCGTAGGAGTTCATTCCCATAAAATCAATCAAGAATACCATATTTCAATTTCCCATGGGAAATACATCATTTTTCCCATTGGAATCGACTCCCACAAACTCGAGAATTGGGCCCCTGAGGGGTAAGCCTTGTTTTTTTTTTCCAGTAAAACATTTCAAGCCATCGTATAGCTTCCAAATTTGGTACAGAGGTATCTCAGGGCGTTCTCTAGTTCTGGCTAGAAGCGTTCTTCTCTCCTCACAAGAGGAAACAATTTTGGATTTTTTCTCAACTCGGAATCTTTGCAGATGGCACAAAATCAGGCATTACTCGAAAACTAGCTCGGATAGAAGGAAAAGGCGCTCATATCAGTGTCAAGCACATCGAAATCACACTCTATACGATTATTCAGGCAACTCTAATTCTGATCAAACCTGGCATGCTTATATATAAGTAATAGATATATGGAAAAATATATTTATTCATATCTCTTGATCATGAAACAAGACATGGGATAAGTCAGGTACAAAAAAATTACATTTAACCACATACATCATAGTTCTTAGAATACAGTGAAGTTGATACAACATTTATAAATGAAATATTGAGTGAAATATACGACATTGGAAAGAAGTGCCTAGTTGCATACAATTTTACACTAGTGATAAATCACGTTAACGAGTTTTTTGTTGAACAATTCAGTCATGTTCGAGTAACATTCATTGCAGAAAAAATTTTTCGTTCGAAAACATTGAAGTGGTCCAATCTTATCTTTTATTAAAGGCGAAAAAAAAAACAGTGCAGTACAATGATTTTCAGCATAAATATCAATTAGATTACAACCGGGGACGCTACATAAATTGATAATTTCATCCTAATTCAAACCGAATGAACCCTTTTAATATCGCAAATATGCGTGCCAAGTTCATAATCTTGAGTAATTAATGGAAAATCGATTTTCTCTGAAAACGTTGTTCCCTTGTATCTCGAAAACAAAGCAAGTGAGGACATATGTTTATGAAGAAAATTTTATCTGATTGAGTCTCAACGTTGGTTATCTAAACTTTGACCCACCCTTTATAAACCACTGACTTTGTTTTTGGTTACCATCAAAAGCTTTTTGAAAAATTGAATTTATTGGTATAACAGGAATAATCGAATTTTCGAGTGATGAATAAACAAAATATGTTTACTGTGTGAATCTATGTCGAATCTTCTGGAAACAAGCTCAGACTAAAAATGTCTTCTGCGATTACTATTGTTGCATAATATAGAAATAAATTAGAGGTAGAAAATATAATAGCTTTTGACCCTAACAACGAATTACTCATTCATATAGATTCGACCTTTTTGGAGTAATATGAGTTATAATTTCAATGAATATTTGAAACATCTTCGAATAAAACTGATCGTTTCAAAAACTTTGCTGCATCATCAACCTCCAGAAGAAGAGCATATTCTAACAGATTCTGTCCAGTATCATTCTTGATAGTAACATCAGCGCCTTTCTCAACCAATAGTTCCAAACAATCCACGTTATTATACTTTGTGATTGCATAGTGGGCAGCAGTAAGCCCTTGATTATCCTGTATATTCACGTTTGCTCCCTCATCTAATAGATGAGTCAGTATCTCGACAGAACCTTTGAATGCTGCCCAGTGCAGAGCTGTCGCCCCTTTCATCGTTTTTACATTGATTTTAGCACCCCTTATCGTCAGTTCACTGACCATTTCTAGATTCTGCTTCAGTACAGCTGCTATAAGCGGGGTGGTTTCTTCACTCCTCACATTAACATTGGCACCTTTATTGACAAGATGATGAAAAACTCGCAAGGCACTACTATGATCGCTGGAAATGATCGAGATGAGGGCAGTTGATCCATTTTTATCTGCAATGTTGATGTTAGCCCCTCTTTCTATGAGAAATTCAACTAAATCCACGTTATCTATAGCTGCATAATGTAGGATAGTACGGCCCTGTTCATCTGTCTTGTTTATATCCGCTCCTTTGTCCAACAGGAACTCTAGTATTTCTCGAAATTTTATGGATTCTGCGAGAATAGTCTTACCAGTTTTTATATCGACGATGTTCAACAGTTTCTTTCGCTTCCTGATTCTGGACCACAGCCTAATCAAAATGCCCCTCCAGCTATCAACTGTAGCACGTTCAAAAACATCTTTGCTGTTTTCACTTTTCTCCAGTATTAGCTCCAGGATGCGTCTTCGACCTTCCTCAGCTAAAACGTTTATATTTTTTGCTTCATCCCAATCTATTGCGTCTACTGTTGAGCCACAAGCTTGAACTACTTCTTCACGGATTTGATCGGACTCGTTGATGAGGATGCTCTCGAAGAAAGCTCGGATGACCTCGAATTCCCTTCTTGCCAAAACGGTGCTCAAAAGAAACACCAAGAACTTCTGGGAATCCTCCAACTCATTCAACTGGGCCCACAATATCTTTGCTACGAAATACTCAGCGAATGTTTGATGAACAAAAAGCAACTCGTCGCCAAATTCTTGTATTATCCCCATTTTGATTATGGTTTCCCTAGAAGTATTGTTGACGTATTTGAAAATGTTCAGCAATGGACATTCGCGGTCTTTGAATAATAGCCGAGCAGCCGCTTTCTGGTGTTCATTGACAGCATCATCGTAGTGTTTGGATACGATTTCCTCTGCAGCAACATTTCCTCGTGTATTGCATTTATCGTCGATGAAGATTTCTCCTTTCTTCTCCACGAACATATCGTACAATTTGGTTATGTTGAGCTTCTCTGGCAATTCCAGTAACTCATTTTCCGATACTAAATAGTCTTTGCAGCAAACCCACTCATATTTCTTTTCATCTGAACCTTCAAATATCTCAGCAATCATTCTGGTTTGGAGCGGAATACCAATGAAATTCCAGGAAGTGTTTCCGATTGCATTGCCTATTTTTTCTATCAATGTTTTCGCATACTTTTCACATCTGTTTTGCTTGTTACTGTTGTCGATGTTAAGGTTCTTCTTCCAGAATTTTTTCAAGAAATCGATTTGTTCTGTTTTCGAGTATGGTAATAGTTTATAAGATTTGGTGCCTAGGAATAATTCCAATTCTATCGTCATATGCGAACGAGTCGTGACAAATATTTTGAAGATATTCTTACGATTGGAGGTCTGCTGCAGGAAATTCTTGACAAGACTGGTGTAGTTGGGACTTATTTCATCAACTGCGTCCACCATCAAGATTATTTTATTAGTCATCAAGAATATGTTCTGTTCGAAACTATTCTTGGAAAAGTCAATACCTTTGGACTTTAGTATATCTTCTAGATCAATTGATTGCTTTCTGGCCTTCTGAAATTTCTTGAATATTCTAGTGAACATGTTCAAATCGATTCTTACGAGGAATAAGTTGGGATAAGCCTCCTTGATCAAGCATCCAAGTTTAGTTAGGATAGTTGTTTTTCCCATTCCAGCTCCATCCGAAATGAGAATGAATTTTCCAGATTTGTCCAACAAATTGCACATATCTGGTTCTTTCAACTCGATCCACTTGTCTTCTTTCTTGAATATGAAGGTTCTTTCCATGTAATAATTTTGAATGTCTCCCAATCCTCTGATGGTTGTACTTATCTCTATTTTTTTATCATGCAAGATATCTATGATGATTTCCAGGTCAATTATAGAGTCAACGTTATCTTCAGAATTTTCGATGAGCTCTCGTATAGTCAGATGTTTTCCTTGGAAGATAACAGATTTTGATAATAAAGATTGCTGACAAGTATCAGTTAAGTCGGTGAAGTTTATCCTGTCTTCGATTACACAGGTTCTTGGCAAATCTGTCTGGATTGGTTCCTTAGACAAAATCACGGCTTTTTTGAAGTCATACTTCGTTAATATTTTTTTTAATCGATAATATATTTTACTGTGTTGATTGAATTCACACAGGGATATGAACACTATTGTAAATCGATGCAGCTCAAAGGACTCTATAATTTTTTCAGTGGTTTCCACTTTATCCTCAGGATTCATGAATAAAACATTGCTGCTTTTATATTTTTCTTGTAAACTCCTGTGGATTTTGAGGATATTCAAAAATTCGCCTCTCCCTGGAATAACATTGATTATTTTGTTGTCTCCAATATCATAATTTTGTTTGAAATGTATATCATGTTTATTCAATTCTTCTGAGTATTTGTGACTACAACTCTCGTATAAAAAAGCTTTTACGTGTGATTTTCTGACAAAAAATCCTTTTTCTGCCAAAAACCAATCGTTAATATTTTTAACGAATTCATTCCTATTTAATTTCAACTTCAAGGAAGTTTCTGCCACTGCCACATTATCATTTATAATTTCATTCATATCTGCATCACTGATATGAAAAAATCTCAGTTTTTCACAAAATTCCTGTCGTTCCTCAGTTAGTCTTGCGTTATTCAATAGTTTGTTAATTTCATCTATTCCCAAGCCATTCAAGCAATAGGAATGTTTAACTTTTTGAAATGGAGGAGCTGTTGAAGATTCCTTGAAAATATTTTCAGTAGGGTTTGGACCAATATTAGAGCAAATTATCAATAATTTCGTTTTGAATTTATCTCTACTCGTTAGAAATGAGTCGAAATACTTAACGAGTGCAAAATCAGAGTTTCTTGGGTTCGTTGAGAAGAAATCTCTTTGAGAAACACTTTGCATGTTTTCTTTATGTTTGCACTGCATCAAGTAGTCGCTATGTCCGTCGATCTGGAAAACAATGTCGTCGAATTTTCCCGCTAATTCGTTTTCAGTTGAAAGTTTCCACTTTTCCAGTGAGAGACCCTCCAAGGCAAACAATGCCAAAAGGTTCACTTGGTAGTCTACGCCCTTTTGGCCACCTGCCCCTTTCGATTTTGGATACTTTTCGTCTGCCATAGTCAACTAAAAACAGACGAATCAGTAATTGTGGCCACATTTTCAATATGAAGTTTGTTTTTCTGCATGCATATATGATTCTGATTATATACAGTTGAATGCTAATGTCTAAATGCAGACTGTCTCTAAAAATACCGCGAGATACAAATGCTACAATTTACATATTCTGATTAAAACCTCGAAACATTCAAGAAAATTTCCAACACCTATTCCTTCTCCCAATATCCGCAATAGTTAATTTATTTCATTTGCCTGTTTCACCCTGTATATTTGATGAATACGAGAAATGTTTCTAGAATGTGTGTAGAATTGCCTTTAACTCCTAGTGAAGACATTTCGAAACTATTCTCAGGTATTAGGTCAAACAATATTTTCAGCGGTCCCCTTCGATATTTTCGCAATTTTGTGATATATCATATTACTTAGATAAGAGATTGAAAATCTACTTGATAGGCGAATATCATGAAAAAGTCATATTATAACGATTCTTACCTTTCAATCACAGGTATGATAATTTATATTCCATCTGAGGGTGTGTAACTTGAATTCTTCAAAGGAAATGCCGTCTTGATTGAGTTTTCATCGTTGTTTCAGATATATTTCTTCACAATGACCATGTTTCTGTACATATCGCTGTTTCAGAGATAAGATAAAATTTTACGTAGGTTGCCTCGCCCATTTCCGATTCACGATATATAGATAATATTCCTTTATTGTAGATTTCTTGGTACTATAATGAAAAACGATGAGAATGTCACTAAGGGCATTGTCTAAGTGGAGCTAAAAGCGTTCATTCCTCCTCTCATCAAGAAAAAAGTTATGGATTTTTTTCTCAACTCGGAATATGTGCAACCGTGCAGATGGCAGAAAATCACGAATAACTCGAAAACTATTCCATATAGAGTAAAACGGACTTCAGAATCGTGTTCAGCACTTCCAAAACACCCCGTGTACAAGTTTTCAGGCTATTCTATTTTTTTATCAAAAATCTCAAAAAGTGAAAGGGAACAAAAACTGCAATCGATTCAATTCAATCAAATGTGAAGAAGAAGAGATCTGTTATATTAGGAGATATGAAGTGACCTGTAAATATTTTTGCTAGTATGGGAAGAAAAAACGAAACAACATATCTTTAGTTAAATTTTCTATTTCATCACCGACATATATATAACATTTTCTAATTACAGGTAATTACATGTACGATATGCGTATAAGTAAATACACATATGAACCAGTCAATAGTAAAAATGAAAAACTGCAATTACAAATAAAAGCTTTATTTATTTACAAAATGAAAAATTATTCGCATCTATTATGGAAGGAAGAATTATATACAGAATATACATTAGGTAGTTGCTATTTACATATAAGATCCTATAATCGCGAAACAAAAATTTGAATCATTTCGCTATCACGTTTATAAACATTTATTCTAATAAAGTCGTACTTTTGAAATAATTGCTTTCATTTTCTTAGTATTACTATTCCAGTCCAGAATATCTCAGACGAGCGAATAAATAAGTATAGAAAAGTACTGTGAATTATGACAGAATAAAATATGAGCGACTTCAAAAATCAACGATAATCAATCGATCTTTGTCATCAATGGATTTTTTGATACTGATCAGTGCGCCCAAAAAAACGCTCGACGGGAAAATTCAAAAATCAACATGCGGTTCAACGTAAACATTTTTCCATCAACACAGCGCAAAGTTTTTGCAAAGCCTTGCCATTGCTTCATTGAATAATAACTTTGTACTTCGCGTTATTCACCAAGTGCTGTTTAGCCGGACGCTATTCAAGATATCAAAAAGCATTTCTCGATCGCGCACTGTTTTGGTTGAGCACTATTTCAGAGAATGATTGACTTCCTATAGAGACGATTTTGTCAATCGCTATGTTAACTAGGCACAATTTTGACAATGCATTAAAATGTTTTGGGTCAAGCGCTGTTTTGGCCGTTTAAGCGCTGAGTCGATCGACAGGAACTCTTTCAGTTTGCATAGCCACGACTGCGCTGTAATCCAAGCGCTAGCCGGACTTTATTCAAGATATCAAAAACATTATCACGATCGCGCACTGTTTTGGTTGAGCACTATTTTATAGAGAATCATTGACTTTGTCAAACTCTGTGTAATTTTGACCATGCATAGCACTTTTTGGTCAAGCGCTGTTTTAGTTTGCAGAGCTCTAGCTACACTGCGCTGTTCAGCTGAACGATATTCAAGTTAACAAAAGTATTGCTCGAACGCACTGTTTTAGCTGAGCACTATTTTGGTATATGACACCGACTCAATAGCACATCGCATCAACCAAGCGCAAGTTCAACCAAAAATTGGTGAAAGGAGCGCTGTTTTGTTTTGGTTGCACGCTAAATAAAATGACGCTGTTTTGGAAAAGCGCTTTCCAGACTGAGATTTAGTTCGAACTGACTGATTCAAATGTGGAAGCGCCGTTTTCGTATTAATGGTCGAGCGCTATTTTGGTGGTACCCGTGAATGAAACGTTGAAAAATGCGAACGCAACAAAGCGCTTGATGGCTGACGATCGTTTTGTCATTATTCGATAACTGTTTTGAACTTGCGCCGTTATGATTTATCACTGACTGAGCGCTGTTTTGACAGAACATCGATTCGAAGCAAAGCTTTTTTGGTCGAGCGCTTTTTTGTGCAGAACACTTCATTGGACGAGCGAAGAGTTGCTCCATTGAATTATTTTCATTATTATTATTATTATTGGCAGTCGTGGTGGTGATATTGGCACTATTCAATGAGAGCTGGATTGAATCAGTCTGGGAGCAAGTAACAAATCAACATTGAGAGAAACAGAATGGTTCTAAAAAAATGTAGGTATGAAATCAGAAGATTTTGATTAGCAGGTAACAATTTCGATTGGGATTCGGAAATTTGCGTGTCACCCGCCGGAAGTATTCGATTTAGCTACAAGTGATCACCTAGAAGCGGCCCCGCCCCGCCGCGTCGCGTTCACGCATCAAAGATGGTGCGCAGGCGCGTCCGGAACGGTTAGGTCTTGGGACTCCTCCGTTTGAACCCGGCGGTGGCGTGGTCGACGGCGAAGAGAACGGCGGGCGTGGGGCGTGACTCTCTGGCGTTGGCCGATGACAGCGAGCTGCTGCTCACGCCCGAGTCGCTCGACTTTTCGCTGAGGCAGCCGCGCATCGCGACGCTGTGGTCGACGGCTACGTCGATGGCGCACACACCTGGAGATGAGAGAGATCGTTGATGGATATTCGGAAGACGTCGGTGGGATGTGAGATTATACGAGGTTTTTAAGGGCCCTTCTCTTCGCTCCTCCCTTTGCCACGCCCACTAACTCCGACATTTGTCACGCCTACTGACATTCCTCTACTGGAATCTTCGATTTTCACCCTTCACCACGCCCACTGACTCCTCCCTCTACTCAAACCCTCCTTTAGCCATACCCACTGACACATCAAATGATTTGAACTTCAACCTCCGAGCTCACAAAAAAAAATCCAAAGCCCTATATTCTCTCTCAATATTCTTCCACCAGCTTCAGCGATGTTTCAAGTGTAAGCAAAATATCGGAAAACTAGTTTATACTTTTATCACGCGCTTCCCAAAATATTTAGCTCATCTCTTCAACACGCTCACTGACTACTTTCCACGCCCACTAACTCCTTAAATTCAAAATATAAAAAATCATAAATTATTTATATTCGCTACACCTACTGATATCCTCTTCTACTCGTATGTCTCGCATATTCTATCATCATATAGTTCTCTTTCCTCCACATCAGCCCTTCGTCGAGAATTCCGCCTTTCGCCCCCACTTCCTGCCTCATTTACACAGTCGTTCAGTTTCCTATGCAACCCAACGAAAACATTCCTAATCATCCAGCTTCAATTCGAAGTGATCACGGCACTTCCAGAAGACTTCAACTTCGACAAGAATCACTCTCAGTGTCTCCAGTGAATCGATACTACAGAAAGTAGGCACAAGTAGGTATAGGGACGTCCGAGACCGACCGAAGACGTGGCCAATCAGACACGAGGTGGGCGTGGCCTGAACGTAGTAGGTATAGGGACGTCCAAGACCGACCAAAGACGTGGCCAATCAGACACGAGGTGGGCGTGGCCTGAACTGAGTAGGTATGGGGACGTCCGAGACCGACCGAAGGCGTGGCTAGGGAAAGATCACAGGGAGGGGAGAGAGGGCGAAACCCGAACATTGTCTACCGTGAACGCTCCCTTACTCGAATATTTCTCCGGCGTCAGCTTGGGCTCGACGTCGGCGGAGGTATCTTCCGGTTTCCTCCGGCCGGCCGGTTGCGGCCTCGCCCTTCGACACGGATCTACCAGCGAGGTTTGCCCATGCACACTTACATAGGAATCTTTCGGCTTCCTCTGTTGCGCCGCCTGCATCTCCACAGCCACCTGGGGGATGTTGGGCTGGAACGACAACTCCTCCTTGGGGTTGACCGAGCCGACCTGGGCCTGCTTCACCTGCGGAAAGGTTAATCGTGAGGAACTAAAGAAGAACGCAGCAACGAGCATTTCTCTAACGCACCCTGGCGAGGATTTCGCTGTTGCACCGCTCGACGACCGAGTCGAGGTTGTTCCTTGTCGTCGTCTCGCTGAAGCCGGCACTGTCGCTGGTGTCGGACCCGCCCTGGGTGGGTGACGTCAGCCGGGGGCCGCCCTTGAGCGAGGGAGCGTCGTAGCAACCCGAGTCGCGCGGGAACTGGCGCCGCGCGCCGAAAGGTGACGCCGTCGCGACGCCGCGTAGTTGCTCGTCGCCGCTGCTCACCAGGTCGCCCTCACTGCCCGCTGACAGAAAATATTTTTGACATTAGCATTACAACTCAGTTTTTGGCATTTGGAACTTGTTGGAGTGCTGAGGCTGGAAAGTTTGGACACCTCTGAACTAGACGTGTACTTTTCAATAGAATTTTTTAGAGATTTGTGCATATTCACAAAAATACACACAACTTATTCAATTCTATGTAATTTTGAGTCGTCTGAATCATTGATCTCATTAGTTATTCACTATCGTATTGAAATGCAATCCAATAATTCATACATCTAACTGAAAAGGAGGGAAAATAACTGGCAGCTTGAGAAGTCGCGCTTCGAACCCGTAGGCTATTGAGGCTACTTGAAAACTTATGTCTATCCCACAGTTATAATACGATATGAACCAAAAAATATATAGTTAAACTCATTTTTGCTTCATATTCAAAGGACTGGTGTTTTTTGAGAAATACGACAAGTTGTGGATAATTACTTTAATATATTCGGCATTCAAGCACTTTTTCTCGATTTCTCTGGTAGAAGATTTAAATTCACAATGTTTGCTCTTTCTGCTGTTACTTGATGACATTCCTCGCGGAAAACGTCAATAACCTTGGGTTGAGATTTGAAAGCGTCAAAATCTACTCGATTAACCGTTCGTAGAAAAAGCATATATATTGACTTTCGAATTGAAAACTCACAGTCGACGTCATGAAGAAACTGCACGGCTGCGAGCAACCTCGACCGGTGCTCGGCATTGACGACGCCCAAGTAGTCCAAGTCGGACGGCTCGATCTCCTTGAACAGCTCCAGGTCCTCGTAGCCGTTGAGCACGAACACGGAGATGTAGTCGTGCAGGCCGAGGCGGCCCAGCAGCTCCTCCACGGAGTTGGGCCTGCCGGGTATGTTGCGCCGCCACTCAGCTCCGCCCCGCCGCACGGTGCGCTCCGACAACACCTCCACGTTGATGAACTTGAAGGTGCCCTTGCGGCCCCTGCAGATGCCTCTCCACTGCCCGCTCGCGTTCATCGACACAATGTCTATGACGTCACCGGCCTGGACGAGAGGTTGGAATTTGGTTTCGCGCATCGATGAGAAGTTGATGCTCACCTTGAACTTTAACGCGTCCGTGTCGTAAGGGCTCGGAGTTTGGTCCACCAAAGCTCTAGCCCTACCTACGATCTGGTCTGTGGGGCTCGGATCTGCCTCCTCGGTGGTCGATATCGAGCTGTGATTGCTGCCCGCCCTCACCAACGCCTGCGTGCCTGAAAAAAAAAGGGTGATTTGTCGGGAATAAATAAATCAGCACTATCATCAGAAGATTCAGAAGAAGTCATCGCAACGTGCACAAGTTGACAACAGCACATACAATTGCTAAGAACTCTCGTTCGATAGTTGCGAAAACCGCTCCGTCTGTTTTCACACTTACTAGAGCCAGAACCGCTCGGCAGGCTCTCGACGGAGCTAGCCGAGCACTGGAACGCCTGATCCGCGGTATCACCCTTGAGCCTCGATATCTTCCTCTGGACGTCCTCCCTGAGACCGCGCACTTTGCCGGCAATGCCGGAGGCTCCGGCGGTCCGCGACTCGCTCGGCTGGAAAAGAAGAGTCGGGGGCTATAGAGTTCGGAGAGACGTTCACCTGAAGAAACACTCACCGCGTGGACGGTGGCCACCTGCTGGCTGCAGTTGCCAAACTCGTCGTGGTCCTCGTAGTCCTCGGAGCTCTGGCCTGGCGAGACGCCGTCGTCGCTGGTGCGCGAGTAGACGCCCGCCGCCGCCGGCTGCTGCTGCTGCTGCTGGCGGTGGAAGTGGCGGATTTTGCCTTCATGCAGCTGCGTGTAGTACTGCGGCTGGTGGTGGGGGTCGGAGCGGCTCGTGTCCACCGACAGGTCGGAAAGACGCGAGCCGATGCTCTGCACGTCGGAGCCGGCGTAGTCGCCGCTCTCGCCCCTGTCTCTCGATGATCTGCAATAACGAATCCGAAATTTTATTCTCGAATACAAGCTTTTATTGAACTGCTTCATCTTTTCGTCCAGTCGTCCATTCGTCCATTCGTCCATTCGTCCATTCGTCCATTCGTCCATTCGTCCATTCGTCCATTTCTTCCATTCGTCTATTTCTTCCATTCGTTCATTCGTCCATTCGTTCATTCGTTCATTCGTTCATTCGTTCATTCGTTCATTCGTTCATTCGTTCATTCGTTCATTCGTTCATTCGTTCATTCGTTCATTCGTTCATTCGTTCATTCGTTCATTCGTTCATTCGTTCATTCGTTCATTCGTTCATTCGTTCATTCGTTCATTCGTTCATTCGTTCATTCGTTCATTCGTTCATTCGTTCATTCGTTCATTCGTTCATTCGTTCATTCGTTCATTCGTTCATTCGTTCATTCGTTCATTCGTTCATTCGTTCATTCGTTCATTCGTTCATTCGTTCATTCGTTCATTCGTTCATTCGTTCATTCGTTCATTCGTTCATTCGTTCATTCGTTCATTCGTTCATTCGTTCATTCGTTCATTCGTTCATTCGTTCATTCGTTCATTCGTTCATTCGTTCATTCGTTCATTCGTTCATTCGTTCATTCGTTCATTCGTTCATTCGTTCATTCGTTCATTCGTTCATTCGTTCATTCGTTCATTCGTTCATTCGTTCATTCGTTCATTCGTTCATTCGTTCATTCGTTCATTCGTTCATTCGTTCATTCGTTCATTCGTTCATTCGTTCATTCGTTCATTCGTTCATTCGTTCATTCGTTCATTCGTTCATTCGTTCATTCGTTCATTCGTTCATTCGTTCATTCGTTCATTCGTTCATTCATCCATTTCTTCCATTCGTCCATTCGTCTTTTGTTGTCTTTTGTCGTCTTTTGTAGTCTTTTGTTGTCTTTTGTTGTCTTTTCTTGTCTTTTGTTGTCTTTTGTTGTCTTTTGTTGTCTTTTGTTGTCTTTTGTTGTCTTTTGTTGTCTTTTGTTGTCTTTTGTTGTCTTTTGTTGTCTTTTGTTGTCTTTTGTTGTCTTTTGTTGTCTTTTGTTGTCTTTTGTTATCTGTCTTTTGTTATCTGTCTTTTGTTATCTGTCTTTTGTTATATGTCTTTTGTTATCTGTCTTTTGTTGTATGTCTTCTGTTGTTCTGTTATGATGTCTGTCTTTTGTTTTATTTTGTTGTCTTTTGTTGTTTTTTGTTGTGTTTGGTATCTTTAGTATTTTTTGTCTTCTTCGTCTCTTTTGTCTTTTATGAATTTTTGTCATTTTTGTATTTTTTGTTTTTTTTTGTATTTTTTGTCTTTTTAGTTTTATTTGTATTTTTTCTCCTTTTGTCTTTTTTCCACTTCTGTCTTTTCGTCCTATTGTCCTTATGTCTTCGAGACAAAACGAACAATTCGTTTCGCTCACCTCAGTGGTATGATGGCTGGCGGGTATCCCGCCTGCGACGGCAGGATGAGCCCGCGACGGGGCGTGGCGCCGCCCACGCCCACGCCCCCCTCCCTGGGCAAGGTGATGTCGCCGGCGCTGCGCAGCGAGATGACGCCCTCGCCGCGACGGTCCTGCCGCAGGTTGAGCGTGAAGCACACCCTGCCGTCTCGGTAGGTGGCGGTGGGGCCGTCCCCCCCTACACCCACACCGCCCCCAACGCCGCCGCCCATGAGAAAGTCCTCGGGGTCGCTCTCGTAGGGCGGCTCGTCGTACCAGTGGGCGGGGCGGCCGCGGGCGGTGGTGGGCGCAAGCATGCGCGCCTCTTCGTCGTACATGTAGGTGTCGTCTGGAATGGTTGGTTTGGTGCAAAGTTGTGCATTTTCGTGCTTTGCGATAATCCCGAAAGAAGTTTTGATGTCTTCAACGATTTTAAAAACATCGCAAACTACGAGAATTTCTAAGTCGCGTTCTTGATTCATTGTGTCACTAGAAAAATGGACAGCCTATAATATAATATTGTTACGATATTTCTACTTGGGTTCATGAACTCAAAACACGCAGTACAAAACTGAATAATCCATTTCACAACTATATTCGCTTTACAAATCTCAATGTTCACAATATTAGCTTTTATTCTGAACTGAACTCTTTCCAAACTATGATTGACTGTCCATGCCGATCCGTTCCTTTTATATAGGCACAAACATCATTCTAGCGAAATCTAGAATATTCGATATAAATACCATTCTCGAGAAACTGCGACGGGTATGAGTCATCCGCTAATTGGTTTGGTCGGCGAGCGATGATATCGAGTGTTTTTTTGATGGCACATGAGAGTGTTAAAATCGTCTCGAATGTGTTATGAAACACGAATTTTATATACGAAATAAAAACAACATTTTTTGTACAACCGTGAATGTGACTTTACATTGTCTGATATACATATATATCGGTGAATATCGCAATTGAGATTTCTAATAACATATTGAATTGTCCATCTTCTTCCAAAAAAATTAAAATATCTTATAAAATTTAAAAGTTTTTTGACAGTTCTACACAAATATATACAAAACATTCAAATCAATACTTATGCAAAATCTACGGATGGCGTCAAAAAAATTCAGATTTTTGTTTACGATTCATAGTGGCACTCAGAAAATCGATAGCCTGTACGACCTAAAAAATATATAACACATTCAAAAACAATATACTGTGGGCCATAATGATTACAACATATAAATGAGAACAATTTGAATCATCAGAGATAAATACTCCATAGTGGATCGTTTTTCCTCATGATTTTCACACTGACGAGCACTAATTGAAATATTTCATCACTTACCTCCTGATAGAGGTCCTCGGATTCCTTCTTTTCCTAACTGTAATAAACCTAGTTTGATGTCCCTCAGAATCTGAAACGAATGAAGTAAAATAGCAAGCTGATGAATCAAAATGATATGATCAGATATCGTTGACCTTTGTTGCTTTACTTTTCGTTTTGGTGAACCCGTGTAACTTTTTGAAATTTTGGCGGACGCGCATCAGAAATATATCAAAGTTTTGGTGGATGCACCTATAAATATTTCAAATTTTGGTGGGCGCGCGTTTAACATTTCAACACTTTCGATGAACAAGTCCTTTACTTTTTCTGATTCCAAGCATGCGGATGTGATTGATTGCCTAAGATATAGAAAGGATATTTTATTTGTAGTGAGTTAAGTTGAATTCATGATAAGATTTCTTTGCGAACTGCCATTCGTTGTAATTCTTTTCCGGTGATATCGACAGACAAAAAGATGAATAATAATCAGCTTGAGACCTCCACTTCGGAAAAATGGACCATTTCCTCCGCTTACTATAATGTATTCTCCACATTGTACCATCCATAAATTACAAGCGATAAAATATAAAATAAAATCGAACATTATTATATTTCATGGAATACGATTCTAACAGTCAATTTGCAGTAAAAGTAGCCAACGCATGTTTGGTGGCTTTTATGTTTGATCATGCAATAGCTGTTTTATTGACAGTGATTTGTTATTATGTGAGAAATATAACCCTCAAGGATCGAATCGAACGTTTACACTGTAACAAAATTGTGAGAAAAATTCTCATCTACATCAATTTTTTTAAAGTCAAGTTTGAGATTTTATACTTACATCTTCGTGTTCCTTAGTGAATTTTTCCCGTTTCTTCATAGCTTCTTGCAATTTCAACTGAAACAAGACAGTTCATGCACTCAGTGAAACTCAACGTTAAATAATCTAAATTGTGAAAATCATCCATTGCTTCTAAAAGTGGTCCAAGAGGTTTTTAAGAAGGGAAAAAAAATTTAAAAGAAACTCAAAGTCGGTCGACCACACATATAATAAAACCAAAATAAGTGACCGGTTTCGGCTCACATAGCCATCATCAGACTAAAAAACCTATAATGTTGTTATTTAGTATAGTGATTAGGAGGAAATTTATATAATACATACCATAATCAAAATAAATTCAGACTGAGAAAATTCAAACAAATGATTGATTACATCATTGGATTGAAGATTAAAAGGGACAATACCCCTTCCAAAACATGGTTTTTATATCGAAAAAACCATTTAAAATTGCCAATAACTTGGGAAAATTATTGAACATCATGTTGCTTAAAGTGAAACAAAATGTCTGACTATGAGAAAGACGGAAACCAATAAGTAGGAAAACTAAATGACAAATGACAATTTGACAATGAAAATGAAAGGGACTATTGAAGTTGAACAGTGTCAAAGTTAACAAAGGAAATTAACAATGTTTAATTGATATATGGAAGTTATTTTTGAATACATATGAAGAAAATTGATGAATCGGTTGGGTTGGACAATCAAGGAAAACAATTGTAAAAATAATGAGAGAGTTCTTAGGAGGCTGGAAAAGTTAGAAAAATTGTGAAAAAAATTTTTTGAAGAAGATAATTTGAGGTTAAATAATTATGATTAAAGGTTATGAAACATATGTACGAAAAATCTGGTTCCTGTCAAAATTGGTTTGGTCATTGAGACAAATCACCTAAAATAACAATCCACAGGTATTGTCCCTTTTAATCTTCAATCCAATGATGTAATCAATCATTTGTTTGAATTTTCTCAGTCTGAATTTATTTTGATTATGGTATGTATTATATAAATTTCCTCCTAATCACTATACTAAATAACAACATTATAGGTTTTTTAGTCTGATGATGGCTATGTGAGCCGAAACCGGTCACTTATTTTGGTTTTATTATATGTGTGGTCGACCGACTTTGAGTTTCTTTTAAGTTTTTTTCCCTTGTTAAATAATCTTGTAATACAGGTCAGAAAAACTAGAGAGATCGAAAGAGGTCGAAACATTGAGAAGTTTAGTTCAGTTGAAATTGAAATAGGAGTCACGCTCATTTCGCAACACCCTGTAGATTCACAATTTGGTTTATACGTTTAGTTCGCCATCGATCGGTTTCTTTGGCCTTTGGCGCAAAATACGCCACTTCTAGGAGGCCAGTAAATCACATTGTCACTATGAATTGGGCCGAGAAAACTATGGGCTGTGAGGTGATGGGGAAAGGGGGGAATGGGGATTTCCAGTTTATTGCTTTCTATACGGCACAACCGGGAGTGATGAATTCTTTGAGCCACGCGAAATAATTCTCGCTTCCCCTTTCCTTTCTTTTTGCTAGACGTTTCTCCGAATAGTTCCAAAACAGCTCGATGAAAATTTCGATATTGAACCCTGGAGATTTACCTATCAATAATTGTATATTACATAACAAGTGTGGAAAGTGACATATTTCGCACGAGTAGTCGTCAAGAGTGAAGGAAATACACTTTCTAACGAGTTTTGCACACTATTTTTCCTACGACAATAAATATTTTCTTAACCACGCAACCAGCAATACATGGCTGCATATTGACTTATTTGGTGCACTATCTCAAATAAAAAATTTTGAGACGCATGCCATTATCTCTGATAGCAAGTTGTGCATGATGTCATTCACTGCAATCAACATCATCAGAATTGCAGTTGAAAATTTTCCAGACTGATTCAAGTCAAAGTGAAGTTGAGGTTATGTCCCATTGACACATTGAAATTGGTTACGAATTATCCTTATAATCTGAAAAGAGGCCAATGAATATTGATGTGGTGTTATAAAAGCGCTTATGATGACAGTGACTATAACAACTATTTATACAATCCATACATGCGAGCGTGCGATTATTTTTCATTTCAAAGCATGTGCTTTCCAAACAACATACACGGTCGTAGGAAAAAGTAATCTCGACACCTAAACTATGCCATTCGAACTATCTCGATCTTATTTTCTGTTGCGGTCCCCATAAAATCCCAAGACAGCAATTTGTGTCCCCACCAATCACCATCAAGTTGAGGAATTCAGTCGGCACAACGAAAACAGAAGAAAATAAAATTGAAAATCAAATCAGAATGTGACAGTAACTTGACAGAATACTGGGTTCTCGGCCTCCAAACGAAATGGGATGTGAATAGGGCAAGCAAAAGCTGAGAAACATCTGTCCACCAATGCCGCAGTGCACAGTAGAAATATGCAGGATGTCAATTTTGAAATTATGGTTTGTCTTTAGCTCTGAGTAGCGAATTCTGCTTTGGAAAATAACAAAAAAGGGAGAATGGAGTAAAGCAGTTTGGCAGTTATTTTTTTTTCTTCTCAATTTTGATTACTTGTGTTGTTTCTTGGAGATATTTTTGAGATTCTTGTATCAGCTGGTATATTTGGTTTTCTTCCGAGAAAGATTAGGAATCAAGGTGCATATAAAGTTGTTGTCGCGCACTAGAAGAAAATCTTGTTCGATTAAAGTGAAAAGATGAAAGTTGGCCAACCTTTATCTGTTACTCGTTAATTCATTATTAATTGTTACCTTTCTAGCAGTTATATGGAAATGAGAAGTTCAACTTGTGTTTGTTGATAGTTGATTGATGATCCTCACTTGGTGCTGCATGAATCCACTCTATACCACAATTGTATTCAAACTGTGAGTTCAAAAAAATTGAAAAAAATGTGATTGTGTCTCATCAAGATATTTTGTCGAATAGTTATTGAGACAGCTACTTTCAAAAACCTCAGGAACTATTCCATCTGAATGCCCAAATAACTCTGATTTTCTTCACAATATTTGAAAATGCTATTTTTTTGGTAAATTATTATCCCATCGAACGCACCTTGTATATAGTTTCCTCGAAGGTATTTGGCGTACCGCCGTTCATCTGCAGATGCCTCAGCCTGTCATAGTCCCTGGGATCCACCATGGACCTCAGGACGGCATGTTGGCCTAGATCGGTGAGACCGAGACCACTCTGTAGGACGCTATCCGGAGTGTCCACCTGGAAGAAATTGAAGTCCAGAAACACAACAAAAAGAAAAAAACAATCTCAAACCAATCAAATATAGACCACGAGCGGAAAACAACTACTTTCATGGCTAATGCCCCTCAGAACATATCTACCCATAGTTCACACTGTGAATGCACATCGCAATAAAAGTTCCTTTTTCCAAGACGTGACAAATTCACATCGAGACAGACACGCTTGACAATCTACAGACCGGTTTCGGGCTCATTGGCCCTCATCAGTGCAGGGTAGTTATCCGAGTAGAGACCGTGAGATCTCCACTCGAAGCGTTGCCTGTCCCAATGCATTTTCGTCGCGTCTATTTGACCGCACTGAGCCGCGTTCCAAGAGACACTTGGAAGTAGCGACACCATGCGGCGGAAGAAAGAAACACTTCAGAAACATGAAGCATGGGAAGCGGCTGATAGCTCGATTAAGCTGATAAATGCAAAATGTAAAAAGTCATTGATTGGACGAAAAATTGTTGGATATTTAATTGGATAACACTCTCATTATTTCTTTCGATTTTGATACTTTGTCCAACTCATTGCTTTTTCAGTTTGCGACATACTGAATGTACTGCCATGCTTCTAAACATGTGAACTTTCAAGGAAAACTGATGGAATATTGTGAACAAGTTGGGAGTTCAAGGAAAAAAGAAAAAAATCTATGCTGAATAGTGTGAATACTTCGTTCTTGACAACATGTGTTACTTCTCAGTTATCCATCCTATAAGCGTTTTTTGAATATCCAAGAAAAAATTCACTTCCTTTTATATCTGCGATGAGTGCTGAGAGAAAAAGGAAACTTATACAGGGTGATTCAAAATTCGATGTTGATATTTCAAAGATGTAATGCTGGAATCAAAATAAAACTAAGTTTTGTTAGTCTGATATTTTGAGAATACACTCCAATTACATATTCTATATCTTGCACATTCTAATGGAGCACCCTATCTATTGAATATTATGAAAATATCATTAAATGTTTGTGACACCCGATATAATCACCAGAAGAAATATAAAAACTCTCTACTGTTCATAAAAAAATGGATATGGAATTCCCGGTAGGAAACCCGCTCATTACTTAGAGTCCTCTTTAGCAAACCCCGTTCCTTTGAAAATATTTGCGAGTTGACGAAATCCTTAAAGCCAAACCATTCCCGGATCTCCAAAAACGGTCGCTTTCAATTCACACGAGCCTGGAGGATTTTATTAAAGTAAAAAACTCAGACGGAAAAGTCAAACCTTGGATCCTCCGTGGAGTCGGAATGGAAAAACGAACAGTTTGCTCTCGCTTTAATCTCAGCACTTTGACAAACAAGAAACAAGTGTTCCTGCGAAGCTTTGTGTCGGCGTTTGTCAAGTTACAATTACCGCGTGCTTTAAAAATATACCCAAGAATTGCCATATAAACTACACAAACAAGGAAGGAATGATCTCAAATTCTTTTATTATCATTTCTTACAGATCTCGATATATTCAACTTTGAAGTACACTTTTTCTTCATATTATCTCAGCTGATCAAGTTATTCTCATTGGTACATCAATCATAAGGATAATAATAAACCACTTTATTGCTTCCATATTATGTGAAATACAAAAAAATACATATAAATAATATGAGGTAGACATGAAAGAAAAAGGCGAAGTTCAGTTCATAAGATGATATAAAATCAACTTACAAACTATTCTTCCACTCAACCTCTTATATATGTAGGTATGTTGAATCAAACAAAAAAGCATGACAAAATATAAACTTGAGATCTATTTTTTATCGCATGAATATTAGGGTTGCATTGAAAACAAATGTTTCTTGTAGGCACTCTTGGATCTTTGTAAGCTATAAGTTTGACATTTGCCATGAAATGCTTGAATGTTAAAGATATCAAAGCTAAAGAAAAAATAAGTTCGACTATAATTCTTTGGTTCGTAACGTATTATATCTGAGGGTTAGAATTTAATTTTCAATTAGCCTCAATAGCTAACGGCGCGATTTCTCAAGCCGCCAGTCTGGGTTCAATCCCTAGGCAGGGCAATTATTTTTAAATCTCTGAGGGCCGGTCGTATAAAAATTTAACATAAATGAAAATAAATAATAATTAAAAATAAATGATAACTTAAATATTTAATTTGTTTATAACCACGGCAACTACGTTAAGTTAACAGAAGGCAACCGGCAATGAGTCATTTCAAAATTTTTTCTGTTAGATTTATAAATTATTGGATTGAATTTCAATACAATAGTGAATAATTGATGAAATCAATGATTCAGATGAAGAATATTTTGAAATGTAATTTAATTGAATGAAGTATCGAGCTCTCTTATCTATTGAAAAATACAGTTATCATTCGAGAGCGGCAAGACACTTTTTTGATTTGGGAACACGCAGAACTTTCAATGAAGAACAAAATTTTCGTGAAATCTATAATAATAAAAAAGTTTTCCATATGGTACGAACTCAAGAAGTCACACTGTATATGTGAAGACTCTGATGACCGCCTATATTATCCTTAATGTTTCAAATATAAAAGTTTGTTAGAGATAGATTATTTTCTAATCTTGAGAATTTTGATCTTTTCCCGATGAATTTTCCAATCTTCCATCCGTTCGATCAGTCTTTAGTGTAAAATATTTTGTGGACTGAGGAAATCGAACTGCATATGATTGTTATTTCCATATAGATGCAGAATTTTGAGAAAATAAAAGCTCCACTACATGCATTTATTTAAAGTTCCCTCCAAGAACTGTCCTTTGAATTCCGCACACTCAGAGAATATAAAACTGCATTTAATTTGAATACTTCAAGTAGATTGGTCTTTGTCTGACATTTGGAGAACACCCCGAAAAGAGTAAAGCTGAAAACCGACCGCGTTTGCAACACAAAACAAGCGAAAAACAGGTGTCATTGACTTTTCTAGAGCTTCTGTTCGTTGTCTGCTGGCTTTCCAAGTACAAAAGACCTTGAAAACAACAAAAAAAAAACTACGTAGCCGGAAAAACGTGACAAAAGAAGCTTTCCGGAAATAGTTCGCTTCATGTTTAATCTTCAAACATGCTTTCACAGCAAGAATTCGCCATTACAAGGCGTACGCGACGATTCCCTACTCGATTTACAGGGTATTTAACGGCGAGGGGCCACATTATGGCTTCTTGAGTCATGAGCCACGATCAATATCATCATACGAATCACTCAGTATATAATTACCCCATTGGAGGAAGTGCACAAAATCTACAGAACAAATGACTCCTCACAACAAATATTATTTGTATCATGATATAATAGCGCATCCACCAAATCTTAGAATTTATTTGATATTTTGGCGGACGCGTTCATATTCAGCATCCACCAAAACTTCAAATGTGAGAAATTACCGCGAAATCGCACTCTTGTGCAGGAACGAAAAATCGAAAAATACCTCATCCATAGGGATTCCATCATGGTTCGAATCGAATGATGAGCGTTGAGGAAAAAAATTCCTTGGATTATTCATAGCGAATTATTCGTGCTAGAGTCGATCAGGATAACTCTATGCAAATTATTCACAATTAATCCATTGTAGGTGAAATGAATTTTTCTGCCGGGTTTTAATTTTCTCGGGATGAGAAAAGCGATTAGTAATAAAAGTCAGCCAAGAATTCAGGAAAAAAAGACGTGAATATGAGATAGACCTGACCTGACAATTATTTTTTTGTAAGCCATAATATTCTAGATATTTCCGTAATTTTCTTCATAGGAGAATTCAAATTTTGATTTTCTGATAAGAATAACAGGTTTTTTATGATATCAGATGTGGAATAGATTGAATTTAATCCATATTTCTTCATGCCTTCCAAAAAAAACCAGGAACGATTGGACTGAAGAATTGGCGTTTGGTTTTTCTTCTGCTTGGAGAAACCAGAGAATAATTATGTGCTTTTTCGAGCATACTAAGTTGTTGAAAAGCTCATTCAAGTATCTGGTTACATGACGATGCACCGAAAAAATCCTAGAAGCGCGTTCACCAAAATTTGAAAATATTACCAAAACTTACAGTCGTGTGTTCGCAAAAACTAGGCATACGGAAAAACGATAATATAATTTTAGAAAAGTGATCTGTCGAAGGATATCTCATTGGAATAACATTTTCAAGAAACAGTTGATCAAAGGATCTGCTTTCTGGAGAACAATAAACAAAATCCATAAACTTAGTTTGGGTTTTTGGGGAAGATTTTCCTTGTGGCAGATGAATTACCGAAATAATTGGATAATCAGAAGTCTGTCCTATATGAATTTGACACTGGTGTACCTCAAGGATCAGTTCTTGGTCCATTTACAGTTGGTCCAATTTACATCAACACTGAGCATTTTATTTTACATGCTAATGACAATCACATTTGCAAAACAATCATTGGAGATATTCTTCCACCTTACAACCAGAGAATGTTCTTCGTGACATTAGCCAGGAAAGTAGTTATGTTCTGCTCGTTTTCCCCCTGTATTTCGAAATGTGTTTGAAATTATGACCCGAATCAAGACGTGAAAAGTCTTTCGGGTCCATCTTAGCAACCTTCCCAATAGATAGCCATTATACGAATATTCCGTACGATTTTCAGAGCAGCCCGCAAGACACCGCTTATTACCCCCTTAGGACCGATATTTCGCGGAAACAGTCACCCCCAACCCTCCATGGGGGTGAAAAAAAAAGGAAACAACCCCACATCCCCGCCATTATAAGATATACGCAACGCTGGCCAACGTGTGCAAAACACCCTGGGGATTTTGGATTGCGGCTCAGTGACTAGCACGGTAGAATGTCAGCGAATCTTGGGGCCACCGAATTCCATCAGGGGGATGCTTTCAACGGGGGGTTGTTAGAGGTCCGGTAAAGACAACTGAGATGTTTCACGAGTTTGTGCCAGTTGTATGTCGGATTTCTGTCAATGGAAAACTACTTTCGATGATAATAGTGATGAGTGTTTGCGGTGCTGTTCTTTCGTGATGAATTATTTCTTTCTCAGGTGATAAATCAATTTTTGGTGAAACAGATCGACTTTTTATTTCAAATATTCCACACTTCGAAGGAAGAACTATACACCCTTTTTTATCATGGCTTAACATTGCTAAATCCTAGACTCCAAGAAATACGAAGAAGATTAAATGGAAGAAGGTAAAATGTAGTATTTACACAAAAAACGGAAAAGGAAATGTGTTAAGAATTATACCTAGCGAAATAGTTGAAAATTCAAGGAATGACTTTTGGAAAAAACGATCTAACTCATCGGAAACAGTTAGGTAAATACAATCGAGTGACCTCTAGTGCCGCAAATATAACTTCAGGAGTTCCTCAGGGTTCAATATTGAGTCCATAGTTCTATTTACTGTACATCAATGACATTGCATAGAAAGTCCAAGGTGAATTTGTTGACATGTTGTAATGTTTTGGGACACCTGAAGAGATTACAGATTTACTAATGGTTACGTGATAACAGCCCCAAATTGAATGTAAAAAAACAAATTTTTCTTATTTAAACATCGTATCAGACAACTGCATCATGAAAAATTATCATTCGTTATTTATATTTATAATGTTGGTATTGTCAGAATTCAACTCTTATATAGATTAAATAATGAAATATGCTTCATTACCAATTCATAAATCAATAATATCACTTTATTTCAATCATTACATCACACTCTTTTTTTTTGTGAGCAATCAAAATCTCAACAGATTACAGAATCTACAGGAAACACTATTCGAAATATTCGGAAGTAGTCTTAGTATTAAGATATTAGTGGAATTCACAGAATTTTTTTTTAAATATTCTCCACTCAAAAACATCAGAACATGACATATTATAATAACTTGGCGATTAAGACTATTTCCAATAAACAGTATATCTACGTCTGCTAAGCAAAGGATAACTTTGAATATGCTATTATTTATATTCAAATTCAAAAAAATTATGTTTCCAATTCATCTGAGTGAACAGTTGACAACGAATAATATTCAATGATGAATCATGTATTCGTCAATAAAAATTTTTGGACATATTCAGTTTTGGCAATTCATATAATGAAAAATAACGAAAACGTATCATTGTCTGCTACATTTTTTGGATATTGGCTTTTTACTCAACAAAACGTTTTCGTCCCTGATTCAAGACATACTCTTATCTCGTACCAAATTTTGGGTTGGGTGAGTTACTTCGCGATTTTCGTCACCACACTAGTGTTGTAATGAACACTTCGAGGTACGTAATGAGATATGGTAGCGGAGGGAGTAATTCACATCCCTCGTATAGCGTATATTAGGGTTTATTTCCCAACTTCCCAGACTGAATAATGAAGGGCAGAGGTGGCAAGTTCCGGGATAAATTATCCGGAATGCGTTAGTTTAAATGCGGCCACTTTGCATAAGGTAACAACGGACCATAACTGCTGTGGGAAAACACTTTACAAGACGAATCGGCCGTTTAATGGAATAGACGCCATTTTGACTCCGTTTCGGGATAACGGCATACCTAGAACTCGCAAAGAGCTTTCGAGAAAAATCTGCATGAAAAAAGATCGATACCCATTGAACAAATAATGCCGAGGAAGGAGAGTTCAGCGCCCATAGAAAGAAGGAAGCAGAGGAATGACTAGTTGTAACTAAATAACAAAACAAAGAGAATCTGTGAAACAAAAGCCAGTGATCTTGGAGGATGTGGAAGAATAAGCAACCGATGAAAAGCGAAGGAAAGAGCGTTACTCAAAGAGAAAAACCGTGCAACGAAAAAATAAATCAACAATTGAGGCATTCCACAGACCTCTGAGAAGAACAATCTATTGAAACATTCAGCCAGAATAGCGAAACATTCATTTTTCAAACCAAGCGAACTAATTACGATTTGAAATCAAGAATCGTACAAAATCACCTGCATGCTATACGAGTGACGAGTTAGAACGTATATAAGAGAGAACCGTATATACACTTCCCAGAGAGATTTGTGAAAGGTAATTTACTTCAGACATGTTTAGTACGTCCGTCCGTGTGTTTAATGAAGCACTAAAAGGTGTTATGTGGATCAAAACGAGAAAATAATGGGGCAAGGATCTGATTAGCCATTCGAATGAGAAAATAAAACGCGATGTTTGGCTTCAGGAATTAAATGAAACATGGTTGAAGAGATTCCGGAACGAATAAATTGTGATATTATGACATGTTTAATGAAAAGCGCAAATAAAGAAGGAAACGAAGGGGGAACTTCACCAAACCAAACTACTTCAATCCATCAGAACGGTGAATTTTGAGCCTTCAACATAAGATCTCAACTTCTGGATAGTCCAAAGTACAGCTAGGCATTCTCGTTCGGTAGTCTAATATTTCCTTTCAAGCCGAATGAGTGATCTTGACAAATAAAAGACAATCTATTGTTGTTATTGGGTCAAAGCGGCCCCAATACCGAACCCTGAGGCATCTGTTTGAACTGTGAAAGGTAACGTAAAATGATAGTACTGGTTGTTTTTGAATAAATCACAAATAGGAGCAACTTGAGTGGAACATTTTTTGTACAAAACGTCGATACCAAGACACTAGACCAAAAATACGACGAATTTCAGAAACATTTTCTGGAATAGGGAGGTTGATAATGGCTCGAACTTTTTACGGTTCTACCCTTAAACCATTGGCATCAATTATATTTCCGAGGTACTATAAAAAATATAAGATACTATGAAAAATAAAATTTAACTCACCCTTTGAGGCACCCCTCTGGCTGCTGCTCTGCCGTGCCTGGGGGAACTAGCGCCTCCATGTTTCTCCTTGCGGTGGGACGTTTTGAGACCACGCAGAAAGCGAGAAAAGGTCGTCCGTTTTTTTCCACCCGTATTGGTGTATGATTGGTCGGCTGAAAGATAAAGAGAAAATAATGTTTTCAATGGAGGTGATCAAAAATTTTCAATATTTATCAACTGATATCATATACACCCTGTATCAATATTTATGCATGAATAATGTTTTGCTGATGTATTTCAGATATTGACAATGACTTGCTGATTAACAGGACAATTGGTGATGGCGTAATAAAATTAAATTTTAATCAACGAAAACATATCGATCAGAGCGGAATATTAGATGAAACTTTGAGTAATGCATAATCGATCTATCACTTTTCGAGGACGAAATCAAAATTGATCGCTGTAATCGGAAAGTTACGAAATTAAAAGTTGAGTAACTTCATCTTAATTATATGAGGGGAGTATTGGGATTTTCTTTGCGCTTTTCTAATAGCAGTTAATTAATTTGCTGATACCCGATTAAACTGGCAATTTCGCTACTGTCTACCAGAGGAAAGTTTTATCCAGAGACTGAGTTCTCTTTAATTTTTCTGCTACATCGCGATGGATGGCGAGAAAATTAATTATAACGATTTTATCACTATTTTGAAAAAACCCAATACCTATTACCTTTGGGTAGCACCCACAAACATTATAAGTTTTTCTTCAGAACAGTCAGAAAGCAATATCATGCTGTATACCTCTCTATTATATTATTTTTTCTACTTTTGCCTGTACTATAATGAAACCTATAATGTTCGTGGAATTTTCTAAGAACTCTTGTTAATTATGGGGCACATTTCTTGAGAACGATTGCAATATCAGGCATACGGCTATCGATGATAGCGATTTAACCAATAATGAACCAAAATCAATCAGCATTTTCATGACACTTTTATCATCGAACAAAAATAAATCGTTTACCACTCGGTAGTAAAGTGTTTAATGGATATGGTATTTCATCCACTACGGAAATAATTGATTGATTCTTCAATGACTATAATTAAATTTCGGCCATATATTCATCGATATTTACGAATTATATCATTTTATTTTGGCACAAAAAATAATACACCGTACAAAAATATTCAACACTGACTTATTTTCCATATATATATCTCTTTCATTAAGCTCCAAATATTTCTAAAAACAATCCGTTCTGGAGGGTTTGAACACCCTCAAAGGATCATCAGTATCCTTTTGTGGAATAAACAGCAGAACCAATTCCAGAGCGATGAAGACAAAAAGGAATGAACAGATACTAAAGATTCAGATATATACAAGCTCAGTTTTTTATTTTGGTACATCATAGTACGGGAGATGAAGTCGCATTTTTGTTAGGAAGGTTTCCATGAACATGGGGCCACAAGAGCTGAATAAGAAAGTTCGATATTGTTAGAAAATTCTAGGACTTTTTCGCTCTACGTTGTCTTTTTTTCCACTACCTTCCAGAATTCGTTGCACCATCTCAATAACACCCTCTATCGCTTCAGTTTCAGCTCAGCAGCGATAAATCTACACCCACTATCGTTTTTCACTCTTCGTGGCCATTGTTTTCGTTATCGATCACTCTCGCCTCGCTGTCAAAAAAACTTTTTCTCCCAATCAAAATTCGATGAAAGGTGGACTTATCCCCGAAGTGATATATCGCGTTTGCCTTGGAACCATTAAAGCAATCGGCAGAAGTTAAAGAGACGTTTCAGTCGGTCGATGACGATGAAGAGAGAGAGAGAGAGAGTCTGAAGAAGATTAATAGATGGACCCATCTCACTCGCTGCACGATCATTGCTGAGAAATTCTCTGAATGTGGAGTAGCCTTTATTGGTATTATTAGTATTAATTTGATACTCACTATAAGCGCGCTTTTGGTACACCACATTATTATCTATTAGATTATATTATACGTATTATATACGTACTGCTGTATTCCTGGTTGCCTGATTACCTACTGGTGACAACCCATAAAAAGTGACAAAACATAGTGTACAAAAATCATTGCAGAGTGCGTTTCTTGAAGTCGAAAGGTATAAAATTTACTCTCTTACTGTTGAAATGATGTTGTCAATATACCTCAACAACTGTCAATTATTTCTGATTTTAGTGATGTCCAACCGGAAGTCTGGAACATTCATCGAGAAAAGACGTTTCATGCTCGTTTCTGAATCACTTTTTAGATATCCCTTCTATTTTCCAACACGTCTTGGGTTTGTGTTTGCTTTCGCCTAGTTTATGAATTAGTCGCGTAAACCTTCGCACAGCCAATCGGGTGCTAGGAAACAGGACGGAGACATTAAATCGACACATGTACAGTTGTTTACTGTAAACAGCGCAGTGTTTACTAGAGGTTTACCCTTCGTGTTGAATCAAACTACCAGTTCGTGACGATAATTGATAATGATGCATATTTGTCGATGATGCTGGATTCCTAGGTGATTCCGACAACATGTTTTTTGTGTTTCTGTTGAATGTTACGAGTTCAGATATTTCACATATCGATTCTGCTGAATACTTCATATAAATGATGTAAATGGATTGAAAACAACTTTAACATCATTGTATTCAGTTTTCAGCAACAACCGAAACTCAAAGAATAATCAACTTCTTCTACAACTTAATATCTACATGAGTTGTCAGTAAGGTGTCTTATGCAACCAACAATACATTTGCATAGATGTATTACCCTGATCAGTAACCTCAGTTTAAATAAAGAATCAACCCCTATCAATACGAATGTTGAAAATCTATTGAGCAATGGATATGATATACTCGATAGTTAAAGCTAGTAGTAAATTACCCACGGGTATACATATACCGGGTGTCCACGGAATGTGGCTCGCCTCTTTTTGTTTTCGTAGATAATGAAAGAAGGATCCGTTCAATGCATGAAAGTGCATTTTTCAACAAGTAAATTAACAAAACTACAAAGGATGAATGTTTTATAATTTGAAGTTTTTACTCTAGTAATACCACAAGTGATTGGAATTTCGCCATAAGTTTCCTTCAAGCAACTCAGTTGATTTATGAAATAAAAAACAGACTTATGAGATGATGAGATTTATAAGACTATTTCACAAACAGACTGAATGGTTAGAATTAATTGAATCGATGAAATTTATCCCAAATCTGCTCATTTTGAAATGTGTGCACAATGTGTTTATTTTCATTTGACGTTTAACTGTCACATACACAAAGCTGGAAACATAGATATTTTCATGGGCGATTAGCAGTCTCTTCGAAATTAACCCGTCATGTTCAGTCTTCACACCCTTTCGTGGTCACTTTAGAGACCTGCAGAACGTCCCTTTCCAAAGACTCGTTCATCCAACGAACATCGAGACTTTGGAACTTATTGCATAGGGAGGTGTTCCCCGAGGCATACCATCTCCAGAAATTTAAGAAGGACACCAACTCCTACCTTCTTTCCCTTGGTTCTCACGATGTTTTCTGAACATTACAGGATATTCGTGAGGAACCAGAACATAAAAAACAAAGTTGTTAAATTTTCATTTGTAGATTGATCATTTATCGAATGTTATGTTAATTTCAACGCACACAATTCACTGTATCCAAACTGTGTGTTGTGCGATTTGTTTACCGTTCGTAATGGGTTACTTTCTGAGGCTGTGTGTAGTTTGTTTTTGCTTGCTTTCCACAGTGGTCGCGATGTAATGCCATTTATAGAAATCCTTGTCTTGTTTTGACTCCGGCAATGAAGCAAAAAATACATCACATCGTTGAAAACCAACCATCAACGCCCTCCTGAGCAAACAATATGTCCGAGTGAATTTCAGTTTCACCGAAAAAACAACGAGAAAAGCGTGGCAAAGACAACGGAAATGGTGGGACGAGAATTCTGTTAGCCGACCAAACCGAAATTACTGGATTCCCGAGCGATATCCAGAGACTCTGCGAACTGTTTCTTTTTGCACACATTGCGAGGAAAATATGGATGGAAATTAATCCCCGAAATACATTCCGGTAGCGCATTTCAAATATTTGATGTGCGGAAATTCGGATGGATTTTACGGGTCGCGGAATCGCGAGATCCATTAGGAAATTATACGGGGTGTCCGGAATATGATGGTTCGACATGGGTGATAGTAATGAGCTATATCAAAGTATGAAGGTATTTTTCTTCAGTCTTTATCGCTTAAAAATCTCAACACAAAATTGACGTTTTCCGAATAATGTCATTGAGTGACAGCATTTGCGCTCGTAAGCTGTAATATTGAAAAAACGTTCGCTTCTACCATAGGAATAATGTTGAAAAAGAACTCATATTCTCCTGCATGATACAAAAATTAGTGACTGTGAATTATATAAGGCACCTCCTTATGTAGCAGAAAGAACAAACATTGTGAATTTGAACCTCCTACTAGAGAAATCGAGGAAAAGTATGAATTATGATATCATAGATTAATAACATGGTGCTATGAAATGTTCGAATGTTGCAGATATCTAAGCAAGTATCCTAAACTGGCCGCATTTCTCAAAAAACATTAACTCGTTGAATACAAAACAAAATTAATATTTACTGAAAAAGGTAAATTTCAATTGTACTTCATCCTCTACAATAGTTTGAGAAGCACAATCAGTAGTAGTAGTAATAAAGTATCGAGTTTTTTCTTCTAG
This sequence comes from Chrysomela aeneicollis, assembly GCA_029955515.1. NCBI lineage: Eukaryota > Metazoa > Arthropoda > Insecta > Coleoptera > Chrysomelidae > Chrysomela > Chrysomela aeneicollis. The sequence continues at coordinate 763,224 of JARUHQ010000021.1, read as the reverse complement.
AACTGTTTTTGTAGAATAAACCTCGTGTGTATTTCGAGAGTCTTTATTAACAGCATTAACTTATCTCCACCTTGCACCTCTGGATTTCCTAAATAACTCCAAAGAACACTAGATGAGAAAGCACCATGAAGTGTACTGTCATCCACAAAACTGTGGACAGGACAGGGGTTCACATCTAACAGATCGTTGATGTGTAGCAGGAACACAGTTGGTACCAAAACAGGTCCTTGTGGAACACCGGCTCTGACAGTCAGTCAGATGATCAGATTCTATCAGTTGATAAATATGATCATCATGAGTACTTCAACTTTGTTTTTATATTTTGGGGAAAGAGATCGAGAGTCCGAAGATGAAGTTGGTAGAATTTTGGAAGATGGCATTCTGGGCACTTCCGATTCAAAAATTTCAAATGGAAAAAGGGGTCATGTCATTTTCAATAGCCTCTCCTACGTGATCTACTTCTTCCTCTTCAAAATCCTGTCTTGTCTATTTAAAAAGTTAACAGGGCTAGGGTAACCTTCAGACCTGTAATATTCAGAGAACATCGTGAGAACCAAGAAAAAGAAGGTAGGAGTTGGTGTTATTCTTAAATTTCTGGAGATCGTATGCCTCGGGGAACACCTCCCTAGGCAATGAGTTCCAAAGTCTCGAGGTTCGTTGGATGAACGAGTCTTTGGAAGGAGACGTTCTGTAGGTCTCTAAAGTGACCACGAAGTGGTGTGAAGACTGAACTTGGCGGGTTAATCTCGAAGAGACTGCTAATGTAGGAACGATTGTCGATATATCAGAAGACCATGAGAATATCTATTAAAAGTGTTTGAAAAGTGTTTTTGAAAAGTGTTTTTAACCGCCAACTTAGTTGCAAAGCAACCCTCGAAGTCTCATTGAGACTTGTGTGAGTAAAGATACATCTCCAACTTCTCTACTTTGGACAGAATCCAATAGTTCCAGGATATGATTAGGTGCTGCACTCCAAATATGGGAACATTATTCCAGGAAAGGTCGGATCTGTGCCTTATAGATCATAAGCAGCTGACTGGGAGTGAAATAGCTCTTGGCTCGAAACACAAAACCAAGTTTTTGGTTGGACCTCACGTGATTTTTCCAAGAAAGGTTATTTCATAGCAACGCCGAGCATATAAATGGATGACTTCAATGGTATGGTTACTCCTGACTGCATTATGTTTGGCACAGTGAGATTGGCTTTTCTACAGAAAAGAGATGATTGTATCTTGTTTGCATTGAATTCTACCTGATTATTAGATCCCCACTCGAGAATTGTTACTAAGTCCATATTTATTTTGTTAACATTTCATCCTCGTTCATTTCTGGTTTGATGGGCCGATATAGGAGCCCTGGAAGAGAAAGCGGTATGGAGGGTACTATCATCCGCGAAGCTGTGTATGGGACATGAAGTTGCTTCCAACAAATCGTTGATGTGAAGTAGAAATAGTGTTGGTGCTAAAATTGATCCCTGTGGAACACCAGCGATTATGAGTAGAATATCAGATGAAACTCCAATGACCACTACATGGAGATACTTGTTTGAGAGAAAACTAGCAAGCAGAGAACACAGCTGAGGGGGCAAACCATAAGATGGAAGCTCGGCGAGGAGTCCCTGGTGCCAAACTGTTAGATAAACATGTTCGTGCAGACACCAAATGCGATTACTAATTAAGTCTGGAATCGCTGACGTGAGAATAAGAAACATCACCCCTACTCAGCGGAATTCTGAGCCTTGCTGAGACTCCCATAGATGCCAATCACAATGGCTGACAAAAATCCCTTTGCGTTTCGATCGCTCGAACAATAATTATCAATTGGCTCAGACGGTTCCCGAATAATTCAATGGATCGCGGCTCTCCTAGACTGGATTCCGCCTTCTCGAACGAATATTCCTCCAGGAAGGCGATATTGAAATATATTTTATATCGTGGCATGCTAATGGAGTCTCTGGGAAACGAGAATTAGATGCGATGAAGACGAATGAATGAGTCTCGATTCGATAAAGGTTGCGATATGGTTGCGAAGCTGATTGATTTCCGATACTAGACTGCATACTGAGGATGAAGACTGCTCGAGGCGAAGAAGCCGTTGATTAGATTGAATTATTTTATCAACTAGTCGCCACCACGCTACGAAATCTGCAGAACTATGAAATGCAAGTCCAGCAGATATTCAAACTGTATTTGTTGAATTGGATTAGACGTAGAATGTCTTTTTTTATGACCACGTATAAAAACTTTATGAGGCACGCTTTTTGCTATTTGGCGTTGTTATTTGAAAAAAGCCCAACGTGTATGAATCAAAAATATCGCACTCTCGCATATATGGCTAGAAATAATTAGGTATATTACTTAATGTCACCATCAGCGATTTTGTTACATCACAGTGATATAATTATTGGATTATCTGGCTTCTTTTCGGTTTATAAGGAGAATTCGTAACTAACTTCAATGTGCAAATGAGACATAACCTCTACATTCACTTTGATAGAAATTAGTCTGGAACTAAATATTTCTACTACATGTTTGATAATGTTGCTGGCATCAGGTGACATAATCCACATGCATGCATCATAGAAGTTTCCACTTTTCATATTTGAGACAATCCACCAACTTATATTCTTTTATTATTGTGAAATTTATATGGCTCACAAGTGTTGAATTGTTTATTTAAATTCAAACTTTCCTTGAGCGCGTCGAAGGACCACAAGCTTTTCAGCTCCAAGAATAGACTGCATTATAATTATAACACAGAGTTTATTTACTGCATAATTGCATACAAGAATTGAAGTATGTTAGTACCTAACTTATTAAATTCGAATTTCAATGGAAAAGCACGAAATTCTTCATAATTTTTTTCTTGAAGTGTTCAACATTTCATTGTTGATCAACCAACAGATATCGTTCTGGTATTATGCATTGTCTGACGTTTGATTGATAATGAAATGTTGAACTATTTCAACATACTGCCCGTTTTGAAGTGATAAACTTCAAAAAATAGATTAACTATGCATATACAAAGAAAACTTGAATATCCGTCTCGAAGGACCAAAACTTTCCTTGATAGCGTTGAAGGACCAGCTATTCAGCTCCAAGAGCAGACGGCAATATGATTCTAACACGAAGTTTATTTACTGCATAATTGCATACAATAATTCAAAATATTCAAATTTCACAAAATCATTTCTATTATTCAATGTCGGTATATTTTATAACTGAATTGTTTTTATTATTTCGTTGTTAATATGTTTTATATCATGCTTACCGCGAAGTTATGGAAAATAGTCTTACTTGTAACAAACCATGAGTTCCAAACTTCAGACAACGTATAATTACAGGGCGATCTCAGATGGTTGATCAACAATGAAATGTTGAACCATGTTTCAACAACAAGTTGATAGTGAATAAAGAAAATCAGTTGGGTAAGTTTGCTCGATTCGGCTTATTTTGAACTGATCAAAATGTGGTATGTCATGAAATGAAGACCTTCCACAGAGTGAATTTTGGTGAAATCATCTTCATCTTCACTCATCGCTGTGACGCCCTCTATAGTCTCAATTCGCAACTTCCCCGATTAGTCGATTCGAGGTGGTCACAGCTTCTGAGCACAATAAACGCCGTGGAGGGAAACCGGTTTCCTTAATTTCAATCAAGCTCAGATGCTGAGGCGAATCGGCAGCGGGAACGGTGGAAAGCTTCCACTTAACCAGGCAACTTTCTAACGAGCTTTGTTCAGCGACGTTGCCGATTCTGATCGTACTCGTATATAGGGATGTTAATTTGTTTCAGTATTATCACAGTACTGTTGGAGTGGTTTGGCTTTCTAGACTTTGAATTACGCCAACTTGGGAAATTAATATTGGCTCGGATGATAATAATTGGGCTTAATAAAGAAGGATACATTAGGTATTTGTAAAGAAAAAAATGGGTTCGGCCTAGTAAATGAGCTGGAGAAAAAACTGAAATCGTTAACTTCCGCATGAGTAATATGTCAACAAAGAAGCCTTTGATGCTTCCAAATCCCAACAAGAAATTGACGTTTTGCATTTGCGCTCGTGAGCAGAAATATTGAAAGACCGCTCGCTTCTGCCATAAGTATAATGTTGAAAAAGAACTCATATTATCTTGCATGATTGAAAATAGTGACTGTGAATCATCTGGAACACCAGCAGTGCAAACATTGTAAATTTTTACCACCTGCCAGAAAATTCTAGGAAAGGTATGTTATGATATGATAGTTTCATAACGTGGTGCCATGAAATGCTTAAATCTTAAAGATATCAAAGTAAGTATCCTAAGCTTGTCGCATTTTTCAGAAAACATCAGTATATATTTCACACTCTATGGTAGTTTTAGAAGCATCAGTAGTGTAGTAATACAGTATCAAGTTTTCTCGTCTAGGATCTGCGGTTGTGGAAAATATCAGAATTGCAGAGCTTTCGAAATACATTTTATTATCAAACACTCGAACTTGTTCCTCAACTTTCAATTTGCTCAAGTTCAAGAGTGGTACAACTTTTTCACGCGGTGTAATCTCTTATTCTATAACCAATGAGCACTATTTTGTTTTACTAACATTTATCTATAGTCAAAGCGTACGTATCGATATCTGGAACACTTCAGTTTTGAATGGAATGGAGTAATGAAATATTTTACTGGATAAGAAAACTCACCATTTGGAGGGAATTCATAAAAGTATGCTGATCTTGGGCTGAGACACCTGCAATAGAAATAAGAATTGATAGTTTTTCATTATTCGTGAATGAAAAACATAATATAAGAAAATTTGACTTCGCAGTTAGTTTGTGCCGAGGTTTGTGCTTGAAAAATGAGTAAAATACATCTTTCCTGTTTTCATATGATACTCTTAATCTGTCAAATTTGTATTTTTTTTTCGAAAATCCTCAAAAAATCAGTTTTTTTTTGAAATTTTGAAAAATGCAAGACAAAAAAGTTGTTCAGTTTCCAATTTTATACATTTGCTCCAAATTTGGACTCTCTACTGATGATTTCGGGTTTGTTTGTAATTGAATTATTGGTCAGAAAAATAATCAAACTGGATAAAAATCTATTAAAAAAAAAAGAAATACGAGTGTAATAAGAATGGAGAGAAATTCGTTTATTCGATTACTGACATATTAACGTCCATATATTGAAAATCCACATCAGTTTAACAATGATATGAAAAAACTTGATGAACTTTGCAACAACAAAGACGAATTTCTGGAGATGCATTTTTCTGTCCCATATTCATCAAAATTATGAAATTTGAATCATATTTCGTTCGAATCGATAGAGCGAAAGATTCGAAGAAGAAATTTGACAGGTTTAGAGTAGCACATGAAAAAAGGGAAGATGCTGTATTCTACTCATTTTTCCAACACAAACTAACTGCGAAGTCAAATTTTCTTTAAACCTTTTTATTAAAAAAAACTTACATAGTCGCGAACTTTATCTGTGACACTGTATATTTACACGAAAGATAGTTGTATTCGCGCATCCTATGATCGTAATAAGTCATTAGATTGTCGATATAATGAAGTTTCTGCTATGTTATCTTATCTTGTAAGTGAAAACGGCTGCTGAATATGAATACGATTGTTGCTTTAGACTTCAGAATTAACTAAATCAGTTCCCCTCTTGCAGGAAAGTCTTCTAATAGTTACATCTGCACCATTCACACACCACGTCTCAGTCCTCGACGTAAACCCACTTACCAAGTGTATTGATGATACAGAAACTAAGCTATTAATATTCTATATATTGCACTCGAATTATCGTGTTACACAAATCTACCATCGTCATCGATGCATGTCTATGGATCAGCAGGGAATTATATTCCAGGTAATGAGATGCACATGAATATTGGAGATGCACGCTGGATGCGAACATGAATTTGGATTATTCGTGGGAAGCATTCGATGACGAGATGAGCTGGGAACGCCATCTAGGTGCGATAATGTTGACTGTTTTTTTTCGGAATGGATTGAGAATCACTGGCAAATTATTGTTGGTTCAAATGATTACTAGGAAATACTGGTAACAAAAAGAAATCGATTGGAATGCTCGAAGAATATCAGAAAATATATTGGAGAGTTTGCAAGGATCAGGAATTTCAGAGGAATTCCAGACATCAGAATTGCCAAGAAACTCACCAGAGGATTCAAAAAGATTATTAGCATCTCGAAAGAAAAACTGGGTTGTCCTACGAGTATCAAGAAATTCGTTGATTTGTTTAAAAATCAACTAGGTAGAAAGCCTATTATAGGAATTTCAAGAAAAGTTTCATAAACATTTCTAGAAATCCCGGGAATATTTTGAAATCTTGAAGAAGTCACTGTCAATTCCAAAATACTGATCGGAAAGTTTACAATGACTTGGGAACCATAAGCATTTTATGAGAATTTCAAGAAGAACTAGAGAGTTATCGATAATTCTAAAGAATATCAAGCACTTTGTTGAAAAGTCTACGGTAAGTACTACTGACAATTTGAAAGAAATTATTCAGAGAGTTCGCCAAAACTTTATAAACTATAATTTCTAGATGACCTGAGAAATCAAGATGACTTAGAAACTCATGGAAATTTGTTGAATATGAAATTTTTAGTGACTTCTGGAGATTCTTGAAGACTTCCTAGTTTTTCTTAGCTTTCCAAGCTCATTTTCACCCTAGATTCCTAATGATTTCCAAGTTTTCCCTAGCTTATTTTCATACTGTTGAATATTCCTAATGGCACCAGTTTTTCTCAAACTTTTCTTTCACACTTCTAGTGACCTTCTAGATTTTCCTAAATCGATTTATCTTCTTTTCAAACTTCTGGAGAATCCGAATACCTTCCTAGTTTTCCCTGGATATTATCAGATTATTCTTAGATTTCCTAGTTTTTCCTGGCTCCTTTGCATACTTCCAACCGTGGAAAAGTATTTTTCTACAGAGAGAAAAAATCGAAACAATGATAATCAGGACTCTTTTCAAAAGTATTGCAGAATTATCTCATTCAATAACTCTTCTAACTTACGAGAACTACTTTTGAAACCATGGACAACAAAATACACAACAAAAAATAATCACTCATTTCAGTCCAGAACTCTGGGACTACATCAAATCTTCACAGAACTCTGAAAAAAAATCAAGACATTTCTTGAATCATCTAAGAAATCACACAAGCAATGTATCAAAAATCCTCAAAAACTTTGGTAAAATTCTTAGGAAACTGAAAAAACCTGTCTCAGTTCCAAGATGCACTCAACCCTGATGTGGCAATAAGCAACAGAACTAAATGTTCCTTTCGTAATCTCGAATGAACGGAAAGGCATTGGAACAATTCCAAATCTGCAGCATCTCCGCCTTCCAATAATTTGGCAGCACTTTTCCCAAAAGCATAATACCATTCTGCATCGTCGTTCCATATGTTCTTCAGGCGAACGAGCGCTGCATGGAGACTGACACCATAACAGAAAGACTTCCAGACTTCGACCGGAATCAAATGGGAATCTAATTCTGAGGAGAGAACGGAGAATATCGCCGGTGAGCCCGAGTTTTTCAACGGCGAATTGAATTCCAGAAGTTTCCGCGGATAATCTCGTTTGAGAATTGCTGCGAATTCGGCGCGAATCGATGGAAACGAAATCAGGAAATGCCGGCCGGAATAATACGGTTATCTCGCCCGGAGTAAGAGAAAGGTTTGCACAGGGGAATCATGCTCCTCCGTAGTTCATGGAGGACTAGGAAGTCATTAGGAATCTCTAGAATCACACAAAAGATCTGAAGGAATATAGGAAGAACTAGGAAGTCATTATAATCTCTAGAATCACACAAATAATCTAGAAGAAGTTCGGGAAAACTAGGAAGTCATTAAGAATCTCTAGAATCACACAAAAGATCTAGGAGAAGCTAGGGATAACTAGGAAGTCATTAAGAATCTCTAGAATCACAGAAATGATCTAGAAGAAGCAGGGAAAGCTAGGAAGTCAGTAGGAATCTAAAGAATCACACGAATGATCCAAGGGAAGCTAGGGAAAACTAGGAAGTCAGTAGGAATCTATATAGAATCACACGAATGATCTAGGGAAAACTCTTGAAAACTAGGAAGTCATTAGCAATCTCTAGAATCACACAATAATCTAGAGGAAGTAAGGGAAAGCTAGGAAGTCATCAGGAATCTATAAAATCCCACAAATGATCTAGTGGAAGATAGGGAAAACTAGGAAGTCATTGAGAATCTCTAGAATCACGCAAATGATCTAGGAGAAGCTAGGGAAAACTAGGAATTCATCAGCAATCTCTAGAAACACACAAATGATCTAGTTGAAGATAGGGAAAACTAGGAAGTCATTGAGAATCTCTAGAATCACGCAAATGATCTAGGAGAAGCTAGGGAAAACTAGGAAGTCATCAGGAATCTATAGAATCCCACAAATGATCTAGTGGAAGATAGGGAAAACTAGGAAGTCATTGAGAATCTCTAGAATCACGCAAATGATCTAGGAGAAGCTAGGGAAAACTAGGAATTCATTAGCAATCTCTAGAATCACACAAATGATCTAGTTGAAGATAGGGAAAACTAGGAGAAGTCATTGAGAATCTCTAGAATCACGCAAATGATCTAGGAGAAGCTAGGGAAAACTAGGAAGTCATCAGGAATCTATAGAATCCCACAAATGATCTAGTGGAAGATAGGGAAAACTAGGAAGTCATTGAGAATCTCTAGAATCACGCAAATGATCTAGGAGAAGCTAGGGAAAACTAGGAATTCATTAGCAATCTCTAGAATCACACAAATGATCTAGTTGAAGATAGGGAAAACTAGGAAGTCATTGAGAATCTCTAGAATCACGCAAATGATCTAGGAGAAGCTAGGGAAAGCTAGGAAGTCATCAGGAATCTATAGAATCCCACAAATGATCTAGTGGAAGATAGGGAAAACTAGGAAGTCATTGAGAATCTCTAGAATCACGCAAATGATCTAGGAGAAGCTAGGGAAAACTAGGAATTCATTAGCAATCTCTAGAATCACACAAATGATCTAGTTGAAGATAGGGAAAACTAGGAAGTCATTGAGAATCTCTAGAATCACGCAAATGATCTAGGAGAAGCTAGGGAAAGCTAGGAAGTCATCAGGAATCTATAGAATCCCACAAATGATCTAGTGGAAGATAGGGAAAACTAGGAAGTCATTGAGAATCTCTAGAATCACGCAAATGATCTAGGAGAAGCTAACGAAAACTAGGAATTCATTAGCAATCTCTAGAATCATACAAATGATCTAGAGGAAGATAGGGAAAACTAGGAAGTCAGTAGGAATCTATAGAATCACACAAATGATCTAGTTGAAGATAGGGAAAACTAGGAAGTCATTGAGAATCTCTAGAATCACACAAATGATCTAGGGAAAACTAGGGCAAACTGGGGAGTCATTATAAGTCCCCACAAGTGTAAAAAGTAGCCAGGGAAGTCTAGGAAATACTAGAAAGTCACTAGAAATGTCTAGAAGAGTGAAAATGAGCTAGATTCAGGAATTTGTTAAAATTGGTTAGCAAGAACAGTTCGTATTCATGAATGTTCTCATACGACTCGTTGCATTTTCGTAGTAATATAAGCTTGATTTCTTGTTCATAACAGAAGCTAGGAACGTCTAGGACAAACTAAGTTATGAGGAATCATTAGATGTATGTAAATCAGTTGAAATCTTGACAAAACTATCACCAGAATTGTTAAAAAACGATAGTGAAGTATAGGCAAAAAATAGAAAGTCATAATGATTCCCTAGAAGTGTATCAGTTACGGAAGTTATTGAAAAGTTCATAAAAACAATGGATGTAATGGAGATTTTTTTAGAGACATTGCGAATTCAAAGAAATGAATATGTTTTTTGTAGAAAGATATTGATATTTCATCAGAATTCCTTGCGAAATCTTAAGGAAATCATTGGGACTCATGAAGAATTTTCTGGAAAAACAAGTAATTCCAATGAATTCATCTGGAAGTCTGAAAATTTATTGAGAATTTGAAGGAATATCATCACAAAATGCATCAGATATTTCACCAAATCCTCCTAGCTTCCAGATTCCGTCATGTTCCTCCCGAAATATATTGTTTTCGGCCTCATCGCCTCAAGAAAAAACAAAATACAAATTCACATCGACTCACGTCTGATAGTTGTGGTGCTGCTGCAAAAGCAGAGGTTGATGGCTGGTCGCTTGCTGCTGTTGTCCAAGCAGTCTTTGCTGCTGCTGCCTAGCTATTTGCGTAGCAAACACCCCGTAACCAAAGCCGTAGATTTCGTCTTCTTCTTTGTCGCTGAGACAACTCGAAGGCTGTAACAACAAAACCGACAGATTGATCGATCCATAGCACTTGTTGGAATGCAATGAAACTTCTTTTGCGAGGATCGCATCGAACGATTAATGATGATGAAGGAAACGTAAAGCGAGAGCTGGTCGTAAAACAGTGCTCAAGATGAGATCCGTTGCTAAGCTGAGTTTCGTTCTTGGAGAATTTACAAAGTGGATTTATGTCGGAAATACGACTCGAATAATGAGAAACATCTAATAAAATCAAATACTTTGTATGCTCAAAGGGAAAACGCGCGGCTATTATATACTGTTTAATGCTTAGGCAAGGGGCTAGATTATCTGAGAGGGCAGTAAATTATCTAGTCGAGTTGATTGAGTGATTGTAGAATATAAAATTCACTTTGAAAGTCCATGGTATAATAAAAAAATTGAGATTCATTATCAGAAAAATTTAACATATTATTATTGTATTGGAAGATTAAAGCTTTATGTTGTTTCACTGCGGTAATTTCTTGTGGTAATTTTGCTTTGTTATTCTCACATATTTGCATAGTTTTTATTTCAACGCAGGTTTACTCCCAGAGGATATGTTTGTGTGGTAACTTTGAAACTATAAATTTTATGAACTTTTTAAAGCTTTATGTTATATTTCAGAGGTAAACTGCTTACGCTTTGATTATCGCGGAATTTTTTCAACTGATTTCTTTTGATGGTTGAATGTGTGAGGTAATTTTGATGTTATACTTTCATTCCTATATATTCATTTCATTGGATGATGGGTGTGATTTCTGAAAATATTTTTTTCCGCAAATCGCTAGGAAATTTTGACATTCCTGTCAAAATTTCTTGAAGAAAAAGTCAGGACTTCCTTACTGTGAGGAAATGTCATTTCCTTACTGTAAGGAAATGATATTTCCGTACAGTTGTTAGTGTTCTACATAAATGATTGAAAACACATTGCTTATAAGGAATTAATTTATATTTTGAAAACATCAAGTCATTGCTGAATACATTTTTGAGGAGTCCCAGGAATGGAAATTTCATCATCACTTATCATTTTACTTTCGAGAACACCAGCAATTAAATTTATAAGCGTCAAGTTTGACAATTCAACCTCAATACGTTTCCATAGTAGCCCAAGTAATTTTATTAGGAATTTCAAAGCACCATTTATTTGGGAATAAAATTATCGCGTTTTTTTTTAAATCAATCAATATCTGTCGAATTTTAAACGATTTGCGGAAAAATAGTATGTTCACCTCGTAGGAAAAGCCACATTCCTGGACTCTGTGTTGCTAAGTCTCGGCTTGCGCCTCGACTTAGCAATCTTCACAGTCGCCCAGGAATGTTAAGCTTTTCCTACCCGGTAAACAATGTACTATTGGAGTGAACTTTTGGTACGTGATAATTTTTGTAGGTGATTCCGGGTGTAAATTTTAGTGTAATTTCAGAAAGTATTTTTTTTGGGGGTTATTTTTTGGAGGTGATTTTTAGGGGGTTATTTTTTGGAGGTGATTTTTAGGGGGTTATTTCTTGTGTAATTTCAGAAGGTAATTTTTTGGGGAAACTTTTCGAGGGTGATTTTTTGGGGGTATTTTTTTTTGAGGTAATTTCTTGGGGTTACATTTTGGTGGTAATTTCGGGGTTGATTTTTGGGGTAATTTTAGAAGGCAATTTTTAAGGGATGATTTTTTGGAGGTAATTTCTGGGGGGTAATTTTTTGGGGGGTAATGTTCAGGTATGATTTCTGGAAATAATTTTTGGAATGAACTTGGTAGGTATAATTTTTTGTAGGTAATTCTGGGGGTAATTTTTGGTGTAATTTCAACAGGTAATTTTTTGGGGGTTATTTTCTGGAGTGAATTTCAAGGTTTTTTTTTGTATGACTTCAGAAGGTATTTTTTGGGGGTATTTTTTCGGGGTAATTTTTTAGGGGTAATTTTTGGGGGGTAATTTTTGGTGGTACTTTCGGGATTGATATTTGGGATAATTTCAGAAGGTGATTTTTTTGAGGTGATTTTTTCGAGGGTAATTTTTGGAGGTAATTTTTGGGGGAAATTCCCCGATTTCTCACCGTTACCTTCAAAAAAACACATTTCTGAACTCACCGAATATTTTCCAGGTGCGTAAAGCGGCATGGACGTCGAAGTGGACGTCGGCGGACTCTTGCGCTGCAGCTGGGGCGGCGTACTTGGGGCTGGGGTGGGTCGTTCCTCCACCACCAGACACGACGTTTCGGCCCACTCGAGCCGCCGCAGGTCCTCGAGATGGCCCAGCACGTCGACGTAGTGCGTGCTGAAGAGGTCTGCATAGCGTGAGGCTAGCCCCTCCAGGTAGCCCCGATCTCCTTCCTGGAAGTCGGGAAAAAATGGGGCTGTAGAAATTTGATAAGTGGCATACTTTCAGTTTCATGGAAAATTGATTAATTTAATGAAATTATGATATTAGGGAGAAATTAGGAAATCCTCAGTGGACAAGATGACTGCGGTTTAAAATCTTGTGTGAGTAATGGAATACATAATTTTCGAAAGTGGTATCAATTGGCTAATGTTGGTATTTTTGGCATAATATCACAGCAACAATGTATAAGACGATTCTCGTCAACAGCATTTGCTGATGAAGTTTTATAAAAAAAAAACATTGCATAGAATGATTAATTGATAGAGTTTCATGTGCTACTTTCCAATATTATAATTTCTTCCAAACTACTAATCATGCAGCTTGTTGATATGACGTCAAAAGCAAACTAGTTCCAAACAAGGGGCTCACATCAAGTTGTGCCCATCATATATAGACGAATTAAAGCGTGTATACAAACTTTTCCCTTCTGTGTTCGCCAACCAATTAAACAGGGGCTTTGAGAAAACCCACTCTTGGGAAATTCCCATATCCTTCATCAAAATTGTATCTAGCTAACTTGTCAGTCGGGGGGATAGAACACATCTTTACTTGTATCTCAACTTTATGGAGACGTGCAACACCGTTGGGAACTTGGTGATTGATAATTTTTTGACAGCGTTAGGCTGTGTGATGAAATTCGCCATTTTTCATCTGATTTTTGAGAAATTACAAACAAAATGAATTGTTCGAGAATCACTAAGATGCGATGACATATAGAAGTTACACGTATGTTTTTTTTATACTTTGGTTCAATAATGAAGTCATTATGAAACGCAAATGCGTATCGAAATAGCCTCTATTTCGATACGCATTTTTTATTATTCAGAAGTTTGTACAGTCGAATTGTCAAATGAAAGTCAGGAGAGATAGGCCCAGCTTACTTTTGAGCGATTTGGATTTGGTGATATAAGCAGTGAAAAACTCATTTTAATTGGTGAATTTCAATTCAGAGTGTAATTTGATTTAAATTGACCAATAAAAACAATAAAAACATTGCATTTTTCACCGCTGTGCGTCAGATTTTGAATATTTAAATGTCATCATTGTTACCAATCGAAGATGTTTCTGTTATTTATCGATATTGAGTGAATTCATTTCAATAAAAGACTTCAAATTAATGCAAAATGATTTATGAAATATGAACACGTTTTATGAGACACGGTGTCGCACTTGTTTCCTTCATAGCAGAAGAGTGATTATTTTTCCAAATGGAACAGGTATATCGTGTTAGATATATTTTTTTTTTGATAGAGGTAACAAACTAAAGTACATTGGTATGCATCAAATGTTTCGAGTAACCTACATTAATAACATGAACACATTCATCGACCAATATCCGCAGCCTTCAACAGTAGTCTCATTCATGAAACTCATCCCTACATACAATAGCAATGTTACAAAAACAATGAAATGAAACGCATTCCTATTTAGACAATAATGCAATATATAAGATACAATACACTTTATCACACATACACACATAACAACGATGGCGTATACTATAGACAATAATGCCTTTCGAAATCATATGTAATGACACACAGCTCAACGAGTATATCGAAAATGGCACATAGCTCATTGAACATATAGAAAATGGCTTATAGCTTATCAAACATATCGATGAAATCATATAAATCAGGATAAATCGGTACCTATAATGTGAATAAGGTGGAAACATACCGTCAAGCACTATAACCAGTTTATATGCATCATCAATATGTACATAATCATAAAGAAAAATAATCATAATGCAAAGTATATTACACCCACCTCGATAGAATACTCAAAAACCTTATTGAACTATTTCAAGTTATTAAGGACAACGCAAAAATTCACACAGTTCTTCAGATTTCCATCTAGAACGCTCCGAATTTCAAGACACCCAGTGTGTGAATTCCACCCGCTGAAATTTCACCGATGATTTTCATTTCAATTACGTCGGTTTTCGTCTAAAATTGAAATGTATATGCTCATTATCAAACACGGATCCAAATGGAACGTCATACATCAAAGCTGCTCTTCTCCATCAGAGTGCATTTATTAACATGGCGGCTTCACATCCATATTGCAGGCGCCAGATTTCATAATCATACGAAATGTGAATGAACGAGCAGTTGATGATTATGTCAAGCAGGCGTGTCCAAGAAATTTTTTTTGTATTATTTATTGATCGTACAAAACAAAGCAATCAACAAACTATAGATATAGGGGATGGGGTGTCTCAACTTGAATGGCTTCATCTGTGGAATAATGTTGATTTGATTCACATTGGATATCGATAATCGATCCAATTCCTCCTCTTCAAAATGTATAAATTTACATATTATGGGGTAATATTAGTCTAGTTGTTTTGAGAGTTTCACCATTTAATGCAATTTACATTAAAACCAAGAAATGACCTTTTAGCTACAACAGCATTAATAGCACCTTCCATAAAAACCAGTTTTTCTATTTTGGTTATATAATGAAGTCATTATGAAACGCAAATTTATTTTATTTTTATTATTCGGAGGTTGGTACAATCGTACTGTCGAATGAAAGTCAGAAGAGAGTAGGCCCAGCTTACTTCTCAGCGATTTTGGATATGGTGATACTAGCAGTGAAAAACTCAATGATTTTATTGGAAAATTTTGATTCAGAGTGTGACTTGATTTGAATTGACCAATAACAACAT
Organism: Chrysomela aeneicollis; assembly: GCA_029955515.1. Classification (NCBI taxonomy): domain Eukaryota; kingdom Metazoa; phylum Arthropoda; class Insecta; order Coleoptera; family Chrysomelidae; genus Chrysomela; species Chrysomela aeneicollis. The sequence goes on along the minus strand of JARUHQ010000021.1, from coordinate 747,849 downwards.
TGCATTTTTCACTGCTGATTAAAATTGCCTAACAGTAAACTGGGCTTTACGCTTGTGCGTAAGATTATGAATATTTCAATATCATCATTGCTTCCAATCGAAGATGTTTCTGTTATTTATCGATATTAAATCAATTTATTTCAATAAAAGACTTTAAATTTATGCAAAATAGTAAAAATTGTATATGACACACGGTTTATAAAAAATAGCGTCCTATGAAACTTGTATCATAATAATTATCTTTTCCTACAACCCCGTATGAAAACGTCATAAAGCACACTGTTTTGTTGTTTGGAAAGTGGTGTTGTTATTTGAAAGAAAAAAGCACACGTGTTGAAATGAAAAATATCACACGCTCGCCTGAATTGATAGAAATATTTAGGCAGGTATATTAGTTGGTACTCACTGTCAATGTCAATGTAAAAGCGTTCTCAAATCAAATTCATATTATTTATTGAAATTGCTGTCTCGTTTCGTATTATACCGAGAATTCTTTAGGTACCTATTAATTTCAATGTGTCAATAATACATAACCTCTGAATTCACTTTGATGAAAATTAGGGGCAGTGACTGGAACTATTTCACAACATGTCTGATGATGTTGATGACAGCGGGTGAGATCATTCAAAAGAGTACGGCTACAGTTTAATACGCGGCCTGCATCAGTTGCATGTTGCACAGTATCACAGATGTTTGCACTATTAACATTTGACAAGGAGTCAAGGACGCACTAACTCGTACGCGCGATGACTCACTCCTCAGGTGAACATACACATACATCAGGATGACTTTCAAATATGACACCTCTGAATTACCCCAAGGATAGTCCATCTGGGAAAAATTTCAAGAAAAAACTGTTGTGATCCGAGTAGTCTGCGACGAACAAACTAATTGGGCGGAAAAGTTGCATCGTCAAAAAAGCCGCTGCGGCCTCTCCAGAAGCGAAAATCCCTGTCGCAACCCCTAATGACCCTCTAAGGAGCGCTAGCGAAAAGTGGAAATGCAGCTCGAGGGTGGGTTTTCCATAGAAAAGGACGAAAAATCTCCTCTGTAGGTGCTCGAACGGTCAAACTGCGGGTTCGCGTACCAGACATACTTGACAGTGCCTTTGAATCGGGAATTTGCCAGGCAGAACGTTGTGAATGATAGTGCTGAATGTTTCTGAGCTAGCAGGAATCCGTGCTGCTCAAAAATTATCGAGGGTTGGATACATAAAAGAAAGGTGTTCAAAACTCGCGCGAATCTTTTTTACTTTTTCTATGGAAGGCAATGAAGGCATCACTGGATTATTTTAATAACAACACAGTTCTTTATTCTCCAGTCGTCTCATCATAATACCAAAACCTGACTGACCGTTTTAATCATTCTTGATGCCATGCGAATCTACTGTTATGACTAAAAAACGGTGTGATACATTCTGGATCATATTAACTCAGAATCATCAATAGTACAGGTAGCACAACCAACGCTCAAAAATGGTCTTGCAGTGCCGAATCTGATTTTTCATGCAACACCCTGAAAACAAGCTGTAAAGCGAGAATTATATTTTATTACCCCATCAGAGTGGTAAGTTTCGCGGCAATAAAATATGTCGACGAAAAAGTTTTCGTGAGCTTGTACGTTTCCCGGGGAAAATCAAAGTTTTTTGTCGTTCAAGCTCCCAAGGGGAGAAACTACAAACCGGGAGTCATGAGTGTAATATTTCAAATTACTTTTGCGGAACTTTCGGGCATTGGAGAATAAAGGTTTAGATTATGAAAAATAATACAAACCTAATGCATCATCTAAATTGTATGAGTAGTTGTTCCGGAGTTCCAGAATTTCAGATTGAAATAACGCAAAGAGGCATAAAAAATGCCCACACCATAAGTTCGTCATTTTTCATTCGGTAATGTGAATTTTTTTCTGAAATCCTATCAATAATCAACTTTCTTTTTCAATATAATGGAGACCTATATCCCTATATTATTTGTATTGCCCTGTTTGTCTCTAAAATGTGTATACAATTCTTCTTTAATAACATTTTCAATTGAATAAAATATATTCGAGTTAGTCGTAGAAAACAAAAAAAAACTAGAAAATACATCAATGAGATCCAAAATTTTGATGACGGAAACAAAAAGAAAAATAAATTTTGGAAATGCATAGGAATAACTCATTAGAATTGTTTTTAAGTGGCTGAAAAATGTCTCAGTTGCGTGGTGAGGATTAAAATCTTCATAACTTTAGACAATAGACAACGCATTAGAATTGTTCGAATTGTTTAACACATTGCTGAAAACATAAAGTGCATCTTCTATTTACAAGTGGCTTGTGCAATATTTTGATTTCTTGACTTTCGTTGATAATTTCATTCCTCAAAATCTTCATTGCTGGGTCCAGAAAAATTCGTAATTCTACAGGGCAATAAGGTATATGAAATAGGCATAAAAAACTGCTTTAGGCTTCTGTTGTTATCGAAAATAATTATAATAATGTATCAAACATATTTTTCATGTAGTTGAGGACTATTTAATCAATACTATACTGAAAAAATATCAACATTATTCACTGTCAAAATTCGAATTCGTAAGTTTCTCCATGCCAAATTCAACCATCAGGTTGGATGAACTGTTGTTGGTTCAATGCACCAAAAATTTCATAAAGTGGAGGTGTGTTAAATCAAGCAATTCTCACTGAGCAGCTATATACAGGAGCAGAAAAACATGGGCACATAACTTACGACTGGCGTATTTATATGGTGGGAACCCTTTGAAGAATTTAGAGCGGCTCTTCAACAGTGGCGTTTCCAACAATTTCCGCAAATTAATAGGGTCGATTTGTGAAACTTACCACTCTGATGGAGTAATAAAATATAATTCTCGCTTTACAGCTTGTTCTCAGGGTGAGTATCCGATTGGCCATTGTAAGATTTTTGTGCGTCCATTGTGCTACCTGTACTATTGATGATTCTGACTAATGATCCAGAATGTAACAAAATGATCTATCAAGACTGGACATTTTTCTGTGGAGGATCAAGAACAACACAAGTTCAAAAAGAACTGAAAATCCACGAAATCAATTATCTAAATGAAATTTCTTATCTCTTTTAATTCATGAGAAATGTGCAACGATGTATCAATAACAAGGGTGGCTCTCTTGGAATTCAATTTTTAATCATGATCCAATTTGTCCTTATTGAATTGAAAGCAAAGATTGATCTTTCTAAGGGTAAATTATTGGGCAGTAGATTCATCAACAGAATTTTTTTTTCTGAATGAATAAAACAAATTTGTTTTTAAAATTTTATACAAATAAAAATAACTAAATCATTGGAATTCAAAGCGTTGATCCTTGCGGAATTGATAATTTATGTGAATGGCCAGAATTTTCCAAAATTAGAAGTAGATACTATCGAAATTTACTCAAAACTAAAACACAGTCACAGTCAACAGTTTCATAAAGTCAGTGATCCATTAGGTTTGACATCACTCAACTTTACTAGTAGTTAGTGAGGTATTGCTGCTATTTTTTGTAGACTTTCATTTAAACAATATCATTGGAGATACTTATTATTGACACGATTTTAAAGTGATCATGAACTTCTATAAAGTCTTCAAAGTGATCATGATTCTTTATGAAGTCTTCATCTAGTCTATCAGAGTTCAAACTGGATAATTTCTTCTGCACGGTATGTTTCAGTGATATAGTTGGATTTATTCATAGTTTTGCGAGAATACGCAAGTTCTGCTTTTCTGGTACTGTTTTATTGTCCGTATAGCGATGGCTTATTCCATCTACAGGGTGTGAATTGATATGAGTAGCACAAGTTCATCCAATCATCCACAACTGATAAGATCTCCTCTGTGGGATATTATCAGTAGTTATACCATAATTTCAAAGAGTGTCAGTTCGACAAACGAGCAAGAATACAGGGTGTTCTATTTGAAAAATAATCAAATTTTTTGTTAAACTCTCCAAATAACCCTTGTAAGAGAGGTGGCATATAGAGATCTGTAGTTCTGTCCATTTGGAAGAAATTTCCGCCACTGTTTCACAGTCTAGCATCGGTCATTCGTACAAGAAACCAGTCGGATACGAGTATATCCTTTGAAGTTTTTTCCGCACAAGCAGCTTCCAGTTCTGAATAGGCATAGAATTTAAATGGACGCATTTACCGCATGGGACAATGCCAGACATGAAAGCGTATTATTAGGTCCATTATATTTGCATGAGCAGTTGCAGGTAATGGGCACCAGTAATTTAATGAATCCGCCAAAATAAATGAAAACAAATAAAATTGAATATTCTGATGGGAACGCACAGTCCAAAAGGGCGGGGCCAAAGGCTGCACCTTGGTTATTATCATGCTTTTTACTATTTATAAGAGAAAACAGATAGTAGAGTTATGGGTCCATAGTTACCAGAACAGGACTTTTTTCCATTTTGGTTATATAATGTAGTCATTATTAAACGCAAATGCGTATCGAAATAGCTCTGGAGGTTGGTACAGTCAAACTTTCAAATGAAAGTCAGAAGTTAGGCCCAGTTCACTTCTGAGCACAATGAAATTAAAACAAATCCTTGAAGGTAATACGTGAACTGTTGGAAGTTTTTTTTTGTTCATCAAGTATTTGGATCAATCAATTCGTGAATCTTATTCCTACCTTTCTTCGTGATATATTCCTTGGTATTATTTTTGAAGAAATTTAAATTTCTGATATTTCTCAATTCTAAAGTCAGTTCATTGTAGAGTCTATTGGATAAATATATAAATGATCTTTGATCAGTGGTTTTTGACGCAAACATAGTATTGAGAGATTCATTGGTTTTTCGACGTGTGTTATATTGGTGATTTATTTCTATGTTGTCGAATCACTGTTTGATAAAAAAACAGCTGTATGATGTCGAGAACGTTGGAAAGTAGGAATAATTCATTCGAAGGAAAACGATTAGAATTTTCTTTTGCAGTACTTCCAGTTTTTTTAGATGACAAGTAGCGGCTCCTCCCCATCCTAATATTCCATATGATAGAGGTGACTCTATGAGTGCATTATAAATAATTTTCATTCGATTGATGTCTAAAATTTTTCCTTCTAGCGTTTGAGTTATGAGATGAAGTAGATCCAGATTACTGTCTGCTGAATCTGATATGAACTGGGTATCTTGGAAATATCTCAACCACACTGTATGTGTAGCGTGTATCAGGTCAGAAATATTGTTCGCTTCAATATTTCTTTTATTTCGTAAACCCACAAGCAATACGTAACTAACCGAAATCCTTCCCGAGAAAAAGAATTTCCGTCTCCAAGAGTTCGAGTGTCCACTGATTCCTCCAAAGCTCCTATCTCACATACGGCCAGCGCAGCTTCAAGAAAAATCCGGGCCAAATAAGAGTCTTTATTTTTCAATTTGCAATTTGGCACGGTTCGCGTGGTTCTGTTTAATTCTACTTTGGTCGGAAAACGTTCAACAGAATCAAACAAAAAGAGGAAAAACGGCATTGTAAGCGATACTCGTATTTATAAAGCCGTTCAGCGTCTTTTTCGATTCGTGTTTGGTTGGTGAAATCGAATATGTCGCTTTTGTTGTCGCCCGAGGTAATGAGAAAAAGCTGTTTATCCCGCCAGATGTCCTCCGTGACAATTCACGTATATCAGATCATAATCATTGAGGCGATCGTTCTTACTCATACAATTTATCCCAGATCAGACGAAAGCTGAACCTTATAAAGGCGCGTTCTCATTAGTCGATTTCGTTGATCAATGTCATTGAATCTATGAAATTGAACATAGAATTGAATAGGAAATTTGTTCTCATGTTTCAAGAGCATTGAATGTTCAATCTCGAATGTGTCAGTTTTAAAAATGGCTGCCAAGAAGAAAATGCGTGGTTGGCTTTCTCTAGGAACAGAAACACTTCTCAAAAATGTATCATCTTGTTCAAACCAAAATAGTTTAGTTTTATACTGATCATCTGTTCCTGCACCACTTTTATTGGCTTTTTAATATTTTATTCAGTTCAGTTTTGTACGTGGTTCGGATACTTTTTATTTTATTTTTTACGTCGGTAATCGTTAAACCTTCTATTTGCATTCCGGCACAGATATTTCCATAACTTTTGGTCCGCAATAACACATTTTTATAATCGTCAATTTTAATATTCCATGTGCACTCTTCCTTCTGGTATAATTCCAAAAATTTTGGGATATGATCATCTCTCCACTTAAAGTTACACATTTTTAACACAAAATACAATTTTCTGTCTCTTAAGAGAGCAAAAATACATTCATAAAAACACGACAGCAAAACATAACCTCAAAACAACCACAACGGTCTTTCAATGCAATTGAATACTAAAGTTCTTACGGTCAACCACTGTTCAATTTCATTGAATCAGTCTCGTAGAACCACGAAAAGTAGAAATGCGTTTCACTTTTACTGAAATGCAAATCGATAGAGCAATATGGTTGAATGCATGTTCACATTAGACTATTTCACTTCAATGCGATAGATTCAATGATATTGATCAATGAAATCGACTAATGAGAACAGAAAGGCTTCAGATTGATAATCTCAGAAAATCATCATATTCGTTAAACGACCATATTGATTAAGACGAAGACAGTTCGCTATTTCAAAATATCTAATGATGATCTTATGATTGATATGACCAATTAATCATACGTTCTATTGAACCTTGCAAAAAGATAATGTAGCTGAAATGACAACTCATTATTCTTCACTGCTCTTTTTCTCTCACATATAAAGAGTTGATTACTGACTGTGAGGTTGATTCCATCCAACTGATGGATTATATTGTGAATTTATTTATTTCCGAGTTTGAATAATATTGAAATTACTGTTAATTTTATTAATCAAATTCTCGATTGGCAATGACAAAGGCAGGAAAATGAGCCATTTTCGATAACCAGGATAATAAAGTTTCCAGTGGAAAGCCGCACTGAATATGTTCGTGAATTATAAATAATGTATGTTCATTTTCATTATCCATGATTACTGTGTTTGTATCATTTCCGACCAGCAAAACAGTTTATACCGATACCTCTACATAAACACTATCAAAATAAATGAAACTAACAATGCGCAATTTACGATTTGAACCAATCGAATTTGACGAAAATTCGATATAGCTTTCCTGCTGTGGACGCATTAAATTCCGTAATTATCCGTATTGCCTGAAAAGAATTACATATTTGAAAATGCATGTTCATGGTTGGTTGGATATTTACCCGGAGTTTATTCTGATAATTTCTAGAATATCAAGTTTCATCAGAAATAACAAGCCCGAAATATATTGTTTTTTTGAACGAATCAGCGAGATTTCATGACGAACCCTAGAAGCCTCTGCGAGTCATGTTTTTTGTTCGAATAATCTTGATAATTTAGATTTTATTCGCTGGTTAATCATCCATACTTTGAGAAAATACCCAGAGAAAGGTATCTGCTGAGATTATTTGACCTGTTAAAAGTTGCAATCTTAATCAATCTTCAATTCAGCCAAAGACATGAAACAGTTTTTTTTCAATTATTTCTAATTATTTAATATATTTTAATAATTGTAATGTCCTCCAGCAAAAAATTCTAATTAATAGCGGTTGGGACATGTCAAAGTAGTAGGTCGGTTCGATTTGTGTTTCATCCGTAGAAAATTTCGCCAGCAGTTTTTCAAATATAACCTTTATGTATTCAAAATTTCTCTCGTTATATCGCGACTGTTTGTAGCAGAGTTATCCCGAAATGAAATTTATGACATCCTGTGTCAACATAATTGAAAATGATGAACTAGTCCATAATATACCTACTACATCGCTCTGTGAAAATGGCAATTTCAGAAAATTTGTGGACATACGAGTATGTTTGATCTGTTTCTATCTGGATGCTGATTGCGAAAATTTGTGAATTCCATACATCACCATACAGCTCATATTTCAATTCAGCCAGTTGGGATAGAAAATATATGCGGATATTAATACGAAAAATATGAATATAATGAAAAAATGTGGAATCAATCAGTATCCATTCCAATGAGTTCTCTCCAATGTCTATACAAGAGAAATACTTACAATTCTGTTTGAAAAAAAAATTTATAAAGAGAAGTTCGGCAGGTCTCGAGCTTGGCAGATTCGATTTCTGATGAGGATATACCATGAAAATATGTTACGCTACTGTTCTGCTGATGGCATAAAACGTAAAACCGTTTTGCCGCTATCAGGGCCAAACATAAACATTTAACAAGAACAATATTGAGACATAACATTGTTCGAGCGACATTAGCATACAAAGAATGTTCGCTGCTATAGAGACAATAGAGAAGACACGAAGTTCCATTAAACTCCGTCGTTGAGAACATTTGTTTTTATAGTTAGCTTCGTACAGATTGTCCATTTTTCAATCACAGCAGCAAAACGCAGAATCTTAAATAATTTAAAAATATCACAATGAAGAATAATTTCCCAACTCACGAAGTAATTCAGATTGATTCAATGATTTTTGAAGTTAAATAGCTCATCATTATTCATTTTTCCCCGGGAAAAAAGTGATTTCATCAAAAGTTATATTCAAACGTTTTTTCCTTCACAGAAAAAACTTCTTCAGCCACGTTCCGGCAGTCCTCATAACTGCCTACAATTTTGAAAGTACAAAACCGCCTTGGTCAACACCCAGGAATTCATGGAATACAATCGACCAATCGTAAGTGAGACACCCTGTATAAACTCCGGGACATGCGATGTGTCGCTGTTATTCGTGCTACGAAATGCCCTGCAATATTAGTATAAATTTTCCTTTTTTTTTTATCTTTATATATTTATAAACATCGATGAATAAAGCCCATTTATTATTATTATTATTATTATATGCAGTTTTCATTCCAAGATTTCACGCTAGCGAAACTTCAATGCAGATCGTTTAATTAAAACTGACAAGTGACTGACAAGTTTTATGAGGAACAAAGTAGTACCTCTGATAAATGAGGAATGAGGTACATTTGAAGTTTGAGCTTTGCAAATTATAAACATCACACAGTGGGAAAAAAAATACACCAGCTCTCACCAGCTAACACCGTCTGGTGTACTGATTGTTGATATTCAGGTGTTGTATTCGTCGGAGTTTGCTCTGAAATAAATTGATTTGATTTAAATTACAACCTAGTTTTTTCACTGTGCCGTAGTAGAGTTTTGTGAGTACCTACCTTCCCAATATCTATAGAAAGAATCAACTTCTTCGTATGATTCATGTGAGGTGATATTTCATGTAACAACATTTTCCTTCGTTGTCTCTCCCTGTGTATAATATCGTATCGGAAAATGAGAATGAAAAATCGATCCACCGAGACGTCCAGGGAAAATCCCAACACCACTAGGGAAACACGAACAGACTCTCTAATTTCGATCTTTCGCACCTAACACTGACAGCCCGTCGGTAATAAGAAAATCGTACATGCCTCAACTTCAGACGTTATTGCCTTTTGTCGGGGCTATTTTCTTCTGTTTCTGAGCTCGGCTTTCCGCCAGGTATTTAGCTGAACGCTCAAACCAAGCTAATATATTTTCCTCGAGGAATACGTGCTTTTGTTGCCCCATTTCATCCCATCACCTCTAGTCGTGCAAAGAATAAGTATATATCCGAGAATATCCTAGTATTACTGCAAGACAACTGATGCATAACTGATACATACCTGTTACATATCTATTTCATACCTGTTACATATCTGATACATAGCTGAAGCATCGTTGACACATTACTTTTTTTAAACGTTAAGTGGCCCATTGGTAAGCAGAGGTCTCTTTTTTGGGAAAAAAATCGAATATTTATGGAATCCAATCAGGAAATCCTCAGCTTCGAGCTGTATGCCTTTCCGGATTTACTACCGGCATCATGTGGGCTCCGCAAAGTCCGAAGATATATTAGAATTCAACCGAGGAAGCGGTCCAGATCGAACGTAGCCTAATTAGGATTTAAACTCTCGGAAATATACAAAGTGCACTCGAAAATGTGTAGAATGCTGATTGGGGAAGTACGGTTTCCACTTGCCCAGATGTTTCAGTGGTTTGTATACACTGTAGTTATTCGATATTCGAATAGTTTGGTAGGTCATCATCACTAAAAAGAGGAACAGCTCTCTTCTGGATGTGATCCAAACATACACGAAGTTATCGATGTCTTTATAAATGTTTCCAGCATTTTATTCTCGAAGTATCAAAATAAAAGATAGTCTGCCAATAGCGACAAGTTTTGGAAAGTTTAGCGGGGAGTTATTCGAAATAAATCGGGTCAGAAATACGCTTGAGCGACGATTCGTTTTCTTCTATACTATTCGAATTCTTCCGGAGTTTCTCTGTAGATTCATTAAAAATCTCTGTCAGAATACACAGACAAAGATAAAGTAAATAATATCAAGTGAATAGCATCCCCCTTCTTACAAAGCGCTATACAAATTTACAATTTTCATCAGGAGATCTCTTCGAGGTTAATTCAAGGTCATGACGAGGTCTTTCAAGGTCGTTTGAGGGTTTTCACCATAATCAAGCAAAAATATGCGGCCAGTGCCGTATCCTATCGCTGTATTTGTCGAAACCATCTGCTACGGTCTCTGAGATACCGAGCGTAGGTGAAATATCTGTTTGCTCGGGTTGGCCGCAATTTATTCAACGCTTTTCTCTGGCGAGTGCTCTTAAACGAACCATTTTCGCTCTTTTATTTGTACACGCAGATTTTCGCACTTCCAGATTTATTTGCAGGGCTGAAGCACTCATGCCCTTTAGGGCAGGAAGGTTTTTCTACGAAGACTCGCTTCGATTTCCGAGGTGACTGAACGACAACAGGGGTGATGCGACAAAGATCAGCAGCAAGATGAATTATATCGGCTTGAGGAAATGGAAATATCAGACACATTTTTAATGTCAACTATGTTTGATTTATTTGCATCCCTCCCATGGGGGAACAAAACTACATTGCAGTAAATATCCGTACAGGATTTCTCTTGCTACAACAATTTCTTCTGAGTAGTTGAAAATGACATTCTCCGACGTTCCAAGTGAAAACTTTTTGCCTCTTTCACATTTCTGTCTTGCTCCTATTTTTAGGAAAATCCTGACGACTCACGTCTTCTCTCATCTACTTACAGTACTCATGAGGGATAATCCCGATATGAATAAGGAGTTAGACGGCGTACAATATGACGTAGTGTGATCCTTTCTTATACCCTCAAGTGTTTTGTTTCACCAGGAATGAATGTGAATATCTGATAAAGAGGATATTTTCAGGTTTTTACGCATCAGATTGTATCGGATATTCCGGGAAATTGAAGTCTTTTATTGCTGATAATATTTTTGATTCAATTTATATCGCTTATACGATTGATTTTATTGCTCTTTCGAATTCTATTCAAGAAATTATACGCGTGAGAATCATTGACTAGTTGATTAGTTCCACTGCTGACAATTTTTATCGTTTGGTGCGCTAAGAGATGATATTTTTTTCTAAGCAGTCGTCATGTATTAAATGTAGAGTAAGAAGTATCATTGTTCTCAATGAATTGAGAGCAGCGTTTGGCGAAGAGTTTGGTGTTGTGTTTCGTATCCAAATAATTCACAATGAATAATAATTTCACAGTATTACAAACATTGATAAAGTGTCCAAGACTATTTGCATCTTTCCCTCTATTGTTAGTATCAACATTTTCCTTCTCTTGCCAAATTTCTTTCTCCTCCCAACGAGAAACAATCCTGTACAAAAAACCCACTCAACTAATTCCACGAACGAAATGTCGTCCGTGGAAAACTTCGATATGCAGTACTCAGAAGCGAACGAGAGCTCACTTCACGAGATTTTTGAGTGTGTCTGGAACGTGACCCGATAATTTTGACCCTTCAAGGGTTCATTTAATTTCAGGCGAGATTCTTAGACGTTCCTATACGCGCCCTATGCGATATTTTGTGCACAAAAACATACCTTTCAATTCGATTCATTTGTGTTTGTGGTTAATTCAGCATAATCAAAGTATGATGATCATCATTGAGAACATTACTATTTATTCGTTCATTGTGCTACCTGTACTATTGATGATACTATGATTTGAAATGTATTGCGCTCTTTTTGAAGATCATGATAACGGTCGATTGATATAGAACATCAAAAAAGATGAAAACGGTCAAACAGGTTTTGGTATTTTTGGTATTTTGATGATGTAGTTGGATTATGCTGCATTTTATGTATCTTTGTGATCATGTACTACCTAGATATTTGAGAATTTTTGTGATTCATCACATGCATGTTATTTCAATAAGATTAGATTTGATGAATTTCAACTCCCCAAGAAATCATACTGAACCGAAATCAATATAATTATCCTTTATTTACGAAAAAGTCATTTTTATAGGTTCTTCGCTGATTCGCTCTCATTTCGGCACAACCTCCATCCGAAATGTTTCGGTGTCATTAACTGCGAGTCACGTGATCGGAAAACGAAAACGCACCCGATTCAATAATGGCGCGCGCGCTGCGAAATAAGAAGGGCCCTGAGGCCCTCAACAACTCAATTGGCAGTCTACCATTCCTTCCGTTCGAGAAAATACCAGAGGAAATCTCGACTTGGGATATTTCTCGATTATACACTCTTTCGATTTTTATTGTCTCTTGGAAGATGTATCGAGAGAGCCGTCATGGATCTATGCTGAACGTAGATAATTTTCGGAATCTTGTATGCTACTACTGAAAAGACAGACAAACAGACAGGTAGGTATCCAAAAAGACAGTGAGATTCATGAACTTCGAAAATTTGACATGGAAAATTTCTTAGTGAAAGAAACACTTGTTCAAATAGCCAGAGAGACAAAAAACCAAACACGAAAGCTGACAAATGGTAAAAAATAAGAAAAACAGAAAAAACTAACAGAGCGACATCCAGACAATAACATTTCTGAGTGGAAAAACATATAAAGAGCACAAGATTATTAAAATTGTGATAAAGTGAAGAGAACCTATATATGAATAATCATGAAATATCACACGACCCCCTCTGATACTTCTTCGTAAGTTCTATCATAAATGTCCATAAATCTGAATGAAACAAAATTTCCGAGGAAAACAATTGGAAAAACCGCGCTACAACATTCTATATTTCCATCATTAGAAGGGTTCCTAGTGGAAATAAGCCGTATATGCGACCCTAATTCATAATTTCCGTTTAGCCGCCGTATCATGGATGCCGACAATAACGCAAGAGGAGAGACATAAAAAGAAACTGTTAGCAAAAACGTGAGGCTGAAATAAAAGCTGTTCGGAAGTTTCGCTTTAGGTGACGACTGGGAGCTATGAAGCGGTATATTTTCGCTGCTTTGTCCAAGGTTGTCGCTCTCTTTTCCTCGCTCTATGACCGTCTCTACCCCTAAGGCACCCTCGAGGGGAAAATGACACATATAGATTGCAACTAGTATGATAACTGCTTGGAAAGATAGTAAATTTCGTGCATAAACTATCAATAAAATTCCAAGAATCATAGCAGAGATTTTTGTTTGGTTATTCAGTCATTATCAGTGCATAAGTAAAAGTTTGGAAAATATTTCAAAAGGAAAATTTTTTCTTCTAATACAATGTGACTCACTTGGGAGTATAACACCTCCATAAAACTTATGTATTTCCCCCTTATTTTGTCGACCATTTTTGAAATCGAAATAATTCAGTTTATCTGTTGCATATGATTTGGATCTTATGTTTTTTATCCACAGTGGTGTATAAGTATTTTGGTGTCTTCCATCTACCCTTATTTCACGCGCATTTCCCTATTAATCACCCTGTATGATCACCATACTTGTCATATTGAAGTTACCAGATTGTTTTGTTTCAACAACAATTTTATGATGCATTATCACCGGAAAAATGTACAACTGGGTCAAATACTTGCGAGATTTCATAAATTTATTAGTAACAAGTGGAGCTGAATACGTAAAAAGCTTGTGAAAAATTAGGAGATAGGCGTCCCTACTCATTGAAATCTATGCCCCCCCCCCAAATAACCACAGAGTCTTTTAATCTCATTGCGAAAATGTCGACTATACTTTTCGTATTGTAACGGTGTTTCTCGTAACGTTCAAATCCGGCAGGACAATCTGCCCGGAATGATAATGGCGATTCTTTATTGCCATCGAGAAAATAGCGAGACTACATTCGCGTCGGCTATAGTGGGGGTAAGTAGGCAGTTTTCCACAGACGTGAAAACTGCTTTCTTGGGACCAGCAGAGTCCACCTCGATTGGAGCTCTTCTGTTACCTACGTTATCAGAGAAACGGTTCAGTTGGGGTTGCTACCCCTCAGGTGTGAAGAAGTGGTGATATTATGAAAGGAAGAAAGCAGGAGAGCTAGAGGAAGCAGGAGAGGCAAGAGAGAGGCAAGAGAGAGGCAAGAGAGAGGCAGTAGTGGCAAAAGAGAGGCAGGAGAGGCAAGAGAGAGAGGCAATAGAGAGGCAAGAGAGAGGCAAGAGAAATGCAAGAGAAAGGCAAGAGAGAGGCAAGAGAGAGGCAAGAGAGAGGCAGGAGAGGGGCAGGAGAGAGGCAGGAGAGAGGCAAGAGAGATGCAAGAGAGAGGCAGTAGAGGCAAGAGAGAGGCAAGAGAGAGGCAAGAGAGAGGCAAGAGAGAGGCAATAGAGAGGTAGGAGAGAGGTAGGAGAGAGGTAGGAGAGACAGGAGATACAGGAGATACAAGAGATACAAGAGATACAAGAGAGACAGGAGAGACAGGAGAGACAGGAGAGACAGGAGAATCAGGAGAGACAGGAGAGACAGGAGAGACAGGAGAGACAGGAGAGACAGGAGAGACAGGAGAGACAGGAGAGACAGGAGAGACAGGAGAGACAGGAGAGACAGGAGAGACAGGAGAGACAGGAGAGACAGGAGAGACAGGAGAGACAGGAGAGACAGGAGAGACAGGAGAGACAGGAGATACAGGAGATACAGGAGAGACAGGAGAGACAGGAGAGACAGGAGAGACAGGAGAGACAGGAGATACAGGAGGGACAAATTTGTCGATTCCAAACGGAAAAATCCCACCCAAAACCAACCTCAATTTTCCCGAGACGCCCGCATATCGCTTGATCTCCGCCAAATCAAGATCACGTGGTCTTCGGACGCAGAGCACGCAAATTCGACCGAGAACAATGCACCCCCACGACTAGCCGATGCGAAAGGGGTTGTTTTTAATGGAAAGGGGGAAAACGAAGCGCTAATCAACAACCACTCGACAAGGGATGCAGGCTACTTGCCAACGGTAATTTTTAGCTGATGGCTAGGCGTAGGGGGCTGGACCGTGGCGTGGGGGTGTTTTTTTTTTTCGAAAGGGTTCGCGTTGTCTCGTTTGTGGGTAGCGACGGTTCAAATGGATCGGAACAATGCTCGCTTGTTCCTGATCAACTAGGTTCTGCTTTACCAGAGTGTGGATTTGTACCTAATTTTACGCCCTTTACTCTGTCATAATTTTCATTTCAATCGATGACATTCTAATGAAAGCACATTATCTTCATTTTGACTAAGAAACTCGAAATTTGTATTCAGAAACCACCCATAATATTGTTTCTGACAACATTATTTCAACTTCAGACCTAGAAGTACTAAAATTTGGAATTTTCACTAGGTTCGATCTCAGTCTTTCGAATGATATTACCAAGGGACGATACTTGTCATCCCCCATGCAGGGCTATCAGAGTGCAGCTTCCCCTTCGCTGAACAAGAGACGGTTGATATGTTGACACCACCTGCATGTTCGAATCAGGTGATCCATCAAAAGTATCATCGATACGACCTGTCTGATGTTTCATCCACGTGATGACACTTTTTGTAGCGGCAAATGAATTAAATTACATTCCTCGTGGTATGGGTTTTCATTGGCGTATACTGAGGAGGAGCTTCTCCACATGGGAAACTCATAATTTCGGATTTTTTTTCAACACAGAATTATTGACTCGCATTGATCCAACTCAATATTCATCAATTGCTTCAATTGATCTAACGTATAGACATTTCGAAATATATAATACAAAATCTTGACTTTCGATGAAAAACTTGGACGCCAGGAATTATCATTTCAAATTTTCACTAGTTGTTTCAAGCACTTTCTTTATCATCGCAAAAAAGCAACGTATTCGACATCGGAACTAAATTAGCATAAAATGCCGACCACGTACATCGAATTGAAAAAAAATTAGACCTGCAAGGGGGCTCACGTAGATATTCGCCTGTCGAAAAATCATGCAAAATAGATGGAAGGGCGAAGTCCCGGATCCAGAAATGCAACTCCGGAACGTGACGAGACTTCCGGGATGATGGAACTGCTGATTTATTTACGGGACCATCACATCTTGCTAATAACACTGTATCTACGGTTGAACAATTTTGTCTGCCACCCAGATATGAAATCAATTATTCTACTCCCTTTAAACACATACTTGAGTGAGCTGAGTGAGCTTGAGTGAACCACTATTGTGACAGACATCCTGGAAGGTCTTCACATAATCCAAGGTTTTTGTCCAGAGAGACCCCTTATATCGATATAATTTGACATCCCTCTTATAATTGCCAGACGAAATATATAACAATTAGAGCTACTCCTGGTGCCCAACTTTCCAGGGGAATCTAGTTAGCCGTTTCGCACCCATTCAATTTGTCTGGAACAGTACTAGACGCCGACGAACTTATAGCGTTAACTTTCCCGACAATTCAAAATTAACCATAAGAGACATTCGAGTTCGTAATTGCTGGCAAAACAAGCTCCTCGGAGTTTATAATTTCTTCGGCAACTATATCGGACCTCTCAATCACAAAGTTCTTGTTGGGAAGTTTGCGACGATACCGCCAATCAGCGATTCGATTAACGATTCCGATGTCTGGATGTGAGGAACATATCGACTTCTTACAAATACTCTCCTATTTCTTATGTCAAACTCTTCTGTGGCTCAATATACGCAATCAACAACCGGTGAGACCGCCTGACCAATGATATTTGCTAATGAGTTTCCAAGAATTTGAGTTCTATACTTGCTCTCCGTAGTAACTTAGTCGTAGCTCAGCAATAGCAGTTCTTCTCAGTCATTTAGAAACCTTCGAAGTTTGTTTGTATAGGATCATCAGGCATATGACAACTGAAAACTTTGCTAAAAGCTGCAGAATATTCAGGATTATCTTGGAAGAGTTACTTGATGGTGACCAATAACCGTTTGCTGATGAGTTCGTTTGGCGAATTTGAGATCTGTACTTGTTCTTCAAGGTTGAGTATCTCTGCAGCAGCTGAGCTGATCTCATGCTGCAACAATAAACGTTGTATTCTCCAAGTTTCAATCAGTTTGGTTTGTTGAAAAGATCAACTAATTTGCTAACATCAAGCACCGATCCCACTTCTGATACCACCGCAACGATCAAATCAAATCTGTTGAATATCCAGGCAATTTTCAAGCAAAGTTACTCGATGGAGGGCAAAGAGGAAAGTAACCCAGTGTATGTACGTGCGTCTCATGTTGATTGGCCTGGAAAGGTTTTTATGGCGCTGCTTGTTGTTTGCAACGTTACGGGTGGAGGCCCAATTTCTGGGATGCTCCTGCTCACTTTATGGAAGTGACATCTCGACAAACCAGAATGTAATTACGTCCTCTAGAGAAGGTGTATCGAGCTCATGCTCTAGCTGCACTCTACCCACATGATACGCATGGAAAAGTAACAGATCCGGCTTCAGCCCACTTTGGATGTGATATCCTTGTCTGTCTGAGATTTTCAATAAGTGAAGTGAACTAATCGAATGCATCAAATCTCCACTCAATCCATGTAATCACGCCCTGAGAGGAGCACCCTCTTAATATTCATGTGCCACCCCTAATGCGCGGGCTGGGGTGGCAGTTCCAAAGCCAAATTTGTATTTACATCAGTTATCTGGGCGTGCTCCATTCACCAAACTGGCCTCTAAAAAACGAGAGATTCCGGCATCCAGGATGAATTTACATAGTCTGTCGGCTTTTATTACTTTTTCTTTTGGGTTATTTGGAAAGCCATTTATTTTTATTACCCTCTCAGGCTGCAGCTGGAAGAACTGAAACATTACGTAATTGATTTCGGGGGTGGGTTCGTGTTTTGTTTGTTCGTGATTCGAGGTACGAGGAAATATTGGTCTTTCAAGGACGGAAAGACGATTTCGCTTTATCTCTTTCGGAGACAACAGTTTGCCGATGCCACGAAGTGCAAATATTTGTGTACACTTGGCGATAAAAGTTTGCCAAAATCTCCACTGGGAACTGAAGGAATCTTATCAAAAATGATTTTTGTACTTGACGTGTTGACTTTTTATGAATATTTCCATCTTGTCTCTCTGGACCTAGGCTAGGCTATCAAATTAATCAATTGATCATCAAATTCAGATAGCAGCTTCTCAGTATCTGTAGATTGTAAGGGAAAAGCAGTCAGGAATGAGGCATATAATTCGAATCCTCTTGTAACTAGATCAGCGCTGATACTGCTGATCCTACCTCATGAATGAGCTTTGCGTGGCTTAAACAGTGTTTTACCATTCGCATTGTATTTCATTTTGGATTTATTATTTTGTATTGATGATTGATGAAGTAGTCTGCGGAAATAAATAATCTTTTACACTTTATCATTGACCTCTAACACAGAGAATCACTATATCTATCATTGCATTAGCACTTGATGTTTACTGTTGACAAATATAGAAATGACGTCACGAGTAGAAGTTTGCTATGAGGTCGGAGAGAATAATTGACCCAAACAGTATAGACAGATTACAACTACCCCCAACCCCTCCCAAGTGACCCACAGCCTCTGCCAGAGCGGTGCTACAGACACGTTCACAGCCTGATTTGGCTAATAGTGGACGTGTCACGTATTATGGACAAGGGTCGTTTGACGGTTTTTCTTTGAGACTCACTGCCCCGGAGGAGTCCGGGGTCCGGACCTCTCCGGGCATCGCCGACAGCGGTGGGAAACATATATTATCTACACTGTGACCTAATGAAACTCATTTGGGCCACTATCTGTGAAATGTGAACGGATTCGTTATCTTCCAGGAGGGATTCAGGCGTGAAAATAATGTTCACTCGTAATATTTGTAACGAGTTTTTTCATTTATTTTGAACAATTTCAGTAGACTTTAATTTTTTTCTTTGGTCTTGCAATCAGCCATCAACTGTCGGACATCATATGTATTCAAAATCTTGAAGCCTCATACTCCCAAGGTGTCCAGTTATCATCTTATTCTTTTTTCATCTCCTTGCCGCTCACTTCTCTGGAACACCGTAGAAGAGTTGGCGATTTGTCTCTGTTTTATAGATTTTTTATGGGCGATGCTCTTCTGAAATATCAACAATCGTTCCTCCATTAGCAGTCTCTTCGTGATTAACCTGTCAAGGTCAGTCTTCATACCCCTTCGTGGTCCTTTTAGAAACCTGCAGAACGTCATTTTCCAAACACTCGTTCATCCAACGAACATCGAGACTTTTGAACTCATTGCCTAGGGAGGTGTTCCCCGAGGTATACCATCCCCAGAAATTTAAGAAGAACACCAACTCCTACCTTCTTTCCCTTGGTTCTCACGATGTTCTCTGAACATTACAGGATATCCCCTTTCGTGAGAACCAGAACATAAAAAAAATTTCTTATCTCATCACTTCTTGCCACACCTCTTATTCCTCTCAGGTATTTCATTTCTGTTGCTTGTATTCTGCTTTTGATTTTTTTATTAAAGGTCTCATTGACACATCAAAAATAGTTACGAATCATCCATATAATCCGATAAGAGGCAGAAACTCTTATAAATATGGACGTGTTGTGAAACAGTTACATAAACGCCCGCCATATTAATTTGTCAACAGTGTTAATGCAGCTGATGATGGAAGTGATTCAAACTCTGTCTAAATAAATATGAATATCCACGTTCTCTATTTCCAAGAAATTAATGATGATAATGTTATTTCTGAAACGAATTTTTCTTTTATCCGTTGGGAGGACGAAGATGATGGAAATTTGTCCAAGCAAACTCTCCCCATAGTAAATTCCCTGAAATCCCCGTCTGTCTTAATATATCATACCGATACATTTGGCAACCCCGCCAGCAGGTCACTAATTGCAGTCGTAAGGTCCTCAAATAGCGAGAGATCCGGTAAATTTGCCTCGCGATTCGACCGGTCCGGGCGTTCTAAAACAGCAATTCCGGGTTGAAATGTGGACGTGGGCCATTTTCATCGGGAAAGCCTGGAAAACCTTCGCCCCACCGGTCTCTATCTGTTTCCGGGCCATTTACCTCGAATGCAGATACCGGGATGACGGAGAATTTGGACTGGCGATGTCGCTTCTTTTGGATGAAATTGGGTATGGAGATCCAGAGATATGGGGGAGGAAAAAAAATTGAGGAAAACATCGAGAGACGCGGAATTAGGCCAGCGAGTGGATTAGTGAAAAGGGAATGTTTCATTTTTTATGTGAGATTAGCCAGAGGAAGAAACTCCGCATCAGAGAATGAATCAGTAGATAGCAGTTCTTCATTGTTAGGTAAATGAAATCATGAACCACCAACGATATGGCTTCAGTATAACTAATAATTGTGAGAAAACAAAGCTCAAATGAAAGAGAAGACTGATTTTTTCGGTTTTAATCAGTAAAAGAAAACTGACAACTTTTGACAATATTTTGTTGATAAAAACAACTGCATTAAACCAAACATAATATATAAAACACTTGGTATCTAAGATATTCTCTCTTCATGAATCTCTTCTACAATAACAAATAAACGTTACATCAACCGAAAATATAAAAGGTATTTCTTCAAACACACGCCATTTTTTCAAACAAATGAATCAGATATGTCACGCCAATCTAACCTCGTCTAATTTTTTGACAAGATGAGGCCAATAAGACAAGAAAAAGATGAACTGACCTAACCTTTAGTATCAATGAGACTTCGAGGGTTGCTTTGCAACTAAGTTGGCGGTTAAAAACCCTTTACTTGATTTTAGACTCACTTCCAAGGTGGCCCTAGATGAAGTTGAATAAATGTGCTTACCTATTGTCCTAGGAGCAGAGATCATATAAAAGAACATAACAAAATATTTAGTATTCGTAGCTATTGACAAATCAGGTTTATTCAATTTTCAAAGTGTAGTTTCAATATCAATATCACTATATTATCGAATATTACATGTAGGTTTGCATTTGTATCAGAATTCCTTGTTTTACATAATGAATACTCAGTTTTTCTTCCTCAATGACCTAGTTTTTTTCAAAATAATAATCATATCACACTAGGTATCTCATTTTTGAATCTTGGGATTGCTTACCTACCTGACCCTTATACAGTGTGTACATTGAGAAGACATGGAGAGAAATGACTCATGAAATACTCTGTCTTAATACCAAAACTTTTAATTCACTGAATGATACATCAGTTTCCCTCAAAACCTAAGAGTATTGTCACGAAAGGCCACTTTCCCAATTCTTGTTTCATTTATTATTACTATTATCTTTTTTTACATTGATCTATTTCAGAAGTGGATATATTTTTATTTCATAATCAAACTGTCCTCGCTCTAATAAAACATTTTTATAAAACAAACAGTGACTTCGTTCGTTCGAAATCCACGTACCAAGAGGGACTTGGTTTTTGGTCCTCTAAGTGGACGGTTGCGTAGACAACATGGGATGTCCCAATTGGGACATCCCCATAATAGAGTGTATAATATGTGATAATTGCTTGTAAGTACCTTCTTATTTTTCATTCATTCCAAAAAACCCAAATGCCTCTTCAAGGATTATTTAAATTGTATTTGACATATAAAATAAATTTGTATTTGTTTCTTGTTTCCTAAATAATTAATTTCAATTGTGTAGGAACCCTCAGCAGAATCCCAACAAACCAATGATAAAAGTCACATACATGACAGTAGAGTGGTTAAAAAACAACATACCTAGAGAGTCCAAGTGTTGAAACTGGAATAACACAAAATGAAGACACTAACACTTTTATCGACGAAGCAAAAGAAAGAACCTGTTCCGCGTGCATTTTGTCCAAATAATAGTGAGTAATCTACACCGACTCACCCCACAGACAAACGAAAGCTGGAAAGCCGAAACGTAATCAAGATCCCTTATTACCGACCCCGAATATCGCAGAGACCGTACAAAACGAGTATTCGATTATCGACAATGACATACGGAATTTTTCGGACAAGTGTTTCACCCTGTCGTTCTATCTGTCGGGCCCCAATACTCGGGGGGAAATGCGGATAGTTCAGTTCCGCTGAACGTGATCGAAAAAAAAAAATTGGTGTCAGATCCGATAGACAATGAAGAAAGGTTACAGACGAGAATGATAATTTCAGCACGAATGTCAAAGTTTGAGAGTATTTGAGGATCAAGTCCGAGAGGTAGAGAAGATTATAAAAGGGATTGGAGTTGTCACTATAAGCGTCTTTCATGCCACATTTATTTTCTTAGGAGTGTCTACATCTTTTCGGGTGATAAAAAGAATTCTCAACTGATTTCGATGTGTCAGTGAGCTCGCACATCAGAGCAATAAGCAACCAGCAATTGGCAATAAACAACAGGCAATGCATTGCAAGCTATCTCGTATACCAAAGTGATAAAATATCACTAGTTCAAAATATCGTCATCTGATGAAGACGAAGTTTCGACATTGTGACCGTATCGGCTAAGAAGAAATAGAAAACAAAGATGATAATGGATTCATCCATCATTTCGTGTACTCAAAAATCATGGAGCAATTGTATGTGCTGACTCCATACCATCTCTACCACATCCCTTTTACTATGATCTTGCCGTCGATAATTATAAATACATGAGTATTTTTCCACAAGTTCCACAAATTTGATATTGAATCCTGATTCGTCGGACATGTCCAAATAACTAGAAAACTAGACTCACAAACATTTGATGTTCTACCTGACGAGACAAATCTTCCTACATATTGCTAAACTACAGGCAATATAATAATATATTGTATTTCAATACGCACTTCGTGTTGCTAGCAACAAAAATTGCTCTACATAGGCGATAACGAACGATGTGAAATACATACTGGCAATAATATTGCTAATTGCTCGTTGCCTGTTGCTAGTTGCATATTGCTCCGGTGTGCGAGGCGCCTTTCAGTGATACCTAACCTCTGAATTCACTTTGATAGAAATTAGGGATTTATCGTTACCGGAACTATTTCTACTACATGGCTGATGTTGTTGATGACAGCAGGTGAGATCATCCACATTTTGCGACTAAAGAATACTACAGATGTTTGCACTTTTACATTTGAGAAGAACTTCTCCGTTAATGTTAGTATCAGTGTGTGTAACCACTGTCGACAATTGAACAGGTTATATTCGAGTGTAACTTTTTTTATTTTTGACCACAGGAAGAATAAACTATGACAACATAATGCTATAGGGGGACGTAGGGTAATATCGACTATATCAAAATCTCAAAAAATTGGCGCCCTATGATCTCTGGCGGCCATCCCACCGTTAGAGGGCTTCGTTTGAACGAGACAGACACAATCAGTTGAGTTATATTACGGTGTGTGCTCGAATATTAGTGAAGTTGTCATCTTCAGTGAAAATACCTATGAAACTAATTGTCCGTAGCCTATTTATACCTGGATTTCCCGCTTAACTGACATGGAACGACGATGAAGTGAAACGTCAATAAGGTTGAACAATATGGAAGTGGAGATAGGGCCGCCATCTTGGTTTACAATGGACTTCTACTACGATTAATGTAAATGCTTTTTAAACTATCCAACTCCTTATTGTTCGTAACATGTCTAACTGAATATAAGTTGTTCACAGTAACTCTAACATACTGCTAGACTGTTGGGTGATTATTGTTTTTTTTTTGGATTGTTGAACACTGATTTCTTCCAGCTTTGAATTCTTATATCTGCTATTCTCTATACTGTAAACGTTAATCTTTGAATGTTCACCGAAACTGTATTTTTTTGTAATCTACAGATTTGCGTTTTCAGTTTTTTAATACGACGTTTTGACTTCTTGTTGTCGTGACAAACTGTTTTTGAGTACAAAGATCCATTTTTTCATATTTTTCAACATCAACCGCGAAAACATTTGAATGAAAAACCCTGCATATTTCGCATCACTTTTCCGGAAATAATTGATCAGATTCAAGGGAATCTGAAAATTTTCAAAATTTCACGGCAAAATTCGCGCTCACCGCTAGACTTATAGGTTGGGAGTAGAAGCTCAACACCCGCGAAACCATTAGAATTCATAGGGCGTATCGCGCCTCCCTTTACCTTATCTCCCGGAGAAAACCCAATTTGCCGTCTCGTGCCGACGTCGTGGACGTTTCACCCCCACCCCCCCTTCACCCCCATCCCCCCAACTCGCCCCTCAACGTGAGTCACGCTGTATGGGTGGCTGTCTTTGGAATGATAGATTTTGACAAGTGCATGCCGGAACTAATATTTGGATAGGAATATTTGTTTTTATGTGTACACGAAAAAAAAAAAAAGAAATTGTTGTTGAATCAAGAAAAAATTACTGTTTGTATCTGGGAAAGATCACAAACACGTGAGTTTAATTCAAATGTGCTTGTAGTTGAAGAATAGTGGTAAAATATCATGTATTTGTAGTTTTTCCAAGAAGAACAGCATCATGGCCGCTTTTTGTGACGTCAAGAGTCCTCTGATAGGTATATTCCGCTGTTGCCAGTTGTAACTATTTTTCGGAACTTCTGCGGAAATGTTTTTCAATTTTATAATCCGTGACTGAAACCAATTGTTTCAGCATTTATTTTATTTGATCAATTACGATCGGCAACGCTGTAAAACATTATTTTCTTACGCGCTCGGTGATGGTTCAGAAATAGTTACGTCACATCTTGGTACGGTTTTTACGGTTTAAACATAAACTTTTGTTTGGATATTTATTTTGGAAAAACTACTGAAAAGAAAAAATCCAACTACTCATCTCATCGTTCCGCAGGTTGTGGAATTTTTTCCAGAAATCAGTGATATTGCCTATTATCTAATGAGCAGAGTTCATAATTCTTAACCACCGTGTATTTGTTTTAATCAGATAACAGAAGGAAATGAATGCCCCAGTTTATTCATTATCGAATTTATTCCATTTGGCTTATACACACAGTATAATAGTTCAATCAGATTTCTATTTTCATCTATTGTTACTCCTCGAAGAGAATGTTGAATCTAGCAAATAGAAATGGATGATTTCTCTACATTTTTTGTTCGAATATCTTCTGATGCAAATTTGCTTCATCAGAACATTTTGTCAAGTATTCATCAAAGCGGAATCATCTCATACAAACAGAGTATACATTTGGATGAGGAATTCTAGATAATAATATTGTTTCTGATTTCACCAGTGGCGTTGCAGTGGCGTTAAGAGGGAAAGGATCATCATTCCCTGAAAATGTGATTATTTTTTGAAATAAAGAATTCATTGAACCCAATAAATATTTCTTGAAAGTTATGAACACCTCGTATTTCTGCATGGTTTGAGCATACCCCGTATAAAAAAGTTATTAATTTATGAATCCAAACTCGATGTTATCATCAGACAATAATTCGTGATGTTACTCTCCTAGTTTGTCGAGTGCAACTACCTGTTAGAACCTACTTCTCCCAATGTTCCCGTCTGTCTATCAGTCTCTCCACGTGTGTGTGTGTGTGCCTCTCCTCCTCCTTGTGGTTCTTCTTCCCATCCCCCCTCCCCCTCCCACCCCTGCAATCGTTCCTCGCCAAGACCACACAATGGAGACAGTTAGGAAAAGATGAAACGGCATTATCCACGCTTGGCATCACCTCCAAGGAAATCGGGAACGATGATGAGGAGTTATTTCATTCCATTGTTAATTTTTCGTGTGACTTGCTCTGACAGCAGGAAGGGAAATTGATTCCGCCCTGAGTTGGGGGGGGTGTATCTGTGAGGAATTTTCGCATCTGCTTTGAAATTAAACGCTGATTAGCTGCTGGGAAAATTTTTTCAAATTGCGAGAAAATGTTGTGGGAGATTGCCACGCAGATGAGGGTGTTTATTGCCAGCTAACAGTGGTTTAATACCATTTCAAAGAACATAATCTGTACCTTTGGATAATGAGACCAAATAGTTCGAGACTATGGAAAGAGTAGATCAGAAGATCTCCTGAAGTTATCTTCTAATTCAAGCATCAGAGTGCCTCGAAAGGGACACTCGAAGGGCAAAAATCTATGTTCTATCATATAATCTAGCAGCGCTAAAAGTCATAAACTCGTGAGTCTAAGCAGACTTGGAACTACAACAATCCCTGAGACAACTGCCAGCGAACAACCAGGTCACTTTGATGTGGGTGCCAGGTCATAAGGGAGTTGAAGGCAACGAAGAAGCAGACTGTCTTGCCACAGAAGGGGCAAATAAACAATTTCTCGGCTCAGAACTCTTCTGTTGGGTCTCCAAGGCACACTTGAAAGCAGAGGATCGCTGCTGGGAAGCGGATGAAATGAAATCTCACAGGAATAAAGTGCCAGGACAAAGACAAGCGAAAAGGCTAGTGAGCCTCTCGCCAAGGAAAGCTAAAAAGCTTCTCTAGTTGGACAAAAAAGACTCGAAACTGGTAACATGACTCCTCACTGGACACTGCCCTCTGAGTTATCACCTCAAACATATGGTTAAAACAGAGAGTGATAGTTGCCGCTACTGCGAGAACTTCGCTGGAACTGTAGAACATTTGCTTTGCGATTGCTTAGCGCTCCCCTGCAAGATGATAAAGTTAGCAGATATGGTGCCATACCTTTGCATCTATCATATTTTCATCAGTGTGATCTGTTCTATAGGAGAGAGAAAACTGAGAAGAGTCAAAATATCAATAATCATTCAAGATTTACTGGAAATTCAGTTTCTGAATGTCATTTAAATTCATGTCTGTCAGATACTAACCACAGAAATACATAAGCAACAGAAATATTCCTTAATAATCGATCGATTTAATGAAGATAGTGGTTATCTTCATTAAAGTCGTGGAAACATTACTACTCTTCTTAAATGGTCCACAAGCTTTTCGCAGAACCTGTTTCACCATCCTTTCTCCACTTTGCTTTGAACCATGATTATACCTACATGTTGTATGGAAAACAGATGATGATTAGAGAGATTTCGTAATATTCAAATTGCTGAAAGCTTTGCAGAGGTTTCAGAAAAGACCTCAGGCAATGGGTTTCACTACTCAGTAGTGATTCAATCCTTTTTGAAGAACCTCTGAAGGATGAGTCTGGATAGTTTGGAAGAGAAAGATTAAGGAATCTTCAAGGATATTCTCTCCAATTTTGCATATATCAAATGTCAAATTTCTGCAGTTTCTGTCTGTCGCTTATTGAGTAAGGAAGTCTCTGTTCTGAGGTTAGCTGAGGTTGGTTCTTTTCAACGCCAAATCAGTGATCTATCTGACAGATGAAGGTCTGTATCTATTCCCCGAAACAATCACCAAAGAAGAACGTCAATGCTCACGAAGAAAATCCGGGCACTTTATCTTCGGTAACGGGAACTACTGAGGTCGTTTTTTTTTCAGGTTGATCGCGGTCGATTCTGATTGATGTAAAAAAAGATTCCGCCCGTGGGACTTTATCGTCCAAAGTGGACTCGAAGTGTCCTCGTAATGGATAACGGTCATTATTGCCCGGACAGGAATTGCCGATTATCCCGGAGGATGGACGGTTGCCCGGAGATATTGCTGGATCTGGACGATGCAGGAGTGAGAGAATTTTTCAGATATATAGAGTGAGCCAATAGTGTGTTCTAGTTATGGAAACTGATATAGAGGCATTGTATACTAAAACTATGATGAAAGTATTGTTTTTTATTTTGGTTCTATAATGACGTCATTATGAAACGCAAATGCGTATCGAAATAGCCTTTGTTTCGATACGCATTCTCCATTATTCGTAGGTTGGTACAATCGAACTGTCAAATGAAAGTCAGAAGAGTTAGGCCCAGCTTACTTCTGAGCGTTTTCAGATTTGGTGATACTAGCAGTTGAAAACTCAAACTTTTTATTGGTAAATTTTAATTCAGAGTGAGATTCGATTAACATTGACCAATGAAAACAATAACAACATTGCATTTTTCACCGCTGGTATCGCAAAAACAAAATCGCTCAACAGTAAACTGGGCTTTACGCTTGTACGTTAGATTTTAAATATTTCAATGTCATCATTGTTACCAAACGAAGATGTTTCTGTTATTTATCGATATCAAATAAATTTTTTTCAATGAGAGACTTCATTGATACGAAATAGAAAAAAATGTGTATGACACACGTTTTATAAGACACGTTGTCGCACTTGTTCCCTTGGAGCTTCGCTCGTCATACTCCAAACAACGCGTGTGACAAAATAGCGTCTTATAAAACTTGTATCATAAAATACTATTGTGAATGAGCACATTATTACAAATATTTCATCTGAACTCGATGATGCATTCAAGTAGAAAAAAAACTGTAGTGTATAGCAATTCAGATGGTGCATTCAAAGATGAAATTGTATATAGGGTGTATCATTCAAATAAATATCATATACAGAGGGTATCTGTTATGTTGCCTATCAAGCAAACCTCACTTTAAGCTGGCTTCAGTGCTTTTACTTTCATGCGGTTGGGGATTCAGTGATTATTTGGACGTATAACGTATTGATCATCTACTCCTAAAGCAATTATAAGCTGCCCTATTATGTTAGGGCACCATTTCACAGATGGACGTGTTCACTGTGCCCTACAGCTGAATGTATAATTGTTGTTGTTGCAGATAGTGATTCGATTTTGATATATCTGCATGAATATTCCAATTTTATCAGGGAACACTGAATCATTTTTAGAATCCCCCAATATTTTTACTATATTGGTGAATTGAACCCTTGCATCTTGATTACAGGGTGACCCATCTGGTTTGTCTTGATTCTTTACTTCATTAGATATACACTTGGATCGTCTACCACACTTTAGTTTTCAATGTCAGGGATCGATACACAAATGTTCCAACACTGTACACAAATATATTTCGATTTATAAGATTATGTAAAAGTCATAAACATCAGCGGACATACCATATTTGATCAACCCCTCGATAATATACAGCTTGGCTTTCGCCATTCATCTTTCTCGAATGTCAAGAATCTTTCATTAGTGATCGATTGGAAAATCAGTTTCATGCAAATGCTCAATTCGAGCATCCATAGTCATAGTGATTAATCGAAATAATATGTATATTGAAGAAGGCGAGACATCATCAAGGCATGAGACGTATTCAAGGAGTGTGTCTTAGAATGAAGTCATTTGATGGGTCCAAGCAGGAATGCTCATTCGTACTGGGTTTATTCAAACTCGGTTTCAAATGAATGAATACACATTATCCGAATGCTCTCCTGGCTGATGAGGCTACGCAGAACATTGAATTATATCTACTCGTAGTTTATGCATCAATTCACTATGTGTATACAGTATGCACATGTTTCCTTCTTCCGATGTTATTACTATTTCATACACCAAATCAAAAATCGCTCGGAAGTAAGCTGGGCCTAACTCTTCTGACTTTCATTTGACAGTTCGATTATTCCAACCTCTGACTAATAAGAAATGCCGAGGGGGTGATCACGGCCAAAAAACGTGTACACTAAACTTCCTATGCGCCCGAACTTCCCAAACTTCCCCGAACTTACTCGAACTTCCCAAACTTCCTCAAACTTCCCCAAACTTCCCCGAACTTCCTCAAACTTCCCCGAACTTCCTCGGACTTCCCCGAACTTCCCCGAACTTCCTCGGACTTCCCCGAACTTCCTCGGACTTCCTCGAACTTCCCAAACTTCCTCGAACTTCCCGAACTTCCTCGAACCCGATACAGGGTACAATTTTTATGAATGGTGTTCCGAAACTATTGTGCCAAATCGAAACGAAAGATCTCCTCGAAATCTAAGATATCCATCCTCAAATATAGTCTATTGCAAATTCGCTTCATCTCCGAACAATTGTCTGATTATTTATGTATTTTTCTTAAATGTATATTGAAAACGCTTGTTTTTTCTGGATTCAAACAAGTTTACATCCATTACTCCGAGTATTATTCAGAATTCAATGATGAGAAAATTTGAATATGAATGATTTTTTTCTATTTTCACCATAACAAAAATTAGAAAAAAAGGGACCATGGACTTGCTTGCTTACCATAATTAGAGAGCTGATTCCATCGATCTATCACACTTGGAGTCAAGCGGGAATGATTTGAAATATCGAGATTTTAAAACATATTATACGTAATCCGTTTTTATCAATAACGAATGGTTCCGATACAAAAACTTTCTAAATTTGAAAAATTTTAATTCTCACACTTTATAATATCTATGTTGGTAATCATTTCAGCTAGACATCAAGTATGATGGATTGATGATATAAGATCTTCAATGAAAATCTGAAAATGCAATCAAATACAGGGTACCTATTCCATTTGAAAACAAAACTTCGATGCGCATCTTTTTTTTTGTAACACACTGTATAGCTCAAAATAATTGACCAGTTGATACTCGACTTGATAGGATGGTAATTCACGACAGTTAAGATTTTCTTGAGGACTGAAATTCCATACAATAGCAATTACTTCAAACAAAA
Organism: Chrysomela aeneicollis; assembly: GCA_029955515.1. Classification (NCBI taxonomy): domain Eukaryota; kingdom Metazoa; phylum Arthropoda; class Insecta; order Coleoptera; family Chrysomelidae; genus Chrysomela; species Chrysomela aeneicollis. The sequence continues at coordinate 717,189 of JARUHQ010000021.1, read as the reverse complement.
ATCGAACCCTTTAATTGTGGCTAAAGATATACATTTTTTTACCAAATTTCTACTAGAATTATATTGTTTTCCTTATGTCAAAGTTTACAGAATTGATGTCTTGTTATAACGAGACATTTTTTGAGATTGAAATAATTAATTTTTCAATCAAACTGAATATCACAGTCTCAATACTCAAGGATACTACGTGGGTATGCGATAGAAAAGAAAATTGTGGTGGATAGAAGTTCGAAAATATACGACAATGAACGATATGACTACGAATTCCATCAGACTTCCCCGAACTTCCTTCGAACTTCCCTGAACTTCCTTCGAACTTCCCAAACTTCCTTCGAACTTTCCAAACTTCCTTCGAACTTCCTCAGACTTCCCCGAACTTCCTTCGAACTTCCTTGTGCCTGTACACCAAACTTCCCACGTGATCACCCCCTCGAGAAATGCGTATTTCCATACAAATTCGCGTTTCATAATGACTTCATTATATAACCAAAATAGAAAAAATGGCATCATCATCATAAGATGCCATATTTCCTGTTGATATTTTTGTGGTGCGATTGTTAGTACGTAAGGATCAAAATTCAAGCGTACATGTTCTCAGAGCTTTTCCCGTTTTCCTGGAATAATATTCAAATTTGATATTATCCGTAACCCTGGAGGACCGTGCAAAAAGAAAAACGGAACCTTGTAATGTCCTCCCAATGGACAGCAAGCAATTTCGGTGTTGTCTCTGCAAACATTGAGACTGGAAACGTTTCGCAGAAACGTCATATTTATGTTTTTGCAATATTTACGAGCCAAGTCCCCAGAAAGGGCGGTGGAACGGCACGTGTAGCATGCACAGGCAGAAATTCTCTTTTATTTATTTATTTATCTACTCTTCTGTACACGGGCACAATCTACATATTACAGAAATTGCTCGGACATGAACTACATGGAAAAGGACTCAAGCAATAGAGTGGAAAAACTGGCAACATGAATACAAATTCAACACTCTATGTTTCGTTCTGGATTTTATTGCGTCCGATGAAAAATAAATCGGGTTTGTTAACGGTTTCTACGTACTCGCACTACATACGTAGCAGCTACAGTTAATTTGAAAAAATGTGTTCAAATTTGGATGTGACAGCGTATACACTCAGTGCCGTGTTTGAGACCAGAATGTGAAAATAGTTTATCTATCTTCTCGCGAATATTTTTGTTGGATTTTCAAGACTGACGCTATAAGTTTATAGCACCCTTGTTCTTCTAGCATTGACATTCATATGGAAAACGTGAAATGACTCAGAATTAATATCATCAATGCAAGTCTTACTTGTTTCTTTGAAGTTGAATAATATACCAAGAACTTGGCTACTTATTCACAAATAACATTTTTTATTTTACTGAATGATAGTTTCAAAATTCACTAAAATGTTGATCTGAATCTTCTGGAGCTTCCATCACAGATTTTTTTTTTTCTAATAACTATCCTCTAGTAGCTTTACCAACCCTCAGAAGCTAACTGGTTGAACTTGTACGAGTTAAGATTCCTCCACAAAAGACACTATGATTATTCAAAATAATCACCTTAGTTGAAATGATTTTATTCACAAAATTCTGGTCCGTTTATAAAACAAAGGTTCAATGGAGAGATGCAGACTTCAATGCCTAACGCAGTTTTAGTCACCAGTTTTGCAATTTAAAGATCATGGTTGTCCTCAATTTCAGCTTTGGAGAAGTCAGTTGTTATTGTAATTCGTATGTGACGAATATTCAATATCAACCATGCCCTGGTACATCAGAGATGAAAATTACATTATATTTACAGCTGAAACGATTTATTTCATGGGAAATATTGAAGCGGAGAGAGCACTGGTTGAGGAATAATCTCCTCATTTCATTTATTCACACAGGGATTGCTTTAACTGCTTATTGCTTTTCCTGCATTTTCCTATAGTCAATTATTAACTATAATTCGCCAGGTGTTGAGCACAACATAAATATTGATTGAAGTCATGAATAAATCAGAATAATCAGAATAATCAATACACAACCTTTGTGTTTGTGATCTGTGAGCATCTGATTTATTTTCCAATAACTCCTTAGTTGATATGCTATATTCTTCAGTTCGATTTCTCCAATTGAGAGAATACATTTTTTCAACTCGATATGCTTCAACAGAGTATTCGTTCACTTCTTCTGAAATAATTGTCTCATAGTGAAAATATTTTGGTTTTCTAATATGGAATATGGTTTTATCAGTATATTCAATTCATTTCACAATATTATATATGATATCATTTTCTTGGGTAGAGAAATGTATTATCTTGGAAGGACCCACCTATCTGAGCTGGACTCGGAAAAGCCAAATACTAATTGAAAGAATGATTCATTGGCAGAGGTAGAAGTACCTTTACCACTAATAGAAGTGGAGTATAGTTAGTTGATGTTGAAGTATTCGAAAAAACAAGGTTTATTTGATACCATATGAAATCATTGAATCAATAAATACTAAAAGATTACAAATAACCCAAGGCAATGGATGATATTTCACCCGAGGAAAGATATTTCTTGGTTCAAGATAATATAATGCATTCACTCAAAATAACTATACTCTGAAAATGACTCCATCATTGAATTGATATTGCAAGCAACCCATGAGCTTGTTTGAAGAATATTCAGGTAACATCACGGAGATTGAATACATATTCATTTCGGTATTCTTAAACTAGTGATTTTCTTAAATGAGAACAAATAAATTCAATCGAAGTAAATATTTTAAGTCGTTTTTGTCGAGCCATCTGACTTTAAGCCGCCAAACCACACAGACTCGTTCCCTCTGCTCAAGGCACAGCTACACCGCACCCTGCGGTACCCCAAGACCTAAAGGGGCCTTATCATATCCCGACATTATTTGTGATGCGTACAATTGCTGTCGCATTCGTTACATGACATCTGCTGCAAAAGAGAACAACGTCGCTGGAGGATAATCGGGTAATTGTGCAGATGGCAGCCTTTGGCTGGATTTTATTAGCTCGAAATTGGCAAGAACGCCCAAAGTACGTCGTAGCGAACGCACGTTGGGGATATAACGTTATCGTAGGAGTTATCGTTAATGCCATGATGTGTATCTATATTAAGTGTGTCAAGTGTATTGCCATGACCGTGATTGTTGAGTAACTTCTTATACTTTGTGGTAGATAATTTGATGCATTCCAGCGTCAAAACCGTATAAGTCTAGCAGAGTTGATGTTTGACCAAATCGTCAACAACTCTTTGACCATTGAATACTTGATTCGGAAAAACTTCTAGTGCAGAAATTGAAACAAAGATCAACGATGAACTCAACTACATCAATTTGGTGTCAATTTATGCTGTTTGAAACTGCTTCAAGAGTTAAAACCAAAAATCGATCAACGCTACTAAAGGACTTTTCACATCCACAATATCAAAATTTTAAACGCAATTGATACCACTGTTGAAAATATCCATGAATAGATGCTTTATTTTCGTTATTGATTTCTTTCACATAAAAATATCATCATATGAAGCAACAATACATTTTTGAAATTGCATTATTTTGGAAGAGTGTACAGAGCTTCAAATGCTGCCAATAAATTTTCTTGAGGAGGTAGAGAAATAGCAAACTGTGAGACATTACATTTGAAAATTTCACACCTAAAATGTTTAACCAATCAAAAGCCTATATTTTGTATCACTATTCACATTTACCTAACTTCGAATACTAATATCGTTTTCCATTGGTGAAACTAGTACGCAATCGGTGTGAATATATTTCTACCAACTTTACCTCAGAGATTTCTGTCATGATTATTCAATATATCCAGACGGTATCGGTAAACAACTGAATTGTTGTTTCTTGATTCACAATTTACGATAATATTTCAAAATAGGCGATATGGATTTGGTGTTAAGTGGACCGATAGCGGCTGACTATGAAAACTGTTAAGGGTTAATGAGAATCAAATTCGCGTCCTGCGATTATTGAAATTGTACATATTTATTAACGGAACTCCCAGTGAATATAATTGAAATAAGACTCAAACAGTCAATCTCGTCAGCTTTCTATTTTATTTTATTGTTTATACACAGCCGTACGGTCAACTAACCACTTCCATTCACAGACCAATGAGAAGCGAGGTCGAACAACTTTCAACGCTGTATTCCACAGAACTTCTGTATTCTTTGCTGAAACAGACTTGAATAATATGTCGGTGTAAACATTTTCTCATCGAACAGTAATTTCTTTTCTTCGACACGAATATTTTGTGAAAAATATTTCCAGTAAGAATTGAAGCTCTATAGTGGTATTGTAATTGAAAATTTAGACAGATAACTATAGACCAGAGACCGTAAGGATTGAATATAATCCATTATTTTTTGAAACCAAAATACCTGAAGGATGGTTCAAGAATTCTTCTGAATATGTGAGTTCAAATGACTTGACTTGATGTCAAGCTAGTTGAAATAACGAACCATTTCAATTAAGCCGTCGCCATAACTAAGTTGTTCAGAAGTGGGATTGTGAAAAACACGATATGATGGCATCTTGGAGCACCAAAAGGACCATACTGCTACTTTCTAAAAAATAATTAGAGGTGTCGCCCATCCCTCTGGGATTTTGATTAGGACAACTCAGTGTCTAATGTGTCCAAATGAAGATAAATAACTATTTCAGTCGACATAAATGACCACCCGTTTCTCTCCATGAAACCACAGCAAAACCTGCCATATCATATCCCCCACACACATTTTCAGCTGCACATGATAATCGCTGCCTATGCAATCAAAACCGCGTGGCGTAGTCGCAGTTATTCATTCAAAATGCACTTGGTATGCGATCATCGCTGTGCAATAACGTGAAATGGCAACCTGTTGAGACAGGCTGCAAAGCCGTAAAAGGTTGTTTTGTTTTTGTTCCCGGCGAATGGCGAGCTTTCGTTCTTTCACCTACGACACAGGGTGATATTCAAATCGCTCCCCGATCGATTTATAAAAAGGACAAGTCATACGCTGACCATTCTCATTGTCAGAAAATCAGTCGATTCAGTCCTTTATCAGATTAGAAGTGATATACGATTGTGTTCGAACGATTGTACTAAATAAATAATCGTGTCGAATACAATTCGTACTTCGAAATATTCGAGGTATGGTTATACTTCTCAATACCCTGTAAAATTTTTACAAATCGCTTCGCAGTCGGTTTTTCAACTGTCAAACTGACATTCTTTGAAATTATGCAATAAGTTATGGATGTATATTTTGAAGTACTTTTGATTAAACGACTGTTTCCAGTAATTTCAAGTAGAGAGTTATCATAGAATTTCTCATATTATAATAATGAGCATAAAACTGAGTCTCCCACGGTTTTCTGTACACATAACACAAGTGATTCTAAGTGATGATTTATGTATTAGAACCCACCAGTTCCATAAAACTCAAAATTGAATGTTTTGCTCGATTTACAAAAAAAATCTCTGATAAACAAAGTCGACAAATAGCTGAATAGTCGGTGCTCAAATCTTTTGTTCTAACATAATTAATAATTCAGGTCCTTATTGAATTTTGAAAAATAATGATGAATCTATAGTTTTCCTGACAAGGCAAACCTTTTTTATATTGGGCATCAGAAAACTCATGAAAATAACTGACTCACGCCACAGGTATACAGAAGAATAATCATCATTCAACTGATTGATACCATTGATTGGAACAACGTGCTAAGCTGAAAGACAACGAGATAAAAGCAGTTGATTGTTCAAAATTGTCTCTTTCTAAGGTCATTATTTTCCCCAATTTTCCTTCTCACTTATTCGTCGCAATAAAAAAACAAACAGAACCGAAGAAGCAATTTGCATCGATCCACACAGAAAATTGTCACGAACGATTCATCGGAAAATAAACCAGCTAGGAGCGACAATAAGTGACGAATTTGTGTTGAAAAGGGAAGTTTATTTGTTATTCACGGCACGCTTGTTCCGGCCAAAATTTCGAAAAAAAAAAAACGAAAAACCCAGCCCAAAGTCAATGTTTCCGAATAAATAATGATTCGAGAGCTGTTGAAAAAGCCCAGTCTATTTGCCAGAAATCTATTCGAAAATGGTTTATGCAAAAATCGCATCACGTTGGGAATTTTCCAACGAACTAAAACATTTATTTACATCGGGTAAACTAGAAGTTCAGATTACGAGCTCGCTTGATATAATTCTCTTGACATATCAAATATTTGAACCAGGACTGGAATTAGTTCACTGTTAAGTACATAAAGTCGAGTCAACTGACGAAATATTATTCACTAGACTTGCATGTATGGAACCTTTTCTTGAATCAGAAAGATCGATAATAGTTGAATCTGACACGAAAAAAAATATATCACCCCTAACAAAAAAGCACAACAATATAATGCTGTTACTCAACAATGTAATATAGTTACCACAACGATATGCATTGTCATGTTAACAAAATCATACATCCATAAAAATATCTACTCTAATAATTTGTTTTTAAAGAAGTTCATATTGAGACAATGATTTCGGAAGAAATCAAGTTGAAATCAAGTTGAAGAAATATACTAAAATGTGTGTTTGTAAGTGTCTATACTAACTAGACACTTCTCTGCGTAAACCTGGTGCTGAATAAACTGTATAATGAAAGAGAGACGTAGAGATTTTCATGAAAGTTTTTTGTATCTATCACATTTTGATAACGTTCTACAGAACACTCGTATAGGCTTCCATGCCACTGGTCTTGGCAGCTACGTATCAAGACGATAAATTACTATCTCATCATTCTCCTCACACTCCAAAGTGTGTTCTGATGTTTTCTCGCTATATCTTATTAGTATCGGTCACCCCAAACAACCAACCTCCATTTTTCATGTGGCCATTACCAAACTACGCGTCTTGCTAGACGTTTTGAGAAAAGATGAAGAAGCAGGCGTTGTTTTTCATCGGTATATTTCTAGAGAAAGGACTTCATTCTATGGTTTCAGCGTTGTTATTTATTCAGATGGCCCTGAAGGGACAATTGATTCGACTGGGCGCCATCTGGAAAAAAAATCTAAATTGAAAAGCGGGTCTAGTGACACATCCTTATTAAGCCCCTGACGAATACTTCACAACCCTAGAATATAAAGTCAATATCTTTACCTACTACAAATTGGCGGAACATTTAATAATTGCCTGACACTAACTAATATAGAGTGCAAAAAAAAATCTAATGTCTGTTGTATCCGAGAGTACAACTCTATATTCCCTCTGGAGGATGGCATATTCTCAACATATCTCGCACCCATCGATATAATATTACCGCTGGAGCTCGAAGACCTGTGAAGAGAACTGATTCGTCAACGCCCTCTACAGGGCGATACCATCTCCCCACGTAATTCGAATTATTCCACGTTGTGATCGTGTGACGATAACATCTGAAGTGAAGTGTCGGGAGCTTCAAAATCGCGTGCACTCATCTGGTAAGGTATACTGCTAATCTATCACTGTCGTTGCGCCAAAGTTGTTTTGACACGAAAGTTTCACGCAAAGAAATTGGGGTAGGTGCTGCTTCTGCAAGCAATGATTTTCTTTTAATAAACTGCCACTGAATCGTCTGAAAAAAGTCCGGGTGAATTTAGAGGGAGCAGGACGAGCCAATTTGATTTCAAGGAAACGCTATATACACATCGAGCTTATACAAAATTCCATTAATTTCTTTTCTTCCAGCGCGATAAAATCCAGATTTCGCGTTCCGTCGGGCTTTCCAAAATAAAAATTAATTCACTCCTTAATTTCATTGTCTGTCTACGTGAAAGATGGCCCGTTCCTGTTGCCCCTCTCCCCCCAACTCCCCTAAAAAAAGGAAGCCCTTTCTACTTCCGTCTCATTTATCATTATGCAGTTCGCGTGGTCCTCCATTTTGCTTAGCTTTCAGGACCCCCTTTGATGTCTTTGTTGATAATCGTGATGGACTATTATCGGCGGTGTTGTGAGAAATAAGGTACTCACAAGAAAAAAAGCCTTGGATGAAACAACAAGATAGGAAGTTTTTTTTGAACAGTATATTTTTTTCTACAACCGGTTAACAAAGTAGTCCTTGACTCTTTAAGCTATTTGTGTATGTAGAGCTAGTTCCCAGACACATTCAGAACTTAGATTTCATAATATTCTTCATGACAATTGACATTATTACCGCGCACGAGCGGCAATGCTGTCACTAAATGACATTCCTCGGAAAATTTCAACTTTGTGTTTGAGATTTGAGGCTACTTTTTTAACCGTTTTTAGAAAAATAGCTTTGTAGCACCTGGTTGATCATTATCAACTTTCCTGTAATGTCATGTGGTAAAAAATCATTATTAAACTATAGTTTTCGGTTAAAGAAACGCTCTGATATGAATTCTACAAACTCATGGTGAAACATTTTTCAGAGAATGCAGGCAACTCGCTTTCTCTAAAAATTCCATTAAACTTCTCTTTTATACCTAATACAGTAAGCGTCTATATTAAAGTTTCATTCCGAACCATTTTTGTTAAATTGGATACACCAAGAAACTACATCCAAGGAATCAAATTACTCTGTAGACTTTGAGAGGAAATTAAACAATAAAAACTTCCATTGTGAGGAAAATCCTTTGAAGTTATGCAAGATGGAGATGGAAATAGACGGAATTAAAGTAAGCAATCAGCACAAAATTGGCTTTCTTCATAAATTTAACTGAGTAATTCTTGCAATATATACATTATGAAATGGTTTTCCAAAGAAAAAAAAAACAGGATTTCGTTCAAGTACGAAAACTTGATTTGAGCAATAAGCAACCAAGACAGATCTCCGAATACATTTTTCAATATGCTCTCATGTTAGGTTTTGATTTCCTGATGTCTAGCCCTGTCCTTGTAACTAGACTCCATCATAGGCCAGAGTCCTTGGGTCCTCCATATACTGAGGGAATGTGGTTTTCCCTTCCATATCATCAGAAGCCTCAACCTCGACAGACTATGGCTCAGTTTTCCTCATCCTCTTTGGTTACACATGGTTGTTCTGTTAGGAGCCCAACCATGATCCTATAGTTGTTCGCCTATTCTGGCTACTGTACTCCAAAAAGTTTGATGATGACTCTTTGATAAACTCTTTGACCTGCCTCTTTGTTGCTTGGTTACCTGTGTATTCTGGTAGTTGTTTCCAAGCAATCCCTAACTAGTTTTTGGTATACTTGCATGGATATGATTGCTTCTATATCCACTTGGTGATGGTATTTTCTTCGAACGCTTACTTTGGTTACATGGTAACTCTTTTACACAGTTGTGTTGTGTTGCTGAAGCTTCTGTCTAAGCACATTTAGACTTTTTTCTTTGACTTTTGGCTATATACATTGCTTCGTCGGTGAAAACAGCTCAGTTTTTTATTGATGTTTCCTGGGATTTCGCGAAATATTAAAAACATTATCGACACCAATCCATATGAATGACACTCTTACTTCATGAATACGACACTTGTATTTCAAGTCCACCCTAAAACACTGTTTCAACCCTTCCATTAGACTCGATGTTTCGCCCCCTGTACGACCGTTAATTCAGAGAGAGAGAGAGAGTGTTGTAGGTGAAAATCGAATCAATTTCCCTCTCAGACCCAACATAAACATCGATTTTGGCTAGCATTGCACAGCAATTCCCAGATTTATTGGGTGAGTGTGCGGGTCTACGGTTTTATTGACAAACAAAGACTAATGAATATGGACTGTTAGATGTAAATTCGGCTGATGAGGTTACTGCAACGTAGAAGGCGTTGCATACTCGTGTTCACTGTAGATGGTGTACGTGAAGAAAAAAATTGCTAGTGCAAGAATTTGGAATTTTTGTTAGTTTGAATGGCACGAATAGATGGGAAAATGAAGGAAATCAATGAAGGAATAAACTCTTGCTGAATTCGAATAAAACTTTGTTTAATTGTATATATGAAGGGTATCTGATGCAAATTTCATGGTACTTACAATATTATTTAATTGGAAAAGATGCGCAATTTCATGATCATATCGAAAGAAATCGAGGACATATTTCATATTTCCTCAATTATCCTAAAAAATCGTCGATTCTTATAGTCATTGATAACTTTTCAACTACCAATTGCTGCTACAAGGTTTTTAAATTTGGTATAAAGTTCGCATGGTGAATTCAACAGTGATATGAAAAAAATTCTAGTCACATTTGATTGGAAGATGTCGAAGCCAATTTTGAATTTTCCAATGGTAGCCATATTGTTTCATCACACTATCAGATAGATCATAACATCACCAATTCATCTATATAGATCAAACTAGTTTGTTTAATGAAGTTGAAGAAAATTTTATGTTGAATTTATGATGTAACATCAAATCTTATAGATTATTCATTGTATTTATGTCATGATAGAACGATACACTAGAAAGAAGTCTACTTAACTCTATCTGCTCATCAATTCGCGAGATCAATTCCGAATTCATTGTGGAAAACTCATCATTAGAGTCAAGAAGGCTGCTGTCAGAATTGGCTTCGAATCAAGTGTGAATAGTTTTTTCTTCCTATCAGCAATAGTTGAAAAGTTATTGAATATCTACTATAAGAATCGACGATTTCAAGGTTTTCCAGGAAATATGCAGAATATCCCTAATTTTTCCAGATATTCGAGATGGTCCTGAAAAAGCTCATTTTTTTTCGTGAGAATTCAACGTATCTAAACTACGCAACACTAATTACGTCGCACCCCGAAATTTTGCCCCTGTTTAAATTTGAATAACTTTTTTCTTCTTTGAACAATTCGAATTCTGTTTGCACTGTTCGCTAGCTCAGTCCTTCAGCTATAATCTCGTACTTCTTCGATACATGAGTTTAATTTCCATAAAATTTCTACAGGATGTTTTTTGGAACTGTGCAAAATTTCGGTATTTTCAAAAGGATCCCAAATGAAGAAAAACAGTTTTTTTTCAACTTTAACAGCAGAGGCATGAAGATTATCTCATTACCTTTGACCATTTCCAAAATTGTCTTCTTATCACTTTTATTTACAGAGTGGTTTCAAAAAATCAATTTTTTGGTTTTTCAGTCATAACTTTTTTCCTCATCAACCGATTTTCAAAATCGCAGGCTCATTTTGAAGCTGAAACCTCATTTGAGAAGATTTAGAGATCAGAATTAACTCAAGATGAACATTTAGAATCGAGGGTTTCCTCAAAGGTGACCTCTGTAAATCCCAACTGGGAGGAGAATTAAATGAAAATCAACTTGTTTTCGGAAGGATCTTTCATTCTGGACACGTCCAGATCTTTTTTTCTTTCGGTAGTCAAAAATTGTGGGTGAGAAAACCGAACTGAAACGCCATGTTCTCGAAAAAAAATCAGCCCAAAAAAAATGCATGGTCCGTAACCAACGTAACAAAAATCATAATGAGTGACTGACAAGACAGGTTGAAAATTACGTTCTCGTGAAAATAAAGACTAGGACAGAAAAAACTATTCGTAGGTCTTTCTTTTCTGAAGATATAAGACTTCATAAAAAAATTCAAAATAAAAAAAAATCTGAATACAACAAAATTTCAGGATAACCTTCTCGCCCCCCATACAAAGTCTTACATCATGTTTTGGATTTTTTCAAAGAATTTAATTTTTTAGAACCCCAAAGAAAATTTGTGCGTACGCCTATGAAACAATTTTTTTTATCTCTTTGATCAACTTTCTCCACTGAACACAGCTATGGGTACTGCTTGTCTCGATTCTGAAAAATAACTTTTTTCGCCCTGTACATCAAACTATGATACTTGGAGAACTCGAGTTTGGGCGATTCTTAGTAGTTTTGTACGAAACTTTGTACGAAAATTATATGTAAAAAAATCACAAAAATCTCCTTCCCCTTCATTCGTACCCAAAGTACCCCAAGGGGGCAAGGGGGGCGAAACCGTTTGGCCAGCAAAAATTTTACCCGCAAAAAAAATTTTGGGGGGGAGAGGGTGAAACATTTTTTATCAGTATTTTTGGTGGTGATATTTTCGTTTCGATCAAACAACGTTTTGGATATTTTTCTTTTTTAATCGGGATTTCGAGGGGGATTTAGATTTGGGTCACCTTTGCAGAAACCCTTGATCTTTAATATTTATTTTTAGTCAATTCTAATCTTTATGTCTGTTCATCTAACGTTTCAGCTTCAAAATGATCCTGAGATTTTGAAAATCGGTTGAAGAGGAAAAAAGTTATGACTGCAAAACCAAAAAATTGATTTTTTCAGATAACACTGTGTGAAGAAAAGTGATAAGAAGACAAATTTGAAAATGGCCAAAGGTAATGAGATAATCTTCATGCCTCTGCTGTTAAAGTTGAAAAAAAAGCTGTTTTTCTTCATTTGGGATCCTTTTGAAAATTTCGAAATTTTGCACAGTTCCAAAAAACATCCTGTAGCAATTTTATGGAAATAACCTCATGTATCGAAGATGTATAAGATTAAAGCTGAAGGACTGAGCTAGCGAACAGTGCAAACAGAATTCAAATCGTTCAAAGAAGAAAAAAGTTATTCAAATCTTAACAGGGGCAAAATTTCGGGGTGCGACGTAATTAGTGTTGCGTAGTTTATCTCCGTTTCAGATATTAACAATAGTGGACCACGAAATTTGCATCACCCTTTATATATATGAAATGAATTCCATATGGATCTTCCTTCCGCCTCTCCGGACAAATTTTCCCGTGATCCCGGAATAATCCCCGGAACTGCTGGCGCGGCCTCCTTTGATCTGTCCAGCAGAGGCAAATAAAAAGCGGACGAGCAAAAGGCCAAACTCTGATGTCCACCATCAACGACTCAAGTTTTCCATCACGAAGGCAGAAGAATCCACTCAACTCCGCCTTTTAGGCCCTTTGGGGAGCTTCCCGTCGAATCGTCCGCAAAGATGGATTATCGGCGGCCCTTTGTGCATCGAAATTTACAAGTGAAATTGGCCGCGCCGAAAATCCATTAATACTTTTTGAGCGGCCGATGACGCAAATACTCTTTTGTTCTTATGGAAATCTGATTTGCAGGCGGCGGCTTCTTGGTCTTCTATATGGATTTGTTGATTGTCGCTGAGAAAGTAGAGTCAAGAAGACTTTGGCAAAATTCACTTCACTAGTTCATATCCAAAACCTGATGAAATAAAATATACATGTCGCCATTTCGAATTCCCAAATTTTGATAAAAAAATCATAATCTCCGAGCTCGAAAACCATCAGATACCAATTTTGAATCGAATCGAGCCATAATCACAAAACTCGTCCGCCATATTGGAGCTGCCATCTTTAATTTTTGAATTTTGACTAAACATTCATAATTTCTGAGAAAACGACAAAACGACAAAACGACAAAACTACTGAATGACTGAATGACTGAATGACTGAATGACTGAATGACTGAATGACTGAATGACTGAATGACTGAATGACTGAATGACTGAATGACTGAATGACTGAATGACTGAATGACTGAATGACTGAATGACTGAATGACTGAATGACTGAATGACTGAATGACTGAATGACTGAATGACTGAATGACTGAATGACTGAATGACTGAATGACTGAATGACTGAATGACTGAATGACTGAATGACTGAAAAATAGAATAACACGAACGAAAGCTCAACAGTGAACGATGAATGAATCCGATGGCCTTTGCGTCTTTCCCATCGCAACTTTCAATCAATCCTCCGCATTTCGGTAGCGTCTCGACGGCACGTCGGCGTCGCTCCTAACGACACCATTCCAAATCAAATTCGTCTCTCTCTCTCTCTCTCTCTCTCTCTCTCTCTCTCTCCCTCTCTTCTTCCCATCGCTCTCGGCGGCTTTTAATCAAACAGACAGGATCTTGGGGTCTCGATCCTCGGTGACAATGTCAAATGTCAAAGCATCAGTAAAGCAGGATAACGATTCCGGAGCAGGGCCCGGAATCCCCGAATCTGTTCGATATACGAGGGATATCATCGCAGCGAACTTGTTTCTAGGAACGCAAACGTCACGAAAATTTACGAAAATGTTACGAAATTGTTACCAAAGAGTCATGAAAACGTAACGAAAACGTAACGAAAACGTAACGAAAACGTAACGAAAACGTAACGAAAACGTAACGAAAACGTAACGAAAACGTAACGAAAACGTAACGAAAACGTAACGAAAACGTAACGAAAACGTTACGAAAACGTAACGAAAACGTAAAGAAAACGTAACTAGAACGTAACGAAAACGTAACAAAAACGTTACGAAACCGACATGTAATCGTCACGAAAAAGTCATTTATACGTCCCTGAAACGTCAAGGAAGCATCACGTTTTTCATGCCTTCAAAAATTAATTAATTGAATAAAAGACATCAAATGAGAACCATGTGAAAAAATAGATGCCAGACAGCATGCTGTGTGTACATTTCCCTTGAATTTCCAGACCGTCCTAGTGGAATTAAGCGTGTCAATTATTTCGTTCATCACTCGATTACGATATTAATTTTCGCATTTATTTCCTTTCCTTCAGAGAGCCTTCTTGATGAAGGGGGCGTAAATTTCCGACGGGCTATTTCAAGTTCGGTCCATTTAGTGAGAACAATCGCGTGAAATCTGGCGGCGCGTCTACGCGAAACAAAAGACTAATCGTCCATTCATATCCAGTTGGCCGTGTTAGAAATTGTGTTCGAATCTGTCTAGCCAACAGATTGCATGATTCGACTGGGATTTATTGCATTGTAATTCATTTTCTTATGAATGAATGATAATCTTACTATATTGTGAACTCCAAAATCAGCTTACAAAGTGTGGAAAAAAATACCTGATACTTTTTCGTGACATCTCCGTGACAATAACGTAAAGTTTTTGATAATTGGATAAGATGGTACATGTTAGTCCCTATCAAATTGAAGAGCTATGTCTTGAACATACATCAAAGAAGAAACTGAAAACGAAGCATTTATTATTACTATCATTGTAATCAGTGCATTCTGCCTAATACGTATTGAAAGTGAACTGGATGTAAACTAGCTAGAGTTCCCGAAACTGGGGTTTATGGGATTTCAACCACAGTGGGGGTATAATCAGGTGGGGATTACTCTCTAATTCTTGGTAGAAATTAAATCTTACGAGGAGACCTCGAGCTAAGGTCGACTTGAAATTGTACCTGTCTCTGGAGAGTTTTGAATTATTCCTTGAAAGAGTTTTGACAATTAATTGCTTAGCAGGAGAATTTTCTATATCACCATTTTACCTCCTTCGTACCTTCCAAACGTCAGATTAGGAATACTCCAAGAAGATTCATATAATTGAATCTCGTTTCAATATTTAACGAAGACGTTTTTGGGTTCAAAAATCTTACTGGGACTCGCCAACATCAATTCCAAGTTTCTTACTCTGCAGGCGAATTATTCCTGCTGTCGTTTTTTTCCTGGACCCACTGCGCTATCTGAAAGTTGCGCCAATTAAGGCCGAGTCCAAAATTTAATCCCTTTCGGCTTTTAATTAATGCCAGTATGTTCTCTGATTTATTTTGTTCGTTAGGAGCAGGCTCTAGCTCGAATTGAGCATTAACTACCGGATCTGCTGAGAAATATTCGATTTTTTTTTCGTTCCTTTCAGTTGCTCTTCAGAATAGGATGCTCGGAATTATATGAATCCGATATTCATCAACAACACTGATAGCAATATCGTCATCATCGTTATTATCTCTGAACAACAAACCCACTAGAATAGTAACGCCCCAAATTGTTTGAAGCCAACATGAAATTCATATGTTTTTCCCCCTCAGAGGTTGCCACATCGTAACATTTGAAAGTGATAATCATCCCAAGACCACATTTTTCAAGGTTCTCAAATATATAGATAGCACGTGTTTCTGGAGATTGCGGTATTTTTGGTGAATGCGCCAACGCAGCTAATTTCGTTCAACCGATAATAGACCGAACGCTGACACTGACAGCGCGAAACGTCTCGTTTTCAAATCAAATTCTGTTTGATGGTTCATCAAACGGCATATTTCCAGTTTTGTGTGAAAATTAGAATAGGATTCCACTAAAAAACTTCTGTTCAAATCGAATATGAAGGATGACGAAACGCTGTTAGATGTGTGAGAGACGATTTTAAAGTGGTGACCATAACACAACATTTCACTGGTGAGTTACTCAGTGTCGTATGATTCGTTGCATAAATATTATTCACCCACCCTCATATGAAAAACGATTTTTGGTAATTTGAAAGCGTTCTTGGGTTTTCCCGAGAAGAAAAGTTGGTGGATATATGTAAACGGGAAAGAGAATATTTCAGAGACGCTATAGAGTTTGCCCCCATCATTTTACTACAAGTGATAAAATGATTGGATCAAGTGGTCAGATGATGCTCAGAGTAGTATTTATTTATATTTTGTGAAATTGAAATGTGATAACAATATGTTTGATGATTTGGAAACTTCATATTACCAGAAAATAAACAATATATGATCGAAGGTAATAATCGTCATTTCATGGCATAACCATCAACATATTAACAATGCTCGTTTGACATTAACAATGAAGACCTATCCTCTGTGACCAATTTGTCAACAGCTCATAATGTAAAAATCGATCCTCGTGAATCATAAGCCATTATGCTTGGTAATAAACTTGGGTCGCGGTTGAGCTCAAATTTCCACTACCCATCTCAGATGGACAACTTCCATTTGTAAATGAGTACACATGTTAAACAAGTCAGGTCACTTATGTCAAAGATTCTAACGTAGGCATACCACTTCAAGGTCATCTACATACATTCAGCCCATCCATTTGAAGGAGATTGGGTTGAAATTATTCTTCATTTCTAGAAAGCGATTGTTTATGAGAAATATCAAATTGAATATCATGAAATGCGGATTCGTCTGCAAGTCTTAGCGTCAACAGACATTCCCCAACTTCATGAGTTGACAAGGAAACTTCGCATCGAGTTATCTCCGAATTAAAACCTAGTGGAACTTCAACCGAGGTGTTGTATAATGAGAGGCAGAATTTCTCGAATGCAAATACATGTACATGTTTAATCATTTTGAGTTTGGGTTCGAGAGTTGGAAGGCAAAGTTTTCGCATAAGGCGGACTTTCGATTAAAACATTCTGAACAACTGAAGTTTCGCCCTTATCTCATATTGCACTTCAATTATTTACTCTGTTTGTAGCTCGACACTTATTCATTCGGAAGGATTTTCGATGCAGAGAATTTTTGGAGTTATCGTTGTTTACGGTTTTCTTGAATATATCTGGAAGAAAGTTCAGACCAAAGCGTACAGGGTGGAAGATTATTATATTCAAATGAAATGTTCTTTGAATCGGGTTTTCATGGTATGTCGTGTTTGTCCAATGTATTTCGTGTTACGCTAGTGGTTCAAGTAATATTCATCTGGTCAAACTATCAAAGCATGCCCTTTGAAGACAGCTTAACGCAATCACTATCAGCTATATAAGGAGTACCTCAGGGATTAGTCCTGGGACCAACTCTGTCATAAATTAACCTAACCTGACTCAATATTCTGGGAGAACAGTACAACGCTTTGGCATGAAGAAAGTGACACTGGATCAAATGATTGGGAATGATGTAAGTTAGCAGAGTGGAAGATTGGTGCTATTATAATAAGCTATGTTTCAATGTGTCCAAATATTAACAAACTTGCATTTACATGCAACATCATCCAAAAAATCAAGTGACGTGCTGAAATAGTACATTCGAAGTATGACGAGCTAAGCGAGGAATGCTCCAAGTGCGAAAACGTGTCTTATATATACTATTTTTTCCATTTTGCATCAATTCAAAGTATTTTATTAGAAAAAATTGATTTAATATCGATAAATAACAGAAACATCTTTGATTGGTAACAATGATGACATTGAAATAAAAGTTATCTGGGCCTAACTGTTCTGCCATTCATTTGAGAGTTCGATTGTACCAACTTCCGAATAATAAAAAATGTGTATCGAAACAGAAGCTATATGTCAATACTCATTTGCGTTCCATAATGACTTCATTGAATAACCAAAATACAAAAACTATATTTATTGTAGACCACATTGCTGAAATCAGAAGAAAACTAGGATCAGGAAATGAATAAATAATTTTCTTGATGATCAAAATTGAACTCTACTCAATTTTATTGAAGTCAACTGATGAACATTCTGGAAAAACGACTCGTTCTGTGATTCATGAATATTGGTGAAAAATTAGTAACCCAAACGTTTAATCTGATTCATCCAATAACGAGGAGGAAAGCAAAATAAAAAAAACGTTCCATGGGGAAGGAGGTAATAACTCGGTTAGTTCCTGAATGGTAGTGGTAACTAATCGCCACCTAGCTCGGCATAATTAGGCCTAAATGGCAGTTGTTAAAGTGTCGGTTCGTGTATCCCAACGATATGCATAATCACGCTAATTAAGAAATGCATGACCTTTCCATAAACCTTCCTTGCGAGAGAATAAATTTCCGACGCTGCTCGGAAATCCCGCGTTTAAATTAAACAATTATATTGAGTTATCGTTGCTAGGAGCGTCGCGACGCTGAATTATCTGCGATCGTCCTGAAAAATTGGTAATGGGGGCCCGTACCGAGGATAACAGAGTCGTTATTAGATGCATAAAATGAGAAAGGAAACAGAAATCACGAAAAAAGTGGTATTCATATGGAAGAAAGGAAGGATGCCTCCAATTATACAGGGTATTCCTAAATATCATGTACTTATAGAGGGATATAATTATTTTGTTTCTACACTTGAACAAGTGGAATTCAGTGGTTAGTAATAATATATATATAAATGCATATTTTGATGTGTTCAATTGTTTTTAAAACTTATTTTTGATGGGACATCTCGTATATTCTCCTTGTAGATTATCTTCATCATAAATATAATACATCCGACAAAATGCTTCCAAAGATTTGAACTGAGAATACCTGAAAAGTCAAATCAAGAATTTGATGACTTGAATGTTGCAATGAATAACTAATCTGATTAGCTGTCTCGACAAACAAGTTTATGTTAAACTACAGTTAGATGGAATAAGAATGATCATTTCAAATCGCAATTGTTTTAAGAAACGTCGACATTGTCCAACGTTTATAAATGTATACTCACCAGCCTTGAATCTATATAAATTCTTACCTGAAACAAACAAGAAAACAGTTATCAGTTCATATTGTTTTCCAAGCTATACACTTCGTTTTTTTATTTTCATGAAATCAATTGAAAATGTCCAAGTTATAGTTTGGCGCGTTTTTCGTGATACATCCTGTATACTCATAATTCAAAACGGGACCCGAATGTGATATAAAAATAAAAACTCGAGCGATGTTTCTTTGTGAATTTAGTATCCGTAAACGGACAGGGCTAAAATAAAATCCGCACTAAATCCTGTTATAGCAACAGCTGCGATTTTGGTTTTAAGCCACGTACCGAATACCAGATTTTCTGTGGGATATTCATTATTTCCGTTTTTCGATACAATGCAAGACTTGGTCCTTTGTTTTGCTCCAAGTAATATTTTTGGGCACAGATTAGGACGGTATTTCAATATCACCCTGAAAAGTTGAAAAAGTATATCTATAGTAGGTGATTCACTTTCACCCTGTATCTAATTGACACTTTCATATATATATTGTGTAATGTACATCAGTCGATTTTTAAACCTTACCAGTTATACCATTTGCCTTCAATTCGATGTACCTACAGTGTGTCTAATTTTCAAGATAATATCCCATAGTGGTTTTCATAACCTTGGTCCCAATATTTTTCAGTCAGTTCATTCAGTTCTTCCAGGCAATCCCTAACTATCTTAAGCCAATGGCTTAAAATATGTTTGGGGATTTTTTCTAGTGTTTTTTGGGGCCCATATACCCCAATTGCAGTATTTTCTGACTCTATAAGTCTACCAAATGGTGGAAAATAACTAAAAGTTGACGAGGAACGCCCTTGTTGCATTGATTGCCTCGGATCATCCTGTATATAGAGAGGGACACATGGATGTTGGAATAAATTTCGACCGATATTTTCCATTTTGGTTGCGTAATGATGAAACGCTGGCAAAACGTATACAGGCGCATACATTTGAATGTATAATTTCGATAAAGAGATATTTTCCGAAACATGCAAAATCCATCGAACATCAATTGTCAGTTATTCTACACATTTGCAAGTAGATTCGCCGAATCGGCGTATCTGTTCAGAAAGCGTGCATATTGCAAACTGACGCGTGCTTATTGGATTTCATATGAACGGACATCTGCCGAACGTTTTCCCCCCACCCCCACACGTGCATGTTAAACCCGCATATATGTTTACAAAATTATACTCGGCCGTCAAAAATCCGAATTCCGCCATTTGGATTCGATGACAAGCTGGGGATTGCCATTTTGAAGACTTCAACCCGTCTCTCTATAGAGCATTTCCAACCCCCATTAACGTCACCAAATATCACATGGGCGAATCCAAGAGATATTCAGGTGAATTTGGGATCCAGTTGGCATTACAAGTTGATGTGGAAAATCATAAAAAGGGCCCTGGAATGTGCGAATAGAGTGAAAAACAAAGAGATCCATATGTATTGCGAGACCATCTAGGAAACGGTTCAAAGGCCGTAGACATAACTAGAGAAATACAATGAAAAATCAGACAAGAAAGTAGGAGGAAACATAAATACTTATTCACCTACAAAACTGATAGATGGATGCCAAAAAGATTTGCGATTGGACTCATGGATACTATGATGTGGAGTTCACTCAATCAATTCATGTACACTTGACGTAATTATGATGAGCATCGA
Organism: Chrysomela aeneicollis; assembly: GCA_029955515.1. NCBI lineage: Eukaryota > Metazoa > Arthropoda > Insecta > Coleoptera > Chrysomelidae > Chrysomela > Chrysomela aeneicollis. Next base: position 696,404 of record JARUHQ010000021.1, on the reverse strand, counting down.
CAATGAAAATGTCTTGAGAAGAAGAAGACCGCCAACTTTATTGCGTTCAAGTGGAGATCAGCATCATGATCCTGATTTGATACTAGGTACTAGGAAGTTAAAGGCAACGATGAAGCAGTCGAAGAAGTTACAAACATACAATTTACTGATCCAGGACTCTCCAAAGCACACTTGGTATGCGAGTTTTAACGCTGGGAAATACTTAGATGAATTATCAGACAAGCGAAAAGGCTAGTCAACCTATCACCAAGGAAAGCTAAACAGCTTCTCGAGTTGGACAAAAAGACTTGAAACTGGTAATGGAACTCCTCACTGGACACTGCCCTCTGAGGTATCACCTCAAAGAGATGAGCAAAATAGGGAGCGATAGTTGCCACTACTGCAAGGATTTCTCTGAGACTGTAGAACACTTGCTTTGCGAATGCCTAGCGCTTTTCTGCAAGAGACTCAAGTGCCTAGAAGGGGCCTTATTGAAGCCAGGCCTCGAATAGATTCGAGGGTCATACACAGAAGGTTTAACAGGTCTAGGTGCTTGTGGGGCTAAGAGGATACCAATCTACAGTGATTTCTGGGCAGCCAGAGTTGCTATAATCTGATAGGAAGTCCTGATACGCGGTGAGGAAGAAACTGAGATGATCTCTTATCTTCGTGCAAGCTAGTATAGTGAGGTACTTCCTGAGTGATTTTCTTGGTTCTTGCAGGTAAAATTGTGTTGCATTAATTTTGATGAACTGATTGTCCGAAAAATATTCGTCGAGGACTTCATTCGAGTCAATGAAGTGATACTATGCTGCGATTTCGCCCCGTGACCATTATTTAGAATTACACGGTCGATATAGCCTCATCAAATTTCGATTTCATTACCTGTGCCTCGCCTTGCCACCATCAGCTATATGAAATCACGTGACTGTTATTCAGTTCTGCTATCAGCCGTGGTGGCGGTAAACAAGAAATGGTGCCCTGTCTACGCTTTCTGAAGGTGAATAGTAAATTCCTCCAATCTTCAGGAGTAAAAGGGGTTTGACCGAGAGTGAATCAATTTTTTTTCGAAATGTCCAACACAATTGTGGATGTTTGTTTGTTTCTTTATACAGGATGATTCATGGGTAATTGGTTCCGGGTGCTACGTTTCGAAAATGTTAACCAATATACAGGGTGGTCTACAAGAGTGTGGCATATCAAGGTAGCATATTTTTCCACTCAACACCTCACATCCTGAATTCCACATATTAGCTTGGAACAATTTGTATAGACGTTTTCCGAACTTTCGAAAAGAATTCGAATACCTAGAATATAACTCACTGTAATAATTTATTATTCCACATTCATGGGCAGTGCCATAGAAAAGAAGATGAATGTCTCGTCTAATCGAAAAAAAGGAGTACATTTCTGAGAATACGATAAAACTTGATGAACTGAAATGATCCCCAGATGTTGAGATCATTACTTCATCCATATAAGCTTTATGAAATATCTCTTTTCGAAGAAAAATGATGCTTACCCTGCTATCACAAATAAACATTTGCTTTAACAGAAAATTCGTCAATTTTTCATCAATGAGACAAAAGTATGCTTAGACAAAGATTGACGAGTCAGTGCTAATTTTGCCAACATTAGTGACAATTTTAGCATAGCTTCAACATAATTGACTATTCCTTGCTGATTTTGACTACATTAGTGACAAAAGTATGCTAAAATTGTCAATTTTAACATACTTTCAATATAATCGACGATCCCTGCTAACTTTGCATGTGAGTTTTTCAGGATAATCTCACTTTAACAAGATATGAATCATCAATAAGATAATTTTGTTAGGTATACGTTATTTATTCTCATGTGAAGACCAACGATTCCATAAAACAGGTTTATTTCAAGCAAATAATGAGTTTGAAGCTGTTCACTTAGTTATAAAATTCCATGATCAGTTTATAATGATATCAAAAGATGTAGACACTTCCTGCTTCTGAAAGTAGCTCGAGATAAGTGAAATATAAATTGAAAAAATGATTCATTGGCAAAGGGCAAAACACCCTACTGGGAGTGGAGTAGTAAACATTTTTGTAGTCTCAGAATAAACTTTGTATTTGATACCTGATGAGATCCTTGAATCAATAACTACTGATGGAAGATTGAAAATAATTTAAGGTGAGGAATGAGTTTCTTGGTTCCTCAAAATAACCATAACCTCAGAATCATAGGTATGTATCAATGTATCATCAATACAGGTAGTACAGGTACAGGTAGTACAACAAAAATCGTCTGACATGATGAAAATATTATTATCTATAATATCTCCCACGAAATCATCTGGTTTACTGACGCCACATCTGAAGAAAATAGGGGCAATCGACACCAGTCCTTTCCGATTGCAATCTTTCGAACCATCGGATTCCACTCATTAAGCCTGAAATCGAGGGTTGTCGCTGCATGGACCGATCTGATCAAACGAATGATCAAGTCGATGACGATGCCTACTAGGAGGTATGTGTGAGCGAGCCAAAAGGCACTCACCTGCTGAATCAGATGCTCTGAGGTCGACGACTCACAGGACATACAGGGTGTTTCCAGAAAAGGAGGCTAAGTCGAATGAAAGAAGTAAATAGAGCCATTTGTTTCTCACGTGGGAATTTTATGTGGATTCAAAATGGTCTTTGTATACAGGCAGGAAAAATGGAGGAACTGTTCTCATGTAGTTCCTAGAGGAGATCTAGAGGTGATAATGGTTATGGAAAATCTCGATAATCAGAACAAAATTGTGAATTGGAGTTTCCTATAATATTCAAGATGTTCCTCAAGGATCAATATTCGTTCCTTTAGTATTTTTGGTATTTGCCAATAACCTCATTTCATACTTGAATCAACACAATGGAGTTACTGCACTGCTGACGATACAAACATGATCATTTTAGCAACATATCAATTGGTAATTCAAATGGTCTAGAATCAGATCACTACCAGTTTGTGCTTTTTCAGGACAATGTCATTTTCTGAATCAATCAAGATATTTGGAGTCTTCTTCGATTGAAATCTCTTATGGAACTCATTTATTGATATATTTGTGGAAAACTCAGAAGAGAATTGTATGTACTTTAATTGTTGTGAGAAAATCCTCATACATTTTTTATATTTCGCCCATATTCATTGTCATTTGCTCGATATCAGAGAAATTTTGAATACATTGAATGTGAATGTTCTTCAGTTTCTTTAAATATTATCAATTTCGTTTCAATGTACATTTACTACACAGAAAGGTGCTACACCATGAAAGCATTTTTAAGTGGAAAGATATTTTTAAGAAGATGACGTGAAGCTTGGTTTGTTATTTGATACAGTTTAGGTTTTCAAATTTTACACTGCCGTTTTTCACAATTTCTTTGTAGGTACCTTTTATGATTTAATTGTTGAAACAAATAAATACCTACATAAAAAAATGTGATTGATCGTAGAAATTTCAAAGCTAAGGAATATTTTCCGTGACTTTAAAACTGTACACACACTCACTAAGTGATACAAATGCGTAACAATCGGTTTTCATCAGCAGCAAACAACGTAGCAGGAGTAACATTGAACACAAAGTTTATATGCCCCGCTAGTCTACCAGAAGTTATGCTCTGGTATTTTGCCCTTTTACGACTTTATGAAAGGCATATACATGAATTATCCATTACGTCTTGGCCGTAATGATGTCAAATTTGCATGTGAAATATACCCTCGCGGCCCTTATAAATCATATGCAATTCCAATTTCAAAATTAACTATTGTTTGAGCTAATAGACTGCAAATTGCACGAGATTGCGTCACTATTCAATTGTATGGAATTTTGTTGGTTCTGATACCGGGTGTCACAAAGTGAAGTTCGTCATTGTTATGCTATTGATCTTATTATGATTCTTCCACAGTTTTTTCAAAAAATGCCGAAAAGAAGATATATAGACGTTGAAATGATTTTCAAAATGTTCTGATGAAGCCATAAACATTGTTTTCTCCAAATCACTTCGCCTACGGCCTTCCTGATAATGCCAATTACATTTTAAGGCATCAGGATTCAACTTTCTTGCAGTAGGGGGCCATACAAATCATTGACGCGTGGTTGTCAATAATGTCAATTTCATTGTCAATTGTGTTTTCATCATCACATTTGATGAGAACGCTATTGGCTTCAGGGGATATCGATTGATATTTTGACATCAAAACAAGTATTTTGGTTGAAACAGAACATTTACAGTCTCAGATCCTGCCTCCCTTTGAAATTCGAATATTTTGAGCAGATCTTGTCGTGCTATTTCTTTCAACGTCAGCAGATATTCTTTCATACTCTTTTGTGATGTACAGCACCGTACTTTGGTCCGGCCTTGCTTGTTCAGGTGTTCTCAGGATCAGCTCATTATTGCCTTCAGATGTTCCTTGCTGAGGTTGATCAATGCCTTGGATCTTTCACCGAAACAGCCTTATCCGACACAATCATGGGCTGATATTAATTTACAGTGTGAATAAGGGATTTCTTCCTTCTAGAAGAGTATTTTTGATGGGAGATAGTGATGGAATAATTCCAAATAATCGAAACGAGCGACAGGTGATATTCTGCATGTGACAGCATTCCATGAATAACAATCATCCTTTGCCAACAGCGGAGGAATATCGATTCCAAGACAGACCCGAACGTCTTATGAATCCGGCAAAGACGCCTCTCTCTCCCCGGAGTTTCCGGGCCTGCCGAATACGAACGAATCCGCATGAGGGTTCTCCTAATCCCATTATACTTGCCGGCGCAGTTTTGCTGATGAATGTTCCGGATGTTAGGCATCAAGGGTTAATTTAGGATGTTCTCGCTTTTAGGGAATCGTTTGTTTCGGGGGGGAATACGCGCTCCCCGGATTGTCCCCCCAAAGTGCCGGAACAAAGGCCCGTCACATGAGCGGGCTCCGGGAGATGTCTATCTCTGGAACAACTCCATCAGGCGGCGGGGTATTGTTCCGGGAGGACTCAGTGCCCAATTAGGACGGCGGAGGGTTTGGAGAGTCCGATTTGAAACTTTTGGGAACTTGGGATAGGCCACTTCTTGGACAACTCTTGGGTCTGCGAAGTTTGGGATGTCGAGGAATCTTTTTATTCAGAGGCTGTTATGAACAGTAATAAGTCAAAACGAATTCACTACGCATAATCGTTCACTTCCCATTCGAGAGATGATTATGATTACAAGGAATTGATGATGGGAAATTATGATTTCAAGCTTTGGATATTACCAAAAACGAAGATCAATTTTATTTATGTAATCATATCTCGGAAACTCATTTAAATGTGAAAAACATTTTTCATAATATGCATTGGTGACAGACACACTTGATGAATCAAATATAACTCAATCAACATTTGTTCAAAGCAATTCAATCTTCCAAAACGAAACACAGTAAAAAACTGTGACACTGCTCTGTACCCACTGGTTTCTAAATCTAATCAAATCTCTTTCTATTTCAATGCAGACAAAACTAACATTGTAAGATTTCATACTCATCAGAGAGAGCTGGTAGATGAAGATATAATTTAAAATAACACACATTTGCCTATGAATAACAGTTGTGAATTCCTAGGAATATTTGTTGACTCACATTTAGATTGGAAAGAACATTGCAAGCACCTGCTTTCCAAACTTTCATCTCTCAACTATATGTTCAGGAATCTCAAAGTTGTTTTGACAAGTGACACAATAACAATCGATAAATTCATAATACACACATCAAGTTAAAAGTCGACTGAGGTATATAATTTGCCTATGATGTCTTCGTTTCCCAAAAAAATTGGAAGGTGTGTTGCTGTTATGAGAGATGACTATTCATGTCGAGAAATCTTCAAAAGGTTCGATGTTTTGACCTGTGCTTGAAGGTCTCTACGTATTAAAAGTCTGTGTTTTTGTGGATGTGGATGATTTAAGATTATCACTTTCAGAACGGAATATTATGAAAAGCTCCAGCTAGAATCGGTGCCAAAATTCACAACAAATTACCTTTCTCCATCAAAAGCTTAAAACATTAAAGTATATTCTATAAATGGATACTTTCAACTTAATATTTTATTGAACTATCCAGCTGCAGCCTAGCCTTCATAAAAAAATATTGGTGATGAAGCTATTACCGAATATTTTGAATTGAAAACTGTTGATTCAGCCTAACCCACTTTTTCAATACATGTTTGTATTGAGTGAGAAAAGATGGAGTTGAGCGAACTGCCTTCCTCGCAGTTGCTCCTTGTAAGTTTTCTTCTTCTTCTTCGTTCAATCAGACGCCAGACCAACAATCTTCGATAATTCAACATCAAAAACCCGAGAGAACGAGTCCTGAGCAGAGTCGATTGATTTGCCCGAGGGAAGGAACTCTGTGACACTTTAAACACACTGCATATTAACGTGCTCGGTGGAAGATTTACGGTCATTCCGAAGAGGCACATTTGCTATTCACGTCAAATTCTCGTGGGAGGTGGGAGAAATGTTTTGACCAAGATCGAAGGTATGTGGTGTCCACTGCAGGTGTGGATTTCTTCAATCGAAAAATGCGAAATCGTAAGAAAAGTTTTTCTCAAGGTAGAAAAAATGTATCAGAGGGGATATCCTTGGAACTGGAAACATCCCATGAAAATCATATCAAGCAATGGGGTTAGTTGAGACACATATTAGAGAAAGTAGAGAGATGTCGAAAGCGCAAAATTTAAAAGTCCTGTCATAGATATGCGCAGGCACTAAAATATTGATCGAGTTTTGTTAACACCGTTGTTATCATTTTGTTGGTTATGTTACAAATGTTTTCGTTTTACACGATTCATGATCCAGTATTTCGGATTGGTTTATGTCAATTATCTCCTCACAAAGTATAACATATTTTCCATATACTATAACTCAAGAGAAAAAGTGATAAAGGTTTCGAGGATTATCACAGAACAGATTAAACAACCTGTGATCATAAGGTATATACCTTCATAATGTATAATGTGAATCAGGTACAATAATATGTTTATTGATAATCATCACTGTGCATATAAAGATTGCAAATTATCTTCAAATAAATCGGAGAATATCAATTTACATTGTTTTCCAAAGGACGAAAAACGGTGAGTACTTGTATTGAGTGATATTACTGACTTCAATCTTCAAACTTTTCCATTTGATGAGAATATCACTATTTTTCCTATACCTATACTGCTATAGTCCTTTCATTTTTAAGATACTTGAATTGTGTTCTATTTTTCCTGATAATAATGAATATTCGAATTCCTTCATTAAGTTCATTCAGAATATATCTTATTTCTGATAGAAACTAAATTCTGATGACAACTTGTTCATAATATATCACTCAAAACTAGGTAACCTTTTATCACACAACTTTTATATTGGTGTTGATTTTGCATAACTAAAATGGCAACATTGCACATCAGTAAATTCAGCAGTGACAACGACTATCCGGCAACTGCGATGCGCAAAATTTAAAGGTCCGAGGTCAATGAAAACGGATATCGGTACATGAAACAAAATAGGGTTTTCTAATATGTGGTATAGATAACTCACGATAGATACATAATTACAAAAATAAAGATACACTAAACAAAGCATATTCCAGCTACCTCGATAGAATAATGATCCAACAACCCCAACGAAAGCTTATACAGCTTATTGATGTAGATTCTATAATAAAGACACCCCAATTCCACACGGTTCTTTGTTCTCTAGTTTCAATTCTCATCAAATACCAAAACCCCACTGACCGTTTTTATCTTTAATGCTATACGAATTATAAATCATCGTAATGACTAAAAAACGGCGTGGTACATTCTGGAGTCAGAATCATCAATCGTCTCACATTCCTAACGTGGAGAGAACTTTCAGATGACCGTTTCGTTTTCCGAAAATACATTTTCGAGCAAATACACGTAGTTAGTTTTTTACTCACCCTTCATCGGTGGTGTGTTAGTGAGCTTTGAGTAGTTAATTAACAGAAATAATCGTAAAGTTGTGCCAGCAAGGCTCGGCAGCGGGTATTTAGCAGGACTAAATAAATCTGAGATACGGGAATTCAACTGTTTGAATATTCATATGGACAGTCGGAGGAAATCTCTAGGGAGAACAGTCGTAAAAGTTTAGCGGTGTTCAGTACTGATCATATAAAAAATAACGTATTCCGAGTCATGTATAGTGAATTTATTTGTCTTGAATTTCGTTAAAGATAACTGAAAGTCATTTGAGTATCACTAGGATATAGCTCGATAATATTCGTGTGTCAATCAGGAATACAAACAAAAACATTTTCAGTTTTTTTTGAGCAGCACTGTACCTTGGTAGCATCGCGTGTTTTACGAATATTCTCAATGTACATGCGATTTATGGATTCGGAGTGGGAAGCTGTGGGAATGTTTATGTAGGAAACGAAACGTATGGTGGCTCCTGTGAAATAAATTATTGTATATTTTTACTTTTTTCTTTGCTGTTCCACGACTAGTTGGGACATAATTATTCTGTCGATTTCACTAATTGTTTCGATTTTCACGTTTTCACGTTTCACTGAATGATTTACATTCAGGAGAATAATAGAATATTATACAGATATTATCATGGAAAACGCTTAGCTTAAACTTCTCAATTTTTTATCAGATTTTCAAAGAGTAAAAAAATAAAACACTACATACTGGATCCAACAATATACAGTGTCCGCCATAAAGTTGGCTAAGGACTTGACGCTATCACGTGACTTCAGATTTGGTGTGAATTTGAAAAAGTTATATGTGATGCCGAAAAGGGTGAATAATATTTTATTGAGTTTTTATTACAAATATTAGATGGTTTGCATCAATATTTACGATGTGAGAATGTTAAATAAGCTCATGTGCATCAAAATACATGAAAGCTGTTTTCAGATTAAGTGTATAATGTTTCTCAGTAAGGGTAGAGGAATAGAAATTGTATTTTTGATTTTTTCACCAACGGATGAAAGGTGACATCTGAAATAATTTCAATATTCGTGCAATCGAAGAAAAAAAAATATAATGCGTCTGGTAATTCTATTTCATCCTATCCAAATGGAGGTGTTGGTAGCGAATAAAATGCTCCCTTCACGTTTTCTCAATGAAACGGGCCAAGCTTCCGGTAGTAAACAGCTACAATTCCACAAATATCACGTCTTCTAAACATCTCGAGCTGAATTTTCAGTTTATTTAGAATCAAGCGACATTTACGACTGTTTACGAGCCAGTAGCCAATAAAATGTGTTGCATGAGCACCGAACACCGTTAAATCATTTTATCGAAAAAGGAAACTTTCAATATGCAACAGATTGTAAGTGGATTATTTGTTGATGATGCAGTAGCGTATCAACAACGATATTTTGTTGGTTTATTCGAGTTTAGGAGGCATGGATGAATTTATATCACCACAAGAAATGTGCAAATTATTCTACAGACGCAAAACTGAAAATATTTCGAGTTTACTGTAATGCAAAGTTGGTGGAGTTTTCAGGAGACCGCGACCGATACTTCATCCCAATAGACAATTTCACAATCTAAGTATGGTTTCATCAAAATTTCAAAGCTCAAGATATATTACGAAGGAAAAACCACGAACTGAACTGAAAGAAGTAACAGAAAAACAAACCGTCAACGATCCAAAGGTTCAGTGTTTTGTCTGTGTTGGAGTTGGCTGGCAATAACAGTTCACTGTTTTCGTCTGGTAGTGGTATTTGACTTTGAAGACATGATGATGCCGATTTTGTTTTCTGAAACTGAAACTAGTCGCAAGCAAGTCCGTTTGGTGGAAATCCGACTAAATAAAACTTGTATCAGAATGTACTATATTTTCCGATTACAATATATTATCTAGAAAAGTTTTTCGTCTTCTGACGTTGCTGAAGAATGTCTCATCCTGTATATATCCACTTGGAAGCGTAGCAGCGGGAGTTTCTAGCGCGGCACATCAACTCTGGCAAACGTAATTAATAAATCGTTGTTGATAAATGAACGGCAACCGCGTGTAAATTGCCCAAGTACGAGCCATAAATTAAACGCTGTCTGATTAATGATTTTTCCTCGCTTGATTTGTTTATCGAAGTCGTTGCGGCGTCTACTACTTGTAGCTGTCAGGAAATGATCTATGACTTTTCCCGAAAGCAACAAACCCGGTCAGCGGCTCGCGGGGATTTTTTTTTATCGGTGGCGATTCTGGAATACATTGGGCAAACACGATGAGAACTGCATAACAGTTTTGAAGAACATATCGACCTATTCTGTAGCCCAGGTGTTGCTCGGTATATTTCTGAAACCATTGCCTTACTATACATAGTGTCTGGGGATTGTGTCCAACAAATTCTATTTGAAAAAATATTGCCAAAAATTATTTGTCAGGATCGAGACCTGACGAACTTCTCAGCATCACAGGTTTTCCTTTTGTGTGATAAGAAGATGAAAAAAAATCGAGGTCAAAATCCTGTGGCAAGATGACAATCTCTCAATGTGAAATATTTTCGTGTTCTCAATATATAAATCAACATCTGGTGTTCAGGGTTGGGAAACGATTCACTCGAACCGTATCATTATCTCTTGGCGCATGCTCACTTGGTAATTAATTAATGGAAAATACGAATTGATTTTTCGTATCTTAATTGTTTCTGATGGTTATTTATCAGTCACAGATAACGCAATCAGCCGTCTTTTGAATAAATTAGAGCTTCTCTGAAAACAGGGTGGTATCTTAATCGATCGTCATTATACGTCACACACTGAGCGTTAGTACCAAGTTAAATTTAATGATCTTAGTGATAACAGGGTAAAAACAACACTTTTGTGGTTTCCTTTATAGAACAGATATTTTTTTATAAAATGACAGACGTTGACAGTTTCCATTTGGTATATTTTTCATGATTCTGGTATAGTTCGGCCTAGAACGAAAAATACCATATAAGTTACCCAAAAACGAGTGTGAGAACCCACAGTATAGCATCACACCCAATTCTCCATCAACTGATGTTTTTCCGTTTTGGTACAGTGTTGGCAATTTTTTGTAGTACTAAAATATATTCAAATACCTGATCACTGCATAAATCCCCAGAAAAAGTAGACCATCCTAGCCAAAGCTTGGTTTAAAACAAAGAGTTTCAAATCATTATTTTAATTTCAATGAAAAGCAGCTAGAGGTTGAAGTTTTGGCTCAAGGACGTTACATGCTCCTCGAATTTCATCTGGTTGCCTATAATTGAAAGTGTTGTAGAGATTTTTTGTAATTATCTAGAATTTTTTGTCATGTAAAATCTTTTCCAGCATTCGAGAGAAAAATGTGTTGGTTTATTTCGGCTTCTCGCAGCAGTTTAAATTAGATAATTCTGAGGGAAGCTGCTTATATTTCGACGACAGGAATTTCCGGTGACGGATCGCCTACTTGGATTCACAGGGAACACGTACGCGAGAAAAATGGCGGAAAGTGTTTGAGTGCCCCTTGTTAAGGATGCGATTTTTCACGGTCGGCAAAGTCCAGAGGAAAACAAACACTTCACCAGGGTTGCAGAGTTGAGGTTTATGAAGCAGTATGGCGTCCCAGATTGATTGAAATATCTATCACAGGACGTCTGTCGAGTGGTGTTAAATCAGGTGAATGTAGAGGCCAATGACCAGATCCATTAGAGTTCCTATTATTATAGGAACGATTTGAATACCTAATAATAGTATTTTATAATGGTGATTCGTTTGTTTTGATTACGTTATTTTGAAATTTATAATGTGATCGCTTTCACTATATTATGTTATAATGTTTTTTATGTTCAACTTGATAATGATGAATATTTCTAAATGAAACACGATATTTTCCTGAAATTATTATGCAATAACTACTGAAACGAACTGAGGAAAAACCGAATAAAATAAGTCAAAAATGAGCCTCAAACGGGTATATACATCACAGAACTAATTATGAAACAGGCCGTGATATTATTTATTCACAGAGTTTGGCGTATGGGATTCAACTTCCTCCATTTGCACACTCTAATAACTGTTGCAGATTAGTTCTGCAAACTAAATTCCAGTTTTTGGTCTGCTTATTTTCCTCAGCAAATGATATATGATTGCCTACGGTTTCACGAAACGTATATTGGAATTTGCCAGACCAAAACATTATTGAAGCTGAGTTATGTCTTACTTCGATTTGAAAAATTATTGGTCATAACCGCATTATTTCATACTTTCTCGGCTTGACATCCTGTAATTTTTTATGACTCCACAAGTTCAATCCACTGCTACCTCAAGAATATAGTAGAGAGAAAGTTTTGCTGCCACAGAAAATCTAGAAAATTTATTAGTTTGCCTGTGTACATTATTTTATATTGTTCCTGATGGAAGAATTTTGGCAAGCTTTCGTAGCCTGTTGCTGTAAAATATTGAACAAAAAGGTTATAAAAACACTATTCATCCAAAGGAATGAAGGTGACAGTCCATTAATCTTTCCTCTCAGTTCACCTCGATGCAATAACTCAATTATATTAGGGTTATGATGTACACTGTGTATACACTCCGATTATAGCATAGACTAGTTGAAACAAGTTAGCAACCCTACTTTGAACTGAGCATCGGGAGTTGAAATGGAGTTGACATAATGATGTGCCAACAAGTTGTGTATCTGTTGATAGTAACCTTATTCGTGTTGATATCATCAGTGATAAGGAATCGATTCAGATTAGAATTGAGATAATGGAAAGTGAAAATACAGTTCAATGTCAAAAAGTACATCAAACATTGATGAAGAGTTTTATAATATGAAAAGCATTGAAGACTGTGGCCATTTCATTCAATCATCTACTTCGTCCTATTCTCTTTTCCTTGTAATGAATGCATCCTAAATTGGTTTCAACAGATATTCTAGAATTCCGGAGTATTAGACGAAAAACTGAAGATTAGAGAATCACACCATATTTGATGTGGTGGACTCAGGTCGAATTTGATTATTTGGTAGACCACGATCAGAAAAGGTTTACTTTCCTGGTAAATACCACGCAGAACATTGAATTATATCTGCTCGTAGTCCATGCAACGATTCACACTGTGAATGCAGTTCGCAAATGTTTTTTTCTTCCTAAGACGTGACATAGTTCACATCAAGAAAGGCACGCCTAGAGACCAGTTTCGGGCTTATTGGCCATCATCAGTTCAGAGTAATCAACCGAGTAGAGATCCTGAGATCTCTACTCGAAACGGTGCCTTTTCGTACGGTGCATGACTCTTTTTTTTACAGAATTATATATTGCAATAGCCTCTGTTTTGATACGTCTTTTTTATTATTCAAATGGAAGTCAGAAGAGTTAGACCCAGCTTACTTCTGAGCGGTTTTGGTGATACTAGCAGAGAAAACTCAATGTTTTTAAAGGTAAATTTCAATTCAGAGTGTGATTTGATTTGAATTGACCGATAGAAACGATAACAACATTGCATTTTTCACCGCTGGTATTGCAAAAATCGAAATCGCTCCACAGTAAACTGGGCTTTTCGCGCTTGTGCGTCAGATTTCACATATTTCAATGTCATCATTGTCACAAATCGAAGATGTTTCTGTTATTTATCGATAATAAATAAATTTCCTTCAATGAAAGATATAGAAAAAATTGTATATGACACACGTTTTATAAGACACGTTGTCGCACTTGTTCACTTGGTGCACTCCTCGCTTCACTCGTCGTACTCTAAACAACGCGTGCGACAAAATAGCCTCCTATAAAACATGTATCATAATATACCGAGTTGTTTTTCAGATATTTCCATTAAGGAAAAACGATATCACGAAATATGTCTACTCCCAGGCGATGCTCAATCAAAACAAGTTGAACGAAAGAAAACAAACCCAACAATCAATTATCATTAGGTGGGCTTGAAAAGGGGCGATATAATTTCGAATAATGAATTACGTTGACCGCCACTTAATTTTCAATTAACTCTCAATGAAACCCTTCGTTCGACGTGCCGATTGGGCGTGGTAACCTAATCAGATGATTTGTAATTTGGAGAAATGAAGGCAGCAACCTCACAAATTGACTATACGACGTTTGACAAATATACACAGCTGATTTAATAGATTTATATAGTACACCGATCGAGGCGTGAAAACATTTGAATTATCATCTTTGCATGTATAGTATCTTTTAGGGAGATCATTGATATCAATTGAAACTTCTCTGATTCGATTTCTTGGAAGCTTTTGTTTGAATGTTGATGATGATTTTTCGATGACGAAAATTTGATGTTCACGACAAGTATTAATAAAAGCTCAGAAAGTTGTGATGAGCAAGTACACTTTATTTTTCGATATTTACCAAAACAACTGCCCAATATCTCGAAAGAAGACAACCTGTATAAGCCCGTACGATTAGGTGAATACGAGTTTGATTGAATACAAATATGCATAATTACACTCGTATTGTTGATGTATCTGTATTATTTATACGATCCTGTCATGAAATTATTGTTTACTCGTATTATAACGATTCTCTTATTGTGATTTTAATCAATGTTTATATGCAGCGTTTCAAATTCCAAATCACAGGTTGGCATTAATCCCCAACGCGATCCGTACTATTCTATAGAGGTAGATATATTTTTGATCCAAATTTGGAATTAATACGGCTTTGATGCATTCTAGTTATATGGAAGGCTCAAATAGAATATCATTAGGGTAGAACGCAAATAAATTAATGAATAATTTCGAAATTCTGTTTGCTGTATAATGAGCGAAATGTACTGTACACTGTGTCCCAGATTGGAGCCGAATTTATTGCTATATATCATTTGTATATATACATTATTAGAGCTGTAAATTTATATTTTTCGATTTTTGAAATAAATAATAAAGCAGAAATATTGAAAAAACGATCGCCTTTGCCATAGGTATATTGTTGAAAACAAACTCATATTTTCTTGCATGATTGGAAATAGTTACTGTGAATTATCTAAGGCACCTCCTCATGTAGTAGAGAGATCAAAAATGGTATGTTTGAACCTCCTACCAGAGAAATTGGGAAAAAGAATGGATTATTATATTATAGATTCATGACATAAAGCTATGCAACACTGAAAAAATAAATAGATTTTTATTTTACTAAATGAATGGTAATGTCGAATAAGTGTCATTGAACAAATCACATGTTAGTGATATTACTTTTATAAGTGCTCAATATCTCGACAAATCTATTGCATACCACATCAGAATAGTAATAATTCAAATTATCATTGACTACCTCATTAATTGAAATGTTCTATAACACGAAATTATCGAATACATTTCATGTAGTGGTATTAGGTTCAGGGTGAACATAACTTAACTAATATTTATATTTACCACTACAAATGGTAGCACGTATGAGAATACTTTCCGTGTTGTCAAGATTTACCACTACGAAGAGTATTAATTATTGATGTGTTATTGATTTCCGAAACAATAAGCACGTGAAAGATGCACGACGCCATTTGTTGTGCTGTTGTTTGCCGTTGGTGGTTTGTGTACTCATTCTCATTGTTTTATCACTTTAGTTTTACACTTTAGCTGTTCAAATTGTAGTTTAATGAGAACGAATATATACCTATAATGGAAAAATTAGTGAGTCAGTGGAATTTGGATCAATTAATACCAGTATTCAAGTTGAATTCTGTTTTGAGTGAAATAGCGAATTTGGAATGGCAGTAATGGCAGACTCCAGAATCGCATGTAAGTATGTCTTACACCAACAGTGGGTATTTTTTTGTTTTTTTTAATTAAAGAAAAAAATATGTGATTAATTTTGTACTTTTGTATTTGATTATTTTCCCAAAACCTGATGTGACCATTGAATATTCATCAACAGTGATTAATTATTTATCCCTGAATGATCTAACAACTTTCGTACACGATTTTCTCTCTTTAGAAATACCTGATGTCCGAAAATTGTGCCTTAAAAATTGATAGGGCGATTCTATTACATTGCCAAAAGTGTGTCCATAATTTTTTCAAAACTCACTAATATCAGGCTTATTAGCCTTTCAGAGTGGATTTTTGAAATAAATACTTCTTATAGCCCAAATGCCGTGAAATGAAAGTAAATCATAACTTTGAAACTTTTATGAAGATTATGTATTGATTTGTTGTCATGGAAGTTAATGGTGAATTATTATTATATTATGATGATAATACTCTTTTTCATTTTTGTTTGAGCCTTTCTAACATTGATAATTATATATTGAAAGGGTGCATGTGGTTCGAATGATTATCTCAATGAATAAACGTGTTATTTTTTCACGATTTCCTCGATGACAGCTTATTTCATCATGATATTCTCGAATATTTTCATTTTTTCAATTGTACATTTTCAGGATCCAGAAGCAAAAATATTGAGACAGAAGGACATCTTTAGAAGGTCCATGGAATTCAAGGCTCTTTGGCTCTGAAGAATAATTTAATCCTTTTTGGCATTATTTTCTAGAATATATTACTCCTAAATTTTTTTCGCATAATATCCAATATCCAACAATTGATTATGTAACCGGAAAACAATATATAGTTATGAAATACTCATATATTGAAGTTATAATTAACCTCCTAAAACCCCTAATATTACATCAGTATAGATAAACAATATTCACAAATTCATTAACCAAAAAGGATAGGTAGTATTATACATTGTCATGTGAATGCTAGGTAATATTCTTATTTCGGTATGTAGTACTCCATGCCACCGATAAATAAGAACAAATCGACAAGTGGGAGTTACTTGTTTGTAGTGGTAAATAATAACCAAACAGAAAAAGTACTTCATACTTGAAGCTTCAGTATTTATTATTGTTTTAATCGTACTATTTCGTAGTGGTAATTTTTAATAAATGTAGTGATTGGCGCCTATTTGACCACAACGCTTGGTATAATATAGTCATCTTTCGGTATTCATAACGGATTATTTTTCTCAGTGAAGCTTTGAAAATTATTGAAGATATTGAAGTAATTATTCTAGAGTTGTCGCATTTTTCAATAAAAAATAGAACGTTGTATATAAAGCAAGATGATATTTACTGAAAAAGGTCAATAATACTTCATACTCTATGGTAGATTGAGAAGCACCAATAGTAGTTGTGATAAAGTACCTATCCAGTTTTCTTGTCTGGGAACCCCTCTTGAAAGATCATTTTGCGCTCTAAATACAAAAACAACTATTTCTTGAATGAAAATAATATATTATGATACAAGACGCTATTTTGTCGCACGTGAACAAGTGCGACAACGTGTCTCATAAAACGTGTGACATACACAATTTTTTTTTATATTAATTTGAAGTATTTTATTGAAAGAAATTGATTTCAAATCGATAAATAACTGAAAAATCTTCGATTTGTAACGATGATGACATTGAAATTTTTAAAATCTGACGCACAAGCATAAAGCCCAGTTTACTGTTGAGCAATTTTGATATTAGCGATACCAGCGGTAAAAATGCAATGTTTTTATTGTTTTTGTTGGTCAATTTAAATCAAATCACACTATGAATCGAAGTATAACCATAATAGTTATTTATATATTAAGGGAATTATGAGGGCCTTAATTACCGATGGCAAAGTTTGCGTCCCGAGGGCCTCTGGCCCGAGGGACAGCAATTGCCAGAGGTTATTAAGGCTCTATAATTCCCGTGGTACATAGATAATTTTATTTTTGACCGATTTTCATAACAATATGTCCATATTTAGAACGCAATAAATGTTTAAATTCATAACCTTTCTGGTATATTTGAATTAGGTAGCGTTGATTGTAGCATCGTTGGTTGTTGCTATAGGTTGTCGCTATGTTACATGTTTATAAGCAAACTTTCTTTATCAATCAATGTTTTTCCGTTGAAAACGTGTTTATTTTTTACCACAAATCGACGATCTTTTTCTGATATAATGGAGGATATTATAAAAAAAGCGGAAAAAGCAAGACAATCATTACTTCCATCGAAAAGTGAAGCCCTATATCAAAAAGAATACAACTTATATCTGAAGTGGCTGACACAGAGAAATGTTATGTCAAAAGATGCCAACGAAACTGTCTTTCTGGCATATTTTCAAGAACTGGTAAAGTATTTTCAGTATTTTCTGGTAGATTTGGTAATAATTGTATTTATTCGTTGCAGTCAGAAACGTTTAGCCCAAATTCGTTATGGACTAAATGGTCAATGCTCAAATCGATGGTGAC
The DNA here is from genome assembly GCA_029955515.1 of Chrysomela aeneicollis. Classification (NCBI taxonomy): domain Eukaryota; kingdom Metazoa; phylum Arthropoda; class Insecta; order Coleoptera; family Chrysomelidae; genus Chrysomela; species Chrysomela aeneicollis. Next base: position 678,208 of record JARUHQ010000021.1, on the reverse strand, counting down.
CATATATGAGAAAAGAGATATCACCAAGTTCAACGAACTAGAGGCTTTTTTGAAACGGAAAAGTAAGGGGTATAAGCCGAAAAAGTCTGCTGTCTTATCTCCTAAAGATATCATCAAATTTCTAAAGGACGCCCCTAATGAAATTCATTTATTGCATAAGGTAATTTTTTTCTCATAATTTTCTTTTTCGTTTGTTTATTTCGTTTTATTTGTTATAGGTTGTTCTAATTATGGGTTATTTTGGAGGATGCAGAACTCAGGAACTTCTAAATATGAGTATAGCAGATATAGAGGACCGGGATACTGTTATGGTAGTGAACGTACCGGAAAGTAAAACTGGTGTATCGAAGAAATTTACAGTTGTGGATGAAAAAGAGTTCTCTGCTTTGCCTTTATTGAGACTTTATATGTCGTTGCGTCCTGAAGGTACAAAACGACACGGAGGTTGGAGAAGTTCCACGGTGGCAGAGGGGTATCTGGAGGACAGTATTGAATTGAGAAATAAAACGGCGCGTATGCTGTCTACTTTGCCATCAGAAGAGGCAGGCACCTCGACTGTAGTGAACAGCAACAGCACCACCCATAAAAAAGAAGAAATTGTTTCCAGCGGCGGAAGTAATTTTCAGGGAACATTTGAAAATTGTACATTTATTATTTGTAATGACGTGAATAAGGAAAATATGTCTTAGTTTTCATTAGGTACATATAAACGTTTATAAGCATTTCTTGTATCATTTTCACCTGTAAAAGGTAAGAGGGAGTTTTGGAACCTTAATATCCCAAGGGAGTTATGACCCTCATAATAGATATCGTAACTATGACGATATAAGCTTATAATGTCACTGTCAGAAATAAAAACATTTAGTTATTCACTGCTAGTATCACTAAATCCAAAATCGCTCAGGAGTAAGCTGCGTCTAATTCATAATGACTTCATTATAGAACCAAAATTGTTTCAATGTACTTGTAAGTTTATTGAAGTACGAATGAATGACAAAACCTTGTTAATTCACGTGCCACACCCCATTCCCAACAACCCCCGAACTGTCAACCTGCATTTCCCTTACCGCACAAGGGCCGCACAAATCTCGCGTGCACTTCCGCGCGCCCTCTACAGGACTTCGAAAGAAACTCTCCTCACCGTACAAGGTGGGTGGTTGGCACCGCAGGGGAATGCATCCCGTTCGTTAGCCCTCAGCGCCCCCATTTGCATAACGGGGTTTCTCCCTTAAGGCGCAATTGTTTCTTTGGCGAGTGCAGCGCCGCCGCCGCCGAATTTATCATCGAGTTACATATGTTAATTTCGGAAGTGGGCCCACCCGTTTCAGTGTACACGTGTTTTTGTGGGGATGGCGCCCCCCTTCCCCAAGGGTGAGTCCGTATCGGCTTCCACATTGGGAGAGTTTCGATTTTTTTTTGACGAAAATTGTTGCTGAAATTTCAGGAAGATTAACAGAAGGAGAATAAAGATGAGAAGAAAAAAAAAAAGAAGAAATGGGAGAAGAAGAGGAAGAAGAAGGATTGGAAGAGAAAGCAGAAGGAGAAGAAACGGTAGGAGAAAATACGGAAGAAGAAGATACGAAAGGAGAAGATATGAAAAGAGCAGAAACAGAAGGAGAAGAAACGAAAGGAAAAAAACGGAAGGAAAATTACGGAAGAAAAAGAAACGGAATGAGAAGAAATGGATAGAGAAGAAACAGAAGGTGAAGATACGGAAGAAAAAAAAACGGAAGGAGAAAAAACAACAGGAAAAGAAATTGAAGGGAAAATAAGAAAGAGTGACGGAAATTACCAGAAGAATAAAAGAAAGTATATAAACTAGACGAAGAAACGAAAGGATAAGAACGGGAGAAAGAAAAAATGAGAAACAGAAGAGGAAATCACTAGAAGAAAATGAGAAAGAAGGAAGAATACAAGGAAAATGGAAGAGGTGGTCACGAAAAGAAAAAACCGAGGGAGAATAAACAGAAGAGGAAATTGTTAGAAATAGAGACAGTAGAAAAAACATAAGAAAAAATGGAGGCAGAAGAAACGAACGAAACGAACAGAGACAGTTGAAGAAATTGAAACAGAAGAAATTGACTGAGAAAAGATATAAGAAGCAGAAAAATGCAAAAAAGATAAAGAAGGAGAAACGAAAAATAGCAAGAAATCTAATGATTTTCGTCTTCAAGGAGAAACAGAAGAACAAAACGAATATGAAAAATAAGGATAAAAAAGAGGAACTAGAAAGAGAATAGCAATAAATGATTGACTTTCATCATACGTAATCGATATTTACATAAATCATGCAAATGTTTCAATTCACAACTATATATTTTTTTCAGATCACAATCCTCTCAAGTTATAAAAATATCAATAGGTATTACACTACCTTCACATTTCTTCACATTCAACTCAGGCGATTCTCGCAACTTTTCCAGGTCATGAGATTGATATTAGAGGTTAGATGAAGGACTGGCCACCTAGATTGCCAGATTCGAACCTACTTGACTAATTTTCGTGTAGTCACTCAAAACTAAAAATTCGTGCATAAAGATCAAGAGCAGTGAAATCAGCCTTCCAGAAACAAATTCAGAACACACAGATATAGTGGGACAAAAATAACAATCATTCAACTATACGTCCACAGCTCACGGCCCATTTATTTTGTTCGATTGTCCTACAAGGAATTCCTTGTTCTTAGATGACGCATCGCTTTTACTTTGCACACACAATTTACGTGCGACGATATTTTCATACCTTGCGACACAACTTTTCCATTTCCCAGAAGCCCACATTTTCTTTCCTGTGCATGGTAAAAGCTACCGAAACGAGGAAACGCATATGGTACAGGACCGGAATCGAAAATTTCACCAGTGAAATCAATGTTGACGTTATTTTTCGAGCAGTATACTGAGGATGACCATAGAGGGGATTTTTTTCTCTTCATCAACATAGAATGTTCTAAGCCAAGGTTAACTTTAGAAGTTATCATTAGAAATTTCAATGTGAAGAAATAATATTATTGAATAAATAGGATTTTCTCATAATAGATCTTCTGAATTGCAGTGATTGTAGGGCTATAAAACCTGAACAACTAATAGCCTCTAATACAGGGTCGCTGATATGTATGGAAACGGTCGATTATTTCCTAAAGTAAGATAGCTAGCGAAAAATGTTAGGATACAAAAGTTGTGGGGTTTTTCAAAATCCATAAAGCTAATGAAAAATTAAGTATACAGAATGAGTCAAAAAGTCAGGACGAAACAAAGTTGCTTTTTCTCTAATGGGACGCCCTGTATATTATTCCACATTTCAATTCTGCTCGAAATTCTGAACAAAATTGATATAGCACATCATTTCCTAAATTCAACTGTTTTCGAGATATCGAATTTTGAAAATAACTTATAATAAATTATCCAAAAATGTTAGTCCATTAAGTTCATAGTCCATCAAGTTACCTTTGAAAGTTTCCAGCTCCATAACAACGCCGCGTCGTTCTTTTGTCTAACAGTGATGATCTTGACAACACATGTCAAAAATACATTTAGTGTAAATAAGTTTCGCGCAAAAATGGCACGTTTAACTAATACTGAGCGTATTGAAATTTTAATGATCATAGGATTCGGTGATAGAAGACGAAGTTGTGACCAAGTAGTGAATATTTTTAATGAATTGCATCCAAATCGGGAACCAATTTCTAAATCAACAGTTTCAAAAACATTGCAGCGTTTTCATGAAACTGGAGATGTCAAAGATCGACCAAAAAGTGGAAGACCAGTTAGCGTTACAAATGAAGAAAATGCTTTGAATGTCATGTTAGATGTGGTGGAAAATCCAATAAATTCGGCACAACAGATGGCTTTGAATCATAACATGAGTCGATATTCCATTCAAAAAATTTGCAAACTGCAAAAATTCCATCCATATAAAATTCATTTGGTACAAGAATTGAGTGAAGACGATTTTGATCGTAGAATCGAGTTCTGTGAAGTTATTATGGATAAATTAAGCGAAAATGTCAACTTTGTCAACCACATATTGTTTTCTGACGAATCTACATTTTGTTCAAACGGGCACGTGAATCGACACAACTGTAGGTATTGGTCAGACCAAAATCCACATTGGATGGAGGAAGTTCACACTCAACGGCCACAAAAAGTAAATGTCTGGTGTGGCATTATTGGTGGACACGTCATAGGACCCTATTTTATAAACGGAAATTTGAACTCTGAACGATATTTATCACTTTTACAACAGCATATTATTCCAGAGCTTAGACGATTATTCCCGAATAATAACAATCCCAATTTGCCGGCAGAACAAATATGGTTTCAACAAGATGGGGCTCCTCCACATTTTGGACGTATGGTACGGGCATATCTAGATGAAACTTTTCCTAATAAATGGATTGGACGCAGGGGAGCAATTGAATGGCCAGCTAGGTCTCCCGATATGACCCCACTTGACTTTTTTCTATGGGGTCACATAAAAAATGTAGTCTACAAAAATAGGCCGCCAAATATCGAAGAGTTGCAAGAAAGAATAAGGCATGAAATTTCTACCATTCCTCCTCACATGATTTTAGATTCACTACAAAATTTTGTTCAGCGAGTTCATTACTGTCAGGAGGTAAATGATAAACACTTTGAGCACCTTATTAAATAGAATTTCAAAGAAAAATTTGTTGTTTATTAAAACTTGTTTTCTCTCTTTTCCTCCTGTCTTAACTATTGTTTTCATGAAATTTTAAATATCCTGGACATTCATTAAAAAATACATTTTATTGTTTTAATTGCATTTCAATCAACCCTGAACAATTATGCTTTTTTTATTTTCTGTAAAAAATTATAATCGAATTGTAATCATAATATCCACATACTCCACCTTTTGTGACTTTCATAATAAATATGCATAATTTCGTGCTTTTTCTTTAATAAATTTGAGAGTAGTAAAAAGTTATTTTCAAAATTCGATATCTCGAAATCGATTGAATTTAGGAAATGAAGCGCTTCATCAATTTTGTTCAGAATTTCGAGCAGAATTGAAATGTGGAATGATATACAGGGCGTCCCATTAGAGAAAAAGCAACTTTGTTTCGTCCTGACTTTTTGACTCATCCTGTATACTTAATTTTTCATTAGTTTAATGGATTTTGAAAAACCCTACAACTTTTGTATCCTAACATTTTTCGCTAGCTGTCTTACTTCAGGAAATAATCGACCGTTTCCATACATATCAGCGACCCTGTATAAACGACTACTTTTCTAGCTAATGCAACTCAGGTAGGTAGTTAAGCAACCCAAAAGGCAAAGAACTGACACATGATGAAGCTGAAATTATAGAGAAATTAGTTGTGGCCAACCATATATAGGGCAGGCTAGGATATATATTACAAGTGGGATCAAGGAAAATCTAGCTCGTAAAGATTAGTATTGTCTAGAAGCTGTTGAGAAAACTGTTTGGTAATTCATGAACTTTATATGCAGCTAATGTCTCATTAATTTTCAATAACAAACAGAATAGTTAGACAGAATGGAAGTCATCAATGAAATAATTTGTTGGTTCTCTCCGTGAAATTTTCAATTGGTCCACCGAAAATTAAAGATGAAACTACTCCGATCCTGCTGAGCGAAAAAGTGCCAAAGGCGAAAACCAATTCTTCAGTTCGTTTTTCCGTTTGGGTCCTGAAATTGTAATTAATGGAGCAGCATAATGTGCCCGGAATTATGGCAAGTTCTTAGAAGGAAGTAGTAGAAACGCAAAGCCTGGATTACATTATATTCTATTTTATGTACATTCCCAGCGTTGGAATGAGAAATAATGGAAGAAGAGTTCACAAGACGCTGCGTGACTAAAATGGCATGTAGAAATGGGATTTTGTGATAAATAACAAATCTGGCACTCAAAATCATTAGTGACTATTCGAACAATAGTATACAGCGTGATTTACTTAGGCCGTGCATTAGAAGTTTTTCAACTTGCAGTTGGACTAGAAACTTGAAATTTGGTATGCTTTCATAATTAATCATGTGCGTTCTACCTCAAATGTTTTTAGTCCTACAATTATACAGGGTATGCCAAAAGTCAGTACCAACTTTCTTATTTTAAATGGAAACCTAATGTTTTTTTGTCATGGTTCGATAGGCCTTCTGATTATGACTTTAGACAACCTAAGTTATGTTTACTTATCTATCACAGTTTTTGAGATATGTCCATTTTTCTGAAAAAAATTACGGCTGTAGTAGTTTACGAAAACACGTGTAGCCCGCAAACTGTTCAAAATTAGGAAACCAAATTTATGGAGCAGTTAGCTGGTAGTCCAGGCTAACACCTGATGTCCCATCGACGGTCCCATTTTGTACCATATGGGCGCAGGCGATGTTTGAATGTCGCATTATAAAATTTCAAAAAATCAATTTTTTCAAATGGCACCTACCATTTTTTTTAACCATTCGAAAGAAAATTGAATTTTAGGATGAGTTATTTCAGCATTCCCTATACCCAAGTTCCACCTCTATCGAGTTATTCAATAAAAATCAAGAAATGCCTTATCTTGCAGAATGATTATGTGTGTATGCCATGGAAACAAAAGAAAATTGTAATAATTCAATCAAAAATATTGAACAATATTGACAGAACTCTAGCGTAAATGTTCAATATCCAAAATGGTAGGTGCCATTTGAAAAAATTGAGTTTTTGACAATTTTATATTGCGACATTCGCCTGCGTCCATATGGTACAAAATGGGACTGTCGATGGGACATCAGGTGTTAGCCTGGACTACCAGCTAACTGCTCCATAAATTTGGTTTCCTAATTTTGAACAGTTTGCGGGCTACACGTGTTTTCGTAAACTACTACAGCCGTAATTTTTTTCAGAAAAATGGACATATCTCAAAAACTGTGATAGATAAGTAAACATAACTTAGGTTGTCTAAAGTCATAATCAGAAGGCCTATCGAACCATGACAAAAAAACATTAGGTTTCCATTTAAAATAAGAAAGTTGGTACTGACTTTTGGCATACCCTGTATAATTGTAGGACTAAAAACATTTGAGGTAGAACGCACATGATTAATTATGAAAGCATACCAAATTTCAAGTTTCTAGTCCAACTGCAAGTTGAAAAACTTCTAATGCACGGCCTAAGTAAATCACGCTGTATTATGTTACAAGTTTTATAAGACGCTACATTGTAGCACGAGTTGTTTTTTCTATTTTGCATTGATTTGAAGTCTTCTATTGAGAAAAATTGATTTGAAATCGATAAATAACAGAAACATCTTCGATTGCTAACAATGATGACAATGACATTGAAATATTTAAAATCTGACGCACAAGTGTAAAGCGATACCAGCGATGGAAAATGCAATGTTGGTACTGTTTTTATTTGTCAATTTAAATCAAATCACACTCTGAATCAATATTTACCGATAAAAACATCGAGTTTTTCACTGCTAGAATCACCAAATCCGAATAGCTCAGGAGTAAGCTGGGCCTATCTCTTCTAACTTTCATTTGACAGTTCGATTGTACCAACCTCTGTATAATAAAAATGTGCATCGAAACAGGTGCTATTTCGATACGCATTTGTGTTTTATAATGACTTCATTATAGAAACAAAATAGAAACAATATCTTTTTGTTATCATTTCCAGAAACTATTGAAGAGTATTCAACTTTTGACGAAGAATTATTGTCGTCAGAGAGTATCATTGATAATGTTCGAATTGTTGACTGCTCAACTCTTGATTTTGCTTCAACTTCTTGTTCAGGATCCAGAATAAGTCTAGACCGCAATGGCAAGTGCGAACTTTCATTATGCAAATGGAATAACACACATTCTATCGTATTTTGCAGATAACAAAACGATTTTGATCTGAATATATAGAGATCATACAGATTCGGCCCCAACACTGAACCTTGTGGCACCCTACAAACGAGATATTTTTTTCATCTCCTTAATACATGGAAGGGCAATCGATTAGTTTCATGGAACATTGTGCAATTGTGAGAGGAAAAAGGTATGGTAATTTTTGTTGAAAGTTTTGTAGACGCGTTCTCTAACGTAATACAATTGTTTGAGCAAAATCTAATCCCCTTTAAGCCTTCACCATGACTGATCGAATGCTGTTCTGTAGGAATAATTCGTGATTCACGCAATCCAAAAGGCTTTGGAATAACAAAATAAAAACAGGTGCAGCGCACTCTACAATTCTGGTTGATAATCCTATATTATTATTGAACTATACTGAAGGAATTAGTGTTTGTGTTCTTTTTATATAGGAAGGTGCCAAAATATCTTGAAGTTTTGTTATTTCCACCGATATAATCGTGCCAATCTTACGATTCGATACTGATAAAACCGGCTGTCCTACATACTACAACTCTTGATTCTCTCTACTATCTCATGCGTGTAACAATTAAACCAATTACCTATTGATTCACTGAAAAAAAAAACGATGAGAAACTATCTATATCGCCGATCAATAAAATAAAACACAATCGTTATAATATCTCCTAATGAAAAATGAAAACTGGTATACACGACGTAAGACGTAAGCATATCAGATTGTAAGAACAGATTCCATTGATTTCTCATGCATTGTTCTAACCACTATTTATTACTTTAAAGGCATGCAGCACACGATATTACTTCTTCATAACAAATCGAATCAAATTAATTCATTAAAAAGACCACCATTGGTATAACAACTGAATTAATAACACAGTACAGCATGTTATATAAATGGGTTATACCTAACATCGAATACACAGAGTAAATATTTTGACGAAGTACAGGATGAACTACATCTTTAGAGTTTCTAAAACGAATTTTTGAAAGTAAAAAAGTTTTTTTCTATTTCGATACGCATTTTTTATCATTTGGAAGTTGGTACAATCGAACTGTCAAATGAAAGTTCGAAGAGTTAGGCCCAGTGATTTTGGATTTGGTGATACTAGCAGTAAAAAACTGAATGTCATGAATCTCATGTTTTATAAGACACGTTGTCGCACTTGTTCACTTGGAACTCCAAACAACGCGTGCGACAAAATAGCGTCTTATATGAAACTTGTATCATAATATACTATTTTGCTGCTTCAGTTCCTCAGTAATTGTATTATATTATATACGGATTCCAATGTTGAGATGACAATTCTGGATTAATCCTATTTTGTGGGTTATTCAAAAGATTATGTTTACGATTATGATTATGAGTGCTCCAAAGTTTATTCGAAAAAGAATACAAATGTGATAATCTTTTCAAATACAACTCGTCCTTCAAATTCCACAAGGTGAATTCGGTTCCCCATTCACTCAATAAAAATGTTTTCAAGAGAATCAAAAGAGGAATCGTGGCATTACCTTTGATTATTCCAGAGTGACGAAGTTTTTCCTTTTCTCCTCTTCCTTTCCTTCCACCTTATCGTCGATTCCAGATAATGCCAGTCGAGTACTCTCTCTCAAGCCAACAGATTAAGGCGCGTTTACATCATCAATTTTACTTTATCGCGCAAGGCTTCCTGCTGCTTTCCAAGCAGCAGGAACAAACGACGGAATCTCGGCTTCTCGACGGGTGTCGGCTGGAAAGAATCGGCTGAGCGCGAGGATATTTCCGAAGATTTTCACGGTTAGGAGCCGATAGAAAAAAGAAAGTGAGGCCTGAAAGTTGGTGGATTTTGATTTTCTCGTCTCAAGGAGCAACTCTGTCGATGGACCTCAGCTGGTGAGTCGAATTTCAAGGTCATTCCGGTGTGATTCCCAGAGAAAAAAATAAAATGGCGGCTACAAGATGGCGGACAAGATTCGTGGTTATGGTCCGATTGTGTTCAAAATCGGTAAGTAGGTGTTTTTGAGATAGGATGTTATGAATTCAAGATGGTGGCTCCATTGAAAATAAGTATGTAGGGGTCGCAAATTGAAGATGAACGCTCCAAAATCGTGAGTTTTATAAACGTAACATATTTTTAAAAACAAGCATTTATAGAAATACACTAAAAACTAATGTCTTCCACTACAAATTACTCAAAAGAGGTAATCTTTTTCTAACGAAATAACCTTGAACAATCAATTAAATATATTATTGTTTCCGCTTTAGGGCAATTGCATGGAAGCTTGTTTATAAAAAAAAATTCTCGTTCATTTCATTTCAATCTACAGTGACTGCAAAAAAATATAGCTTTATTGGGGCACCAAAAGTAACGGTTAGGTACATTATCTACCTTATTAGCCAATTTAAAAAAATAAACTGAAATACGTAGATTTATTTTTTGCAACTACACTCTGTCACAAAAAGGAATTCCCTCTTCTTCACCCCCTCAACGCGATAGCTACCCTTATATTTTTCAAATAAAATATGGGGTCAAATTTACTTTATCTTGAAGAGGTTTCTTTTACCTATTCAGCCACATTTATTTTTCAGAAATTTGTTCATAATTGTCATAAATGATTTTAATATCATGTGTTATTGAAGTCATCTCGAATAACGTTGAATATTTATTATAAATATACGATGGACGATGTTCTCTTCAGCACATTTATTATCGAATGGTGTCACTTGATATGTCAAACTGTATAATTGAATCAACAGATTCTTCATTCCATCGGTAAATTCTTCTATAAAATATCACCTAGAAAATTCATAATGCATGCGGTATGAGTAAGAATAAATCCTCATCAGGCTGATAAAAAAAAAAGAGGGATGTTCTAAATTTTCATTTACGGTTATACTTTCAATAAAATGGGAAGATCATAAATTCTGCTCCATAGTCTGATGTAATGGAAAATTCGGTGTCTTCTTATCAGGTCTGACATTTTTCACGTCTTTTTATCAGCTTCCTCTAGCATCCACAAGCAACAACGACACATACAAGGTTGAGCCAAAAGTCACTACTATCATCTAAAGATGTTGCTTTTTTTCGTATAACTTTCCATTCTATGATATTACTGGGATTGAATAACAATATCATAAAATAAAAACTAAGCTGTGGTCTTAAAGAGCATTCATTAAAGCTCGCATTTCCTTTTTTGCGAACAGCTGAGTTTTCTATCGTATTCCCAGTAATAACGCACGCTGAAAATATAACTCAATTAACTTTTATCGTCCGAAGAATTTTGTGCCAACGAGGATTTCTCGTATAACTCTCTGCCATATATCAATTTTATTTTTCCAGCAAGAGAAGGTAGACAATAGGAAATTACTGCCGCATACCCCATCATGCTTTGATTCGAATGGGAATCATAACTTTTTCAGTACAATTATGTAAGATTGTGGAGTTTTACCTTCGCCAGATTAAAAGTTTCCCACATATCAATAAAGAATTATTTTTATTTATCTGTTATCATAGAATTTATTTTCAATTCGGATTAGATTCAGAGTCGATGCAATTGTCGATTTCAATGTTTAAACGACATTGACCTATAACAAAGTACCCTAACAATTTTGAACTGGATCTTTAGAAATCTGTTTTAACCTCACTGATATTTGAAAAAGAATTATTTTCTATTGTCGTTCTATAATGAAGTCATTATGAAATGCAAAGCGGATCGAAAAAGCCTCTGTTTCGATACGCATTTTTAATCATTCATAGGTTGGTACAATCGAATTATAGTTAGTACCAGCTTACTTCTGAGCGATTTTTGATGTTTTAATTGGTAAATTTTAATGTAGAGTGTGATTTGATTCAAACTGACCAATAAAAATTGCATTTTTCACCACTGGTATGGCAAAAATCAAAATCGCTCGACAGTAAACTGGGTTTTACGCTTGTTCGTCAGATTTTCAATATTTCAATGTCATCATTGTTACCAATCCAAGATCATTAAATTATTTATCGATATTGAATCAATGTTTCTCAATAAAAGATGCGAAATAGAAAAAAAAATTATGACACACGTTTTATAAGACAAAATAGTGTCTTATAAAACTTGTATCATAAAATACTCAATAATATTACACCCCCTGAAACAAAATCAATCTCCACACATATCTGCAATATTCTGAATTCAGTAAATTGAATTGAATTGTATCATAAAATACTATTAGCGACCTTGAAGTCATATTCCACAACTAACAAATGAACTTAATCCACATCATTCGATAAATTCCCTCGAATTTTATATGCAAATGGGTTGGTGTTCCTCAAAAATGAGTGTCCAGCATTCCGGGTCAGCTCCGGGTGAGGGATTTTCCGGGAGAAAATCCAGCTTCCGGCCTGATTGGACCGAAAAATATGGCGATTCTCATTTGGAGCGACTGCTTCGAATTATACGGAGATTACTCGTCGAGAATGGAGATTTATTTTCACCGAATTTACATTTTTCGGTTGGTCCAAAGTGGGTACGTATTTTGACTTATATTCGCGGGTGAAATTATTTGTTATGAAACTTTGGGAGATTGAAACTTGTCCGTTATTTCAAGAAAGTTCCTCGAATATTTAAGCTGTTCTCTGAATGTTCTTCGGAATGTTCCAAGTTGATATTCCTTCATTACCCTTTTTTATTCACTCTGTTGTTGATTTCTAGTAATGAAAATAAAAAAAGGGAAAATCCTATCTATATCCAGAAGAGAAGATTCAGATATTGTTTTTTTCCAATGTAAGAGGTTTGATATCAGATCAAAATTACGAGAAGTTCTATAAACCTTTTCTGCATCAAAGCAGATATGGATTGGTATTCATTCCATATAGTCACATTGAAGATTTATTTTGAGAAGGTTAATTGCAATTATTTATTTCAAAACAACCAAACGTGTCAGTTAGTTTTTTTTTCAAAATATACTCTCTAGTAATGAGACAAAGGCAATTGTTTTTATCTGTCCTGCCCTTATCAATTATCCTCGTTTAACATGTAGCTCTGACAAATACTTTCTTTCCCAGAACTAAAACATCGAAAATAACAAAAGAGAACATCGAAAATCACTTCTAAGCTACTATCACTTTGTCAAGAGAACAACAAACAACCTACTTATACAAATTGTGTTGGACAGAGTCGGACACTCAGTATTTTTTCCAATGATGTCGATCAGAAACATCATCTGCTCAGAATGTTTTATTTGATTCGATTAAATATAATGAAAATATTGGAGATTGTTTTCCTAGAAGATTTTTTTGCTCCACATGTTCACATATTCTTATACTTATAACAACTTCCTATAGGATTTTTCGAAAATATGCTATAAGAATTTTTGGCAATACCAATTCCATTAGGAGGAACGTGATTTCGTACTTTTCATTTTGGTCTTTTGAGAATCATCTCTATTGATCTTCAATTGATGTATTTTTTTTGGTTAGGAATCGAGTTCGGGAAGCTTTGAGTACGTCTCTGGTATTGCGACTTGTAATGGTCGATATACATTTCCATATTATCCTTAATGGACTATAGATGAGCTGCTCAATCAACATTCCAACCGACATAACTCATCAAACTGATTATTCTGGGTTAGAAACTATAGTAGCAAAATGCGTGTACACAATTTTTTCTTCAACGAATCGTGGTGCGGAGTCAATTTTTTCAGAAAGATGAGAGAAATGCTTTCATCAGTACTGCATTTCTATTGCAACTTCTGCCTGCAAATATAAAACACAGAGTTTCACCAGATTTTGTTCTAATAGGGTCATTGCTATTCTCATCAATTTCAGGAAATCATATTTAGTAGGATATGGAAATTGGTGTGATTTTGGTAATTCATCTTTCATAAGTAAATTCTCAGGAATGAAAATAAATGCGATACTACAATATGGAGTTGTGCTTGAGAAAAACGCACATGAATTTGGGGAATATTTTGGTGAACTCCTGGTAAGAAAGGCTTGAAATAGTATCTGGATATCTTGACTAAAATGTTCACTTCCCTGAATCTAACAAAGTTGTATTGTTATCCCAACTATAATTTCGTCAGCAAAGCAATATTCGTATGGCTGAAGTAGAGGCGACATTGTCAGAGTGATTAATTCAAATGATGAGTTTGCAAATAATGATGCAGACTCTGCATTTCAAACAAGAAGTGAATCTCCTGCCTCTAGTGTAAACTTCAGACCATTCAATAGTTAACATCTAGTTTTATGTCTGCTCTTAACAGCCAATTTCCCGTAATTCGGAGAGAATACCACTATACCCCATACTATACAAAACGCATAAACGACCTTTCAACCAGCCGTATTATCGCCATAACGCCCATAATATGATGTATCCACGACAATAGGCCATCTTGTATGTATTTGCAACCCCAGACACGATCCCAGCTATTATAACGAAGCCGTAAAGGCGATACAAAGGGTCACTAAAATTCGTGGATGGTGATTTTCTAAGGATACATTTTAGGTTTATTGAAATGTGATAATTTGACCTGGTAATGATCGAATACTGAAAGTTTCCAATACTTGCGTTTAGGCGCCATCCATCTGCCATAAAGTAACGACTCACCCTATATACCTAATACAAATTAATTGGGGACTCGATAATCCTTGGATAAGGGTGCCAAATGTCGACGAAACGAATAATTGATGCCGGCATTTGGGGAGATAAAAGTTATATTTATGCACCTTATCTGTCATTCTATAAGGGGGACGGTATGAATAAGGTGTTCCCTAATGGCATCTGGATTGCTCTCCCTACTCGTAAAATATACGGCGTGGAAAATCCCTATTTTCGTCTAAAACGCGGTACTTTGAATTCTGAAAGACTTTGTTCTTAGGCTGAAGGTTTATTTACGAATTATCACGTAAGGTTCACTGAGTCAATATACGTCATCTTGTAACTCTAATGTAGTACAAACATTTCAAAAGACCTCCCTTATCTATGGCTCTGTTGTTTGTTTATCGATTCCACATCGAATAACATGAAAATATAAAGTTTGACAATTAATTTTCGACACCTTCTTCGATGTATACTTTATATCTTTTTTCTGGGACCCCCTGTATAATTGGAGATTATTTCCTAGAATGAGCTATAATAGAAGACGAGAGGTGGGCTGTACGACCCTGTATGAAGAGATATATAGGATGGCCAACATAAAAATGAACTGAATGGGTGTATGTCTCGGATGAGATATTAAAAACTTATCAGCATTCTTTCTGAAGGAAATATGAGCTATTTAATGATCTACTGGAAATAATCTTCCTGAAACTAAACATTGTGATACTACTCAAAGGTCGTTGAGTGAAAATTATCGGGATACAGGGTTTATTTTCGTTTCTACCCATAAGCAAAATTATTGTTGATCATGGTTTCTCGAGGACGAAATATTCGGCTGGAAATTCGTAAGCGCCATTTTTTAAGATTGCAATAAGAATGTACACATTATTTTCCGATAACTACTAAAATGACTCCAGAAATCCCGAAAACGATAGTTCCTTTGATTACGATAACTCTTATCTTGGCGAGACTGAATGCTGAACCTTCCGCCATTGCACCTGTGTGTAATGAAAGAGGCAGCAATTGGACATTTGAAGATTTTGGAAAATATTTTCCTAGAATTCATTTCTAAACCGAGAGATATCATGCCAGTTAGGTACGACTTCGAAATGCAGTTTGAAGTAGTCATAAACAACCACCAAATTTGCACAGAGAACAGACCTCAACTGGAAAGGGTTGCATTAGTATGGTATACTGATGGATCCAAGATGGATGAAAGGGCTGGAATGGGAGTTACAAGGCCAAATTTCAGGCTCTCAAAACCCCTTGGTAACACCCCAACCATCTTTTCTGCTGAAGTTTATGATAAAGAGATATGTGACCAGGAGTGTCTCAAAAGGGTCACTCGAAAGGTAACAATCTATGTTCTATCAGATAGCCAAGCAGCACTATAAGCTCTGAAGTCTAAGCTGACTTGGGACTGTAAACAATCCCTAAGACAACTGACAGCGAATAACCAGGTCACTTTGATGTGGGTGCAAGGTCATAATAAGGGAGTTGAAGGCAACGAAGAAGCAGACTGCCTTGCCAAAGACGGGGCAAATACACGATTCCTCGGCCCAGAACCCTTCTGTGGATTCTCCAAGGCCCACTTGAGAGAAGAGGTTTCGACGTTGGGAAGTGGATGAAATGAAATCTCACTGGAATAAAGTGCCAGGACAAAGACAAGCGAAAAGACTAGTGAGCTTCTCGAGTTGGGCAAAAAAGACTTGAAATTGGTAACGGGACCTCTGAGGTATAACCTCAAAAAGATAGGTAAAACAGAGAGTGCTAGTTGCTACTGCGATAACTTCGCTGAAACTGTAGAACATTGGCTTTGCGAATGCCCAGCACTCTTCTGCAAGAGGCTCAAGTTCCTGGAAGGGGCCTTCTTATTAGAACCCTCCGATGTCAGGAACTGATAAACTTCGCAAGAAGTCTCGGATTCCCGGGCCTCGAATAGATTACCTAAGGGTTATGCACAAAAGATCTAATAGAGAGGCTGCACAGCCTTAACGACCCCCCAACAATCTACAAATCTACAATCTTGGCCAGACGTAGTGTATTTTCCAATCTACCAATCTCAACTATCCTTTTCTTCATCATCATAAGACCCTGGAAATGAAATATCACTATTCTCCAAAATGATGAAGCTATGATTGCCCTCTCAACTGCTTTCGCAAGATATCGTTAAATATTCAGTATATTGAGGTTTATATCAGTTATAACCGCTACAATGATGGGGTCTCTATTGAATAGAGGTTATATTATAGGGTGAGTGCCAGAATTATGATGGCCAAGTTTACATCAACATCGTTACGATGCTAGTAAAGTTTTAATAAACCCTCCCAATGCACATAGTCGCTTAGTATCATATTGGAAACTCTCAAATTGATAGAGTCCACAGTTTTATACCAAAGGGGCTTCGCGGTGACTTCAGCTGTGCTTTTATATTCGGCAACAAAGTCAGATGATGAAAAGTTGATGAATCAATAGCAGTTTATCGGATAATCCCGCAGATATAACGTAATTAAACTGATAAAAATGCAGCAGGAACACTTAATAACTTCCACTGCAGCTGAATATTTCATTGGGCACTGTTCAATTTGCATTCTGAATATTCATAGCGGCAAGTTGGGGTGGATTTTTGCTTAGTCCATTCAGACTTATGTTGTTACTGAATCAATTCGAAAGATGAATTTTCAAATTTTGTTGACTCTGGTAATTAAACACTCACAATGCGGACTTAGATAAAGATTTTGTACGGTTTTGGCACTTTCAAGTATATTTATAAGTCAATGGGAGATGAACATCGCTTTTCATATTCTTTTATTATTCATTTACACGTCGACTATTTGAAGTATTCAACTAACAAGCTTAAATATTTCCACGTTTTACCTAATCGGAGCCTCTGCTACGTTAGGCCTATTTTTTACCACGATAGCGACTGATTTTCACTAAACTGACTTATTTCATTGCACACTAAAATCGTTCTATTTAGCGGTTTTCTGTATGGCATCTTTGTTTGTTCATCAGCAACCAATTATTTTCCATTACCACATATGTAACAATGTGAAAAGTAAATAATGAATATCGGAATTTTCATACAAAAACAAATTAACCTACATTTATTGGGTAAATGCGGTTAAGTGGTGCATATATATGAATAATAAGATAATATGTTTATTATAGCAGTAAAATACATTTTCCAACTAGTTCCTTCAACAATATTTTCGAGATTTAACTTATCCTTCATTTCTTACAACTTGAGCGATCACTTTTGATTTCAGTGGGTGTTGCTTCGATAACATTGTCTATTTCCATAATTTAGGTGAAATTTTTTTTTTTGCAATTTCAGATGTGAATTACTGAATTATTTTTGTTTCCACAATTCATTTCATTAATAAGTATTTGACTCCATTCGCCTATGAAATAAATATGAAAATTATTTCAATTTTCAACCATTATCCATGCTCGCCAGTAATCACGCTACTGAAAATACAGTATAGCGAAATGATTTTGACATAGACATATAAGTTCATCTCAAACTTGAAGTGAAAACATATGTGGTACCTAATTCTCTACAAAGTGAATTTAGAGCCAGAAACTCTGATGATAAATAAGAACGTGGTGTAAGAATCCCTCGAAGTGAAGATTTTTTTTTTACTTCCCATATAACAAAACACTGTCCTTTATGACGTTCCCATACCTGGTCGTAGGCGCCCTATTCTTAGGTATGTATTACACTGAATGGTAACTAATGATCATACGGAGAGATCCGATATCGCGAATTTCATGCCGAGGACCGACTCTCTAAGATTTATGGACGTTGTTTGGCGAGCCGAAACAGCAGAGGATGCGGTGTTGCCGTTATGCAAATACTCCATGCCACCCTCTCTCTTTTCGCATAAATAACACGCGTACACTGTGGGAAAACTAGATAAGAAAAGCAATTATTCGGTCTGGTGGACGCACCCAGATATTAATAATCCGAGGAATGCGCCGAATATCTTAATCTTCTTATCAGGGGTTCATCTTTCCGGGGTTGCCGCAGAGAATCTTCGGCTAGGGTGAATTTTGGACCCTATATGAGCGTTTTCCGAACAATTATGGAAATGTATGTGGCACAGAGAATAAGTTCATCATGACTGCTTCGCATCTTATTCGAACAATTGGAGGTAGCCTGACGTTAATCATATGTGCACTGTCACCTTTTACACGTCACAGGTCACCTGTCACCTGTCATATGTCACCTGTTATATGTCAGCTGTCAGATGTTCTTTGTCAGTTGTCATATGTCATCTATCGTTTGTCGTCTGTAATTTTTCATCTGTCGTATGTATGTACATACGACTGTATCTATATTATTCTTTTGCAACGTTTGAAAACTAGTCATTTTCGAATGCATATTGAGTTTGTTCAACTGGATTATTTCCTCCTTCCATCGCTTGTAAACAAATACTATGGAATAATTCCAATTATCAATTTCACATAACGCTGTTAGTTCTGACAACGATTCCGAAATACAATTTCCACATGGGAAATGAGCCTTAAGGCTTTCTATGCAAAGTCCTGATTCTCCTTACGCTTGATATGATTCTGCTTTAAATCCCCCCATATACGAGGAACTGTCGGAAAATCATAACACAGTAACACAGTTCCGGATCTAATTTCGTCTACCTGTACAAGGTTCACGTTTATATCGCATACTCTTGACTTCAATTCGATTGCATGTAACTGAATGAGTTTGGAAACGGTGTATGAAGCTCATGACTATTAGACAAGGGATTCTCTTGTTTCGTACACTTTGATGAAAAGCCCTAGGCTAAAGGATTCAGATTGATATACTGGGTTTTCGCTTTCAAAAGAAAAACGTGGAAGCACTTTGGAATAGATGAGATTGTCGATGACTAATGAATTAAACTGCAATTATTGACTTTACATGATCACCCTCTTTACCTGTATTCAACAATGAACATAGCTCTCATATTGAATATGCATAATAACTTTCAGTGCTTCTTGAAGAGGTATTGCTCTGTGAAAGAACAAGATCGCTTTTATCGTCTTGAATTCACATTGCATTATTCGCATTACACTGTTCTTGCAGTTAAATAGTATGCAAATTTTTGTTTGATGAGAAAGTAATCGAACCTCTTGAGAAACCAGTTTGCGTCTTAGTAGATTTAAGTAGCATTTCTCTGGTGCATCTTGCTTTCTCTAGTGTCCTCCCAAATTAAAATGGTTGCAGAATATCAAGAATATTACCAATAATTGTGTTCCATTTTGACATTCGACAAGGAATTACATGTCTTCAGTGATGTAAGCAATCGAACAATGCCCTATAGTGCATGTTATTCACATTTATAAATTCTTTCATCGATAGAAAATGGACGTGATTTATTGAAATGTTGAATTATCATGGCATGAATGCATTTGTCACACTTAATGGTGAAACAAAAAAAAACATTTAAAAACATATTTTCCATATCAAGGTATCTTCTGCTAACGTTCTCGATTAAATTTCAGGTATACCCATAAATACTCAAAAAATGAAATATCTCAGAGGGTTTTGTTTTCCCCCGAATCGTCTGGAATAAATTATTCTTGAACCTTTTAAATTAAACGTCGAGGCGTACAAATGACATTTACACCGATAAATTTATAGTTGACTGGCTAGAGCCATTTCTTTTGTTCAACTTGACAGTGGTGGCAGACCTGAAAAAACAAAGGAAACAAAAAAGCGACACTATACGAGCCGTAATACAAAGCGTTTTATTACCGAAACATCGCAGGTGCATAAGCAACGTCCCTAACTCTTTCATGTGACACATTCCCACTCGAATGTTTGCCTTTTGAGTCGAGTGGGAGTTTTCCCCACTGGGGGGGATTCGCAACGAAAAAAGTCTTGACAGCAAAAAACATGAACGGCAGTTGTTCATTCATACCTAACTTGACAATTATTTCGACAGCGAACTCTCTGTAAGTACAGGTTAGATATTTCAAATAGCAAGTTCGAACAGTGACAAATGGTAGTTAGTCACATGGCCCCATTCGATGGCAGATGCGAAAAATCGATTGGAAAAACAGACGAGCGTACACGTGTCTGTCTCAGCTGTGATTGACATATCGAAATTGAAGAATTTTAATCAACTGTGACGCTCGATTTCTGATCATGCGAAAGTAATACATAGGGGAGGGAATATCAGAAGCGAACTGATTTTTTTAATGAAAAAAGATTGTGTCACAGAGCTCTCTCTCTCTCTCTGCGAGACCCTATTATTAAATGTCAGTAATGATTGTTAGTTCTAAAGTGGACAACAACAAATATAAACAATATTTTCAACAGCCTACGATGTCACAACATTTTTCGAAACCCTGTACAATTTTGAAATACCATACTCTTGTCCCAGCCCCTGCTTTGTACAATTTCTTTGTGAGGGGCTCAAAGGACGAAAAGGGATCTCGAGATTAGACCGATGCCGTGTTTTTATAAACTGCGATTAATGAAAGACAGATAGGATGAAATTACATTCCTCGCGGAAACGTTCTGGAGTCGGCCTTTGCCGAGAATTTTGTTGAAGGGCCAAGTTAAGACGCCACAAAGGCGTTTGCGAAGCTTTGTTAGCTTTTTAGGGATGATTATAAAAGCTATGTGCAAAGTAGTGTTCATCAGCAATTCTATCATCGAAACGGTCGGACCGAATACTAAACGATTCGAATCACCCAATCAATGAAAGTAGGCGGAGCCTATAAGATTATGAGAACGCCCAAATATCCATCTTTGTCTTTCCAAATAACACCTCGTGATGAATTTGATGTGAGATCTATTTATTTTAATGAACTGAACACATCTGTGTTGTCAATAAAATCGAATTGTCCTTCATATGTGTGTAATAAGACAAAAGAGGCGCGATTGCTGCTCACCTCTTCCACCATTTGCATATTTAACCAATCTCTTTCGATCGATAGCGTTCTGTCTATCTTTCGTAGTGCCCTTATTTCCTCGAGATCATCCCCAGGGACTTTCAACCCTCCTTGGATCAACCGCGAACTCTGGCGGGATTCCTCTAAATACCGCAACAAGCGTTCGATGCTCCTGAGATACAGGATGCTCCATAATGGAGACTAGATGAGAGGAAGTCGTTGCCGATAACGGATGGAAGATTATCAATAAAAATTTCATGCCTAACATGTTCGACCAATCAAAAGCCTGTATTTTGTATCGTTACCATGACAATTAGAACGATTTCCGGAAATTTTTCTCTCTCCCTTTGAGGAACGAGCATGGGATTACACTGTAAATTTTTTGACTTTTATGGGTTTAATGTCATTCACATTCACCTAACTTTAGATCTACCAGACTTCCATGTCGATTTCAGATCTACCAGACTTCCATGTCGATTTCAGATCAACCATACTCGGAATAGATTTCAGATACCCAGCTGCCTCCCTGCCCCTCCATGGCGTCACCCTTGTAATGATGAACTGAATTGTTTATTCACAATTGACAATAATATTTCAAAATAACGAATTTGGTGGTTAGTGGACCGGTAGCGACTGATCATGAAAACTGTCAAGTGTTAATTATAATCAAATTCGTATCCTACGATTATTGAAATTGTACATCTTGATTAACGGAACTCATGGTGAATATAATAGAAATAAGACTTGAACAGTGCATCTCGTCAAAGCTATATTTTATTTTACTGCTTATACACAGCCGTACGGTCAACTAACCACTTTTATGCTTGCCTGGCGACCTTGAATTTTTTCTCCAACACGTAGAAAATTCATGTTGTCGAAAAAATTCCCAGTAATAACTGCAGCCATAGTGGTATTATAAGTGAAAATATTTCTAATCAACATAAACAAAAGAGAGTTTCGACAGCGTTCGGACACCAGACCAATTCCTGGAATGTTCCAGAGCTGAAACCCGATTATTTCTGGTTCCATCCACCGGCCATGAATACACCAAACAACGACATCAGAGAGAAAAAAAGGGAACGAATCCTTTCCGAATCCAGATCCACCACAGCCAGAATAATTATGCCTTGGATAACTGGATCAGACCCGGTCTGGTTTTGGATAGAGCACGAATCGTCGAACACCAATCCTAATTACTGCAGTGGGCAACGCGATTGCTTCCGATGATTTTACGACTTTTTATAACCGAAAGCGAGTCCGTTCCGCATTCGAACGTATTTGCGAGTTGATCCTTGGATAACGGAAATTAACAGAATGTTTTTTGTTATCGTTGCTTCACAAAAGAGGAGAATTCACGTGTAGAGAACGAACTGAAAGGAATTCCTTTCCTGGCTAATGCCATTTCTTTTATAGCATATTCTGAACGATTGTTAAAAAAACAGTACGATGAAATTGCCCATTTTTCTACTTATTGCTTCGATGAAGTATATCATCAGCAAAAAATGGCAAAGGGAAGAATATTGATATTTCTGAAAAACTCGAATGACGGTTCGTTTCTTTATGCCTGACAACTGAAAAATCCGCTACGACTTATATCACGTGACCTCAGATTTGGCAAGAATTAGAAAAAACGTTGTCAGTGGTGTCAAAAATGAGTCAAATTAACAAGATATCAAAAAATTTTATGAGAAAAATGTGCTTGGACCCCAAGTATGAATTTTGAACCAGATTGAGAAATCAAAAATACACTTTTTATTTGTCTCTACCTTTACTGAGAAACATTATTTATTTTTACTTTATCTGAAAACAACTTTAATAACCTAAATCACTTGAGGTTGGGTTTAAACTAATCGAATATTTGTGGAATTAACATTTTGCGGGAGGTTAATTATGATATTCCGATAATTTATTTTTGTTATCTTGTCAATTTGGCCCATTTTTTGACACCACTAACAATTTTTTTTCAAATTCCTGCCAAATCTGAGGTCACTTGATATGAGTCGTGACGGATTTTTTAATTGTCAGACATGCAGAAACGGCTATGATGATATTATTCAAGTTATTCATTTATCTGCATTTCTCTCGTGTGTATAACCACTAAGAATGATAAATATGATTCAGGGAGTAATTTTTGATAGCGTCATTCTATCTAAAGAAGCAGCCGCTAAAACTTCAGTAAACAATGAATCAATGATTAACACACCTCTTTGGTGTAATATTCATAACTCTATCACAACTAGTGAGTAATTTGCTTTGTTGGTGTCATAGTTTTCTTTTGATATTGACTTTGATAATGAGAAAAGTTTTGTCATAAGGAAGGAAGCTGATTTGAACGTCAGCCAAGCATAATAATTCATTACATTAACATAATTTTACTACAATTGACTCGTCAAGAATCAGTACAGCCAATTGTGATGAGAAAAAACTTCAAATCGACCAATACCAAAGGGAATCCAAAGGAAATCAGAGCAGATCCAAATTAAAATATGATCAAAACTTCACTCTCTCAATATTAAATACCAACTGAGTAATAAAACAATGTCAATATTGATATAATGGAACACAATAAGGGATGATTCTCAGAGCTTCAAGAAATTTGTGTATATAGGAGGCCCAAAAACTTGAATGGACCTGTCGCAAATTATACTGGAATCTGACGATCAAACTAATTAATTGCTAATTATGACAGCTCCAGCCCTAGATCACTGGAAATACCATCGTCAATATTAGTTTCGTCGCTTAAAGCACGCTTTGTTGAAATGACAATCGAATGCGAGCGGGGCATGCTAATTAACTATGTCGTACCGAAACACATAGCCAACTTTGCTTGCACCCCCTCTCAAGATAATTATTCCTATTCCATTCTCCGGGAATCGCTCTCTGGAAATTCTAGTCCAGACTTTGTCGTCATGGAATGATTCCAGCGACCTCTGAACGCCCTCAACTGCCGTGGTGACCTTGAAAGGGGCCATGAGACTTTTACTTCAAGGAAGTATTGCGAGTAACAAGTGTTGAAATTTTTTTTTGATGTTCTGGTTCTCACGAAAAGGGATATCCTGTAATGTTCAGAGAACATCGTGAGAACCAAGGGAAAGAAGGTAGGAGTTGATGTTTTTCTTAAATTTCTGGAGATCGTATGCCTCGAGAAACACCTTCCTAGGCAATGAGTTCCAAAGTCTCGATGTTCGTTGGATGAACATGTCTTTGGAAAAGGACGTTCTGCATGTCTCTAAAGTGACCACGAAAGGGTGTGAAGACTGAACTTGACGGGTTTATCTCGAAGAGACTGCTAATGGAGGAACGATTGTTGATATTTCAGAAGAGCACCGCCCATGAAAATATCTATATATAAATGAATCGCAAACTTTTCTACTGTGTTCCAGAGAAGTGAGCGAGTTTGTAAGAGAGGCATTACCGACAAGAAGAATTGCCCTTTTTTGGACATAATCCAATAGTTTCAGGATATGATTAGGTGCTGCACTCCAAATATGAAAACAGTATTCCAGGACAGGTCTGATCTGTGCCTTATAGGTCATAAGCAGCTGACTGGAAGTGAAATAGCTCTTGGCTCGAAACAGAAAACCAAGTTGTTGGGATGCACTTTTGGCAATGGACCTCACGTGATTTCCCCAAGAAAGGTTATTGCTGATAGTAACGCCAAGCATCGAGTTATGTTGGGTAAAGAGAGATTGGCTTTTCTAGAAAAAATATACATGCATGTGTTTTGTTTGCATTGAATTCTACCAGGTTATTAAATCCCCACTCGAGAATTCCATATTAATTTTGTTAACATTTCTTCCTCGTTCATTTCTGGTTTGACGGGCCGATATAGGAGCCCTGGAAGAGAAAGTGATATGGAGGGTACTATCATCCGCGAAGCTGTGTATAGGACATGAAGTTGCTTCCAACAAATCGTTGATGTGAAGTAGAAATAGTGTTGGTGCTAAAATTGATCCCTGTGGAACACCAGTATTTATGAGTAGAGTATCAGATGAAACTCCATTGACCACTACATGGAGATACTTGTTTGAGAGAAAACTAGCA
Source organism: Chrysomela aeneicollis (assembly GCA_029955515.1). Taxonomy (NCBI): domain Eukaryota; kingdom Metazoa; phylum Arthropoda; class Insecta; order Coleoptera; family Chrysomelidae; genus Chrysomela; species Chrysomela aeneicollis. Next base: position 652,865 of record JARUHQ010000021.1, on the reverse strand, counting down.
AGCAGAGAACATAGCTGAGGGGGCAAACCATAAGATGGAAGCTTGGCGAGGAGTCCCTGGTGCCAAACTCGATAAAATGCACTTTCTGATGAGTTTCGTACACTATTTTTCCTACGACCATGAAAACTTTCATTTCGCGGAATGTCCTCTGTCAGATATGTGATTTGAGTGTACCATATAATTTCAGGCAAATGAAGGATTCTTGCGCTTTTTTATAGCCCTCACCTCACCATAGGTTCACACCTTCCTTTTATTCATGCAACGCACATCCACTTCACATCTTCAGTCATACCGTCTACGGAAGTTTGCCCAACTAAATTCCATTATGGGGTCCTCTGGCTGAAACAAGTTTTCCCCTATCATCCCCCTGCGATGCTTTCGCTTTCATCGCCTTTGGCAGTCCCCTTTTGCTCCCCCTTAACCCCAAGCGGTCGTGTTAGACGATTCCAGGTGGGTTCGTCAAGAATGGGAGTCGCATGTGAAAAAGCAAAGATCGGTCACAACAATGTTGTCAGAGTGGAACAGTGTGGGGTGGTATGTGAACGGGATGACAACACTCCTCCCCAGAGGTTTGTTTTCTATATGGAAAAGATTGGGTTGTATCTGAAGACGGGTTGATCGCGGGAGGTTTCGAATATGGCATTCGAGGGAAAGCAAAGAGGTGGAGGATTGAAATTCTAACAGAAGATGTGAGTATTGTGGGAGATGCGATAAGAGAGCAAGAGCTATTCCGTCGATAGAGAGATATTCTGATATCCTCAGGAAGTTAATTCAGTTACTATGACTGTGTATGATATGTTTTAGTTGCACCAGAAAATGGTTTTTGGACTATCCAGAGCCATATTCACTCCTTATCAGGCGGTTCACAAATCAGTTGTGACGGTGATTTGATTCTTTGATTCACAACACAACCAATTGACATGTTAAAGAAATCATGGTTAATATGAAATGCTTGCGCAGCTTTCGCTTCTGTGGGTTTCCCAATGTTTCTGAATATAACACGATCAGTATTCGCAACCAAATGTTCTGCAGTTTCAGCAGCAAGTTATTGCAGTAAAGTGCTCCCTGGTTTGTCCATCTTTTTGAGGTGATACACAAATCAGTTGTGACGGTGATTTGATTCTTTGATTCACAACACAACCAAATGACATGTTAAAGATATCATGGTTAATATGAAATGCTTGCGCAGCTTTCGCTTCTGTGGGTTTCCCAATGTTTCTGAATATAACACGATCAGTATTCGCAACCAAATGTTCTGCAGTTTCAGCAGCAAGTTATTGCAGTAAAGTGCTCCCTGGTTTGTCCATCTTTTTGAGGTGATACACAAATCAGTTGTGACGGTGATTTGATTCTTTGATTCACAACACAACCAAATGACATGTTAAAGATATCATGGTTAATATGAAATGCTTGCGCAGCTTTCGCTTCTGTGGGTTTCCCAATGTTTCTGAATATAACACGATCAGTATTCGCAACCAAATGTTCTGCAGTTTCAGCAGCAAGTTATTGCAGAATAGTGCTCCCTGGTTTGTCCATCTTTTTGAGGTGATACACAAATCAGTTGTGACGGTGATTTGATTCTTTGATTCACAACACAACCAATTGACATGTTAAAGAAATCATGGTTAATATGAAATGCTTGCGCAGCTTTCGCTTCTGTGGGTTTCCCAATGTTTCTGAATATAACACGATCAGTATTCGCAACCAAATGTTCTGCAGTTTCAGCAGCAAGTTATTGCAGTAAAGTGCTCCCTGGTTTGTCCATCTTTTTGAGGTGATACACAAATCAGTTGTGACGGTGATTTGATTCTTTGATTCACAACACAACCAAATGACATGTTAAAGATATCATGGTTAATATGAAATGCTTGCGCAGCTTTCGCTTCTGTGGGTTTCCCAATGTTTCTGAATATAACACGATCAGTATTCGCAACCAAATGTTCTGCAGTTTCAGCAGCAAGTTATTGCAGTATAGTGCTCCCTGGTTTGTCCATCTTTTTGAGGTGATACACAAATCAGTTGTGACGGTGATTTGATTCTTTGATTCACAACACAACCAAATGACATGTTAAAGAAATCATGGTTAATATGAAATGCTTGCGCAGCTTTCGCTTCTGTGGGTTTCCCAATGTTTCTGAATATAACACGATCAGTATTCGCAACCAAATGTTCTGCAGTTTCAGCAGCAAGTTATTGCAGTATAGTGCTCCCTGGTTTGTCCATCTTTTTGAGGTGATACACAAATCAGTTGTGACGGTGATTTGATTCTTTGATTCACAACACAACCAAATGACATGTTAAAGATATCATGGTTAATATGAAATGCTTGCGCAGCTTTCGCTTCTGTGGGTTTCCCAATGTTTCTGAATATAACACGATCAGTATTCGCAACCAAATGTTCTGCAGTTTCAGCAGCAAGTTATTGCAGTATAGTGCTCCCTGGTTTGTCCATCTTTTTGAGGTGATACACAAATCAGTTGTGACGGTGATTTGATTCTTTGATTCACAACACAACCAAATGACATGTTAAAGATATCATGGTTAATATGAAATGCTTGCGCAGCTTTCGCTTCTGTGGGTTTCCCAATGTTTCTGAATATAACACGATCAGTATTCGCAACCAAATGTTCTGCAGTTTCAGCAGCAAGTTATTGCAGTATAGTGCTCCCTGGTTTGTCCATCTTTTTGAGGTGATACACAAATCAGTTGTGACGGTGATTTGATTCTTTGATTCACAACACAACCAAATGACATGTTAAAGAAATCATGGTTAATATGAAATGCTTGCGCAGCTTTCGCTTCTGTGGGTTTCCCAATGTTTCTGAATATAACACGATCAGTATTCGCAACCAAATGTTCTGCAGTTTCAGCAGCAAGTTATTGCAGTATAGTGCTCCCTGGTTTGTCCATCTTTTTGAGGTGATACACAAATCAGTTGTGACGGTGATTTGATTCTTTGATTCACAACACAACCAAATGACATGTTAAAGATATCATGGTTAATATGAAATGCTTGCGCAGCTTTCGCTTCTGTGGGTTTCCCAATGTTTCTGAATATAACACGATCAGTATTCGCAACCAAATGTTCTGCAGTTTTAGCAGCAAGTTATTGCAGTAAAGTGCTCCCTGGTTTGTCCATCTTTTTGAGGTGATACATCAGAGGGCATTGTCCAATGTTACCAGGTTCAAGTCTTTTTTGTCCAAATCGAGAAGCTGTTTAGCTCTCCTTGGTGATAGGTTGACTAGCCTTTTCGCTTGTCTTTGTCCTGTCCATGGAGATTGCATAATAAATATTTCCAGCGGGAAAATTACGTTAGCGTATGACACCCCGTATATAATATGTTCCCGCTCTGTGGGACGTCGATTTCGAGTACATTACATATTCTGAATATAAATGGAAGGCCATGAATAACGTTAATATCATGGTGTATGCTTTTATATGGCCCATCAGGTAGTAACATTAGATTTGAATACAATGAAAAAACTGTCGAGGAACAGTATTGATAACATTCGGGGCGTTTTGGTAATAACTGCCACAACAAAAGTCATTTTTTTTGTTGGGTAATGAATACAAAAGTGTGGTTGATGCGTATAGGGCCTTTCGATTCCAACTGTTTCATTGATCATATAAAAGACATAATCATTAGGTTCGACTACCATTCAGTTGATGGACACGAATTCAAAAGTATATGTTTTTGATATACAGGGTGTGACATGAAAATATTACTGTCCTTTGGACACATTCGAGGATCGTTTTCTTTCGGTTTTTTTATTTATCTCCAGTATTCTATTGCTCGGTCAGTTAAGTTAGCGTTCTGATACTCTGCAAACTTCATTTGCACCCAAAGGCTGATTACAGAAAATCATTTTCGATTATACAGGGAATACCGAAAAAATGTGACATCATGATGATATAGCGAAGGTGACTCGTAACATTAATAAAAAACATGCACTTGATATCACTCACCACTTTCAAAATCTTGAAAGGTCGAGAATTCTTACCTAAAACAAAAAATAAAAATTAGATGCTTATCAATCAAAAGTGAAGGAAAATTCTTCACATAGATAAACATGATGTTGACATGTATTTTTTTTAGGGCTGCAGTTAATCACTTATGAAACTTCTAACTAACAAAACTACAAGATTTTGCTTTCGTGTACTGTTGAGTTTTTGTGATTTATGGCAAAAAACTTCAATTGAGAATGAATCGGATGCTCACTTATAATACCACTAGAGCATCAATTATTATTGGAATTATTTTCTACAACACGAATATTTTGATATTCTACAAAATATTCGTGTTGGAGAAAAAATTTACAGTTTTTAATTTCACACCGAAATATTATTGGAGTCTGTGCATTGAAGGGAAGGTTCGACCTCGTTTCTCATTGGTCTAGACGCCAGGCAAGCATACAAGTGGTTAGTTGACCGTACGGCTGTGTATAAACAGCAAAATAAAATTCAAAAAAACGAACTGTTTCGGCTTATTTATCCTGATCAGTGTCACTAGGGACTATAGGTCAATTGATACTGATCTATATCAAAATCATCTAATATATCTAGCCCAATATTGAAATCAGGTACGATAGAAAGGACGTCAAAAGTTCTAAGGTTCTAAGATCGAACAGATGATTTATAAAAAAATCAGGTGTTTTCAGGATGCAATACTTGACGAATGATTATTGCCACCAAATTAGATGATTCATACACCACCTCGATTCCATCGTGATATGACACGGTGTAACTTGGTGTTAATTTTAGATAGTAGGTGTTTTTTATGCGCTAACGTCAATGGTGGCACCATTGAGAATATTAAATTTCAACCATTTGGTGTTTCTTTGGATTTTATATCGGAATTAGCACCACACAACACTCAATTGTGAAATGTATAATAATTGGAAGGACACAACTTTGATATTCAGGTGTTGTATTCGTCTGAGTTTGTTCTGAAATCCATTTGATTGGAATCAAACCCAAGTTTTTTTTACTGTGTACTGAAATAAAAAACCTCTCGGTTTTCACGCGCTCTACATTCACTGGGGTGGAAAATTTTCCAGGTACCAGACAATTTTCTTTTCCTGCCCCTCCACGTACTATCATCCCTGAGTGAAAACTGCACTCGACCCACTTTGGCTGAAAGTTTGATGAACTTCTCACAGCAATTCCGGCGTGGTTAAACGAAAACCGATTACTTTTCCCAACGCAATAAGTTCTCCAAAGTCGAAACAGTGAAACTTTCCATCCCGTATTAGCATCCACCCTTTTTTCAACAGGCAAACGTTCAGAGACAAGTTATGACGCCGAGGGGTTGGTTTGCGTTTGCCTCATATTCGGGGTGTGCTTTGCGTAATCTGACAAAGGTAATTTTGCATCGGAACTGGATTTCCGATGGGTCGAGCAAACTTTTTTATTGAACATCGGTCGAAAATTCTACCCCGGAAAGTTTTGGGGTTGTTCGAACATTGGGAAGATCAACGGAATGAGTAAGTTGAGGATTATCTCGACTAATATAAGATCAGAAAGTATTTTCGTTATCGAGGAAGATAACACCACAAATTGGAGAGTGGAATCGAAAATATGGGTCAGATAGGTACATAATAATAAAAGTTCAATATATTTGAAGTTGGTTAAAACTTGGGTCTACTAGAAGTGAGCTGGAAGTTTGGTCCATTAGAAGTAAACTGAAAGTCAGGTCGATTTTAAGACAATTGAATGTGGAAGAAAGGTCGATTAGAATCGAGCTAGAAGAAGTGAATGATTTTCTGAATGGCTTGTGTGGATATAAGTGTGTTCCAAATTAGTTTATCCACTGAAAATAACAGATTTCAGGTTGTCTTTACTATTTTTAGAGAAAAAAGTCAAAATAATGCTAGTTTTTCGTAATTTCGCATTGAATAGTAAATAAACTTTTTATGTTTCACCTTGTATACTGCAAGATACTCGAAACATGAGAACGCCTCCTGAAATTTTCAGTTCATAAGCAATATCGATCGATTTTTCGGGAAAGCCGAGAAATCCCGTTCCCTCTAAAACACCCGTTGACCTTTTGTGAATACCGAAAAAAGAGTAGAAGAAGAAAAAAAAAAACTACTTCTCGGTCTGACGACCTCCATCAATATGCACTCGTCGTCTGTTCGTCTACGAGTTTCTAGCTTGAAGAGCAAAAAACACGTGAACTCGCGAACCTCGTTAGTCGCACAACTTTAATTATCAGATTTTCGCTACGCCTAGCCCGAATTTTACCAAAGGCGGCACGTTGAAATTTTCCTCAAAAACATTCTTACTATTTTACCTGCCCGAATCTTAGGTCAAGCACCTCGACCTATCAGATCTTTTGTGCATAACCCTTAATCTATTCGAGGCCCAGAATTCCGATACTTCGTGCAAAGTTCATTAGTTTCCTGGAAGCTAAGTTCCTGACATTGGAGGGCTTTGAGGAAGCCCCTTCCAGGAACTTGAACCTCTTGCAGAAAAGCGCTAGGCATTCGCAAAGCAAATGTTCTGCAGTTTCAGCAAAGTTCTCGCAGTACTATCACTCTCTGTTTTACCCATCTTTTTGAGGTGATACCTCAGAGGGCATTGTCCAGTGAGGAGTTCCGTTACCAGTTTCAAGTCCTTTTTGTTCAACTCGAGAAGCTGTTTAGCTTTCCTTGTCGAAAGGCTCACTAGCCTTTTCGCTTGTCTTTGTCCTGGCACTTTATTCCAGTGAGATTTCATTTCATCTGCTTCCCAGCGTAGGAACTCTTCTCTCAAGTGGGCCTTGGAGAGTCCACAGAAGGGTTCTTGTGGGCCAAGGAATTGTGCGTTTGCACCTTCTTCAGCTAGGCAACCTGCTCCCTCTCCTCTGAACTAGCACCTACATAAAATTGACCTGTTTGTTTGCAGCCAGTTGACCCAGGGATTGTTTGCAGTCCCAAGATAGCTCAGACTCCTAATTCCCAATCTTATGAGATACATACAAGATAGATGGACAATGAACTTATTAATTTCCTGAATATATGTGGACATTGACATTGATTCAAATGGTTTACAAACAGCTTATCATGGTATTGTGTAGCTAGAAAAACAAAACAAGAGACACCTATTCAATGTACTTTCTGGAAATGTATAGCCAGAATAAGCCAACAGAAGTCAGAGGTGCAAGGCAAAGAAAGATCGATACTTTGAACAAAGACGTGGCTAGAATTCCCAAATGGAGATCTGACAACAAAGTAGTTTGATGCAATGCAACCAAAACTTTTCAAAAATAATCTAGGTAGGATGTGAGGTTTATTGCAAAAACTGCTTCCCCCTTCTGTGCTGAGAGCTTATGGCTTCATGTTCGAAAGGTGAAAAGAAAACATTTTTTGTTCGGCCACCACTGTACGTATCTGAACCCTTTTTGTTATTTTTGTTTTGCAGGTTTATTCCTTATAGTCATTCGCGGAGGTAAAAGGTAAAATAAATTAGTCGGGGATATATAACGTTGGTTTGGAAATGAAAAGCGTCTGTCTGGAGAGAAAGATTTATGAGCAAATTAGGAAAAGGAAGAAGTAATTTCTTTTTTCGCACGAACCGAATGAAAAAAACCATGTCAAAAGGAGAAACGGGCGATGAAGAACTATCAAGTGTGACGGTATTTCCGAAATAATTACATCAACCAAGCACGGCTAGCAGAAGTTTTTCAGAGCCTGAACTTTAGTACAGATAGGCAACAAAGTGATATCTACTTAGTTACCCAGGTCATTATGGCTTGAGAATTATCCGATGAGAAAAAATAGTAATGGAAAGATTCTCAGCAAAAAATCATTCCAGTCACTGAGGCGATAAAAGCATAAAAATATAAACAAACCCCTCTTTTCTGTGATCTATATTTTTGTGGAAAACACCAGATCGGGTCAACCGAACAATAATTCAGGAACGTTTGAGCCTGCACAAAGGATCTTGCACACGGGTGCATATCTCTCGAATAAATCTCCCTTCTCGAATGTTAAGGAAGAATTATTACGGGAAATGTCCAATAATATCTGAGTAGTTCACTTGAAAGATTTATGCATGTAGGAGCATGTTTTCCGTGGAAACGAACTGGTTCGACCCGATGGGTTTTTTTTTTCGTTTTCCATTCGACTTCACGATGCAACGGGTGGGACGTACGATAAAGTCTGAACTTTACAGCGAGAGCATTGGAGAAACGGGACCATCGGGGATAATCCCTATGCAACTCTGAACTATACGGGGTGCCCGCGGTTTTCCAGCTCAACCAAAAGCATGTCTTTTCTCTGGAAAAGCCGATCTCACTGTACCCAACATAATTCAGTCAGGAGTAACCATACCATTAAGTCATCCATTTCGATTCTTGGCGTTACTATCAGCAGTAACCTTTCTTGGGAAAATCACGTGAGGTCCATTGCCAAAAATACATTCCAAAAACTTGGATTTCTGTTTCGAGCCAAGAGCTATTTCACTCCCAGTCAGCTGCTTATGATCTATAAGGCACAGATCCGACCTGGCCTGGAATACTGTTTCCATATTTGGAGTGCGGCATCTAAACATATCCTGAAACTATTATGGATTCTGTCCAAAAAAGGGCAATTCTTCTCGTCGGTGATGCCTCGCTTGCAAACTCGCTTACTCTTCTGGGGAACACCGTAGAAAAGTTGGCTATTTATCTCTATTTCATAGATATTTTCACGAGCGATGCTCTTCTGAAATATCAACAATCGTTCCTCCATTAGCAGTCTCTTCGAGATTAACCCGTCAAGTTCAGTCTTCGCACCCCTTCGTGGTCACTTCAGAGACCTGCAGAACGTCCCTTTCCAAAGACTTGTTCATCCAACGAACATCGAGACTTTGGAACTCATTGCCTAGGGAGGTGTTCACCGAGGCATACGATCTCCAGAAATTTAAGAAGAACACCAACTCCTACCTTCTTTCCCTTATTGGTTCTCACGATGTTCTCTGAACATTACAGGATAACCCTTTTCGTGAGAACCAGAACATAAGAAAAATAAAGTATATTTTTTCTTGTCTAAACGGCGTTCGTAGAAAAAATCTTGTGTGTATTTCGAACGCAAATTGTCTTGTCGCTCTCTAGAGATCAACTGTCTTTATCGAGTGGCAATTTATAACTTTGTGCTCTAAACACATAAATTGCAATCGGAACATGTGTATTTTCACTAGTAGCAAAATTATCCACAACAAAAACTGTCGGAGACTCATTCGAGTGCAGGCGGGTATAACCTAATTGTTACCACTCCGGTTGATATTATGGCAAATGTTCAACCCGAAACGACTCATCCTGAGAGCTACATAATTCCATATGGCATACGGAATAACGAGATTAAAAAAAACAGAGTATAATATTCATTTTCATGAAAAATTTAATGAGAGAACGGTTGAGCAGGGGTTATTTGGGAGTTGAGACAGGCAGAACTTGTAGCTGCTGAAATAAAACCGAGTAACTGTGAAACGTGACATGAAGCAACCTCAATATGTGCATAATAGCTTTTAATTTGATGAAAATATTATGGAAGCACAAGAGAAGAAGGTAATCGCTATTGCTGTTGACAGGGTTATTTTCTGATCCCCTTCTGAGAGAAGGAACAAAGTCAGATACTCTATCGTTACTTGATCAACAAATTCTTAGTGAATGGTGAATGATTATGATTTTTTTAATGAAATCATTGCTCTACAAACGAGATATTCACAAACAATATCTCTAGAGCTTCAATTATTACTGGATATTTTTTCGACAACACGAATTTTCTACAAAATATTCGTGTTGGAGAAAAAATTGACAGTTTTCAATTGAAGCTAGAGCGGTTTTCGATAAGGACTAGACTCCAGGCAAGCATACAAGTGGTTAGTTGACCGTACGACTGTGTACAAACAGTAAAATAAAATACAACTTTGATGATATTGACTGTTCAAGTCTTATTTCTTTTATATTCACAGATGAGTTCCGTTAATCAAGATGATTAACACTTGACAGTTTTCAAAGTCAGCCGCTACCAGCCCACTAGCCACCAAATCCGTATCGGTTATTTTGAAATATTATCGCGAATTGTGAATTGTGAATGACATTCACTCTATAAACGTCAGAAAATGTCAGTGCTCCTGTTCCATAGATCTTATTGCTTACGCTGGATCCAGTATCCCGGTTATTTGTTTTTTAGGTCCGGGGGGATTGAAAGTACTAAGCCATTGATTGGTCGTTTCAGTTGTTGACCATACAAATGTGTTGTCCCACGTGATCATAGTACCTACTTTCTTGCAGACCCATCTAGACCAAAAAACTACTACAGGATGCCGGATCTAGCGTAAGCAATAAGATATATGTCCTTTTCAAAAGGAAGAGAAAAAATATCCGGAAATCGTTCTAGTTGCTATGGTAACGATACATAATATAGGCTTTCAATTGGTCCATAATTTTAGGTGTGAAATGTTCACCAAAAACCGAAAGATGAAGCGTTTGCATTTCTCAGAAGTAAAACTGACGAATCGCCTATAATGAAATCAACCAAAGTAGACGGCTTCACTTTCCCATTTTTCACATAAATCCCCATAGTATATCCGATGCAATCCCGAACTTGGCACGAGCCGTTTGCTTTTTTGCGCTTCATTTGCTTCCACAGTCCCAGACCAGCAAGTTCAGCTCCACCAAAGCCTGCTAGATGGATGCGTTTGACGGTAATTGAAAATCTCGAATGTGGCATTCTTGGAGGTAAGTACTGCGGAGACAAATCCGGTTTGTAGATTGGAAAAATTGGCGAGAAATTGTCTGCGATTCCTCGTATTCTCTCAGAGTTTTTTTTCTTAACGAGATCAGATGGCTGGAGCGACTTTTTGAATCTGCTTTGTCTCATTTGGAATGTTTGCTTTGTAGATCAGGCCGACGTGATGTTTACGTAGGAAAAAATGCACCAGAGATCAAACCAGGCATTTCAGGTTAGAATCTTGGAATATTCAAGGGTCTAAGTCCCTCAAAAATGAGGAAGTCAGAAATTTTTTCATTAATCCTAATGATAAAGGCATGTATGAGGGCATATACAACTTTTGGTTCTATAATGAAGTCATTATGAAACGCAAATGCGTATCGAAATAGCAGCTGTTTCTAGACGCATTTTTTATCATTCGAAGGTTGGTACCATCGAACTGTCAAATGAATGTCAGAAGAGTTAGGCCCAGCTTACTCCTGAGCGATTTTGGATATCGATATTATATCAATTTTTTTCAATAAAAGACACTTGTTTCCTTCCAAACAACGCGTGCGACAAAATAGTGTCAACTTGTATCATAATATACTATTTCAGTTTAGAAGCATTGTAAGAACTATTCATCTGATTTTCAGGGCATTTCAAAACAACAATACCACTAAACTTGACAAATTTTTCTTAGTCGTTTCTTTTTAGCTCTCAAGTTCACTATGTTGCTGATGTCTTGTCCTTCTCCTTTTTCTCCCAAATAAATCCATGGTTCTGTAATAAGTTTCATTGAATTTTTGTTCTCGCGAAACGCATTTCCTAAAATTATTTTGTTCACAATTGGAAATAACCATTTTCGTCAAAGACAAGAGGCATATGTTAGTTATGACTATGCGATAGTGAAAAAGTTCAAAATTGTACCATTCTAGATTTTGACTTAGCATTGAATTTCTTTCAAACGACACGGCACTCGGCTTGTTTCACCCAGAAATGGCACAAAGACGAGTTATTAATTTTTTTCTGATTTTGGTTTGTTTCAATTCAAAATATGTGTTGGGGATTTTTAGAATCTAGATGGGTATGTTTATTTTTTGTGAAGATTCAAAATGTTTTATGATTCGATCTTTGTTGTAATTGGTGTGAAAGGAAGTTTTCTACATCAGATCAGATAACTTTTTTCCTGATACGTTAACTTTTCACTTTTCAGGAAGATGACATCATCAGAAATGAGGATGGGGCGTTATAATGAGAGCAAACCGATTCATACTATTCCAATATTTTCTAATTTTCTTTCCTATATATCGGATCGTCAAGTTTGCGGAAGCGTGAAATCGCATTTTTATAGCGAATAATAAAAAAAAGCGAAACAAAACGATAGATTGACTCGATCGCATTCCATTTGGACTAATGGACGTTGCAAGTGATTGGATTTTTCTACGAGTATTCGTAAATCCGGCTAAGTAGTCATTTCAAAATGGCCGTTATTGAATCTGACGGGAAATAATGCTGCTGCATTTGGTTTGCCTGATAAGCAAGTTACAGCAATCAGAATAAATTATCCCTATACATGGTCGGATATATACAGTGTTTCAGTTGCAATTTTCAAATGAAAAATACGACGAAATAGTCAGAGTGAGTACAACTCTGCTTATTAGAAACAGAAAACAAAAAACACACAGAAGGGACTCTTGAAAATAATGCTGTCATTGAATGTTGACTCTGAGGATGAAAAAGTAAACGTAAAAAATATTTTCGAAAATAAGTAGAACTAGGTTTGTTCCATAATCATAAATCTCGCCCGCCATCTTGAAGCCGGCGCCATTATGACCGGAACTATATGAACCTTCCGAATTTCAAACCAATCGGACGATCAGAAGTGGGTTGAATTCCACTCGCAATATTTTATATATTTATATAATTACATTTTCAATTCTGAGTCTGACTAAAACCTCTGACCAAAATGTGAAGTTTCTTCCAAATCAGACGCACCATTCCATCAAACCGAAGTTATTAGCGGCAAACAGGTTGGTAAATGCTGTAATTCATCCGGCGTCTCCAATATTGACTCTATCCGAGTTCAAACATTGTGCGACAACTTTGGAAAGCACTCACAGAACACTTATATAACTGGGCAAACACAGATTATACCATTCCAAATTGGTTGAAGTATTTATATTTATTCGGTACACTCATACCTGAAGAAGTTTGTCAGGCATTAAACCGAAGGCAAATATTTGAGGGACCTCTGAAGAAGGCCTCGTCGCTTCCGTTCGTTTGTTTGAAAGCGCTAGATGGTCCACCTTATTTGAATCCGAGGAAATATACCGCGATAATAAATCCAGATAAATGAGGCCCGGTAAAAAATAAGGCCCGGTCAGAAATAAGGCCCTACCAAAACAAGTCCCGGTCAGAAATAAGGCCCGGTCAGAAATAAGGCCCACTCTCCAGATATTCTCGGTTTTCAAACGAAAAAATAGCGGTGCTCACGTTCAAATCGACAATCGATTGCTAATCTGATCAACGCGCCTGGTTCTACTGAAAACTCCGCAGTAGTTTCTGGAGGATTTGTCGGGGGTATATGGGGACCGGAAAAATTCGAGGCACGTATGTTGTACACTCCGAGTCGATATACCTGTGATAAATATCCGCTGTTGAAATTCTTGCCAGGGTCGTTGAGGACTGAATAATAGGGCACTTAATATTGGCAAATTCGATTCGAGTTGAGTCGGTTCGAAGAATGGCCTGCTGATATTACCGTGGCCGATGATGATGATTCTATTCATCATTCTCGGTTATTTTCGATTCGAGAGAGGAATTTTGAGCGTTTGTCTCGATATCGTTTAATTTCCGAAGAAACACTGTGTTGTTAACAAGAAAATTTCACACCTATCATTTTGGACCAATAAAACGCCTATATTTCATATCGTTACGATAGCAACTAGAACGATTTCGAAAATTTTTCTCTCTTTCTTTCGTCCTACGATTATTGAAATGTACACACATAAAAACAAATTCTCAAATGAAAACGATATATTTGTTCAACGTCCAATTCTTGTATTGAAAAAGCGCATTCTTCTTCTGAAATTATTTATTTGAAATGAATTTATTGAATATGTCAATTGTAGAACATTATTTCACTGGAATATTCATTTGGTATAACAAAATGTTCTCAATTCAAGAAATTCAAAGTATCCAGGAAAAATAATTAAGTTCTTGAAAAATATATCACGGAATGTCTTCTTTCAAAATAACATTCAACATTTAATCTCTGAATAAGTAAATCTCTGAGAAAGTTTCTTTGGATTGACCATAACATTTTCTTGAATATAATTGCGATCCCTTCGAGCCGAGAATGTTGCCAAACGGTGTAAGTGTGTTGTTTCGGTGCATCCATCATTCATTGTTCAACCAGTTTAACCTATTTTATTGGCATAGAAATATTGCCTTACCATGAAAAAAAAACTGGGGTCTTAGGAGATATCTGAGGATATAATTACCACTTTTAGGGGTAAGTTACATGCCTATATCTTATAGACATTCATTCTTGGGTAGGTATTATTGTGTATCCAATCAATTAACGTAGCTATATCATCTCGAAAACTGATAATTCGTGAAAAACTTGAATAACCAGGATCGGCATAGTGAGTGAAAATTGAGGTTAGGTACCTAAGTGCGGATGAACGTTTAAATTTGTCCAAACACTGATTGAACAGTGGAAAAGAGCTTCTTGAACTTGTAGACATCTTAGGTATTTTGATACTGCATATTATACCTAACATATTTTCACATTTTTTTACCAAATTTCGATCCAAGGAAAATGAATTCAGTAGTAAGAATGTGAACCCAGATTTGAAGAAATATAATAACCATGCATTGTGCTGAGTCAGATTATCCCTCACATTGTACCTACATGGAGTTGTGAATGATATATTTTATATTTTTCAGTAGTTTGAAACCAGAGGAATACAACTTTATTGCGAGGTAAACTGGTGGACAAGTTCAGAAATAATCTCTACGAATAGGGGGAAAGGTTGTCAAGAAGAAGGTCTGCAAGTGATGATGTGATTGATGAGAGCCCCAATAAGAGAACGGAAGTTGAGGATGATTCTCATTTCAAGAAATCGATATAATTCCTCTAATTTGATAAAATTCTTGATACAAAACAATCTACAGCTAAAACTGAAAATCTGATTCTTTTTGTTCAAGAAAAATGCGAGTCATTGAGAGATTATGATTGTCTTGATTTGAATATATTGTGTTATCAATCTGAAATATTGTATTATTCTCACGAAGAACTCCATTCATTCACGATTCAAGAAATCTATAACATTGGTATGAGTATGTATTTAGTTGGAAACATAATAGTCTTGAATTGAGCAGACATTTATTCCAGTATATATAAACAAGCCATACTCTTGAATCAAAGCATATCAAATCAAATCAAGTAATTCTTTTTATGTGTGTACATCTCGATTAACTAAAACAGTGAATCTCGTCGAAGCTATATTTTATTTTACTGTTTATACACACCCGTGCGGTCAACTAACCTTTTGTATGCTTGCCTGGCATCTAGACCAATGAGAAACCAGTTCGAACCTTTTCTATCTCTTCAGCGCACAGACTTCAATAATATTTTGGTGTGAAATTTTCTAATCGAATACATCGATATGTGAAAATTTAGCCAAATAATTGAGTGAATAATAAAGTTGGAGGAAAATTTATAATAAAAAATATCGGCTGAGTCATATAATGAATAATATAGGGTGAGTCACGAGCAACGGGACGGGATACAGAGTGCTTTAAAAAAGTGTAGTTTATCAAAGTTTCATATTTTTCTACGGATAACCCTGTATTTTATTACAGTTCTGAATTCTACATGAGGAATAATATAGACAACCTCCAGAATTTCCTATGCCTATTGAATAAATGTTCCTCATCGAACAAAATAGCTGTCATTACATGGTGGTCCAAGTTTGACACTTTTGATAGGAATCACAAGCCATAGCTTCGTATAACATGTGGAAATTGGTGTTTCCTATCAATAGTGTTCAATTTGGACCATATTGTATATTTGATAATATCATAACAAAATGCATTATAACTGAACGTCTTTTATTCGAATCTTTTTGCTTTTTCTACCGGCAGAAATATCGATTATAAGGGGAGGGTAATTAATAATGAATCACCCTGTATAGGTGTCTGACTAGAAGAGTTGATTGTTCAAGTATCCTTCGTAGACAGAAAATAATTACCTGAAAACATAGGTACAAACACGTCTCAATGAATCTGAGAAAAAGATAAAAGTCATGCATCAATTTTTTTTTGTCGCGAAAGCCTTTATTCCAAATACAATAAAGCACAAATTAACCGCCTTCAATGAAAAGGCAGCAGCAGGGCTGTCTAAGCACAATAAATTCCCGACACTCCGTGTTCCTTCTATAAAACGCAAGTAAGCTTTCGAAGAATAGCTGAGGATAAATTTATTATTTCTTAATAGATAAGTCGGGTATATCAGTGAAACTGCTGTTGTTGCAGAAAATAAACGGAACAGCAATAAAAAACATCAGACCCGGAATTCTCTTTCACAACTGTTTCCCATGAATATAAATGAATAAGATACCGGGTACTGGGTGATAATATAAAGCGGAATTTAATTGAATGGCACAGCATTTGATAACATGACACCTAAAACAATCAAGAACTCAGGAGACACTATAAATTGTGTTAGCTGAGCTAATTTTTTCACTGTCTGGACTTCACAACTTTTTTCAGTTTAATACATCTATGGGTCATATAATAACGTACAATTCTTGAATGTACAATTATGTATATCCGATCGAGGGACATATTTTAACAAAATGGACATCCATGAGACGTACAATAAAGAACGTACAGAGGAAATCTAGGAATCGTATGATCTTTAATGTGAAAGAAATCATCAGAAATCATTTGTCTGGTTTTGTTTCTGTGTACCGTGAATAATCCAAGCAACATTGCTGAATCTGAACCATTCAGTGGAAGATGCTGATGTGTTCTGCATATTACTCAGTCGGTTAATCGTTGAACACTATGAATTATTAGCATGGATAACTTCGCCAGATAGCATACTTTATGAATAAAACATGCTTTCATGATTTACCATAACATCGAGCATTGACAAATTCCTACAGGGTGATCGTTCAGCATATCAGATGCATTTCATAAATTAATGTTTATGAGCGATATGTTCTTTGAAGCGGGTTTTATTTTTCGTTGTGTTTGTCCAATGTATTCCATATCGAAACTCGACTCAGATGGATCACCGTGTATGTTGTCATGTGGGGGTGGGCCGGACCTTCATCTAAATGTATTCAAGAACGGTATGTTTCGGTGCGGGAAAGCGGTGATTTCCGCACGCCGCATTGACGCGTGAAAGAACAGGAAATGGGCGGAAATTTACGATGTTTGCTAACGATATCTGACAAAAGTCATCGGATATCGAAGCTGATATTCCAGACAATGTTTCCTATAGTCGAAACAACGGATAAAGTTGCAATGCTTTTTTTTCGATGGCCCCTACAACGAAAAAAAAAATCGGTAGATTCTTTATACGTCGAATTATAGTGAATTAATATATTCATATATATTCCACGATTGAAACTTATCATTTTAGAGATCCTCCTACTTTTGAGTAGTTGCAATAGTTTATTACATAACAAGTGTAGAAATTACATAATTCCAACGAGTTTTGTATAATATTTTTTCGACCTAATATTACTGTCTATTTTCACATATCCTGAAACTATTGGATTCTATCCAAAAAAGGGCAATTCGTCTCGTCGGTGATGCCTCGCTTACAAACTCGCTCACTTCTCTGTGACACCGTAGAAAAATTGGCGATTTGTATCTATTTTATAGATATTTTCATGGGCGATGCTCTTCTGAAATATCAACAATCGTTTCTACATTAGCAATCCCTTTGAGATTAACCCGTTAAGTTCAGTCTTCACACCCCTTCGTGGTCACTTTAAAGACCTGCAGAACGTCCCTTTCCAAAGACTCGTTCATCCAACGAACATCGAGACTTTGGAACTCATTGCCTAGGGAGGTGTTCCCCGATCTCCAGAAATTTAAGAAGAACACCAACTCCTATCTCCTTTTCTTTGGTTCTCACGATGTTCTCCGAACATTGCAGGATATTCCTTTTCGTGAGAACCAGAACCTCCGATACCAGAACATAAAAAAAAAAACCTCTTCGACAATTCCAGATATGAATTACTTCGTTTGCACAAACAATTTCATTGATATTTGAGACCACATAACTTCACAAATTTCACGAATATGGAAGTGATTTCAATTTTCACCTCTAATCCGTTGTCGTCAGTAGGTAATCACACAACCAGTAATACAGCAGTGACATTAACCGAGATATATGAGTTGGTGCGTTATTTCAAATGGAACACACTTTATTTCAGAAAGAAAAATTGGAAGGAATTATATGTGTAACGACGTCTTCACGAATTCAAAAATTTCTATATGACAAGGTAGACAACGAAAAAAAAAAGGCCTTGCTAATACCATGAGGAATATTGAATAATATCCACATGTAGTCTATGCATTCGGTTCACTGAATGAATATTGAGTGCACATATATCTTTTTTCAAAAACAGTGAATTATGAGACATATTTTTTTCAACTTTTGAGTGAAGCTGAGGAAATTTTACAATCCTAGAATTTTTTGAATGTAGCTTGTCGGCAAGTTTGAACTTGGGGTACTTTAGAGAATCGATCAACAATTACAATTTGGCTAGAACCTTGTGAAAATGTAGCGAACTTTTGACATTAGTGAGTGAGTTGAATTAAAAATGTACTTGTCTGCTTGGTTTCATGATCTATTCAAGGTCAAGGAGGAAATCATGTAGGTCTTTACTGCAATAAACTGCTTTTTCAGAAATTACACCTGAATGAATTTTAACAATTCCTCGACAAATGTCAAAAGACGATCTCGAAGATTTCATCTAAGCTCATCAGCATAGACCCATCCAAGTCCAGTGGTTCCCAATTGTTCATATTTTTTTTTTTTCATGCAGCATACGCAGTTTTGAAGCATCCAGAATCGATCGATCTTAATGGCCTCGTGGCAATGACCAGAAAATGCAGTCTCGGACTCGCCCTGAATTATTGAACAGCCAGTATTGGAACAAGGCGCCATACCTAGGGCAGTTATGCTATTTGAATTATAACACGCGAGAGCGTGAGTTGGGAGCTGATGATCCTAGATAATGAAGTGCACGGAAGCTGCATCTCATCGAGGTCACATCTTAGATGAATGGATATCTTTGTGTCACAGTCAGATATAGCAAGAGTTTCCGATGTTCAGTCCAGTTACGATAGTCATGAGGAGAATACATTATCGGGAATCAATATTCACCTGAATATAATCCTGATATTATGATTATAGTTTTTCCTTGAATATACTGAAGGGTATTGAGGTGAATCAACATATTGTTCTCTTGTAAAACATAGGTGGAGTCAATCTTAAACAAATATTTGGTATATTCATCAGTATTCATTTGTCAAATACAGGAATACCATAAAAATACGAGATCTCAATAAATCTGTAGGTAACAGAATGTCTGAATATGAAAAATGATAGACAATCTTTGTGAAAATGCAGGCACTAGTGCATTTTTTGCGAGAAAAATCATCTCATTTCTTCACTGTAGTCAACACAAGTCATTGAAGATGACAACTTAGTTGTCGAAATACGTATTTGGTTTTTCTCAAATATTTTGTGGTTTTTGGGTTATATTTTCATTTGTTGTATGAATTTTTAAGCCACAGTCTCCAAATCTCTACTTTATCACTGTTCGTTTGCTCAAATTGCTGATGGCATTTCATTCTTTGTTGAATGTCAAAATCAAACAATTTTGCAATGAATTCAAATGATTGTAGATCTGAAATTTCTTCTAGAGAAGAGATTGATGACTTACCTAATGGCTTGCACGATGTTCCTACATGATCATTAGTTTTTTCTCTCGTGTAGTCAAAAGGAAAAAAGTAAACCGGTGACCATAGTTAATGCAAAATAGTTAAATACTCCAACTTCCGAAATAGCAAGAATTTTGAAAGACTAGGCGATGAACAAATGTGATAGTGAATAATTGAAGAGATTACACAGTCGGGACAATTTGAAACAGAACCACAAAGATAGCACAAGAAAGGTATTTTGAGGAATTCAATATGGAAATGAATCCATTTTCGATATTGACTTTGAAACTATTAAAAATACGATGAGAAATGAACTTCATAGTTTTCCAGAGAAACAAAAATTCAGTGCGGCTGCTTATAAGAAATTACAGAATACAGTGATAATTGATGCTTGTGACGATAATACGAGCAATAATACTTCACATCACTTGGTTGGAATAGGTATAAGGGAAAGGAAGGAGTCAACTGTCTATAATTTCCGAGAAGAACTGAATAATGATGGAAGTCAGTAAGGACGTCCAATGTTACCCCATATTTATAGAAATAAAGTTTTCACTCATTCTATTTCACGAAATTGTATCTCAAAATTGACAATAATTACACGTTTGTTCAACAATACATCAGTGTGTTGTTATTACGAAATTATCTTTGTGCATCCAATGATGATGCCTGAGTTTTCTATAGTATGAGAATGGGAAATATGTTTGCTCAGAACAAAGAGCTCTCATATCGTCAACAAAAATTATTCAATTCTGGTTACTATAACAGGTTAACGTACTCCGATCATACAATATGTTATATCCATAACTTTCCTGATATTGTCAATTAATGTGAAAACATCACCGACTCAGCGGATATATAGTCTTAAAATATAAGGAGTTGTAAAATTTTTATGGCATCGCTGCGAAATATAGCGGAATTTTTGGATCTGGACGGGTTTTATGTACCCACAATTTGTGTGAGTACCCACCCATACTCAAAATTGAATTTTTAAATAGACAATAACGATTTGAATTTCTCCCATAAAATCGATTATATGGGAAGTTTGGCGAAATAAATTCGATTTATTCGAGTGTTTTCAACGACGTCGACTGAAAATATCTTCTGATTCAGTGGCTTTTCGATAGGTGGGATGATTTATTTTATGGGTCCAACAACATTACGGTCTCATGTTCTGTTTTGAAGACGATATGAAATTTTCGTCCATCTCAACTCAATTGTACCTACCTACGGATTGATTGAAAATCGTTCGAAAAAAAATTCAAACCCCCAGTTCCCCCAACAACCCCCTTCCCCCCCCCCCACGTCTCCGTCTTGTACCACCCTATAAAACACGTCTCAGGGGGGTGGCACAGAGGTGATGACGTACCGGAAGCGAAGGATGACGGACATATGGGGGGTGTGGGGGGGGTTGCAAGAGGGGGATGATGCACCCCGAACGTCCGGATGCGATTTCCCGGGGGGATGATTGGCCGATGGGGGGAGGGGTAGATCGAAGAGTGCCAGGTTATTGGTATTTATTGATTATGATAATAAAGTATAATGCATTTTTTGTTCTGCTCAACTTTGTTATAATTTAAAAATTTTGGGAAATAAACAACTTGGATAACTGCAGAAATACTTTGAAATTTGAGACTGGTTATGTGTACTTAAAAATTTGAAATAAAAACAAAGTGGGCGGTTGGAGAAAAATTCAACCATTACTACACCAAAGTTAGTACAGGAGTGAATCCAGTCAGACAAAGCGAATAAAATTACAGAGAGATGTCGAAAGCGCAAAATTTAAAGGTTCAGTCATAGATATGGGCTGGCGCTAAAATATTTCAACTTTTTCTAGAACCTCCAGTCAAGATGGAATAAGAGGGAACACTTGTGCAACAGGAATAAGGAAATGATAATTAGTGACTTTTGGTTCGAACAATGCGACCTCATAACGTACCTATAAAACCATCAAATATAAAACATAAAGCAGATATACTGAGCCAGAACGGAGCATATAAAATTAAATGAACCGCTTCACGATCGACTTTAGTGCTGACGTTTTCCGCCAAAAGGATTTGCAGATGTGATTCCTGAGAGAGAACAACGCGAACTTTATTAAAAGCGATACGTCATTCTGGTCATGTGGCTGCTGTAAGTTTCTCGTTGTAAAGTTTTCACCGAATCCAACATCAAAAACTCAGCAATCTTTATGTCGTTGGTCAAAATTATTTATGTTGAACCAGTTCATGAAGATTGCTTTTCCGAAATCTTGAAAAAAAAAAACAAGTTGAATATGTGCTTCCTGGATTATGAGAAGCAGGGTTTTGGTTTCAGTTTCAGTTTCAGTTTCAGTTTATTCAGTTTCAGTTTATTCAAAAATAATAACATATTATACAATTATGTGGTACTAATGTGTTCGTTAGTTCATTTTTACAAGTATGCACCTAGGTGAGTTAACACCTGTGTGTGCAATAATACAAAATATATTGTGGGTTGAAGAAGAATTAACATAATTTAGTATTAATATGTGCAGACTACAATTAAAAAAAAGATATAAAATAAATGGTAATACTAACAATAAATAGAGATAAGAATTATGACATTGAATATATTAATATGATATCTAGTTGGTGTTAAAATTTTTAATGAAGTAAATTTTTCACAACATTCCATATATGAGTTCACTATTTATATGTATATAGTGCTTGCATTTATCAACAAAGTGTTTGTATTTAGTTATCACTTTGATCTCATTTGGTAGGAAGTTATAAATTTTCGGTGCAAGAGTTGTAACAAACCTTTGGTTTCCATCATATTTTCTAAATGGTATTACTATATGTTTGTTTGTGTTCTGTCTAGTTTGGTAGCAATGGTTCACAAAATCTTTGTTTGTAGATTTATAACAGAAGATGCAGTTACTAAGATAATATAAGCATCGGACATTCAAAATCGATTCATTATAGAGAGAATGTGTGGAATATAGTCGATTTTTGAATGATATTATTCTCAGTATATAATTTTGTACTACATTCAGTTGTGTTAATGCATTGTCATAGAGCCCTCCCCATACTATGATTCCATAATTTAGGAGTGATTCGACTAGGGACTTGTAGATTTGCAAAAGAAGTTTTTTTGTTAAGATTTTGCGTATTACATAAAATTTATGAATTAATCTTCTTATTTTATTAGTTAAGTCTTTGATATGATTTGTCCATTTTAGATTTTTGTCTAGAGTTATACCTAAATATTTTATGGAATTAGTCTCTTTTATTATGATATTATTTATTGTAATAGAATTGAACTTTGGTCTATTTGCATTTGTCATTGAAAAGGCAATATAGAATGTTTTATCAGAATTCAAAGTTAATTTATTTTTGTCAAGCCAACATTTTACCATGTGCAATCCATGAGGCACTTTATTTTTAACATTTTCCCAATTTTCACCTTTGAAGAGTAGAACTGTGTCATCTGCATAAGATATAGAGATACCATTTATGTTTAAATTTAGCAGTGAGTTGATGTAAGTTATAAAAAGAAGTGGACCAAGCACTGTTCCCTGTGGAATACCTATCTTAATTTCAAGGGGGTCACTTTTAACATTTCTGATTTTAGTTATTTGTTTTCTATTACTTAAATAATTCTCAAAAATTTCCAGTACCAAACCTCGGACACCATACTGCTCAAGTGTGTCAATAAGTTGTTTATGTGGTACGGTATCGAAAGCCTTTGCGAGATCTAAGAAAACAGCAATTGCTTTCTCATTGATGTCAAGACTTTTTTTTATATTATTTACGAGTTCAAATATAGCATCATTTGTACTAATATTTTTCATAAATCCAAATTGATTGGCGTTTAATACATTCACTGAAATAAGATAATCTAGTAACCTATTTTTGAGACATTTTTCAAATATTTTTGAGAAGGTAGTAATGACACTGATGGGTCGATAGTTACTTATATTAGTTTTAGAGTCCTTTTTATGCACTGGTGTTATAACAGATATTTTGAGTTGGGACGGTACTTTGCCTGTTAGAAAAATTTGGTTTATAATGTGAATTAAGGGATCTAAGATGAATTTGTGATATTTTTTTATCGTTTTAGATGATATATCATCCATGCCTGGCGCACTGTTTTTGTTAGAAACAGGTTTTAGTGTCATAGAATTCATTAACGAGGGGTATTCGATTTTGATATTAGTGGTGGGTTCCTTTATTTGTGTTGCCATGTTCAAACCAACATTCACATAATAATCATTGCAAAAATTTGCCATGTCAGTATCATTTTGGAATTGTTTTTCATTTTCATCTGAAATTATTATATTGTTTTTATTTTTTTTTTCATTCTCATTTGCTGCATCTGAGATTATTTCGTAAGTTTTCTTTATGTTGGTGATATTATCATTAATCTGGTTTGTATAATAATTGTTTTTTACATTAATTATAATTCTGTTGAGATTATTCCTGTATGTTTTATACTCTTGAAGTAAATTGAGATCATTTTTATTCTTTATCAACCGTCGCTTTAATATGTCCCTATGCTTGATAGACTCTATTATTCCTAGTGTAATCCAGGGTTTCAGTTTCTTATGTTTTTTATAGGAAAATTTTTGTGTGAAGGTACATTTATTTTTCAATGATATGATATTGCATTGAACTCCACTTCTTCTTCTATTATTCTAGTAGATTTTGGTGATTTATATTCCTGTGTGCTTGCTTCTTTATATTTGTTCCATTGTCTAGTCACCAAAAGAGTTGCGCTTCCTTCTGTGTTAACTCTGAAGGTGTTAAAGCGTCCAAACATAACTCTCCTTGTGAGGTCACTTTGAGACAGCAATGGATTCGAGAACATTATTCAATGTTATTCTTAACTTTGTGTTGACTGCGTTATTCTAATATTCAGCAATCTACTTCAGGGTTCGAAGTTTTGAGACTAAAGAAACAGGAAATTTAGCTTTCGATGAAAAATTCTAGTGGAGAGAAGTTCGGCAATCTCGAGCTTGAATATCAGAAGGGAATTGCTCGTGGTAGAATGATATAGAGGTGATTCGTGATTCTGGTTTAAGAAGGTCACATCTCGCCTCCTACGACATTTCCTATTCCAATTCAGATTTCGAATTCTCCAGCCGAGACAGTCTTTCCTACCTATTATGCCTTCCATTCCTGGATTGACCCGAATGCATAATCACGTGCCATCCAGAGCTTTTTCATTTTCCCACCTTTCCGCCTAAATCTGGCAGCGGTCTGTGAATAGTTGGCAGATGAGATTCACCTCGACAACGGATCCCATCCTCCGAACGTTTTCTTTCGCCTTATCAGTGCCATCAATCTCTCATTTTCTCTTCAATACTGCTCGGTATGTAAAGGCCATTGCTTTTCAGGTGTGAGATGGTTCTTCACTAAAAAATCATCAAGGAACGCTTTTTGGAGTCTCCGACTAGCTAGCGCGAGTTATGAACCTTTATATTTCCATTAAATTATTTCGCGAAATACATTTGCTTGCTGAGTTTTTCAGGATACTGCAATGGTTTGATTGAGTGATCCTTTCAATCAGACAATAGCTTTAATAATATTTCGAAAGAATTATATCACAGTATGACTTTGAATAGGGTGAATATCTATTCATTCAGGTAATTTAATATCATATTCAACTTATCACTAGCTGCATTGATTATTATTTTGTTGAATATTTTGTACTGTGAAAATTTTATTTGCCACCTCAACCTTATTGTTAAGCGATTCTTCGATATATCCTTCAGCAACGTTTGATGACTTCCATCCGCCATGCCTCTTTGAACTAGTTATGTCGGCACCAGAGTCAACCAAAATTGTTGCAGAAGACCGACGAAAGCAGTGACCAACCAGTGTATTCTGTCGGATTTACCAAGTTCAAATAAGTAGCAACTATTTTGGGCATTTTTCTAAATTGATGAATTCCTACCACTTGTCTACAACCCTTTCCGCTTTGATATTTGAAGAAAAATCGGTCACTGTTCATATTTTCTGGTCTTAACGAAACATACTTTCGATAAACATTCAAGTAGATCTGATTAATTACAAATGATCTTGGTTTGTTGGTTTTCGAATCAGGTATGCTGATTAAAAGCTTAGATTCTAGGTCTTCTATATCGTGTACAGTCATTCGGACTAACTCATCCATTCTACAGGCCCCAGAAATACCAAATATTACAGCCACCTGAAAAATAAATGAAGGTACAATCTAAATAGAAATTAAAACCTTGTAAATTACCTTAATCATTAAATTTTCTTTATTTGGAGCTTCCTGGATAAATTTTTCAATTTCTTCCTTCGTTAAAATCTTAGATTTCTTTGCCCTATAACCTTGAGCTTGCCGTTTCAATAAAGAACGAAGTTTTGAGTATGTAGATATATCTACATTGTGTTTAATTGCAAGGGTTGACTTCAGCATTGAATAATTGGCCCATAATGTTGAAGATTTCATCTTTAAATAAAGGTCTAGGAAGTATGCCATTACAACATTTTCTGAGAAAGAACTCGTATTTTTACTCATGCGATAATCCATAAAACGTCTGTATGCATTTTCGTACCTTTCCCTTGATTTCTTTGGCAATAATTCTAATGAAGCAGTATTCACTGCCTCAACCAGCTCTGGAGGAGTCCCAGGAATGGAAATTTCATCATCACTTATCATTTTACTTTCGAGAACACCAGCAATTAAATTTATAAGCGTCAAGTTTGACAATTCAACCTCAATACGTTTCCATAGTAGCCCAAGTAATTTTATTAGGAATTTCAAAGCACCATTTATTTGGGAATAAAATTATAGCGTTTTTTTAAAATCAATCAATATCTGTCGAATTTTAAACGATTTGCGGAAAAATAGTATGTTTACCTCGTAGGAAAAGCCATATTCCTGGACTCTGTGTTGGCTTGCGCCTCGACTTAGCAATCTTCACAGTCGCCCAGGAATGTTAAGCTTTTCCTACCCGGTAAACAATGTACTATTAATCGATACATTTTGAATATGAGTATTTGACAAGTTTTGGCTTTTTGATGAGACTTCTAGATTGAATTGAGCAATGATCTTGATCTGAAAGTTCATTTTCGATATATCTATCACCCAACTCATTGAAAAATGACTACATGGAATTGTCATTTCATGATTCATGCTTCTATGTGCAGTTATCTGTGAATTTTGCTCGGAAACTAGGCTGAATTCAGCAAGATCACTTTTTTCGAAGTAAGCGAAATCGGATAAGAAGTTAATACAACAGTTATACATTGTGATTTATAACTCCTTGGAAAAAATATGAAATTGAGTTTAGGTTGCCTAAGTTCTATACTAAAACATTAGAACTCTATTTTTTTTTAATAAATGTCCATCTACAGTAGGTACCAATCTATCTCCTCTATCTGAGGCTTCGGCGGTATGAACTATAATATCCTGCTTTCCTGCTTTCAAATATCCAGGGTGTCCCCAATTAATGATGGTGTGCTTGATAATGTCTTCTGAAATAACCATTTTTGCGTATTTTTTTAAACTGGTCTGTGGGTTCATTTTGTCGCACTCTAATAAAAAAATATTGTACTACTCGTTGTGGGTTAAATCAAATGATAATCCTTCAATCTAGATTGTGTGTAGCGTGGAGAAATTTCTATCAAAACCTACCCACTTTACATAATCCCACCTGTCTAGGGAAACGCTTTATGTATGACGCTTCATATTTGCAAGTACAACTAATCGACATTTCCCATCCAAATCGGGTTAATTCCGCTATAGAACAAGTCATATTTGCTCGACTCGATCATACAAATTTTGTCGCAGATATGATAAACAGCAACTCCTTCAACAGCTTCAACTCCGGAGTTGGACATGTTTTTCAAATGTGATCCGAGGCATATCAAAACATTTTAGAAATCTTGGTAATTATCTGAATCCAATGATGATTTTTCGATCTTCTCTGATGACATGGCATTACAATATATCAGTTTGTATAATGTTGCTGGTGGAGGCATATTATGTTTACATAGCCTTCACAAATTGTTTTCAAGCTCTATCGAAGCAATGAAATTAAGCTGCATCAAACAAATGATGGAAAATAGGGGGCCAAGTATCGAACCTTGGGGTACCCACATTGCATAGATTGAAGAGGATCGGATCTAAGTTAGGTATATCTGATGGATCCCAAAGTGCTTTATAAAAAAGGGATGAATGTGATAATGATGAGGAGTTTTTCCATATTTCGATACGGAGTTTGAAAATTCCCGCATTTCCACGAACCATATCTCTGAAAGTTTCTGCAGCCGCCAAGTCTATTCTTCGAGGAGAAACTGATAAAAGTAACCTCTTGGAAAAGTTGCCGTTGCTGTTTCCGTAAGTACCGTCTTTATCCACAATTTCTGCGGCTACTGAACGGGAAAATATAAAAAGGAATTACTGAATGCTGCATTTAAGCCGTTGTAAGCCGTTGTAGTTTTTGTCATTCTCGGAGGAAACTTCAACGCGAGTTGTATATCGCGGGAAAGTTCGTAAACGGTTTGTTTTAGGAAAAACCCGCGATACGGCTATCGCCAAGGAAAAACTTTCCCATTTATACATAATGGCCGAGAGAATTGTTACAGAATACAAAGAGAGAAAAAAGGTTCACATAGAACATCAAGATCGAATTGTTTTCAATGGTGTTTTCTCATATAATACCACTAGAGTTTCAATCATTACTGGAAATATTTTTGACAACACGAATATTTTGAAAATTCCCCCGAGTCCAAGCCGAGGAAGAATTTTCGTGTTAAATAAAAAATTTATTGTTTTTAATTGAAGCTAGAGTGGTATTCGGTAAGAAAATTTCACAACAAAATATTATTCAAGTCTGTTCCAGTTAAGAATACAGAAGTTCTGTGGAATAAAGCATTGAAGAGAAACATAAGGTTTGCTTGCTTCATATTGGCCTGTGAATGGAAGTGGTTAGTTGACCGAACGGCTGTGTATAAACAGTAAAAAAGTTGACGGGATTGATTGTTCAAGTCTATTTTTTTATATATTTATCGTGAATTTGATTCTCATTAACACCTGTCAGTTTTCATAATCACCCGCTACCGGTCCACTAGCCACCAAATCCGTATTGGCTATTTTGAAAAGTTATGGTGAATTGTTAATTGAATAATCATGGCAGAAAAGTGCTCACCAATTTCATTTAGGTGAATGTGAATGTCTTTTAACCTATGAATGTCAAAACATTTCCAGTGTAAAGAAAGAGAGACAAATGTTCGAAATCGTTCTAGTTGCTATGGTAACGATATAAAATATGGGCTTTTGATTGGTCAAAAATGGTAGGTGTGACATTTTCACTGAAGGACCACACTCAAGTCTGTTGTTCCTTGATATTTTTCGGATTTTTCAAATCGCCATAACTTCCGAACGGATGGACCAATTTTCAACTTTGCTCATACCAATCTGCTTATTTTTTCCCATAGAATCCGTTTCTCCATACGAAAAAATTGAAATCGAAAAAAACTTTCTCTCATCATAGAAAAACTGAAGCAAATCGCCATAACTTTCGAACGGATGGACCGGTTTTTTCCTTCAGGAATATCATTTTGCTTGTATTTTCAACCGACAATTCGAAACGAGTTGACATATGTATTTGGAAAAAAAACAATTACAATCTATTTCAAAATTCCTCTCTATGAAACCTCAAAAATGTTATTATGAGCTTCGCCACTCTGTGATTACGGCTTAAAAAATGCACTGCCTGTATTCACGTAACAACAACATCTTCAACACCCGTTGTAATTTCTATGCTCGATTCACGAAAGATCCCCAGAAGGGCAAACATCCCCATGCCTCCAATGTGGGTTCCAACTGTATTGCCCCAAGGAAGGTGTAAGGGTCTACTTCGACATCCCGATTTCCCGGAATCGGTAGGGATAAACGTGTTCGGGACCCTCCAAGTGTTTGGATATCTGATAAACAGACGGAGTTAAAAGCGCCCTTCACATACGTTTATCGAATTCGACGTTCGGGATTGGGTATATATGGATGCCTATCTTGGTGGGTCTCCTTTATCTGGAAGCCTTGATTTGATGGTATTTTCAGCGATCACCACCCATTTTCATTCGAGGGGAAAACGTACGTAAAGGTGCAATTTCTTCCAACAAAACTTTGATTTTCAGCAGATAAACGATATTATTTGTAAAAAGGTCGCACTTCCGAACAACACATAACATATTTTCCAATATAGACATCTTTCCAATTTCTAAATGTGTCATTTATTATTTTGGTTCTATAATGAAGTCATTGTGTAACGCAAATGAGTATTTGGTGAAACTGGCAGTGGAAAACTCAATTGGTAAATTTTAATTCGGAGTGTGATTTGCTTTAAATTAACTAATAAAACCAATAACAACATTGAATTTTTCACTAAAAATGCTAAATATGTTATTGATACAATTCTTTTCACTGCTGATCAGGACATCCAGTCGTGACGTCATTCGCACCTGTTTGTTCCACATGACAATTTTCCAGAGTATATCGATTCTACATTGATATCGGACACTGTATATTTCAGTAGGTCACAAATTTTATTCTTGATGAGTGAAAATCCCGAGTGAGATTTTTCAGTTGGTTCTCGCTGCATGGGAAAAAATTGATGAGCTAAATCTTATGCCGGAATTTCCATTCGAATAATTCCATTTTCCAGTCGGGATGATTGCAATTTTATGCACAATTCCATTTCAGAGTTTATCTCTTCTCTACGTGACCTTTTCGCAGTTTTTCATTTCGACATTATCAGTTTGAGGATTTCCCAGCATTTGGAGAATGTATGGAGTGAGCGAGAAGTCGATTGTTTTTATCATAACCAATTCAAAGAGGAATTTGATATTATTCCGAAGAATAACCTTAAGAAACCAAGTTATAAAAAAATGAAAAATGTGTGCCACGTGTTTGAACCAAACACATTTCAACTTGAGATTCATTATTTTACTTAGTGGTCATATTCGTACAGTAGGCAATTCAGACTTAAATTCAGTCTCGTTTCTATGTGGTATTTTTTCACAAATTATTTCACTACAAAGCGAGAATGATTAATGAAAGTAAATTAATTATCCAGAGAAATATACTACTCTCAACAGTGTATGTTCGTAAACCAACAAATTTTGTCGATAACTTTACTCTTTCATCTCAATCGATATCTGGGAGTTATAAATACATAACTTCTGACAAAAAAATATATTTTCTGAAATTTCTACTGAAAGGCAAGTTCTACGGAGATCTTCAGGAGTTTTCATGTCATATGTTTGGAAAGTTATTCCGAAAGGAGAACTTTTGAGCCAGTCGTAAGTGTATAAGTGTCACGATAAATAAATAGGGAAGAATAATAAACGAATGATGTAACATCATTATAATTTGTCATATTAATAATGTTGAAGATAAAAATGAGCTTTTGAATGCTTGAATCACACAAAAACTCGTGTTTAATTATTATTATATGTTCAGTGATTTGTTATGGTGTGATGCTACTGGCAGCAGTAATCTGAAAATAATGGTTTTATTCGTTAGATCGATGGGATCAAGATCATATTTTCAAACCAACATTTTTAGATGTTGCTTCAGTTAATTCCTTTAACAGAAGTGTTTCAAAATCCTTTGTAATCTTTTGGGGAGTTTCTCAACTTTGAAGTTGCTGCAATATAAAATTATCGGGTGTTCAAAAAATGCACTCATCTATTCAAATCCATAGTTCTGTTATCAGAATTACAAAATGATGATGAAACATTTTCCGAAAAAGAAACACTAACTTATAAATGATTCCATTTCATTTAAGATTGTCCTTCTTTCAATGTACCTATATTGGAAGAAACATTCCAATCAGGCACTGCCATTATAACTCCAGAGTTCATTAATCATCAGAACTCCTTAACTCCAAGTTTATGAGGAACAAGAAGGAATACTTCCAGTAAATTCCATCGAGTCACTACTCGCGAAGAAACAAAAGATAATCAGTTTTAGCAGGAAGCGGAGTATAATTTGATTAAATCACTTCACCCGGCGCCTCCCGATTTGAGTGTTCGATAATTGATTGGTCTCTCACCGTTAGAAGCCCTGCTCTGTCACAAAGAAGCTGTTTAACTCTTCTCCTAGTCGGGCGTCGATCACTGAAAAAAAAGTCCTACCTAACGACCTCAAAGCTTGCGGACTGTGAGTCCGCAAGCTTAAATATTGGCGTATTCGTAGTACTACATCGACAAACTTATGGCAGCTTGCAGATTTTCAATTGAGTTCGCAAAACCTGAAGCGGAGTGAGAGTCCGCATGAGCCAAATCCGACTATCTGGATGCAGATTTTATTTCGAGTTGAAACAGCTTTGGGTCGCGATTCGAGGACCTATAATGAAGGCTTTTGATGTGTTTACCGGATTCACCCGGAGTCTGCATCCGGTGGTGACGGACCGGTCTTTAGTCGCATTCCTCAGAACCACAAACTGCACTTAGGCAGTGGCGGGGGAGCTCATTTAGATGAATTTCAGTTCGAAATAGCTTCAAAGGGATGATGAATTTAACACAGTGTTGTAGACTATACTTTCTCTAACGAGATTTCAGATTTCAGATCGGGATATATTCATCTAATAATTTTCAGGGGTCCAAGAAAGAATGATTCTGTAAATTTCCGACGCTGTAGTCACAAAGAAAACAAGAGGAAAGTAAATTGCTCCAGCCACCAGCATGTTTTATCAACAGCTAAATCTCGCTCGATGCTTCTATTACGTGGACTTTCCTGGAGAAAATTACTGTTCTATAAATTCTCGGGAAATTCTCGAACGAAAAGAAAACTATTCCAGATAAAAGTTCGAACAGTAAAGAGTGGGTATAAAATATCTGCTTATTATAAGTTTAATCAGGAATGTTCAAGCTTGAACAAAGGAAATATATAGATAAATATCGAAAGTGCAAGGAAACTGATTTTTGAAAGCAATAAGAGGTGCTGTATCACACTGTGGTACACACAGAAGAGGCTTTTTTTGGCCTGTTATAGTAAAAAAAACTCAGCAATATTGGTTTGCATACAGATACAAATCACCATTACTGAAACTACTAATTATCATTCTGTCTAATTTGTTTGTTTTCAAGATTTATTGGTTACTTGTTTCATGGCTATCAATTTACAGAAATTTGTACAAAATATTTTCGCAATTTCAGTGCCGAAAACTACTACTTCTGCTCTGAGCAAGACATTCGTTGTACTGGAAGATGTTTTGCTGTATTAGTAAGCATCCATAATAAAAACAAATCATATTCCCGACCAAGTGATTTACTTTTCAACAACAGAATAGTATATTCCTGTAGTTATAAGACTCATTTCCTAATAGGACACCATACTTTTCCATCGTTAGTTTGCAAGTACTGTACGTGAACTCTGTAGAAGCGGTGGAAAAATCAGTTAAGGCGATTGAAATAATTTTCTCAGTGTAGAGAACTGGTGGAAAAAGTTCAGTGAGAATTCAAGGAGCTGAACAACATTGAACTAAAACCATAGATAATCATAAACAATAAATGAATAAAAATATTGAGTAGCAGGACATTAAGTTGAACGAATAAATAAAAGAAGAAAAGAAATGATACAAGTAGAAAAAGAAAACAATTATTGATTGAAATTTGACAATTTTCCACGTATATACCTGTTCCAGTAATAAGGGAATAATAAATCACCGTCATATGTGATATGGGAAATGAGTTTTATAATAATTATGAGCTATCATTTTCACGCGTGAAAATGAAACGTGTACGAGAAAAAAAGGGATAAAAAGTTTACGGGCGATATTTCCGCCCTTTTCGTGACTTTACCTAATAAATGACTGTCAATTCCACTTCTTTATCTCGGCCGTTTGAACAAACGTGAATTGGGCGTTGCATTATATGAAACACTTTGAATTGACGAGCTTAACCTACTTACTGAATTTTTCCTCAAATTCGTATTCGTCCTGAAATCACAGAATTCGCGAGAATATTCGTATATATGAAAGTGTATGGAGGAAATTTCAAATTAATGATTGATACCGAAATAGCTGTGGAACAGGAAGAATATCCGACAGCCAAGTAGCAATAACAAATGTCGATCTAAGTGAAAACCAAGAATTTGTCAACACGATAAATTCGGAACACCCTGTAAAGTGTGGATCAGTACTTCTGCTCGTTATTGTCTACCTGTTTCAATTATCTCAGATGTTGTTTTGATGAATTGGTAAGTTTTTCAAATTTTTTTCACCACTACCAATTCGTGGTTATTTGTTTGTACTATATATTCGTATATAAATTGGGAATGTTAACAAAATCACTCCCTACATACAGGGTGTCCATAAATTGTTAACAATTCAATTCAAGAAACTATCGCTAAATGTATAGGTTGGTCAAATTTATAACAATAGGAGATACAAAAAAAATTCAGGTATCATCCTCGATCTCTTTTTTCGAGACAAATTCATTGACGAAAAAAAAATTTGCTATCGTCTTTTGTTTTCGATTTATAAAAAAAGTTCGATATTTAGAATTTCAGACACATGTGAATATCATGGTTGATTGTGAAGTTATTAGATAATAACTTTCACATTCTTGAAGCACATATTCCATAAGGCATAAGGAACATTTTGAAAAGAAGGTTCAATTTTGAGTTATGGCCTAGTTTACTATTGAGCGATTTCGATTTTTTTGATGCCTGCAGTGAAAAATGAAATGTTGTTTTTTATTCTATTGGTCAATAAAACTCAAATCCCACTCTGAATTGAAATTTACAATAAAAACATTGAGTTTTTCACTGCTAGTATCACTAAAGAAATCTCTTAAAACAGGACTAAATAATAAACTTATCAAAGTTTAATTTTTTGATAATTAATTCGTATACCCTGTATGAGGAGAAAAAGATGATACAAAAAGTAGTGTGTAATGCCTACAAAGTCTAAACGATTACAAAAACAATATGCAAGAATAAATCAAGCGTATCCTATTTGTTTCCAACAAAATTATTCGCAACTTCTTGTTTCTTTGTAGACAAGATTGCGAATGCTGGAATCTATGCCCGAAATGTTTAATTGAAACGAAGTTTTTCAATTTGTGGCTTATCGATCTGCCAAGAAAACGAATAATGAAAAACTCCAGCTATAAATCCGTCCACCATTTCATTTGGAATTCTATCCGACTTGGAAAGATAATGAAGTGCTTACTATATACACAGTGGAAAATAGCAGTTTTGTTGATTGAGTTTGTCTTCTTATTTACGCTAGATTTAAAAGATATTTCATCTGAAATTACTTATTTCTTGAAAGACAATTATACTTCGAATACAGTTATCTCTTCTTCTGGTTGAAAGATATTGAAGAAACTTCTTTGGAAAAAAAACAACAAAATTTATGATCAGATTGTGATGAAAAAACTGTTTTTTCTTCCATTTTCCACTGATCACACGCAGTTAGTTCCTATGACTTAGTATAATATTAAAATTGAAAACACATTTTAACTGTGTACATCCTAAATCTACTTACAATATTTTATTGATACACTCGCAAGAGGATTATTCTATCCAAATCAAGAGCAGTGGAAAACTCATTTCCTACTCGTTTTTGATTCATTGCGGATTATTTCTCCTTTGCAACTCCCAAAGCACCATCAGGCCCTAGAGCTTCGATTTCAAAAGCCAGTCGATTGAAATTTTCATAACGGTATTAAATATGCAACAAAGATTTGAGTTTTTGTTGATTGAAATTATTCTTTCATATTCTTCTCTATGTAAACTCCGTGAACGATTTGCATTTTAGTAAAGTTCCACGAAAAAAAAATTGAAACGTAAACTGGAATTAATAATATCAAGATATTCCTTTGGGATTTAGAAAAATTGGAAATAAAAATCCTCAAAATCCTAAGAGTTATGAATTTTGAATCACCCTGTACTTGTTTTAATTGAATACCAGTAGAAAGTAAATGAAAGTTTGAGATTCTTCTCACCCTTGCTCTTATCATTTTCGGTAGATCCCAAAAGTTTCATAGATAACTCTATGTGTTTGTGTTGTGATTTGAACCGGTTGTAGAAAAAATCCTTTTGTGAGTCCTTTGATTCCAAAATCGTTGAACTGACTCTGTATATTTCATGAAAAAGTAAACATTCGCGATATTCCTACACACGCGCGAATAAACTGGGAGATAAAGTATTTAGAACGAGAAGCGCAAACAAAAGCCTTGTCACGAAAGTTCAATTGCCTTGTGCATGAACATCAAAAGTATAAATTACTGCAAATACTAATCAGCAGATGTTGACAATTACGTAACAAAAACTTCACCGGATATACGGGACCTCCTGGTTATAAGCGCTCGAATTTTTGGACGTAATTAGGCATTCGTTCGGATGACAGAGTTGTAACGTTAGCGAACGAATTGTTCAGTTATCTTTATTGATGTCTGAATGGAAGCCAATTTTACATGAAGTGCCTGTTGTATTATTCTTATAGCCGATCCATAACAGACTATGGAATTAATTGCATCTGCCATATTGTACAATTAAAATAAATAATCTTGAACGAATCCATGACTTTTTGGAATTGCAACTTCTTATAATCTGAAAAAATCAATAGAATCAATATAGTACCTGCTCTGTTCATGTGGCAAGAGTTACATCATAGATGAAACTTCAAGACCATTGAAAATTCTTCAAAATGAGCATCAATTAACTCGAGTAGCATGGAATGAAATGGATGTTCTGCCTCTTTTCGCAATGTAAGGAGAATTTATAACTAACTTCAATGTGCCAATGAGACATAATCACTTCATCAACTTTGATGCAAATTAGAATCTGGAACTATTTCTACTACATGTCTGATGATGTTGATGACAGATGAGTGCTTGCTCTTGAAGATTAATGTTAACGTTAAACGTTCACGCAACTTATATATATTTGTCGATTGATGTCAATATGCAGCCATGTATTCCTGGTTGCGTGAATATTTACTGACGACAACGGTTATAAGGTTACATTTAAAATAACTTTCATATTTGTGACATTCGTGTAGGAATGTGTTTTAAATGTCAATGAAATTCTTCGTGTAAACGAAGAAAATTCAGTAATTCCCATTCGGAATTATCGAAAAATTATCATCTAAATATGGAATATAGAAAGGACACTTATAGAGGCCTTTTTTAAATAATTCCAATGAAAAAAGTTGACAGTTTATCACTTCATCTAGTGATCATTTTTTCTAGTTGAACTGCGATAAAAGTGTTCAATTGAGGTGAACTAAATTTCACCATATGTCCGTCCACATTCGATAAAATCTGGAGCAACTCATTTATCGACTGAACGGGCACTTAAAATGAAGTCATGAAAAATCGGCATGTAAACGATAAAAACGCTATTTAACATAATATTCATTGCGCACACGCACGCCATATGCGCCTACTGCGACCATAGTAATCGCTGCTCATTTGTTTGCTGGTTTTATCGAAAATTAATCGGCACACATGGGGAAGGAATATCGAGTTACCATGCTCATGTCAATTTACCGGAGATATTACGAGCTAGTCAAATGACTTACCCCCTAGTGTGAGGAAACTTCGATATACTCGGTATAATATGAGTCATCAATTTCCAGTCAGATCCAGTGCCAGGACAATTGAAATTCAATTGGCAAGCATCATAGGTTAGGATTTTTTCATCACAACAACTCATTTTGTTATGCTAACAACAATTTTTTTAGGGCGACAATATAATATTGTTAGGTTTACAATCTCGATATTGTTATGGTTACGATTTTAATATTGTTAGGGTCACAAACTAGATATTGTAAGGGTAACAATTTTGATATTTTCAGAGCCACAATCTAGATATTTCAAGGTAACAATTTCTATATTGTTAGGGCTACAATTTCAATACTGTTAGGGCTACAATTTCAATATTTTTAGGGTCACAATCTAGATATTGTTAGGGTCACAATTTCTATATTGTTAAGGCTACAATTTCAATATCGTTAGGGTCACAATCTCAATATTGTTAAGGTCAAAATCCCGATATTGTTAGGTTAACAATTTCAATATTGTTAGGGTCACAATGTAGATATTGTTAGGGTAACAATTTCTATATTGTTATGGCTACAATTTCAATATCGTTAGGGTCACAATCTTAATATTGATAAGGTCACAATCTCGATATTGTTAGGTTTGCAATTTCAATATTGATCGGGTCGCAATCTAGATATTGTTAGGGAAACAATTTCAATATTGTTAGGGTTACAATTTCAATATTGTTAGGGTCACAGTATGTGAGAATTCCTTCTGAATAGAGATGCCCAATCAAATTATCTGAATTTCCTAGAATTTTGGCACAACCTATGGTAGTTTTTTAATAGGACAGGGTAAAAGAAAGTTTTAGTGAAAAATCTTGTTGAAAGTAACCGCAGATTAACTAACTTGTCAGTTGTTTCACAGATGAATAATAATTGTTCTCATGATTTCTAGCAACCCGATTAAAATCTGTCCACCCACCTATTACACCCCAGGTCAATCAAACGAGATTATCGTGTGCCCTGGTTGAAAGACCCCTCGACCGATATGAAGTAACTGATTCATTATGCAGGTTATGGATTGGCCAAAGTAGTTTCCCATGTCGCGATCCTTAACTCGAATCGATAAGCGGGGGAAAGGGGTGAAATATACTTGATGAAGCTTGTCACTATTCAAAATAAACCCTTGGCAAACGCCAGCTGAGATTATGGTTCAGCAGATTCATGAAAAACTTGATTATCACAGATATCACAAGATATGAAAGAGGAGAGTATGAGTAGAGGAGTCATTCCTCATCACCTCAGTTGCCGAAACATTCTACGTGAAATCAGGCTACCAGAAATACAGCAATAGAATGATATTGACAATGACATAGTGATTTCATATCGATTGTAGAGTGCAAACATAATGTAATGTTTGAAATAGCCATGAATTGGACACAAAATTGAAAAGAAAAGTAGTCTATCCAATTGAAAATACCGAAAATAGTTCGAAGTTGAATGTCTGATAGAGAACGAGCAGAAAGAACTATATAACAAGACATTAAACAACAAACTATGTTTGATATTTTCAATTAAATAAACTATATTTCCCTTCAATTTTTAGTCCAAGTCATGGCTTTTCCATTCTTCATTCATCAAATTAGTTGAGCTATCAGCCTCTCCCTTGTTCTGTGACATTGGAGATCTGCTTCCGGATTGTTTCTTTCTTATGCCGCATGGTGTCGCTAGTTCCAACTGTCTCTCGTAACGCGGCTTCTCGCGGTGAAATATACGCGATGGAAAAGCATCGGGACAGCACTGCTTCGAGTGGAGATCTCAGAGTCTCTACTCGGTTAACAACCCTGCACTGATGACGGCCAATAAACTCGAAACCGGTCTGTAGGTTATTGTTAAGCGTGCCTGTCCCAATGTGAAATTTGTCACGTCTAAGGGAGAAAGAAACATTTGCGATCTGCATTCACAGTGTGACTCGTTGCATGGACTACGAGCAGATATAATCCAATGTTCTGCGTGGTATTTGCTAGGAAATTAGTTGATGATGTGGTGCTAGTCACAAAAATTATGTCAAAGAACACAAGCAGAACATTTCGATGGAAAAAAAATCTTCAATCCCATCAGAGGATATAGCAGCAATCTCAGACCGGGAGAGACTGATACGGAGCATTCGAGGAACTCCTTTCTGAAAGTTTCAGGATGCCGTTAGACGTAGCAGGAAATGACGATAATGGCGGATAGAGGAGTAATGATCTTCGCAAAGGTAAATGAATGAGCAAGTATTTCAGAAGCGGAGACAGTCGACGGGATAGTGGAGCATTTATTTCCGGGTCGATTGGGGCTATATTGACGTCATCCGTAGTCTGTTATCTTCGTGATGTTGATTTGCCGCAGGATTTTTTATGTATCAGGATTTGTGAGAAGGAAGAGGACTATTTCACATTGAAACTTGAAAAAAACCGATTGCAATTTTTAGATAACGAATGCAATAGTATATCTGGTCATTTTTATTCACGATCATCATTCTTGGTATATGTTTCACGAAGTAGCCTTTGAAGATTTCAAATCACAACACTACTTTGACGTTTTCTGAAGAAAGTCATTAAGTGGAAATATTGAAAAAACGCAGGAAAGAAACTATATTGTTGAAAATGATTTCCTTATTCTCTTGCTTGATGAAAAATTGTGATGAATTATCTAACACACCTCTTGATATAACAGAAAGTGCGAAAATTTCAAATCTGAACCTCCAACCAGAGAAGTCGAGGTAAAATGTGAATTATAATATGATGTATCCATGACATAGTGCCAATCGAAGAAGGTGAATTAGTTGAAAAAAAAGGTACATATATAGTTTACGGACTCCACCTTGTACTAGTTTTGGAGATACGGACCCCTAAAGACAGGTTTCAGGCATATGTTCTGCCTGCTTGTTCTCCACCAATTTCCGATCAAAATTGTTCCTTTTTTACCAGCACACTGTATATAAACTCTGATTGAATGATTTCAACACATTTTCACTCATAAAATAGCAAAAATCACCCTTCTTTCTCGCATGAAAATAATTATGAAATTTGACAGATTTGACATTTCCAACGATGTTTATGTTGTCATTGACTCAATACCAACCTTATTCACTGAAAGGATGATTTTTTTTATTTTACGAGTTAATTATTAGTGTAAATGTGTTGAAATTGTTCAATTAGAGTGTGTATACAGGGTGACTCACGGTCGATGGTAGGTTAAACGTTTCTGGAGAACAGGACTTAGGATCATTATGAAAATTTGGTTTCGTGGGTAATCTGTTTTGTTCTATCGATCTAAAATACTTTCACCGTTGCGGCGTTGCCGCTTCTATCAAAAAGTAGCAACAACTTTGTTATTTCAAATAGAACACCCAGTATTTTATTTCATTCTCACATTCTTCATGAAGAGCTGATTCCGTCGATATATTATACTTGGGATCTTTATCGAACAATTACAGAGATATAGGGTGTGAAAAATCGAGATTTTTAAAATTTAGGAATTTTTTGTGCTGAAACTATCCATTCTTGCTCCAAACGGCTTACATGTCCCTATCTCAACTTTCCATTTACTATCGCTTGATATTCAATTGAAACAAATACGGGTGGTTCAAAATTTTGAGATTTGCATCACCTTCTATTTGTTTCTATTAAATGTCAGTAGATAGTAAATGAAAAGTTAAGATAGGGACATGTGAGCCGTTTTGAGCAGAAATGAATAGTTTCGACACAAAAAATTCCTAAACTTGAAAAATCTCGATTTTTCACACCCTATATCTCTGTAATCTTTCTCGCTATACCCCAACTATGATAGTTCGACGAAATCAGCTCCTCAGAAAGAATCTAAAAATAAAATGAAATACAGGGTGTTCCATTTGAAATAACAAAGTTGTTGCTACTTTTCGATAGAAGCGGCAACACTGTATTGATGAAAATATTTTAGACGGATAGAGCAAGTTTGATTATCGACGCATACAAATTTTCGAAATGATCTGTCTTTCTGTTCTCTAGATACTTCTAATGTTCCATCCACTGTGAAACACCCGGTAGTGTGCTGGTAAAAAGAAGGAGTAATTTTGATCGGAAATTGGTGGAGAACAAGCGGGCGCAGTCATTATTTTCAATCATACAAGATAATATGAGTTCTTTTTCAATAATACTTATGGTAGAGGCGAGCGTTCTTTCAATATGTCCGCTCACGAGCGCAAATGCTGTCATTTAATGTCATTCGCTTCGGAAAACGTCAATTTTGTGTTGAGATTTGTTGACCGGTTGTAGGAAAAAAAATTCATCGTCAGTAGGTACGTTACTTTTCATCATATTTTGTGGTGACATGGCGCAATCATTGCTGCAATACACACAGAAGAGGAATATTTCACTAAACTCCATCTCTACTAGTACGTCAAAGTTCGCGTGAGTGATCCCTTGATCCGATTGGCGCTGCCCTTTCAACTGTCAGCTGCATTCTCCATTGTCGAACAAACCTTTCAGCAATCACCTTCCTCCGCTCTATTTTTCCTCGACGCCATTTGAATGCACCAAAAACCTTCAATTGGGGCAGTTCAATCAATGTGATCGGCGGCCATTTGTCGTCAAAACAAAGGGGTATATATAGGGTGCGCTGCAGGTGCATGCCAAAAATTAATGCGATTTTTTTTCTTATTCGGTTTGGGCCACCTGCCATTCGCACATGCCTATAAAAAGGTTAACAAGAAGTCGTGAGTGCAGAAATGCCAACCATATGGACAGCACTCATCTTTATAGGATCTAGAAGCACAAGCGTATGGTTGGGAGTTGAACCTTTTTATCCATAAAGGTGTATTTTTTATTGCGTTATGGGATTCACCATTTTCTTATAAATCCAACGATACATCACGAGATAATAATCGAGTAACAGTTTGTGTAAGTTATTTGTAAAATATTCCTCCAGAGATATTTTCGAGTTCTGACAATATGCAGTCAGGGGCGGACTAACTGATGGCGGGGCCCTGGCCTTCCTTATCTATGTTTGGTTCTGTAGCTCGAGTGCTGTAAAATACGGATAGGAAAAATTTGGCAATAGGTAATAAACTAGCCTAAAGTGGTTCTGCTTTCAATAGTAAAAGGAGCCTATTACGGTGTGAGAGGCACGCCCCTCCAATTCTTTAGATCATATCTCACTAATAGATCACAATGTGTCTCAGTCAATGGCATGCAATCATCTCTCGTCAAATATAAATACGGTGTTCCCCAAGGATCAGTTCTGGGGCCATTGTTGTTTATATTATACATTAACGATCTCTATCATTATATGCTTCCAGTGACCACAGTGCTTTTTGCTGACGATACTACTCTGATTAATGCTGATGGAAACTTACAGGCTATGTCCAAATCAGCTGAAGTGACTCTGAAAAAAGCTGGTGAATGGTTCACAACAAATAAATTGACACTAAATGCAAACAAAAATCAAACGATCACAATATCATCACACTCTAATATAACGACTGGACATAGTGCGAAATTACTTGGCATAGTAATTGATGACAAACTCAACTGGTCTTCTCATATTGAGCAGTTAGGGCGAAAATTATCTAGTGTTATTTATTTGATTCGTCGAATGAAGAACATAGTTGGGCTTCCTGTACTCAAATCAACATATTTTAGTTTATTCCATAGCCATGTAATGTATGGCATACTACTTTGGGGAAGATCCTGTTATTCTCATAAAATATTCATCCAGCAGAAAAAAATTATCAGAATCATCAGCGGAGCGGGTTTCAGAGATCATTGTCGTTCACTTTTTCGTAAATTAGAAATAATGCCACTTCCAACAATCTTCATTTACTGTACTTTGATAGAAATCCATGGCAACAAGAAATGCTATGAAAATCAATCCGATGGACACCAATATCCCACTAGATCTGGTGATTTATTGAAAAAACCGAGGCATAGATTGGTAATGTCAGATAAGAACTCTTTGAATATTGATATCTTCAATAAATTACCAGCTGAGATTAGACATTTGAATGTCAATGAGTTCAAAACCACAATAAAAAGATTTTTATTACATAATTGCTTCTATACAGTAGATGAATATCTAAGTTTTGATATATTTAATTACAATTTTTTTGAAAATACCCAACACCCGGAGCACTTTTACTGATATTAGAATGTTTTTGTCTAAATTCGTGTATATTCAATTAATACTTTTACTATTTTTACTCTATTTTTATGTACATGATTAATTCTCTAATGTATATTTTTTATCTTTTTTATCTTATACATCGATCGATTTTAAATTACTTGTAATGTGACGCGCTACCAATAAAAATGAAACGATTATGAATGTGTGATACATAGAACTGTCTGTCTGTAATTCCGTCCAACTACTTATGGTTTATAGCTATAAGCAGAT
Source organism: Chrysomela aeneicollis (assembly GCA_029955515.1). Classification (NCBI taxonomy): domain Eukaryota; kingdom Metazoa; phylum Arthropoda; class Insecta; order Coleoptera; family Chrysomelidae; genus Chrysomela; species Chrysomela aeneicollis. Next base: position 609,301 of record JARUHQ010000021.1, on the reverse strand, counting down.
GATTATGATTGTTTTATAATAGTTTTTTTATAATTCATATATTTATTTTGTAACTGTAAATAACTATAATTTTATTAATTCATATGAATACCTACTATTATATGATATCTGTTGTGACCTGCCATAAATGTACTTGTTATATAACATGGTTAAATAAACTATCTATCTAACTATCTATATATATATATGAGTTAACGATTTGGTATCGACAAAATTGAGAACTAGTCCTATAAGTACCTGTCTTCCCTCTTTGTAGGTCTATATCTATATTTTTAATTATTTTCATATGAAAACAGCCGTTCCGCTTCGCAATTTGTTATGAGTAACGTCAGACATATTTTTGATGAAGTGAAAATGTCTATAGATATGCATTTTAGCATTTGTGAAAATAATAACAGTGTGTTCTGAGTACCTTCTCTCTTTCCGAAGTTTATTGATTTGTCAAGTGCCTTTTTCTTACTCAATTCCTTTTGGAAAATAATCACCAAGAACTCTCAATTATATAAATTAACCGATTAGGCAGTAGGAATCATAGTTTCTATAAATATAGCAGATCTGACGCTGAATCAGAACAAAAATATCAATATTATAATAACAATATCAATTTCTATTCATTATTATACATTGCAGTAGCAATTGGAATGAACCTTTCATTTCATATTTTGCGGGCACTAGCAAAACCCGGGGCCCTGGGCTTAAGCCCCTATAGCCCCCCCCTTTATCCGCCCCTGTATGCAGTGTAATTATTCTTACATTTCTCCAGAATTTCTTTTTTTGTGTTGAACTATAGATGTTATAGAATTATGAATTCTGATAATGGACTCCAAGATAGAGTATTGTTGACTCGAAATGAGGAATCTGTTGAATAAAAGATTTTATCGTTGCATCTGTTTGACATAGTGTTAACTTCTTTGGGTCAGAAATGACATTGATTATAATGTAAATGAGACTTTCTCTTAGTGAAGATTTCAATAGATCAAGAGACCTAATTTAGAATAAGTCAATTGATTATTTGCACTTTTTCCTCGCAATGAGTCCGTAAAATATATAAATCGAACTGTGTATCTAATCAAAAATCACACTGCTCTTCTAGGCGAACTTAGACGATAGGTAATACAAAATAATTCATCTTTTCAGTTTTCCAGTAACAATGTTATGTGTCGTAAAAACTGATTTTCCTTTGATCTAGCACCTTTTCTCAGAAATCGTTTATTTATTTTTCTATTTTGATTCTATAATGAAATCATTATGAAACGCAAATGCGTATCGAAATAGCCTCTGTTTCGATACGCATTTTTTATTATTTGGAACTGGATTTCGGATCTGGTGATACTAGCACTGCGAAACTCAAAGATTTTTTTTCTAAATTTCAATTCAGTGTGTGATATTATTCAAATCGACCAATAAAATCAATAAAAACATTGCACTTTTCATCGCTGGTGTGGCAAAAATCCAAATCCAAACAGTAAACTGGGCTTTACGCTTGTGCGTCAGATTTTAAATATTTCAATTTCATCATTGTTACCAATCGAAGATGTTTCTGTTATGCAAAATGGAAAAAATTGTACATGACACAAGTTTCCTTGATTACACATTGACCAAAGAGACAATACCCGTTTTAACCTAAGTTATTCGAAAAATAAGCAATTATTTCTATAATATTTCAAAATTAATGAAACTCCAAATTCCCAAAATAAACCACAGATCCACCCGAATTCAAGATTTCCAAAATCACCATCCATATCGACATTGAACAAAAATGAAATATCTACTTATCAGCAATTTCGGTGTGACTAACCTTCCATTGTTTCACGCGATCCAAAGTGAAAACCTGATTCGATCCGAGAGAGATAGAACAAAACAACGAATTGGAAACTCGATTCGAGTGGCGATTCACGTGAACAAAGAGCCCAGCGATCGCCCGAAAAACTTAAAAAATATTATTTATAAGTGCCTCGAGGCGTGTTGCGAGACCCCGTAAATCTATTGTGAAGCTCGATTTCCCCCCTTTTTTTTTTCGACTATATAATGGCCCTTACGTGGGACGGTGCAGGGCGTTGCTTCCATCTTCTCGAAAATGTTTACTTTTCATCCACCTCGTATTTGCGTGCCTAAGATTTCAGGTTTGGTTTTCTCACGACTAGGTAAATGGCGCAACTGACAATCGCCTTGTCTGCTGTTGCCCTTTTGAGAAGCATTTTTTTTGATCAATTAAGATTCCGACTTTTATCTCGAAATTCCGACTTTTATCTCGGAATTCCGACTTTTATCTCGGAATTCCGACTTTTATCTCGGAATTCCGACTTTTATCTCGGAATTCCGACTTTCATCTAAGAATTCCGACTTTTATCTCGGAACTCCGACTTTTATCTCGAAACTCCGAATTTTATCTCGGAAATCAGACTGTCATCTCGGAATTCCGACTTTTATCTCGGAATTCCGACTTTTATCTCGGAATTCCGACTTTTATCTCGGAATTCCGACTTTCATCTAAGAATTCCGACTTTTATCTCGGAACTCCGACTTTTATCTCGAAACTCCGAATTTTATCTCGGAAATCCGACTGTCATCTCGGAATTCCGAATTTTATCTCGGAAATCCGACTTTTATCTCGGAATTACGACTTTTATCTCGGAATTCCGACTTTCATCTAAGAATTTCGACTTTCATCTAAGAATTCCGACTTTTATCTCGGAACTCCGAATTTTATCTCGGAAATTCGACTTTTATCTCGGAATTTCAAGTGGGTTGGTCAGAAAAAATCTACAGGATTTTTCACCCTTCCAGAGTTATACAGTATGAGTGTCTTCCGGTAATATTTTCTGAAAGGTTGTAATCATCGATTGTTATGAACAATATTATTACGAGAATGGTGTATGATATGAACAGTAAAAACTAAGCACAGCACGATGATCATCATAGACTAAAATTACCAGGTTGGCGAAACATCAGAACTGAGAAATAACTACATTTCGAATAAGATAAGGAGAGAAAAACTATCAAAAAATAGCTGACATGTGACAGGATATAGGTATAGCTATGTTTTCACAAATTGCTATCTGATGATGTTCGAAAATCGGATTGGCGTATGTTGAATACTGTTTGTTGCCTTGTAGATGCTTGCTAATTGATAAAATTGACTAAATTGAATATTCGGGGTTAAATTCTTTCCAATTTTGCTTTACGAAGTGTTGAAAATGGTTCGCTATCCAATGACGATACAATATTTTTTGTCAAAGTGATATTTTGCTATCCTTTTGTGTGAAATAAACAAATGGGGGCCGTTGCAAATTCTTAGAACCACAAAAATGGCCTCGAAATAGTCCAGGTTTGACGGATATAGATCAATAAAACGGTGGATCATGGAAAATAAGGATAGAAAATGAGAAATGGGGTTAGCTCTTTTCAGAAAGATTTGCAAGCCCAACTACTTGTACTGCTCAGAAATGTTCAATCTATCGGAATCTTCCATTCAACGACTCAAAAAAGTTCTAGCAAGTCCACCATGTTTGTTATTGAACTCACTCGATAAATATGAGTCAGTCCAGTGGTCTGTCTTGATCAATTTTCAACAATAAAATCAGTGTATGAATAAAAAAGTTATCAAACGAAAACCCTATAAAATATTTCTAAGTGGAAGAGTGAAAAACGATATTTTGGCGTCAAGATTGTGTAGCTTTGCCACTCCACCCTTTACAAATCAATATCCAAGTCGAGCCCTTCTCTCAAGCCGAAGATATAGCACGTTCTGATAAAAAATACCTGCTCCTTGATAGAAAGTCCGGATTATTCCGGGAAAGCGTCTGCCATAAATAACCGGCCGCAGGAACACAGGAATTCCGGATTTAGTTGTAATGCCCTTCCTGATTCCGTCCCATATTATTTTTAACGCCCTCTGCCCCTATCCGACCTACCCCTCAGGTAATTCCTAATGGTCTCGCCCATAAATAAAAGAAAAGCAATATATAAGGTTTACATCGACGGTGAGGAGAAACAGGGGCTCTAAAATTTTGCGGGAGACAGGGGCGTATCGAGAAAATTCGGGGTGATCATTCACTGAGAAAAGTCCTGGAGGGAAATTATTTGCTGATGAGAGATTATCACCGAAACTATCTGGAATATTTTTCCGAACATGGAAAGGAAATATAATTATCTATCTGACAATCGGTCTGATTCTCTAAGGAAGTGGTTATATCAACAACTGTCATTTGGGTGGCAAATAGGAAGGTCAGTTGTTATTTGAATCACTTTCCGAATCTTCAATTCTCTAACGTCAAAATGGCAAAAAATTTAACAACTTGTCGTTGGTTTACCACTGATAAAGTGACTAATTTATCCACCAGATTTTACTGGTGGAAATGAAAAAATAATTCATCATAAAGGTGATATATATTTGAAGAGGCAGTTATGAAGGAAATTTGTTACAGTTTTTAGGATTTGAGTCACTCAGGAAATAATTATATGGTAGGATAATCGATATAATTGAGCACCTATAACTTCCTACTGAAAAAAATATTTTAAAAATATCTACATATATATGCTCAAGAAACAGATAGCATCCAATTATATAGAGCCTTATGAAATTATGCAAACCAATTCAACATTATTGACCTAAAAATTTACCGAAGATATATCACATGCCAAGAATATTAATGTTAATGATGTCTGATAGAACTAATGATGTGTTCAACATGGTAGAATGTATTGATACTGAAAAATTAGATACCTAGCTGAATCAATGAGCAATGATCCTGTGTAATAATATGCATTCCAGGATATATTTATACCTACCTCACTGAGTTCATTAACAAAACATATAATTATTACTCCTGCAATTATTCATGAAAAACTTGGCAGTCCCGGACACAGAAGACCAAAAAGTAATCTGTGTGCCGATATTTTCTATGTGCTAATACTAATACTTCATCGAATCCAAAAAATGAGGTTAGATTGACGTTGAAATTGCAGAAAAACAGCAAACTATAATAAAAAAGAAGAGGAGTTAATAACTTTTCCGCATTCATTTACCACTGAGTGGAAATGTAAGAAATTAACAACCTTGATAAATTTCGTATTTGAAGAACACCACATATGAATAGTGGAAAATCTAAAGTGGTTAAAAAAAGTAGTTGTTAACAACGTTACTAATGTATCCACTGTGTTAACCACTTTTTAAAGAATCGGACCGAATGAGTCAAGTTTGGAATGGATGTTATCATTCATCAGGAATGCACAAACAAATACCAGTTGTGATGGAATGAAAATATGCATGTTCAAAGGTAGAAACTCCACACAAGCGGGACCTACAGTACAACTTGGCATCCGAACCAGACATCCACCTTCCCACAATGTCATTCAGCGCAGCCAGTCACAGCCGCCTATCGCTCACCACGTGCGTCATCATCCCCAATGAAATTCGATTCGATACGATTCACGCTGCACCAACAAAATTCTAATCTATCGCCGGCTCCACCACCTTCCAAAGGGGGGTTGGAAGGGGTGTGTTTGGGGACAAAACTTCCTGTGTCTCGTTCGGATGCGACAAAGGCAGGAATGCGTGAAATACTCCGCAAATACTTCACATGCTCCGGGGATGCGAGGGTATATCCGGACTGAATCCACTCCGGGAATCGTCTAATCTCCGGTTGAGGGTTTAAGAGAAAATTTCACACCTAACACACCTAACACACCTACCATAGCAACTAGAACGATTTCCGGAAATTTTTCTCTCTTCCTTTGAGGAAGGAGAATGGAAATTTGTTGACGTTCAAAGGTTAAATGAAATTCACATTTACCTAACTTCAAGTATTAATAGCGTTTTATATTGGCGAAACTGGTGCGCACTCAGTGTAAATATATTTCTACCAACTTTACCTCAGGACAGAGTTTTCTGTCATGATTATTCAATGTTTCAAGACGGTATCGGTAAATACTGATGAACTGAATTGTTGATTCACAATTTCAAATATTTCAAAATAACCAATACGGATTTGGTGGCTAGTGGACCGATAGCGGCTGACTATGAAAATTGTCAAGTGTTAATGATAATCAAATTCGTGTCTTACGATTATTAAAATTGCACATCTTGATTAACGGAACTCATGGTGAATATAATAGGAATAAGAGTTAAACAGTCAATCTCGTCAAAGTTGTAATTTATTTTAATGTTTATACACGGCCGTACGGTCAACTAACCACTTGTGTGCTTGCCTGGAGTCTAGACCAAGGAGATTTCCTATCTCTTCAACGCTGTGACTTCAATAAAGTTTGAGTGTGAAATTTTCTTACTGAATACCACTCTAGCTTCAATTGAAAACTGTAATTTTTTTCTCCAACACAAATATCTTGTAGAAAATTCGTTAAAGTTTTCAGTGATAATTGAAGCTCTAGTGATTTTTGTAAGTAAAAACAGGAGACAAACACCAAGGTGCTAATTTGTGCTGAATTTCAGTTTGTCTTGAAAAATATGCCCGGTATATCTCACAAAGGCTTGAGTCAGCAGTTGATCCTTGTATATGCACTTATGCTGATACTTCCTTGATTGTGGGGTTCGATTCTTGGAATTGCAAAAAATGCGATGCAAACGAACTGATTTATATTTCAATTATGTGAACTTTCAAATAACTGAGCCATGTTTGACTTAATTATTGTCATCCTAGTGCCTGATCTCCAAATGTGGACCAAAGATTTAGATTCAGATTTAGATTTTCTGTTTTCTACTCTCCTTCTTTTCAAACATCTGAGATGTTCACTGGGCAATTGTTGACGTGGAGTTTTATTTTTTTTTTCCTAGGAGAAAAAATTCCGGAGTTGAGGTACTCCCAGTCGCAGAATGTCTTTTGACTCGTGTTGGGGATCTGTAGTAGATATAGTGTATTGTATGTAGTCGAATGGTGGGCTATGCTGTTAGGAAGTTTCAGTGATGTTGGGGGAACACGCCTTTATAAACAACCTACACAAATATGGGCTCGGTTCAATAAAAATTCATTGTATTCATAAATCTCCAGCTTCTGCTCTTTCCTAAAAGCTGGATATCCACGTTTTGGGCTTTTTCGTAAAAGGTCCTTCGATTCCAGAAAGTAGGTATGTATACAAGGTGACTTATTCGGAATTTTGTTGAGCCATCCCGGAAAAAACTGGTGAAAAAAATGTAAAAGGAGAACAGAAATAATATAACTATGCCAAAGCTCGTTGATTGACTGATTTATTGTTGGTTCTTCAGTGGAACCTGTAGACTTTGACTATTTTTGGAAAATAACGAACCACCAAGAAAAAAATCTGAACGGATAATTACCATGACTTAAATGAGAAATTATAAATGGAACCATATAATTTATATATGATGCTTGGTAGAAGAAGGTAATGTAATATACAGTAAACAAGAAACTCTAACTCTATCTATAATGGATATTGGATATAAACGAAAAACTATGTACTATAATGACTTCTAGGTAGGTGAAGTAAAAAAGATAGTAGTTGAAAGTAGAAAAGTATATAAGAAAGTAGAAAAGTATACCGCATTCCATTGAAATAATGAAAATAGAAGATTTCAGAGACGAGAAAAATTCCAGTGTAGTCTCATTAATATACATGCCTCAAAATGAACGATATCGTAAAACTCTCATATTTTGCAACGGAGGACGATATACATGATTAATATGATAATGCATCCTCAGACTCTCAGTCTGCATAATACGTTAATAAAAAAACATCAAGGTATGCTTTGACAGAAGGCAAAAACAACGCAACCACGTGATTTATGTGAAATAACCTGAAGCAATAAGGCAATCAACGCGAGCTCCGATCACAAAGGCGTCAAATTTTCCACCCTGAGCAGTATTTTCACAAAAAAGCACGAAACCGATATAGTTTCTATCTCCCTCCCTCTATTTCGCTAGGCTCTGCCGTAATATTCCGTACGTACAAAGAGATCATTATTACAAATAGGACCCGAATGCACCTTCACTTTTTCGTCGTTTTGTCCCAAAAAATGATTTCGACTTGCTCGGTTCCCACTCCCATTAGTTTCCAGATGATTAAACTCTCGTATAATGAATATCGCCAGTTGCGTCTGGAGTATTTTTTTTTATTTTTTAATTAAGCTACGTTGAATTCGTTCCGTATTCGAATAGTACAAAAAGCTATGTATATATGTATGTATATACATATATAAAGAGGTTCATTTGTGCATTTTTGTAGTGTTCATTATATCCTAACGATGTGAATCTCTGTTCCCAAACAAAGAAAGATTCATGTTGGTTGCACCATCAGAAATTAGTGTGAACACATCATAACATTATATTCCACCAACAATGATCAACCAGGTACACACATAAAAACAAATTCTCAAATGAAAACGATATATTTGTTCAACGTCCAATTCTTGTTTTGAAAAAGCGCATTCTTCTTCTGAAATAATTTATTTGAAATGAATTTATTGAATATGTCAATTGTAGAAAATTATTTCACTGGAATATTCATTTGGTATAACAAAATGTTCTCAATTCAAGAAATTCAAAGTATCCAGAAAAAATAATTGAGTTCTTGAAAAATATATCACGGAATGTCTTCTTTCAAAATAACATTCAACATTTAATCTCTGAATGAGTAAATCTCTGAGAAAGTTTTTTTTGGATTGACCATAACATTTTCTTGAATATAACTGCGATCCCTCCGAGCCGAGAATGTTGCAAAACGGTGTGAGTGTGTTGTTTCGGTGCTCTTGTCGTGCATCCATCATTGTTCAACCAGTTCAACCTATTTTATTGGCATAGAAATATTGGCTTGCCATGAAAGAAAAACTAAGGTCTTCGGAGATATCTGAGGATATAATTACCACTTTTAGGGGTAAGTTACATGCCTATATCTTATCGACGTTCATTCTTGGGTAGGTATTATTGTGTATCCAATCAATTAACGTAGCTATATCATCTCGAAAACTGATAATTCGTGAAAAACTTGAATAACCAGGATCGGCATAGTGAGTGAAAATTGGGGTTAGGTACCTATGTGCGGATGAACGTTTAAATTTGTCCAAACACTGATTGAACAGTGGAAAAGAGCTTCTTGAACTTGTAGACATCTTAGGTATTTTGATACTGCATATTATACCTAACATATTTTTACATTTTTTTACCAAATTTCGATCCAAGGAAAATGAATTCAGTAGTAAGAATGTGAACCCAGATTTGAAGAAATATAATAACCATACATTGTGCTGAGTCAGATTATCTCTCACATTGTACCTACATGGAGTTGTGAATGATATATTTTATATTTTTCAGTAGTTTGAAACCAGAGGAATACAACTTTATTGCGAGGTAAACTGGTGGACAAGTTCAGAAATAATCTCTACGAATAGGGGGAAAGGTTGTCAAGAAGAAGGTCTGCAAGTGATGATGTGATTGATAAGAGCCCCAATAAGAGAACGGGAGGTTGAGGATGATTCTCATTTCAAGAAATCGATATAATTCCTCTAATTTGATAAAATTCTTGATACAAAACAATCTACAGCTAAAACTGAAAATCTGATTCTTTTTGTTCAAGAAAAATGCGAGTCATTGAGAGATTATGATTGTCTTGATTTGAATATATTGTGTTCTCAATCTGAAATATTGTATTATTCTCACGAAGAACTCCATTCATTTACAATTCAAGAAATCTATAACATTGGTATGAGTGTATTTAGTTGAAAACATGATAGTCTTGAATTGAGAAGACATTTATTCCAGTATATATAAACAAGCCATACTCTTGAATCAAAGCATATCAAATCAAATCAAGTAATTCTTTTTATGTGTGTAGAGAGTTTAACGAGGAGTTTTATCACTTATAATGCCACTAGAACTACAATTATTATTACTGAATATTTTTTCATTTTCAAAATATTCGTGTTGAAGAGATATGGAAGATTCGACCTCAATTCTCATTGGGCTAGACGCCAAGCAAGCATACAAGTGGTTAGTTGACCGTACGGCTGTGTATAAACAGTGAAATAAAATACAACGTGAGCTCCGTTAATCAAGATGTACAATTTCAATAATCATATGACACGAATTATGAGCCTGGCTGTGTTAATGTGGCCAGTCCGAGCCTGTCAAGTCTGTTTTTACAAGAAAATATTCCAACCTTTTGGGAGTTTCCCCAACAAATCTGCATTTCCTCAAACCCGATTGAGAACTTCTCTGACAAGAACCAATTAAAAAATAAAACACGTATTGTCTCCAACCATCCCTTTTCTCACCAACACTTTTGTTCGCGGCAATTTTCTTTTCTCGTGAGCTTACACCAAATCACCTTTCGTGTCTAAAAAGGATGTTTCCCAATACGGTTTCGCCCCATTTTGCGAGGAATCCGAATTTTGTGTCAATGCCGAAAGAATAGTCGATTTTTCATATAAGGGCGTTGCAATATCGCGCTTCAATGAGTTCAATATCGATACTCGAGCACATCATCTACAGGATGGTTCACTTGTTATCCCGTTGAACATTGGAATTTTCTTGATAAAAACAGAGGAATAGGCTAGTCCATAGATAATTTGATATCTATTCACCACACTCATTATTCTTTCGTATAAACAGTTCGTCAAATTTCAACATCGATTGACTAAGTTAGATCAGTTAATCATATTTGAGCACATAAAATATAGTCGAGCAATTATATCCATCCATTAATAATGCGTAATTATAATCACAGTCGAAAATGGAATACAAAGGAACGGAAAATGCGGAATAAATTGGATTTAAATTGGAAATGAATGAAGCAAACAGAGCCTATGAAATTAGTCTCTGGCCAGGTAATTGTATCAGGTTGAAAATCAATTATGTCGTTTCAGATAGATCGCTCGCTTTTCCAGAAAAGTAATTAATTGAGTGCCACAGTGTCGAACTTGAGATTGAATAAAAGTGATAATAATAATAATAAATTATCTATCCTCATCTCCGAAACAGGTACTTATATTTCCGGTATGATACACGTGCTAATCAATTATCGGTTTCCAACCCCCTTGCCACCCCTTTTTACCGCCCCCCATTATCCATTAATACGCAGCCTGCAGTCCATTAGGACAATTTATGGAAATGCCCGCTTCCATATCTGCATCTATTACGTGAAACTGCCATGAAATTACGATAGACATGTAGTGTATTCGATGCTGAAGGCGAACGTTTTCCGATAATACATTGGGCAAACAAGACAGAACTCCGTAACACGAGTCAAAGAACATATTACGCACAGAATTTCGGATAAATCGATTGCGTTGATGATGGAAATTTGAACCGCGTAATTTCATTCGACCCCTAGATAAACTGATGTTTAAGTGCTCGCATATACACCTGTGATTGACGCATTTGATGTGGCTGGTCCCTGTCAGTTGTCAGTCACCAAAGGGCTTTTCAGTGGTATCGACACCCAATGAAAGCCATCAGATAGATGAACAGAGTGATCGAGTGACAATGCAGCGAAACGAAATCCAATCGAAAACATTGAAAAATTAACCCTCTGAGGCGGTGGTTGGGAATGTCTCCCGACAAATATCAACCCCCCCGAGTGCATTGTTGACGATAAGTCGTTTGGAAACAGATTACCGCTATGATGGGTTCCTGGAGAAATGCAATTTGTTTTCGGCAGAAGGTATGCGCACTTTTGCGACCCACCCCTCTGGATAGGGGACGGTTGATTTCACAAAAAGTCGATCAGGATTAGTGAGGGATGAGGTTATTTCTCCCTCATAATCGCAGCGGAGGTTATTGTGGATTCCATAGAGATATTTGCAGGATAAAGTGTTATTACAATCGAAGGAGAAACGTTTTGGAATATTGTCACAAATGGGGGATGCTACCCCTTTGGTTGTACGTGAGAAAAATCATTGTTGTGGTGGTTAGGATGTCGACTCAAACTATAATTGTGATTGTGACACAGAAAATCGAATTTCTGACTGCTTAAAACTGTTAGTGATAATGATCTTAATCCAGACGAACAAGAAACCAAAATCCTCCTGCCAGGCGCCTGAAACTCCGGAGACAGTAAACGAAAAAATTGATGGAATATTTAGTTTGTTTCATCAATCATGTAATGGTTGAGGTGGACAACAAGCTATCAACATCAATATACCACTCCTCAAGAATATGTTTTGGCACCAACTCGGTTGGGAATATCAAAAATGCATTCGGTCTCAACAACTCACCAACGATCTCTAAGATGGTGATTAGAAAATAAAACAACACAAGTGTAACAATTGGATAATTATTTTGACAAGTTCTACACCAACAGAAACTTTTGTTATTATTTTGGAATGATCATGTTAGGTCCATTACAAAAACTTCTTCTTCTTCTTCTGATTCGTGCCAGAAGCTATTTCACACACCAACTTCAATTGCGAACTTTAGGTGTTAAAAATACATTTCTTTTCGTGTAGGTATACAAAATTGGTGAACATATAAGGCTCGAAAATGGATGATGAAGTTCTCAAGCCAATTGGTTCGGCCACAGTTTTTCGTATCAGATGAATTTATAATACGGGGGATGATGAAAACCAAGGGGGAACGTATCCGGTTTCTGGCATCTATGATGTTGGCTGAATCCCCAGCTGTCTCACTCAATTTGAACATTCTGAACAAACACGGTTTTCCGCGAGCCATATTCTCCGTGGTGGTCGTGATTAAATGTAAATTTCTCATCGTTCTTTCGCCCTTTTGGGAAAAGGGCCCGACGTTTCGCGTATACCTTGGAACGGCTCGATGTCGAATGCGGTTGAAATTTACACCGAAATGTCGAATGCAAAACTATGCCCGAAGACGGATATCTATATCGTCTGTCCACAAACGAAATTTGTTTTCCGAGAAATACATTCAGGTGAATAAATATTGATATTGAGTGTCGATGTTCGTCAAAAATGCTATATAGAGAAAACTGAGCGATTTCAGTAAAATTTTCACCTTGTGCTTTTGAACCCAAATATCAACTACTAGCAATCGAAAATTGTGGACGCCAATCATTTTTCAAACCTATGAATGTGATCAAATATCAGTAGACGAAAAATCGAAATAACTTCCGAACAGATGGACCGATTTTTTACTTCAGAGATACCATTTTCCTTATTTTTTATCATTCATCGTGAAAAAGGGGTTACCCGAATTGGCACGAATAAAAATGGCTTCGAAAAAATGAAATTGTGTAAAATCAAACAAAATTCTAAGCGACCGTCAATCGCTACGCAGAAGTTAATTTTTGCGACTATTTTTCGAGGAAACTAAAAGTAGACCAAGATAAAGGCTAATTTCCACCAAACGGACTCGCTTGCGACTATTATCAGTTTCAAAAACAGTTTTTTTATGTTCTGGTTCTCACGAAAAGGGATATCCTGTAATGATCAGAGAACATCGTGAGAACCATGGGAAAGAAGGTAGGAGTTGGTGTTCTTCTTAAATTTCTGGAGTTCGTATGCCTCAGGGAACACCTCCCTAGGCAATGAGTTCCAAAGTTTCGATGTTCGTTGGATGAACGAGTCCTTGGAAAGAAACGTTCTGCAAGTCTCTAAAGTGACCACGAACGGTTGTGAAGACTTAACTTGGCGGGTTAATCTCGAAGAGACTGCTAACGTAGGAACGATTGTTGATATTTCAGAAGAGCATCGCCCATGAAAATATCTATAAAATAGAGATAAATCGCCAACTTTTCTACGGTGATCCAGAGAAGTGAGCGAGTTTGTAAGCGAGGCATTACCGACAAGACGAATTGCTCATTTTGGGATTGAATCCAAAAGTTTCAGGATATGTTTAGGTGCCGCACTCCAGATATGGGAACATTATTCCAGGACAGGTCGGATCTGTGCCTTATAGATCATAAGCTGCTGACTGGGAGTGAAATAGCTCTTGGCTCGAAACAGAAATCCAAGTTTTTGGGATGCACTTTTTTGAAATTCGAGTTCCACCAAACAAACAAAAAATAAGTCTGTCGCGTGTTTTTTTTTTTGAACATGTTTTCTGTCGTTTCCACTACAAGAACAGTTTTCATCATGCCATCAAAGTGACATACAAATACCAAAACAAAATAGTCGAACTCGCGACACAAAGTCATCAAAATGTTTCTTATTTGACAACAAAAGTTTTTGTTTTGTCGAAATCGACACAGTTGCTGTTTTATTGCGGTTTTGTCCGTTTGGTAGAGAAATCCGAATTTAGACCCATATTCAGTGTGATATGATTGCCGATATATAGTCTCAATGTCTCTAGATTATTATAGACATTCCGGGAATTTTCTTACATTCATAATAGTGCGTCCGTTTTATTGCTGATTCGAACGAGACAGGAATTCGTTATTAACTGGAAATGCGATGCATAATAATCGAGTTGGCTACGAGTTTCTCACAGATAAAGAGTCGTAAGCGAGATTCGACTGAATGTCCCGGGAAAGTAGGATATTGTTACTGAAACAAAAGGGACGGTGATAATTTGAATTCCCGACGTCTCGACGCCTGGATGCGGGACCTCTATCATCCCACTTTTCGTCTTCATCTTCGTTCGAACATACTTTCAATTATAATGTTCCAATAATTACAGTTGAAAATTAAGTCTGTATAGTCGTTGGCATATAAAAACCACTAATTTTTGAATAAATAACAAATATACCTGCCTACATATATAGTGTTCAAATAAAGAGGGCTAGATTGGGAATTTGCTATAAACTATACATGGTAAAAAAAATGGGTGTACTTTCAATCAAATGAATTTCATAGTAAACTCCGATGAATATCAAAAGTTTTGTTCTTTTCGTCAATTCTGATCTCAGTATAGTGAAAAATGTATAGTGAAAAATATCGAGTATATCTTCAATTTTTTCAATACTTCAAGAAGAAGAAAGAACTTCCCAGTTTCCACTATTTCCAGGATACCTATCCAGCTTATTCTCTTGTGTATTAACATTTCATGCCTCAAGCTTTCAATAAAAGCTTTGAACTTTTCAAAGTTGACTGTTATCAAGTACCTATGTACATCCAAGAATGGAGTTCTTCCGTAACTCTAGTGTAACACTATAGGGATGTGTATCAATGAAGAGGTTTTCTTTAAACACAGTTTTTGTATTGAATATTCAACAGACACGATGAAGACATACTTCTCTTTTGTTAATCAAAAACAACTAACTATATCGTTGCTACAACACATATCAATTGTCTGCCTATCCAGGTTTGTTTCTAATGGTTCGATACATTGATTATATATACAGTATGTTATGAAATATAGAGGAATCCTAATCAATATTCAATAGGATGTCGCTTATCTTAAGAGATAGGAAGTTGGTTGAATCAGAGCAAAATTGCGTGTTTTCTTGTTGAGGAATATACTGAAAAGAAATTTGGATTATCCTCAACAGTTTTGAAAATATCACAAAGAAACGAAATCTCCTGATTTTCGTTTTTATTTTTTTAACGATAAACTGATCGTATATACCTACTATACAGAAAACACCTATCAAGTTTAGTTTTTTCCTATGAATGCCATTTTGAATTCAACGTGATTAGATGACGTTTTGTTTTGTCTTCAACATATTCGAATTCTGTATAAAAAGTATTTGGAAAATATCTTGGTGAGAAATGTCTAGTATGATCAGTTTATCTTGAATATATCAGAGAAGCAAAAATCAGACAGTCTCGTTTTTTCTGCCCAATTCAACCAAAAATGAACAGCCTGTATATAATTTTTCATTTTTTAGTTCAATGGTTGATAAATAAAAGGTCGTTTTTGAAAATATTATTCACGTATATTTTATTCCGTATCACTCACAGCTTTCAAGTTACCTACCCCATACGAACATAAAAATGTGCCCACCTGGTACCAACACAATATACAAGGTGTACCCCGACTAGCCTCCTAACTCTCCCAAATCAAACACGAAAAAATTCACGCCCGAATACTCGTCCATGTTTCGTTGGCTTTGTATTTTTTTTTCCGCGACATCATTCACCTGATGATGGCACATTATCAAAACCGCATTTTTGAAATGCAATTCGTCTGGTGTCGGTTGAACGGGCCAATAGCCGTTTCGGAATTAACGAGTGGCGTTTGTTTTTGCTTGATGTGTTCGTCAGTGACATTTGTCATGGCCGGCTTTGAAATAGTGACGCTCGAATGCTATATTTATGAGTGGAAATGGAGGTGTCGCATTTTTTGCACGTTGAATTGTTCATGTTGAACAATTATTTCAGAGAAAATTTGACGTGTCAATTTCAGTTTTTGAATTATTGGGAAAAACGGAAACTTTTAATCTTTCAATGGGGTAATTTTTTACAAGGATTCTATATATTATGTCATCGTATTTTCCAAGGCTTTTTTGATGCCAGGATTAAAACATTCAATTTTTGGATTCCATATTGGACTTTCATTTGTTGATATACTTGACAATTTATTTATAAATAAGGGATTTTACCCCCGTAATAGAATCATGATACGACAATGGCTTTCGTGTCCTGCTTCGTGATTTATCAGCAGACATAACGATATTCGAAATATTTTATGAGCGAAGCTAAATGCATTTCAAAACTCAACAAACAAATAACTATATAATATTAATAGGAATAATCAATTTCAGACTTGTTACTAGGAATTCTGCATGAATAAATTAGTCGTTTTAATTCAATTTACGAGCCAACTTTGAAATGGAACTTCAAATTTATTAAGGATGGAATCACGAATATTGTATAAATCCTGTCTAGCCGCATATCAAAACGGACTGTTGCAAGATATCAGCTCTGAGCTACTATTCGATGTCAGGTAATTTCAGATTATTCTTCCACATCATTATTCATGGCTAGTTCGATGCTAATCACATCACCTGACTTTCTTCGATTCGTTCGATACGGAAAGAAATGGGTTCTCGTACTAAAAAAATCATGGATTTCTTGAAGCATCTGATGAAGAATAAGATCTTGCCTTTTGAAAATAATAAGAAGTTCTGTAACCGGTTAGGTATATGCATGATTTACTAGTCTCAAACCATAACCAAAGAAGAAAATGACTCGAGTTTGCAATTTTATACCATCAGCTAATGCCAACTTTTTCCAAGCACATCATCATCAACAATCCGTTTCGTACGCGCATTTTGTTTGTTTGTTCACCGTCGCAATTTTTCAACAATCCCACACTTTGCATGCCACACAGCGGTGCAATAATCCCGTCCTATCTCTCTATAATCAATCGTTCCGATATTATTATACCCGGAGCTGTCATCAATGATTTATCATCCACCGTTTCATCGGTATTAACTGCACGTTCACAAAATAAACATGGAGACGACCGCGCTGATTTCTAATAAACTCGTCAGCAGATGAAAAAAGGTCCACCCGCTCAGAATAATTCATCGGCCATCGGGCAATGGGAATGTCTTTGCGGGTGTATAGCAAGAAAAACTAAAAGCCAATCACAGTAAACGCACACTAGTTTAAAAAACGTTGAATCACGATTGGTAGTTAGTGGATGAAATTTTTAGCGATTGAATTCAGTTCAGAACAACCATTTATTGAACACGTCATTAAAACGTTACATCTCCATAATATTTTTACGTCATTGCACAACATATTTTTAACGTTGATGATTAGGGCTAACTTTTCTTTAATAAAACGACACTCTAATAACTCACCATCGATCGATCAATCGATCAAGATATACTTCATTGTCAGAAGAAAAAGTTCTCGTGGACAAAGCTTGGACATAATATTGAAAATAATGTGAATTTCACGTTCTATAAATGGTTTATTGCAACAATAAGCTGTTATTTATTGAAACGTTAGAAATTAACAAAATATCAACATTGAGTGTGAATGATACGTTTAATAGATGTACAGTTATTTCGTTTAATACACGTAGACAATGATTCATTCACAGACGTTTTATATACCTCATATTATAGCTTCATAACCACGACATTGATGAGTTGACAGAATGAAACGTTTTTTTTCTCTCAATACGATTCCATGAAAACCAACTATAAAAAAATTATGGAATAACCAAATAATATATAATACACCTCTTGAACGTGTACTGACTTTATTGAATAAAAGGTAACAGTAACTCATGTTAATCCATTACTGCACTTCGATGGTTTGCTATTTATGTTAAATAAAAATATACAACAAACTGATTCAATAATACGTTATTTTGACGTGAATACACTAACTGGATAAAACGTCATCTAACCACATAAAAATAACGTTTGAAGGAACGAATGACATTTTTACGTTGATTTAACGTTTTCATTATTTCCTTCGCCAATTTGAAACGAAATTTTGACTGAAAGTTGTGGTTATTTCACTATCTTATTTCGATATTTATATGTTTACTTGAAGAAACGTCGTATAATCACATCGAACCAACGTTCTAAAGACAAATTATAATTAGTGAGAAACAACGTGAGTATTGAAATATGGTTGTCATTATTCGAACGATTTTTGAAATACAACGTTTTTTCGACATCATTTCTGAACCGCAGTTATAAACGATGAAGTACCGACCAGTCAAAAACAACGTGGACGTCAGCGACATTTTTGCTATTTTTACTAAACGATTTCATTCACCAATTTGAAACGCCATTCCAACCAACTGTTATGTTTATTTCGCTACGTCAATTCAAGATTCTATAACAAGGTTAGAATGAGAAAAAAAAGAACCGTAAAACGCTGAGCATCCAATCAGTCTAATCAGCTCAGCATCAGAATGTCGACGTTACATTTTTCACTGCTCTGCGACTAATGGGAAGAAAGTACTTCAATCTAGAATTATCGATGGTATCTGATCACGCGAGCTGTCACATGACCCTGCAGGGGGCTTAGAAAATACGCGGAACGTCAACAGTAGGTAATAAGAATCCTTTGGGTCGGGTCGAGCATTATACAGGGCCAGACAGAAAGATAACAATACAGAATAAACGTTATACGTGACTAAAATTCCATTAATATTATAATCAAGTTATATTTTCGAATACATATGACATATCATAATGATATATCATAAAATGGTAATAATCTGAGAGTTCATGAGTTAATATTGCAGAATCCATTAGGTCTGCACGCTTAATCACTTTTGTTTTGCTGTGAACGCGGTTTTTCACTTGCTTCATCAACATACTGGTGGAGGAGCCAACTAGTTTTTCAATTCCTTTTTCAGATGGAGTCAAATTTCGTTTCAGAAATATTCACTTGCGATATTTTCTGAATCATTTCTCGGTTGCGCCTCTGTTTTCGTCTATGCTAGATAAAGATTAGATATGTCATCAGCTGTTTCTCGCTGTCTCACAATTCCAACAAACGAAATATAACGAGACAGTTTCCCTCCTCTGACAAAACTGTTTTCGATTGACATCAATCGCGTTCATCTCGTTTTTTTTTTTTTTTTTCGGCTTCCTCCGCTTTCGAGATGCTGTACATCAACGTTCACATCATTAGGCACTTCTTTTGGCTCCGGATAGAGCAGAAAGACACGTTGTGTTTTTGTTTGTTTCATTTTTTTCTCTAGCCTGTTGATCGATTTGGTCCACGAAGCAATATACCGGGGACTCGGAAAATATGTACTCTTCCAGGGTGTATATGTTTCAAGTGAATATGAATTGATCCACAACTGAGTTGTTTACTATTGTAGTGGTTGACAAACACTTCCCCAGGTCACATCAAAAGGATGTTGAAGCAACGAAGAAGAAGACTGTCTTGCCTTGCAGGGGCAAAAGCAGAATATCTTCCATCAGAATCCTTCTGTGGAGTCTATAAATCCTACTTGAAAGAAGAGCTCAGACGCTGTGGAACAGATGAAATTATTGAATCTCATTGAAATCAAGTGCCAGGACAGAGGCGAGCGAAAAGGATAGTGAACCCCTCACCAAAGAAAGCTAAACAGCTTCTCGAGTTGGACAACAAAGACTTTTACGAGAACTTTGGTAAAACATTTTGTTCAGCGCTTTTCTGCTCAAGACTCAAGTTTATTTGATAAAGTTTTTGCAAGCTTGGCTATTCCAATTCTATCCATCACTCGCCGAAATATTATCTGTGTACCTACTACCTTCAACCTCTCACGAGTACAGAAAAGCCTTCAAGTGCAAAGTTGAGAAGTGTGCACAAAGTAACATTCCTGTTGTCTAATCAATGGATACGACTCTCGATTCAACTTCTCACTTACACCTCTTCTGATTTGGTGAAAATGGCAACCGGCAACTTGTCGATCTATACTAATTGCAGGAAATTAAAGTAGTTGGTAGTTGTTGGCACGTTTACGCCATCTCCCTCTCCCTCTAATAGAAGTGTGTTTGCCAAATCGTGTGGGTTTCTGAATTAATGTGCGAAATTAAACTTTACGCACCTGTTTTCGGCATTGTTGAAAACGAATTAAATAGTCATTTGTTGGAGACATTTGGCTGAATGATCAATTATGTCGTTTGGGGTTCTCGTATAGCGTAGGGGAAAATGAATTAAAATATCCACTGCTATTTATTTTTTCAGAATTCTGGTGAGATTTGAACCACAAGCCAAAATATTCACGTACTCATTTCGTATCAAATGTTTTCTTGTCTCTTTGAGCTGATGATGGATGTTTATACACCCGAAACGTGTTTTCTTTAATATTGTTACGAACCGCTGGCATTTCCGAGAAGGCCGGAAAGCATCCGCTCGACGCGTGACTCACAGCGGAGGTATAGGTCGCAGACGCACCGCTATAATTAGCGCATGATTCATTGCCGTCGAATATGAAAAAGTGCTTCCAGTTTGTTCCTGTTCTTTCTGGACACTGATGTCTTTGCCTATATAGGAGCCGCGGTTTCGCGGACAGTCAGTTATAGTTTGGAAAGAATTAAGTTTAGAAAGAAAGCTAGTACAGTGAACATTGAGATTTGTAAAGCGAATATCGTTGTGATTTAACTAAGTGTTTATTGAGTTGTATTCAGTGTGTTTAGTGAAATGAATTGTTCAGTTTTGTACTGAGTGTTTTGAATTCACGAACCCAAGTGGAAATAACGTAACAATATTATGTACTCGCTTCTGTATTAATTAAAAGTTGTGGGGTTAACTTTGAGCTTTATTTACAAGCCAAAATATCCTCAGTGAACGATTGACTGTAATGTAATGACCCAGGTAGAGAGACATCTTTGGAGGTGGGTGTCATGTACTGGGTGGTCCCCTATTCGTGTACGATAATTGTTACAGAGGCGTACGTTGACAATGCCCTGGGGGTATTTCTACCTACTTGCTCACGTTTCATTCAAAAATAGGAAATGATTGACGAGCCGGTTGTCTGTATCTTGGTTTGTTTTTGACAGGTGTGTGGGAAAATGTGAAATATCGCTGATATTCTTGTTTGACTGTCTTGATGCTTCAGCTTTTCCAATTGTATTTCATAAGGCGTCAAATTGTTGCAGCTCAATTATTCGTATTTCAGAAAGTATCAATATCATTTCAGAAAGCGTCATTTGCATTTCAGAATAGTTACTACTGTTGGTGGTTTCATTTTCCATTTCTCTCTATAAGGTTATGTAGTTGCTATTATTATGTTTAAAGTGGGCCGAATCAGAAAATTTTGTTTATGGAGGCTACCCATTCAAGATATTCCTATAGGATCTCCTATTTATGATCATATTTCTCAATTTTACGCAAAATCCTTGATATATTTGAAACATGTGCTATATCCAAATCTAACTCTTCTCGAAATATTTCGATTTTTTTTAATATCTGCACAGGATAATCAAGTTTGTATAATGTAGGTATGGATTATTTCAGATAAGATGACCTAATCCAGTAGAATTCTGATATGAATTATATCAAAATAATTATACAGAGCGTTACATTTATGTATGGATCCTTGTAATCAAATTCTTTTACGAAGAAATCAATACATATACCTATCATGAAAAAAAAATGTTCTGCCTAAAAACATCAGATGATGTTATTATAGAAACAATTCAATTAACTAATCTGAAATTTATTCGTTGCTTTTTGATATCAAACTGACTATTCTGAAATACAACTTATGCTTTCTGAAATCTTATTAACTGATCTGAAATATATTTGACGCTTTCTGAAATTCAACCCATGTACTATTCTGAAATACAATAGCTTATACTTTCAGAAATAGAAGTGACTATTCTGAAATTCGATTTACGCTTTCTGAAATACAAGTGGAAAAGGTGTATTTCTCAAAGAAAAAATACAGGGAATTCGATTATTAGTGTCCACGAATAAATACAATGAGTGCGAGTATCAGTTGATTTTTTTTCAAACATTAATGAAGCTCTGATCTCTCTACCAAAATAACTTTTTTCATCGAACGGCAAAGTTATAGAAAACATTCTCAAGAGGGATCTTTTCAATATTCGCCCGAGGATGTTCCTTATTTCATGTAGGTAGTTGAAAAATAAACAAGTGAGGAATGAAAAAAGAGATCATATAAAGTGAACTGAAGCTCGTTCATGGAACTTTCATCATCCCATGCTATTACAGCCAGGAAGGCACTAATGCATGGGCGAATCCCGAGTTATATACAAGTCGCTGTAAAACATAGTAACATTATGTAAATATACCTCTAACCGTTTTGTTTCTATTATCAAAGACGCGCTCGCTATAATTTCCAGTTTTTTTCGTCCTCTCAAATGAGTCGCCATAATAACATATTCCTTGGGCTATTAAATAATTACCTGAGGTAATTCATCGCATCCTGATGTCTACGCGCAGAGAAATTTTATAGCATATCGCCCGCAGCACGGATTTAAGTATTCAAATTTCGAATGCATTGCATGTAAATACGCGTACGTACCTCCGAGCAGAATGTATAAATAAACATTGCTATTAAATATGTATTGATTTTTAGATACGAAGCGATGAATATTTATCTTCATTTATTTGTTCAATGATATCCTTTATATAGAGGATATTGGTGAAATTGGAATAGTTCATTGTTTTTTATTGTTTGTTCAACGTGTAGCTTTGTTATACCGTATTATGAACAGGGTAATCGGATGAAGGCTCAAATATGGAAATTGTGCTGAGATTTATTGAACTAAACTGTTGTGGGCGTTCATTTTATTAGTGTTGTATGCACATTCAGAGATTTTTGTCTTAGCAAACAGTTCTGCCCTAATAAGAAACTTCGATGGTTTTTTCAGCGTTCTCATCATTTCTTCATCATGATTTAACATTATAAATTCTTGTTCACAATGCCCAGAAATTGTGCAGTTTCATGTTTTTACTCTACGAAACTCATTTCGCCTTTCATTTTATAACTTCCTTTATATGGTTGCTAGCTTGGTTAAAATTTGTGAAATCCAATCATCTTCAAATAATTCCCCAAACATAATCGTATTGTATGTGGCCTTTTATATCTGAATATCAACCCTTGAATAGGCGATGTTTCACAGACTATCAGATTTTGTGGTCTTATTTTGCTGATGTGGTGAAAAAAAACCCTATGTTTATTCAGAGGTGACTGAAACTCAATCATTACTATAATTGGTCAATTTCCATGCATGAATAACCATAATTTAGTTGGGAATAAGGTAACTGGCTTGGCCGCCTTGAATTATACTAGTTTTTTTAACGAAATGAAACCCAAAGATAATACAGTGTGGCCAAAACAAAAATGCAAGACATTGATAGCACAATGCAAGAGAGACTGATATTGCATTTTGAGAGTAAATTTTCATACATTATGTACACACATATCAAATTTTTCTAGACTTTTTTCTCGGCTTCACAGAATGTTTACTATAAGATTTCAATATTTATTAGGTGGTTCTCCACCATGAGACAGGTATCAGTGACACGTGATCTTCAGAGTTATTTATTGATGTACCATCAAAATGGTATTCTGATAATGGACTAATATTTCAACATGCATATATAAAAGATATATTCGAATGGGCCTTCAGTTTTAATAGCTAATAGAATATGTTGGAGATATTTCCAAACAGGAGGTGCCTGTTTGATTTATTTTATTGTTGTGATGTTCAAGATCTCTACAAAGTGGAGAAGCTATGGAAATATACAGTATGTCCCGATGAACAGTATCCATTGTGACCATATATCTACATAATTTTGGATTTTATATTATATTATATTATTATAGTCATGAACAATCTGCACTTTCAAAATCGATTGCAAACATTATTTTTTGCTCACTATCCTGTGATTTTTAAATCCATATATTATGTGAAGAAGAAGTCGAAAGGACGATGAACCAAAACCTCAGCACGATTAGAACTCACCATTTTCCTACTATAAAGCAAATTTGAGTGATAAAAACAATTATATCCAATAAGATTATATCATTCTAGTTTCTTAAATACTCATAATGATATCCTTCTGTATGTTTTTTGGGTGGTTTTCACGTTTATCCTGAAGTTATTCGAGGTGGTCGGATTTCGTTGAAACTGTATATTCTCCATGAAATAATTAATTGGTTAATAGTTACTATCAAGTTGTAGTGATAAACTGAAAAAAACACCTAAATGACTTTTAAAATCGTCATAAACGGCAACCCGATCCAAAGAAAACGATACTTTAGGAATAGGTAGGCAATAAAGATAGCTTACCATCGGCCTGTTATAAACTAGCCGGGATTTTTATATGAAACAAACGTTTGGACATCGTTTCAAGACCCACCGTTTCGTTTCTAGCTAATGACATCATGAGAAGGAATGTTCGAAGATGATCTTTACTGGGTGATTAAAATAAACGAGAACAGAAAGCAAAACGTATAGACAATTCCTAGAGTTTGGTTTATTATTGTATATGGTTTTATTTGTATAAATAGACAATGAAAAACTACGAATAAGGTCTGTTCAGTTTGTGATAGGGACGAATACTTTGTTTTCAATCAACTACATTCAATCAAATTATACAGTTCATTCAACCCATTCGGAGACTGAGGACATTTTGAGAAATGAAAGACTTCCAAATTTAATTTGCAAATGACGCTTATGATGGAGTAACTAGTTTCCTTGATATATAATGATACAATTTCGATATTGTCAATAAGAATTTTTCTCTAATTCGGTTCTATAATAAAGTCATTATGAAACGCAAATGCGTATCGAAATAGCCTCAGTTTCGATACGCATTTTTTATCATTCGGAGGTTGGTACAATCGAACTGTCAAATGAAAGTCAGAAGAGTTAGGCCCAACTTACTTCTGAGTGATTTTGGATTTGATGATAATAGCAGTAAAAAACTCAATGTCTTTATTGGTAAATTTTAAATCAGAGTGTGATTTTATTTGAATTGACTAATAAAACCAATAGCATTGCATTTTTCACCGCTGGTATCACAAATCAAAATTTCCCCTCAGTAAACTAGGCTTAACGATTGTGCGTCAGATTTCAAATATTTCGATGTCATCATTGTTAACAATCGAAGATGTTTCTGTTATTTATCGATATTGAATCAATTTTTTTCAATAAAGGCCTTTAAATTAACGCAAAATGGAAAAAAGCACACGTTTCATAACACACGTTTTATAAGACACGTCGACGCACTTGTTGGAGACAAAATACCTAACATCCTATAAAACTTGTATCATATAACTTTTTTGGAAAAGTTTAGTATCCTTTCGAAAAATAAATCATATTTGAACGCATTTCGATGACGTTTTCAGTATATTTGGTCTTTCGAGCCAGACAGATGTGATGACGTGTGATAATTATATTTAAAGAAAATAGACTCTTCCAAAAATATAATGACAATGTCGACATTGTTTATCATGCTATATCCTGACAACTCAACATAGTTGATAGAAAAAAAACACATCGTGCTTTGGCAATAAAAAGTTTTATTTAGTCAAGAATATCAAGGTACCTCCCCCCCCCATCCACGAATCCAAAACAAACGAAATCACCCGTGTGAAAGACGCGTCTGGTTCTTTCTTCATGTCGCAAGATACTATCAGAATCAGACGAGAGTAATGAAAACGGCATGCCGCGATATTTAGTTGGCACGAATCCGTCTTTGTTGGTGGTCTCTCATCAGAAGAACGCACGGTATTTTACGACAATGACAGTCGCGAACTGCGGACCACCCGAAGTCCCTTTTTTCCACTTTCGGTTACCCCGGAAGGAAAACCTCTATATATACAGTACGTATTTTTATGTCGTACGCATCTTATTGAGAATCGAAGCACAGCATATCAAAGCAAATTTGAACACATTGCTATACATTTCGGTTCTCCTCGTATATATAGTGTGCCCAAGATCAGGATGAACAGCATGGAGAACCCGCAATTGAGGGGTCTCTGAATAGATCAATAGTGTTGTTCACTTCCAGAGATATAAAAAAGTGTGGCGGTTTTCCATAGTTTTTCAACATAATCCTGAATTTAACTCACATAAAGTAAACACTTCTATCGTCGATTTTCGAAATGTCCATCATGAAAAACCCTTTTCTTAGAGTACCCACACGAATATGTTGACGACCTCTCAGTAGGCCTTTGTCATCGATATGTCACACGTCAAATGTCAATTCGGGGCATCCCCACGTGGACATGAAGGCGGTGAAGTCGATGGGTGTCAAATCTGGCTGGCTTGTGGCTGGACAGCGTTGGTGGCCGTCTTGTTATATTACAAAAAGGTAGATATTCAGGTGTTGATTTCATCGGTTTCATTCGTTAAGGCGGATTTCCACCAAACATCAACAAAACAGCAACTGTGTCGATTTCGACAAAACAAAAACTTTGGTTGTCGCTATGTGGAAACGGCTGGTGACAACAGTTCACTATTTTGTTCTGGTAGTGGTATTTGACTGAAACAAGTTTTTTGTTTTTGTTTTTGAAACTGAAATTAGTCGCAACCACTGAGCGATCAGCGTACCAAAACAATCCCTTTTGCCACCCTCTGAAAGCGACTAAACTTCGTCATTTCCATTCTCTCCGTTTGGCTTCGGAATGAACGAAGCCAATTAGAATTCCATAATCGCGAAGCGTGGCAGCCAACTGTGGTCGTTTTTCCGTCAGTTCCCCAGCCCGTTTGTGGGTTTTCCTTGATGTTTATTCTTCCACTGATTCTACACTAACTCCGTTTGTTTTCATTAAACGGACATTCGCTGGCTAGTCGGATATGCAAAGAGGAACGTTGAGAGAATTTGTGATATTAGGATGGGAGACTAGGATGATGGAAAAAGTTGGAGATGTACATAATTTTTGCTCTCCTATCTCGAATGGAAATATAGATGGAACTATTGCAGAGTCTTGGATGAATGAACGAAAATAATACCAGAGGAGCTAGATAAAAACTTATTCGTCCCATGAGTAGTAATCCCCAATCTGCCTACGGAAGATATTTTCTATCCAACACTCAAGAAGAGGCCATACACTACCAGGTTGACCTTATCCATGCTATCAACGAGGAAGCAGACTGCCTTGCCAAAGAAGGGGCAAATACACAATTTCTCGGCCCAGAACCCTTCTGTGGACTTTCCAAAGCCCACTTGAAAGAAGACTATCGACGCTGGGAAACAGATGAAATAAAATCTCACTGGAATAAAGTGCCAGGACAAAGACAAGCGAAAAGACTAGTGAGCTTCTCGAGTTGGGCAAAAAAGACTTGAAACTAGTAACGGGACTCCTCACTGGACACTGCCCTCTGAGGTATCACCTCATAAAGATGGGTAAAACAGAGAGTGATAGTTGACGCTACTGCGAGAACTTCGTTGAAACTGCAGAACATTTGCTTTGCGAATGCACAGCACTCGTTTGTAAGAAGTTCAAGTTCCTGGAAGGGGACTTCTTAGAGCCCTCCGATATCAGAAACCTAGCTCCCAGGAAACTAATAAACTTCGCAAGGAGCCTCGGAATCCCGGGCCTCGAATAGATTAAGGGTTATGCACAAAAAATCTAGTAGGTCGATGTGCTTGAGAGGCATTTTTAAACCACACAAAACAAACTACTTCATCGACAATCTCAACTGAAGTTAAATCCACACTATTCAACCGTATAAAGTATCACTTCATACACTAGTGAAATAATAAAAAATACAATCTAGAATCAATTATATTTTACTCCGCTATTATCAATATTACCTTCAACATTTATATTAATTGACACTTCGTTTTATGTTTCATCCTGTTTCACTTCTTTTTAATAACAAGTTGTAGTTGCTATCGGTTTCAGAACGCATATATAGTGCTTGTTGAAGTTTTTGATAAATTTCTAGAAACACTGGATGTCTTTCATGAGGTGACAGACGCTATAACAGCAAAATTTCGAATCATTTCTTGATGATAAATGTCTGCGATTATCATTCTAAATGAATGTGATTGTGAATAAAACTTTTTATTGTATGCGTCTTTTAGTTAGATACGATGGATATCAGAATGTGTGAGCATATTCAATATTTTAGCACTAAAAGAATTCTTTTTTTATTAATTCGAATGTGATTAGCTACCATCATTCATTCAGCAAAGGAAAATATGTCGTTAATATAGATTGAAACTACGAGCGGCCCGAGTACTGATCCTTGAGCCACTCCATGTTAAATCGTCAGAAAATCTGATATGGTATTGTTATTAGAAATCAAACTGCTTTGTATATCATGAAAATATGTCGGGATGTGGATGTGAGTAGTTTTTTGAACGAAAGAAAGAAAGACCTCGAATGATCATTTGTAGACAAGTCAACGTCACTTGAATCGTCACTAATTTGCATGTCCATGTATAGCGATAGTGAACTGACAAGAGAACTTCGAAATAGTAATTTCATCGACAAATATTCAGCTGAACCGCATAGCAACTACGAATTCTTCGTTATCAATGAACACATCCATGGTATTCCATAAACATAAAATGAATAATTCCTTAAAACTCATCTGCTAGTGACTAGCAAGTTTCCTGAGAATGCAGGTGCCAGTTTTTCCCAGGTGAGCACACAAGTATTCGATACATGTTGCTAATGGGTCCGCTTCCTGCGATAAAAAAAATCATTGGAATTATTGTGAAATTATGTTGGTCGATTGTGAGTGCGACTGTCGCGCCTATATCGATTTCATAATAAATTTATCGAACTCATATAGGTAGTGCCGCAAATTCCAGTGATTAGAATACCCTTCGTTTCTTAATAAAATGCTGATATTATAGGACATACAGGGTGATAAATTAAACCAACTGCCGGAGTTCAATACCTAAGGAAAAGTTTCACGTAGAAGTTATAGATGTACTACATCTTCACATTTCAAAAGTATATTTTGATATACAGAGTGTTCAATGGAACACCCTGTATTTTATAGATCATTTGTTAAAACTACTCACTAAACCCTTCTTTTTTATTGAGCATTTCCTCTGCCTAAATGTTATTTTGTTTTTGAGTTATATATCTTTTTTTTCAAATACTGTGAGTTTGTCAGAGAAGCTCTGCATCGATTGATAATTCAAAGCCACATTAAGAGTATAATAATCTGTGAAAAAAAAAAACGATTCTGAAAATATTCTCAAATGATCAATTCATACTGACTTGCATACAGAGAAGTCTCGGCCAACTCTTATAAACTCTCAGTATTTATATTGTTGAAAAATTATGATAACTCTGATGGGCGTTACTTTTGCCTCACCCTGTGAACAAAATGAAAACTATCAATCATGTGATGAGTTTTGCCATGAAATATTAATCCTCAGTTGTTAATTTTAAATAATAGAGAGTGACGATCTCACTATGATTTTCACATGTCTTGAAACGTATACCCTGTAGAACCCAATGAAACCCCACATTGCTGGAAAAGGGAAAATATGAGGGATTGATATCGTATAAATTTATGCAGCTTCCAGTATATTGGAAAATAATTCTAAGACAAATATGGAGATGAAGTATATCTATAACTTTTTTCGTATCGAACTCCGGAGTATAAGTTGTACGCCCTATGTAATTCACGTGGAGTTTTGACCCAACAATGACCTCCACAAATATTGGCACGTTATTAAGAGACACTCTGTAGGTATAGAATGGGGAATTGACAAGTTCAGCCAGCTTTGAGAGAGAAAAAATATGTCTGTCTTAGTGTTGTCTATGTCGTCAAGATTGTAAATTCAAATGATGAAAATGTCATGATTATTCTTTTTTTTTTACGTTGCAATAATAAGTATATAATGTCGCTGAAAGCGTTCGAATCACCCTGTATGATGAGCAATTTACGCCTAGCTAGGTAATAACAATACGTGCACTGTTATATTATCCAAAATTAACACCGAGACAACGCAATTAACCGAATTAGCTGGTCCTTCATAAATCAAAAGAGCATCGTGAAATAGATCTGGGACGAAATAAAGCATAACTCATTAGCCCTAGGTAGGTGCACAATATCCAATCTCGTGAAATATCCATAAATCTGGCATGATAAAGGTAAGTCGGGATTGAAAATGTCGCTGATTGTGTTTTATTTCAGTATCGTGACTGTCAAAACTCACAAACGTGGCACGATGATTACACGAATTATGACTGGGTCATAACGATGAACTCACGAATGAGTGTTTTTTTCGTACAGGGTGGGCTATTGAACACG
Organism: Chrysomela aeneicollis; assembly: GCA_029955515.1. Classification (NCBI taxonomy): domain Eukaryota; kingdom Metazoa; phylum Arthropoda; class Insecta; order Coleoptera; family Chrysomelidae; genus Chrysomela; species Chrysomela aeneicollis. The sequence goes on along the minus strand of JARUHQ010000021.1, from coordinate 578,803 downwards.
AAACTTTTTCCACTGTTATGTTTGGATCTCACTATTTTCAAGATTCTTGTTAGAAATACATACTTCGAACTAATAACTAAGTGATAATGTCAGCGTATACGGGGTGGATGCATATCCTACCATATCCTACATATCCTACAAAGTAGTATAGGTTTCATTGAAGTTAATTTGTAAGAAAAATCTACCTGTATGGCTTGAAATCGTCACTCAAGCTATACAAAAAGCAAAAACTCTCTTTTTTCGCAAGGAATTCGACTGGGGGTCAGCCTTTTTTCTTGGAAGTAACAGAAGCCATTTCCTACCGCATTATTGTCAGCGGATAACGTACCCATTGTCCAAGATATTAAGCCTGGGTTTAGGTGCAAATGGAGCATTCATGACCCTATATAGCTGTTCACACTTTCCTAATATGATGGTGCCTATGAAATCCTCAATACCCATCAAGATGTAGGCAAAAGAGTAAAAAATATGCCCAAAATAAACGAATTTAAAAGATGGCTGTCATTATTCGATTATTGTAATTATACTTCAGTAATGTTAGTGTGGAGTTGAAAAATTCCCCACGTCCAATTTCATCCTTCGATTATACTTCATAATCGGTCCGCTCGAGTTTTTCGAAGATTACACACATTTAACTAGAAATTATTATATTCCATCCCGCAGAGCAACAAACTTCGTAGTCTGTAATGTGGTTTAACTGTTTATCCCCCACCCCATTATCCCATTAATGGTAATAAATATGTCTGAGAGCGACGAAGATGCGATATGGCTTCGTTTCAGCTTTGAACTGACACCTGTCCGATCGATAATCGCACATCAACCCTTTAGACGCGAATTATCTCTAGGGCTAAGGGGTGCACTCGAAAAAAAAAACATTTGGCAGACTTTATGTTACATACGATGCATTTCAAACTGATGGAATGAGATGATGTACGGAAAAAAGCTCAGTCTTATCGTGAAATATTATAGTTCTTCAATCAATAAAAGCGAAATTTTAGAATTTTTCAAGTCACCACAACTTCCGAACGGATGGGCAATTTTCAACTTCAGGGATAACATTTCGCTTATTTTTCGTCGTAGAATTTCATAATGATTTCATTATAGAACCAAAAAACATTTCTGAAGGGAGAAAAAAATAAATCACCCTCGAAAGCAAAAACCGCCTCCATAAAAGATACTCCAAGTGCACTATTCCAATTGGACCACCCTGTATTTATCATCACTCGAGAATTCACTTCGTAAAATGTTTTATTCTGAGCACATATGCATTTTATTGATGTGTTCCATGAAAAATTCAACAAGCAGTAAAACGGTCATAATTCTCATAACTTGATGTACACACTACACATGCTCAAAGACTATACTGAAACAGATAACGCCACTAGGTCTGATATCACCCCAAAATGGTGGAATTATTTGCAGAAAATAGGGCAGTCTGAATTATTCACAAGCTCCCCTTATATTTCAATGAATTCCCGCCGTTCACATTTTCCTTTATGTTTTTGGAACATGAAAACATCGGAGAAATATCGGCAGCATATTTATCTGAACACGTACCATAACGAGGCAGGGATGAAATGTTAGGGTCAAACAGATGAGTTTCTTCTGACAAAAAAATTGATCATGGGGGCATAGATTTCCTCGGATTTTCTGCAAGATTTCCACACCACGAAATTATTAACAACCGTGAGAGGAATAATAATTTGGGATATAACACGTATTCTCGGGAATTATACAGGGTCCTGCAGATTTTTTTACCTCCCGTTTATAACTCGGTTATTAGTTGAGATATTACGCAAACTTTATATGTACCCGAAAACTCAATTCAGGAAGTTATTTTAAATTGTACACAGGGTCCTAAAAAAGTAAAACGTCATATTTTTTGAATTAAATGCCGTATATTATGATCTCGCTAGAGTAATTTCCAAAAAAAAAAATGAAAAGATTTAGTATTGCTCCACTGATGATCAGCGAATAATGATACACTCGATGATAAAATCATACGAGGTATAAATTGAAAGTCAAACGTGTTTCTGATTACAACCCTGTCGCAATATCCAACGCATCAAAAAATATTTGCTTGATTCAACATAATAATGAGCTAGCATGCTTGAAATTTTTTCAAATTCAATTTCACTGAAGTGCAAACAGACCCTTGATGGTTCAATGAACTAGGATGTTCAGACATTTTATGTCAAAGCCTCCTTGGCTTCCATTTAAATGACTGATGAAAGTTCCGTAATGACTTCATTATAAAACCATATATAATAGTAAAACTAGTTTTCTGGTAGGTACTAACTTTTCAACCTAACTGGTGATTAATAAAAAAATGTTTTTTACGTGAATATCTATAAATGTAACTCATTAAATAATGGTTATGAGTTATTCATGGGTTGTATTTGCAGATTTCCGTTTATAATAATTTTTCATTTTCTTGAATTTGGGCTTTCGCCCTGATCATTATCCTATATTGAAAAGTAGAATGTCATGATAATAAGCTGGTTTGTGAATCTCAGAAATAAGGATATAGATGTTTATCACAGATTTTCATCTCCGAATATGGATTCCTAAGATGATACTGATCTTCTTAGATGACATCTAGGTTCCCCGAAAAAAATTATGTACAGCTCTGCTCTAGCGCCTCGGAAAATGTACAGGCAAGCCAAGTAAAATCGGAAATCATAAAGGCACGCTACGATGCACAGAAATAAGACAAGAACCCTGTAATTACATAGAAAAAACAAACATTCAACATCAGCAACTGTTCAGGTGCAGTTATGGAATGCCATCATCATCATCATCATCGCGATGGAATCAATTTAGAAGCACTTGCACCGCCGACCTTGATCATCTCAACTTCTCCGATTGACTGCTTCCATTAACGAGGCTACGCATCGCATCACGTGACACGAAACAAAAAAGTATCGGGCTACAGTTTCTTCGTGTTTATGCTCTAGCCTTTGCGATCTGCATACCTGAGCAAGGAATTCTTCGTAAGATACGTCTGATAGTCTGACTGCTCGGATTCCGCTATAGTTTTAGTGATTCGTTGCGGAAAATATTTTCATGTAAAACAGTAAATAAACGAAACTCTCCCTACGAATTGTGTACACACTGTGTCCAATTTTAGTTACTTTTGCGCGATATAGGACAACTGACAGCGACATTGAAATCCGTCAAGCTAACAGTTTGAAATAAAAATTGAATAAAGTACTGCTGAACTTGTCTTGAACAGCAAATATAATGCATAAATAAATCATCAAGATTAGGGAATATACGTCATTATCAGAATAGTTGAAGATGATATTCATTTGTTTTCGCTTCTGATTTTCTCACAAGTAAACGTCTCGGCGAACGTATCAGTATATATTTTTTTCGATATAGAATTTCAAGAGGCTGAACTAGGTCATCTGCTTTTTGGTATGTTTTATTAATATTATATTCAATGAAATGTTATTATTCGATATACCATCAATTACAGTTAATATTAATGCTAGTTTCTAGACAGTACCATTCAGTAAAATACGTTATGGAGTTAATTGTTGCTATGAGCAACGTGGTATATTCATATCTTCATCAACAATGTCTCGCCTACTCATGCTTTTGTTGTATTTTCAATAGCCTTAACCACACGTTCATCTTGATTTAATACTGATATGGAGATGGGATCGTACAATGACAAAGCGTATTGTGTGGTGTACATATTCCTCATTGCTTACATTTGATCTGGAAGAACAGAGTTGAAGTTATCGGGCAGATATTCTGACCTCTCGTAAGATATATATGTATTGGGTGATAGATATTTTGCTCGATATTCTGGTATTATCAAGGATATTTTTAATGTTGGAGATTATCCGAATTAGTTGCACGATTATTTTGATGTTGACCGCAATTCTGCTACGCCAAATTTCAATGTGTTTATAACAGCTTAAACATGCGTGTCTACTCAATCGTATCATTGTCTTTCTTCTCATCCTTATCCTCATGAAGATGCTACATTGATACATATCACGATTTTGTGTACATTCAGTAAAACATTCTGACTTCGAAGGCCTTCCACAAGAAAAAACATCATATCTGTCCGAATTGCATCTATTGAGAAGTGTCCTAATGCCATCTTCAAACCTAGATTAAAATGAACCACAAGATTATTTCCTGAGCCAAACAAACCTATTTGGTCTGACACAGCAAAAATAACTGACAGCTTCCAACCAAGAATGAACAGGTTATGAGAAATCCTGATATCCTCGATCTCAGTTGAAGAATTAAGCAATGAAAGTACACCTACTGAAGGAAATAACAAAGTTTCCAACAGGTTAAACTAAAAGAATTGTAGTTGATGAAGTGAAGACGAAGACTTTAATCATAAAGGCATCCTGTAGAAGAATCCAAACAAACTGACATCACGTTCAACCACCGAATATCCTAGAGCAGCGTGAGGCAAACTGACCTTGGTCGAATAAGGCTGACAGCTGAGCGCAATCCCATCCTGATCGAGCCTCTCCCTCACCAATCCCTTGAGCCTCATCTTCGGGATCCTCACCAGCTCCGCCTTGCCCTCCTCGTACTCATCGACCCGATACTCGGTGGACGTCATCCCCATAGCCTCGGTGGACACCATCCCCATAGCCTCGGTGGACATCATCCCCATAGCCTCCTCGCTCTTCGTCGACGACGACGCAACACTCACTCGATCCTCACTCAACAAACACTCGTCGCCCTCTTCGAGCGTAAAGTACACCGAGGCGGCACCCTCCTCGCGGAGGGTCCTCACGGACCTCAGAAGGCGCGCACGGTGGCCGACGTCTACGACGCCGATGGCGTCCAGGTCGGGCTCGCCGATCTGCTTGCAGATCTCCAGGTCGTCGTAGCCGTTGTCGAGGAAGCCGTCCGCGTACCGAACGAGGCGCAGCGATCGCAGCCACTCGGCCACGATGTTGCCGCCAGTGGAGGCCGTCGCCATGGGCATGCCGGGACGTGGGGCTGGCGAGAGACCGACAGCGCGATGGTCGGACGCGATCTGAACGGCCGGTTGGCGCGCCTCCCGCGAGTCTTTGGAGGTGGGAGGAAGGGGAGGTGGAGGAAGGTGGTTGTGTTGAGTGCGCATCGGTGCGGGGTTGGCAGGTTTTGGGGTAGGGCTGGGGTTCCCCGGATGTGCCCAAGGAGGAGTTCTTTGTGGGTCTTTAAAGTCCTTTTGGGATCCCATTTCATGCACATCGATTTTTGTTCGACTCGTTACTCGATCAATCTTGATGAATCTTCCGATAGATGGGCGATAATGGGAGATTTGAACGAGTATTTGGAAAACCATTTCAGTACTCCAATGAATCTTTATGGATGGAAGTAAATTTTGAACGAGTATATCCCCAAAAATAATTCATTATTGAATACAACTCCAGATTACTGAACATTTGTATGAGTAAATGAAGAAATCCACGAGTATGCTGAATGTATATTATTATGATAGATCTTCTACTCAATCTATTGAAACATCTCTTGAAAGTGAATGGAAATATCTTTGGAGTGATCTCCCGATAAATCTACGAGTATTTTGAATGAGTATTTTGAATGAGTATTTGTACTCCCATTGTACCCCTGATGAATCATTGAATGAATCTTCTTCAAGTGAAGGAATGTCTAGATTAATCTTAGAAAATATATCTCATTGAGCATATTGAGTGAGTAGTTAATTTTTGAACGAGTATAGAAGAAATCTTCAAGTATACATCGGATGATTATTCGGAATATCCATAAATATCATTTTGATAGAGTATTTGTAGCAATCGCCCAATAAATATATTCGAATAAATCATTGAGTACAAGTTCAAATGAATCGCTGAATCTTTGAACGAGTATGATATCGAATATCGAGTATATTACATAATATATAATGATATATTATGTAATATGCGAGGTAATATGTATATATCTTCGACTCAATCTATTGAGACTTCTCTTTCATCCAAGTGGATAGAAGTATCTTTGATAGTGAATGAGTATTTTTAATCAACCCTGATAGATCATTGAATGAATCATCAACAAGTGCAGGAATGTCTAGATGGATGGTTGAAATAATCTCCAATTGAATATTTGATGAATTTTTGAACGAGTTTTGAAGATATCTTCAAATATATTGAAAAAGCATTTTGAATTATCATCAAACACATTTTCTGAGAAATGCCAACATTTGAACGAGTATTTGGAAGAAGCTTTCGATCAATCTTCAAGTAGATATATTGAATGAGTATGTGGATAATTTCATCTCTGATCAAATCATCTCATGAGCAAAACAACATTTGGACGAGTATTTGAAGAAAGAAAGAATCCTCGAGTATATCGAAGCAAACAAAAATTTCAACAAGTACTCTGACATTTTCCCGGAATCGACCGAAAACAATCTGGCAACAGCGCACAACCGCGATCGGAAACGCTCGACGATGAGAATGCGATGAACCGTTCGCGATTTCTTCTTCTTCTTCTGCTCCTTCTTCGACGGATGAAGACTTCACCTGGGCCGGCGTCGAAAGAGGTGAATGAGCGGAGGGTTAGGGGGTTAGAGGGGGTAAGTGGGGCAGCCTTGGACGGTTGATTGATGATTTTACGGTGTGGCTTGGCAGAGCAGTTCGAGATCGAGTGATCCGAATTGAAAACGCATGGAATCTACGACATCATGTGATGTAACAGGTTCTTTATCGCACGCGGTTTGTTTGGGGGGAAAGTGGACTTTTCCGCACTATGGTTGAAAAGTGGGGATTTTCTTTCGAATTTTTAATATTATCAGGGCACAGAGAATCGAACTGTTGGATATAGTACAGAGTTAATAAAATGTATGGAACCATCCATTTATCTCAGTAACCAGTCGTTAGATCTTTCTGAATTTTCTCACAGGGTGAATTGAAAATGTGGCAGTTTGAAAAATCACATCGCCGATGTTGCCAAGTTTTTAGTTTTTCCGGAATTATCATCAACTTCCTTATTTTAAATGAAACATCCTATATATTTTTATATAATTTGATAGATATTTTTTCAACGAGTTCATTAATTCAATATTTTATAGTCCCATTTACAATGGGTTGTACAAATATGAGGTTTATCCATGGATGAAATGAAACTACAATATTTAATTCTTTTTCATAGTTACTGTTTTTGGACTTGCTGTTTTTCTAATATACTTCACATTCCCAGTATGCTCGAATCGTTTCAAAGTTTTGAATATTGTACTACGTGATATTGGATCTCGATCTGGGTGACTCGTATTGAAGTCATCTGAAACTTCTTTGAGTTTCTCTTCTATCCCCGAATCCAATCTTCATCAATATCTCACAATATGGTGTCTTTCCGAGAGTTACATTATTATTATTGACAAAGTTTTTTTGTTTCAGAATATTATATATTCAGTAGAAGAATTGAGTCAGAATTGTCTAATAATGAACACATGACATTTCTCATCAGCCTCCTTGGTGTAATCAGCTTTAATAATTCAGGAATAATTTGTAAGTTTTTTCAGATACATTCTAAATAAAACTATCGAATAGTATATCAATGAACTCTTTGAAAAATGTTTTATCAAATGATATATAAATATATAGGTTCTATTCACAATAAGGATGTTGATAATAATTTCTGGAAAATTAGAAACGTGGCATCATTAACGATGTAATTTTTCGAACCGCCACATTTTCAATTCACCCTGTGAAACAATTCAGAAATATCTAACGACTAGTTGATAGTTCCATACATTTGATTAACTCTGTATAATTGATGATTCATTGATTATGGATTGATCAAATATTACTTGAAATCGATTGAACCACCCTGTATTTTTGTTATTCAGTGTGAGACATCCATTATTTGATTGGTAGATTTATATTTATTAATTGACATACCAAATAAATCTCATTTTCAATAGAAATAGTAGGTTAAATTATACTGCCACGAAAATCCTTCAGTTTTTTGAGCTACAAATTCTTGAGATGTAATCAATTTTACAGGGGATTACACAAAGGCAGAGTAACTCAGGAAATATTTTTTTTTCAAATAAAACACTTTCCAATCGGGCCAAGACATTGAAGAAAGATCGCGGCGTTGTCAAATTATGAATTATATAATGATTCCTTCTACTATTACAAAATCAGCAATGGTTCGTGAATCTATGATATTTGGATTAATATTTCTTATGAAAGAAATGAATAAGGCGTGTTATTTCTCTTTTTTTTTTTTGAATTCAATAGTCCACGTAATATACGAAAGAGTTAACTGAGCTGAATTGGTTTCTTAATCGAAACAACCTGTTATAACTTAAAACAATAATAATATTCAATAAGGCAACGGGAAAGTTTCCGAAATTAAGATTTTTATTCCACGCGTTGAAGTTTTTGGAAATTCATCCAACACTTATCTTTCATTTTTCTCGTGCGTCAAATTAGAAAATTTGAAAAATCCATAAATTGTAGTCTCGGCTCTGTCACCATTCTGATGACGTACTACCAAGTAAAGCTAGTACTTTTGTGCATGTACACAGTATCGATATGTCGGGTACAAAATAATTATCACCCAATATTTCTTCGGAGTTGAATATGCTCTCCATGTTTCGACTCATATTTCAATTCATCCAAGAAATTAATGACTTCAATCTGGCAACAGTGCAAGCAACAGCTTTCTACTTCTTCTTTTTCCGGTCCATAGGCTCAACCGAATCAAGTTCAGGAATCTTGTTATAACCAACAAATATCCCAAAATGTCACCAAATCTCAAGGATATTAAACTGTAAAGGATTGCTCAATCCCTATGCTGGAAATGTAAACACGTTGAATGACGTCATTGATTCGACCTTGTTGTTCATTGGTCGAGAGGACGACCATCGGAAGTTATTATGTCGCCATTGAAACTTTTTGCGAAATTTCAAAATTTGAATGAATTTAGTAAATTAAAAATAAAATGGTACTTTACATAAGTGAATGAAGTAAGTACATGCAATTCAAAATGCTGAATATATAAAATCTTACTTTTATAGGTGAATTAGTTGTTTTGTGTGCTGTAATATAACTGAGGAAATGAGCACGGCATGAGCACATGCCTGAGGGTGTAGATGATTTAAGAAATCCCAAAACAACAAATAATTTCCATGTGTTTTTCCAAAACCCACAACAATTAGAAGTGGATTTCACGATCTGGAAGACTTCCTTTGTGTAATCCAAGTGATTCCAGTAGATTTGTTCTATTTTATGTGATCAAGATTATGAGCAGGAATATGGCAGGACCTACTAAATGAACCCTGAAGGTATATTATTATAATACATGCTCTTGAGGAGTAATATCTTGTTATTGTTGTCCTTGTATTGTAGATTTACTAGTGAAGAGATGATTGGAACACAAATGTTCCACTGAATAAGGTGTGACAGAAAATATTGATAACATCATCCATATCCCAAAATGTCTCTGAACATTTTGCTCCATTTCAGAAAATGCATATTCTCTTCTGATCCTGAAATTATCACATCTTCATCCCATAAGTAATGACTGAACTCACTAAATTGAAGAAAGCGATTCAATAAAAATAACAAATTGTGAAAAATGTCAATCAACTCAGGTAGATATAATAAAAAAATCAAAATTGTTGGTGTATTATACTATGGAAATCATATATTATATAAATTATAATCAAAATCAAAATGTTTTATTTGTTCCATATACCTACTGTCCATATTATGATAGGTATTTCTCAGTGCCCTGAACTTGAATGGACACCATCCTTATTTGATCTAAATAGGTAGTCTTTTATTTTTGACGCATTATAGGTAGATCACTGTTTCTGGATACACTCAGAAACAATATAGGTGAAAGATAACGTAATTTGTTGGTTGAAAATGGTATAGTATGTAAGTACTGTGTGATTGATTAAAAAATATTGTATATCATGAAATAAAAACTGCTACTGATTGCAAAATGATATGCCTACCTTAATAGGGAATGATTTATTATTGATCTATACAGTTCATAATGGATAATAATACATGATGTATACTTGAAATGTAAAATGTACATGCACTATACAAACTTCCGAGGACATTTTCAATTTCATAATTGCTTCCATATCTACTTGCACTGGACAATATCCAGAAATATATATATTCGATATTCTGTCTATGTAATATTTTATAGTACCCTAAAAAAACAATGGATATTAATAATAAACCCTCATTTCACCACTATTTTCAGAGCTTACCTGGTATGAAATATATGAAATCATCTAGCATATAGCAGATTTTCTTTTGAATTTTGATTCTAGGCAGCAAAGGTATTAAAAATGCATGATTTTTAATACCTTTGGTTCCAAAATTAACTGTGTAAATGATTTCTGTGACTACTTGTAGAATATAATTCACTTCAATAATTATTCGGCCACAAACCAAAAAGGTAAACCAGTGCCACATGGCCACAACAGTCTTCAAAGAATGAAAAAACATATGTTTTCATCCCATTTCTATTCTTAAAATTTTGCGAATGGAACTAATAATGGCTATTAATTGATTGTCCAGATATTTCATGTTCTCATATTGACTAAAAACTCATCAATTATTATTCTTTCGTGTATTTAAAAAATAACCTCCTGTGGAATAACAAAAATAAAGTGAGAAACTGAAACTAAAATCAATGACAAAGATGGATAGTCAACAGCCAATGAAATTACGAGCGGAGTCAGTGAAGTCATACATCCGGAAGAAAAACTTGGTCGATTGAGCAATCCTTTACAGTTTAATATCCTTGACCAAATCTAGGTAGTAAGTCATAGTGTTCCACCATGAAAATTGTAAATTGCTATTTATTTTGAGAATTTACATTTTTCGGATTATGTATTCAAGGATAAATATAATACTAGTTATTTAAACAATAATTTCATAAGAGTCCGTTCGAAGGAAACTTCCTCATTGCGCCCATTTGAGGAAAATGTGATGAGGCACTTATACCCTTTCAAAATTTTCAACTCAATCGATTTGTCAGTTGCCTTATAAGAAAAATATCACCGGATTTCGGTAGACAACCTCGAATTCTCCTTCGAAACGGTAGATATCAGCTTCGGCTACCTAATCAAGCACTCAATAAATAACAAAATAAAAACTCCCAACTCCTACCAACTCCTCGAAACTTCGCGATTCCTTCGACCTGCTCGCATTACGACACAGTCGCAACTCCCGATCACGTGCCGACTCCGGGTGCAAAATAAAATATGACACGGAGAGCGTAAAGTTTGCGGGGGGTGATATAGGGGGGTTCCTGGGGGGGAAGGGGGCAACCTGGCCCGAGGAATGCTGCCGTCTATCCCGTGGGGTTTACGAAAGGAGGGGCAGTTTTTATTGCCGACATCAAACTCGAAATCATGTTGATTGTGGTTTTCGGTTATTCGTCAAGTGAAAAAAAAAAAACAGATCACGAGGGACTGAAATATAACTTCTTTGGAAAGCTATTCACGAAAATGTTTTCAAGATTGTGTAGGTAGATGATGTCATTACGACTTCTACAAAATATACGCAATATTTTAGTATCTTTTTTTTTCACACGCTCTACATAAACTGGACATTTATGACGTACCATGTATATAACGAGATCATCGAAGTTAACGATGTATGTACTTCCAGAAGTCCATGATGAGATTTTTGTTAGAAGGACAGAAAAAATGACTAGATCAAGCATATTTTAACAGAATTCATAAAATCAAGAAGTTAACTCCAAGATGGCCGCGCCAAGATGGCGAACTAAATTGGAAATTATGTTGTGCTTTGTAGTCCACACTCACTTCTGCGACTTTCAAATAAACTCACTTCTTGTTTTCAAACGTCCTCTTTCTCTTGCTAAACAAACATACATTTTAGTCAGTGCAGTAAGTTAGTCATTATTTCACTAGAGAAGAAATTCACAGTTTCTAATTGAAGCTAGAGTGGTATTCGCTGGGAAAATTTTACACCGAAATTTTATTGAAGTCTATGCGTTGAAGATATAGGGAAGGTTCGACCTCGTTTCTTATTGGTCTAGACGCCAGGCAAGCATACAATTGGTTAGTTGACCGTACGGCTGTGTATAAACAGTAAAATAAAATTAAACTTTGACGAGATCAGTTTTCATAGTCAGCCGCTAACGTCCACTAGCCACCAAATCCGTAACGGTTATTTTGAAATATCATTGTAAATTGTGAATCAACCAACTTCTTAATCGCAGCAACAGCTCTCTAGTGCCTAATGCCATAGCAAATCCTCGAGAAAATTCGAGAACAAACTTCTGGATATCAAGCCATGCATTGATAAACTTTCACTCACCTGTTCAGGAATCTTTCTTCACTTCCAGCATTTCCATTTCTCGATTTAATACTCTGAAGCACTTCCACTTATCTGGAACAAAAGCATTTTCAGTTATATTATAATTTGAGAGACTGCACTATTAAAACTATGCATATTCAAATTTGATGATAATAGAGGTGAGTAAATACTAAGAGATATTGGAGCAAGGAATATTTTTGATTTTGTATGGAGTACCACTTCACTGTTTGAAACAACTGAAGCTGAACGAACATCATAAAAAATAACCTTGAAGATGAGATAGTACGTTGATTGATGTATTGCTGATAGTATATGAAGTAAGAGAGAGATGAAGAAAGTGCAAAGTTCAAAGATACAGCCAACGAGTGCTCATAATTGAGCGTGTTTATACTTGTTGACATTTCATCCTATTTCTGAGGACATTTTGGAAAGTTGTTGAAAGCTCACCCATTCACATAATTTCATAACATATGGAGTCGAGGGACCAATTTTTCTCAAATTGTGAGAAAGTAATGTATTCACGCACTGGAATGAAACACAGTTTCCCAATCGACTAATGTTATGTGATGATATAAAGTAGTAGATATGCCTTCATTAGTGGTTCAGCCAGAAATATGTATAATTGGAATGTACGCTTAACCTGCTCTGTATTGTCTATAGTGCCATAAAGAACCCTAGACAGAATGATATAATCCCTTGCCATAAATAACACAGGAGAGAATAGTAGGAGGAACATTTTCAGTAAGTACTAACTGTAGTTCATATACGATACAATACAGAATCTACTGTATAATAACCATAACTGGAGTTCAGTTACTAAACTGCACAACACCAAACTCTTCGCAAAACGAAACGCTCAATTCCCCGAGAAGAGTAATACTCCGTACTCTTTATTCAACTCAAATGACTGACTACTTGTATGTTATCCACTTTTTCCTTAAGGACCAAACGATGAGCTTTATCACCATTGGAGATCACATAATTACAACTACTGAGGAGAAAAAAAACCTATGCTCAATGAAAAAACAACAATCAGAACGTCAAGAGACACCAAATGGTGTAGTTTTCCGTCAGTGTGCCCAATTGAAAAAATATTCCATCACAGAATCTATCTATATCATCCATTCAACCTTGACGATTAATTCCTGATGTAGTAAATATTGACGATATTAATGACTTCATCAGAGGGGTATGTACCGTGAAATTATTCATTTCGCTCACGTGACGACTGGCTCTGGGGTAACATAAAATAAGATGAATTGTAGCCGACATTAGCGCCCCTAAAAGCTGGGGTAGAATCATCCCCGGCTGTATCGCGATCTCCCTCCCACCCTTTGTTTATCTCTCTCTCACACGTCTTTCCCATCTTCAATTAGCGATGCTGGATTTATGAAGGGAATTTTTCCCGTTTTCTTCCGGAGTTTCGGGCGCCTAATGGGAAAGTTCACTTTCTCGCGAATTCTAGGTGGAACGAAAAATATACTGAGATTTATTACTAATTACTTACTATAACCACTGCTTCGATACATAATGGTAGAGGAAGGGTTTACTCGTTGAAAATTCTTAATCCATTATTTTTATACATGAGAAACCCTGTATATCATGTTTTTGAGTTAGAATTTCAAGTTTTGAACAAAGCATTATACGGTATAAACTGGAACAGCAACGTCAAAAACTATATAAAGGATGTAAGACGATTTTTTTGCGTTCGTTGTGCTACCTGTACTATTGATGATTCTGACTCAAACGGATATCTTCTTGGTTTTTAGCAAAAACTTGGGGAAATGATGTAGAAATATAACTACCTGCTGTCATTATTGGAATGTAGGAGTTGATTCAGAAAAGGAATATACATTTTTGTATTACAAATCGCAGTGCCCAAAGTGAATGAATGCATCAAAATCCTCAAATGAAATATGGTTAGTTTTATGCATGAATAAATCCGGCTTCAAAGCTAGTTGACGTTTGTAAGACAGAAAACTCTGAAAAATAGTTGTGAACAAACAAAAAACTAGTAGACGCAGTGCAGTGATTATTTTATCATCGCTAAATAATTGTATCATTCATTTATTGAGTACGACTATTCATTTATAATATTTAAATACATTCAATACAATTTCTATTTTTTTTACTACTCTCTTAGTTGCCAACCCTCAGAAGTTCACTGGGTGAACTTGTAAGAGTTGATATACAATCATTACATAACCTGTAATGAATTTATGCAAAAGCTAAACAAGATGAATGAAATCACCCAAAGTGAATGTGAAACAGCCTCATGAAAAGTAACGAAGAAATATTATACATATAGAACTCGACTTCCATCTCATTTCCTAACCGTATACTTTATCAGTTTCGACTTCCTTTTGGTCTAACCGCTTCTTCTGAAAACTTCAAAGCTGCACGTCGCCCTTCCTCTCCACTCTAAATTTTCCAGAGGCACGTGAATTTCGGTTTTCCTTTGCATCTCATGCAAATTGGTACTCAGGGTTCGTCCAAATTAAGAGGGGCAAGGTCAGTACATAAATATATATTAAGGGGGTTTGGCGGGGCTACTCGAATTATTGTAATTTATATAGCGGATCGTAAGTAGACCCTGGAGTAGCAAAAAAGAGCCCTTGGAAAAACGGAGTGGAATATCCAAAGGAAGAACATATCATTGAAACAAAGATTGGATGTTTTCTGGGTGGTGAAATTTCCATATATCTCTTCGACATAACGCACTTTTGAAATTAAATTCTCACAATCTATCAAATCTTCATCTAAGTTAATTCACATTGAGTAATTAGGCTCAATAAGAGGTGATCTTGTGGATTGTAGATTATAGAGGAGGTATTTAAGGCTGTGCAGCCTCTCAAGCACTTCGACCTATCAGATCTTTTGTGCATAACCCTCAATGTATTAGAAGTCCAGATTTCCGAGATAAGGTTTCTGACATTGAGGGGTTTTAGGAAGGCCCCTTCCAGGAACTTGATCCTCTTGCAGAAAAGCTCTGGGCATTCGCAAAGCAAATCTTCTGCAGTTTCAGCGAAGTTCTCGCAGTAGCGGCAACTATCACTCTCTGTTTTACTCATATTGTTGAGGTGATACCTCAGAGGGCAGTGTCCAGTGAGGAGTCCAGTTACCAGTTTCAAGTCTTTTTTGTCCACCTCTAGAAGCTGTTAGACTCTCCTTGGTGAAAGGCTCAGTAGCCTTTTCGCTTGTCTTTGTCCTGGCACTTTATTCCAGTGAGATTTAATTTCATCTGCTTCCCTGTCTTCTCTCAAGTGGGCTTTGGAAAGTCTACAGAAGGGTTCTGGGCTGAGAAATTGAGTATTTGCCCCTTCTTTGGCCAGGCAGTCTGCTTCCTCGTTGCCTTCAACTCCCTTATGACCTGGCACCCACATCAAAGTGACCTGGTTGTGTGCAGCCAGTTGTCTCAGGGATTGTTTACAGTCTCAAGTCAGCTTAGACTCACAAGTGTATGAGCTTCCAGTGCTGCTTGGCTATCTGATAGAACATAGATTTTTGCCCTTCGAGTGTCCCTCTCGAGACACTCCTGGACACATATCTCTATAGCATGTCTACTTGGAGATTTTTTCGATAGATGCAAGATTCTTATTTCGAATTTTTTTCGGCTACTATATTTCGTTGAAAGGAAATTACTCTTGTCATCTGAATCACAGCTACCGAGTTTCTATAGGACTTTTCTATCGAAAAAGTGAAAATGGAACGAGATATAAAATTCTGGTTTTCACCATTGAGATTCTCTCGAGAAATCACTCATTAGGTATATGCAGGATTTTTTAATATAATAGTTTTGCAACATGAAACACCATGAGAGGAATGTAATCCATGAGAGAATACTGTAGCCTTTCCTTAGTGCATTCAAGAAACATTGTTTCGGCAAAAATAACACCAAAGGAAGGAGAATCGAAAACCGAGCCCACTCATGCCAAAAGACGAAATATCGAGGTTGGGGAATAAAGGTGCGAAACATGAATTAGATAATGGCATGTCCAAAGGGCAGACGGTGGCACAGAGACCGACCGTCGTCCGTATATCACCAAGACGAATGGCCACTAAATTCCAGTCCAGACTGACGGCATGCGACAGAAATCCTTTTGGAGGCTGCAAACTGCAGAAGACGGAAGATAAAACGAATCACGATAGATGCAGATGGAATAAATACAGAGGGTTTCTATGAACGACCTTGTTACCTCAGACTCTCAGAGTAACTTAAACAAGTGATTGATATGCTGACGTGGTCTTACTGACTGGAAAAAAGGATTTGCCATTCTTATTGTTGCTTAAATTAGATCAGATTAGATGGGTCTAATAAGTTAGTCACTTCCACACCACGACCTTTTCAAATCAGTTGTGTATTCCCTTGTGTTTTCTTTGTCTTCTCTAGTGTCTTCACGATCAGACTGCATAGGGTAGGTGTCTGGACGCATTTGGTTTTTCTCCTTGCATCGTTAGAAACCTACTACTCTTCCTGTCAGAACCAACACATGGTTTTCTATGACAGGCTAATCATGTGATTATTGATCTTTCCGTGCCCCAACATTATTCTTGTTTATCCCTTTTTCTGGCTCCGCACGTTGTCCGTAAATGTTGACGGTGTTCCACAAGGGTCAGTGTTGGGACCAACTTTGATCCTGCTGCACATTAATTATACGTCAAAAAAACGTCAAAAAACGTCAAAAAAACGTCAAAAAAACGTCAAGAAACGTCATGAGATGTCAAGAAACGTCAATACACGTCATGGGACGTCAAGAAACGTCAAAAAAACGTAAATAAACATCAATAAACGTCAAGAAACGTCAAAAAAACGTCGAGAAACGTCAAAAAAGTCTAGAAACATTGAAAAAACGTTGAAATCCTTCGAGTAACGTTTAAAAACGTTATGAGACGTCAAGAAATGTCCAAAAAAAGTCAAGAAACGACAATAAACGTCGAAAAACGTCGAGAAACGTTAAAAAACGTCGAGAAACGTCAAAACATTCAAGAAAACGTCAATTATCGTCAAACAACGTCAATAATCGTCGAGAAACGTTAAATAACGTAAAGGACAGTTAGAAAGAGTCAAGAAATGTCGAGAAAGTCAAGAAACGTCGAAAAACGCGTCAAGAAACGTCAAAAAACGTCAAGAAAAGTTGAAAAAAACGTCAAGAAACGTCAAAAAACGTCGAGAAACGTCAAATAACCGTCGTTTAAAAAACGGCGAGAAACGTTAAGAAACGTTTAAAAAACGTCAAGAAATGTCGAAATAACGTCATGAAACGTTAAGAAACGTTGAAAAACGTCCAGAAACTTTTAAAAAACGTCAACAAACTTTAAACAAACGTCAAGAAACTTAAATAACGTCAAAAAACGTAAAGAAACGTCAACAAAGAAACGTCAAGAAACGAAGTTCAAAAAGCGTCAAGAAACGAAGTTCAAAAAACGTCAAGAAGCGTCAAAAAATGTCGAGAAACACCAGAAAAACGTCAAGAAACGTCAATGAACGTCAAGAAACGTCAAAACATGTCAAGAAACGTCAAAAAAAGTCAAGAAACGTCGAAAAATATCAAGAAACGCCAAGAGACGTAAAAAAAATCGTCGCATTTACAAATTCATTGACCTCGCTAGAACATCGCTGAAAAGTGGAAAATCTCCCCATCCTCTCCAGATATTCTCACGGCCGAAGCTCATCGGAAATCAGGGAAAACTTCATCGACATTCATCAAAGTCGCTCACGATTTCAAACACAATCAACTGCCTGGGAAGCAAGAGGGACGAAGGGGTAGGGGGATGTTTGACGTCACCTTTCAAGATGAATGTTAGCAGGTACGTGTTGTTTCAGCAATTCTGAAGGTGCTCCATCACCCTCATTCGAGCTGTCAAAAAGAAAAGATCGAGCTGCAAGCCAGGCATAGAGCTTCATCGTCGAGATATAAGGTCTATCTGATATTTCCATTGAATATTTAGTCGAGAGGGAAGGCTAATTCAATAGCTTGAGGACATCATAGGAACTGTATTAGGCATTGCGGAAAATTGTGTTTTGGTTGCTTTGAACTGAGATGGATCATCACAATCCTATTTTGTAGTTCTAGCCCTATATTTATTGGATGACATAGAGGCTCTAGAGGAGAAGGCAGTTTGAAGTGTACCATCATGCGGAAAGCTGTGGACAGGACAGGAGCTCTCATCTACAGATCATTATCAACACAGAGCCTTGTGATGATCGATATCATTGTGCCATCTAGCTTCTATTCTAGAAACTAAAAGATAATTTTCAGCCTCGTGATTATTCCCATTCGAGAGCTCTAAACCCTCAAACTGTCATATCCAGACTACTTTCTTCTTGAAGGATTATCTCCTAATTACAGTTCAGTTACTACTGTAAGATAACAGAATTTTCTGAAACATCGTCGATTTTCTAACTACATGCGTCATTTCTCGACTATCGCCATCTCGTGGTTACATAACAATATTCCTACCTAGTTTCAGCGGTTTCAGTGCTTGCATGAAACATTTCAGGATCTCAACTTCTCGAACAACGATGGCAGTTATTCACTACAAGAAGTTATTTCTGCAGGAAATAGAAATCTTCTATTTTATTTTTGATTCAACTAGTGTGCAACAGATGGCGCTAACATGCATGTTTGAAGCATGTATATATATTGAATAATCTATCACTATAAACCGTGATGCAGAGTGCGTCAATATTTTCATGTTCACACACTTTTCAAACACAATATTTCTGCTTTTCGAAAGCAGTTATCTAATCTTGGTAAATAATTTGATTATTTTTGAAGTAAATTTTTTCGATTTTGTATTGATTAATGATTATTTTATAGGGTTACAAAGTGGCAGAGGTTCAAATGTTCAAATTATGGAAAGAGACGAACGTATCAGCACAGTTGCGATTTTTTTTTGTAAAATCGATACGAATAATTGAAGTAGGTGTCATTCAATTGATACCGAGTAAAATGAAGAAAACCGGACACGTAGAATTTCAGTAATTCAGATAGGAAAGATAACGTTTGAAAAGTTAATTCCACGAATCGAACTGAATGAAATGGTTATCAATGGAAAATATACGTGGAATTGGAGATTTTAAGGAAGATACGTATTATTTTATGCATCAGTGAAATGTGAACATTTGATAGCCACTATCCTAACTTCATAATCGATTATTTGAAGTAGGTAGGAATATAGGAAGAGAATAAATTTCACGACGAAAGGAAAACCTATAATGGTCATCAGGAACGAATGTGAAGAATATGATGTAAAATATACACAATGCAGATTTCGTAGTAAACCAAAATTTTTACAATGAAACTACATGCAAAATCTCCTTTTAATTGATTGGTCCTCTGATTTTTGGTTGCATTCAGTAAGTACGCATGGAGAACTTTTTTTTTAATTGATATTTTGATAATTTTGAAAAGTGTGTTCTTTCAGGAGATTAAATAAGATTAGAATGTTCCAATATGAGCTTGAAAAATCGATGTTTTTTTTTATTTTCACATAAAAAGTAGTTACTTAATCTTCAACAATTATCATAGAAGAAATTATGAGAATTTGATTATTAATTGAATCAATTCTACTTTTCACTTACCAGTAAAAAGACGAGCTTCTCAAGAAGGGAAATTGGAATTAATAAGAATTAGTAAGAAAAGTGTGAAATTGCTGGGAATCAGGAACAATATTGAATTTGATGCGATAGATAGAAAATTAGTTGAAAAAATTGATACATGGGGTAGGAAACAGAATGCAAAACATAGAAAATTAGTGAAAAGAGAAGAAATGTTTGAAAAGTATTAAAAGCAGGAATAAACAAGAAGTAGAGAATTGTGTGAAATAGAAGAGAATAAGTGGTAAAAATAGAAAATTGTGTGGAAAGTAGTGAAAATTGATAGACAGCAAAAGCAGAAGAATAGGTGCAAAAATTATGAAATCAATTAAAAAAATCAGTGTAGATAGTTGAAGAAACGAGTACAACAAATGGGAAAATTCTTAGAAAAGGTGAAAAGTCAGCATGATATGAGAAAAATAAGTATGAAAAGTTGAGGAATCAGAACAAAGAGTGGATATTCAGTGTGAAATGTGGTGAATATAGAAAAACCATTGCGAGAAACAGGAAATAGTTGCGAAAAATAGGGAATCAGTGAAAATAAGTTTGAAAAATTTGGAAAAACAGTGCAAATAGTATAAAAATAACATCAGGTAAAATGATGATGAAAATAATGTGTTAATGCTTTGTGATCACGAAAAACATGATATAAGGGATGTCATTGGAGGAAAATGCTGAAAGGTAATGAAATTGTGGGTGATCACTCACGTACCATGTGAAGGGTGAAAATAATAATTTTCATCCTGGCACGAAGGTGGAAGAAGGTATTTCAGCCTCTAGAGTGCCGAAAAAATAAAACACATTCAAAAAGTAACAATTTTATTGCACTATACGTACGAATTTATTGCTATACAATCGTCTCATCGAACAAAACAAAATGGCTGGATAGATTGGGTAACAACTAATCTCTCTCTAAAAATGAAATTTCGTCCGGTTGTGCTAAAATTGAGAGGACGTCTTCCATTTCTCACTCAATTATTTACAATATTCCTACTTAACGAACTAAGAACATGACAGTTCATGTCATAAATTAAATTAATTAAATCACCACTAGGTAGATACGATATGTGAGATGTTATCCAAGATTCAATAAATAACAGTTTAATACTGGAATACAGTTTGATTTTGTTTCCGTCGATACCAGGAAGAGATTTCGAGCGAATTCCACGCGACCAGGCTACACTTGGGACACATTTTTTTCTTCCCGCGCCGCTCTGGCTCAATATGAGCCGCAACATCCAGTCGACCGCATTGAAATGAAAAAAAAAATCACATCGTGGCGTAAACGCTTTAACCTACAGTAGAATATGTACACGCTTCCCGGGAAGCCCCGGCGACGGTGGTTTCGAAGAATCAGTCTCATTAAAGGCGGCCAGCAGGCGGCCCGCACCCGAAGCCCATCGAGCTAGCGGTGGGTGGCTAGTAGACGTAGATCTGCTTCAGCTGCGGCTTCAGCTCGGCTGGGATAGCGTAAACGTCCTGCTGGGGCGGCTTCTTCTTCACCAGCCGGCGCCATTTGCCGCCGAGGTTTTTGCGGAAGCCGCGCACGAAGCCCTGGCGCTCCGCTGGATGGTTTTGTACAAGCGTTTCCTGCAAAGTGTAAAAAATACGGCGTCAGTCCAGTGATTCTTTTTTTTATTATTATTATTCGGTAGTTCAAAATTTTGGAAATTTTTGTGATCCTAGCAAAAAATCAAAATTCAGACAATGAAATTGGAATACAGAACAATACATTTGAAATATTTCGCGTAAATGGTCGAATTATCGAGTTACAAATTCGAGTTTTGAAGTCGAAGGTTGAAATCGAAACTTACACTCAAATTGAAATACCGATTATTATGGAAAATATTTTGGGATCATAGTCTAATGGTGGATTTATGCAAGGATTTCAAGTCATAAGATTTAAGTCGTAAGAAAGTTGACCAACTTTTATCTCTTATGGCTTAAATCTTAAAACTGATCATATTTGCGCATGCGTTCGAAGTTTTCAATTCTGTGACGGTTTTTATAGGTTATTATTGTCTGTGATTGTGTTGTTTATTCAAACTTATATTAGAATCATCAGATTATAAAAAGGAAAAATGGATATTGATGACTGAAATGTAAAGTGACCACTGACACAACCACAGAAATTGACCAATGGGAGAAGTTACCCTTAAGACATGACAGTCCTTAATAATTCCTGCATGAATGGTGTTTTTTCCTTTATGTCTTAAATCTTGTTACTAAAAACTTACGACTTAAAACTTATGAAAAATATGAGTTCATATTCACGATTCATTCTCAACTCTAAATTCAAAGCACTTAGTTAATAATTCTGGAGAATTTTAAGGTGACAAGTCATATTATCGTGCATCACATTCGAAATTTGAGTTTCAATGTAAATTTGCAAGTTTAATTCGACATTCATAGCACAAATTCGACATAAACTTGAAATACGAAGCCCGCATTGAAATTTTCATGTGGAGCATCAGACTTGAAATCAGAAAATCAATGTGAATAAATTCAAATTCAGATCAAACATTCAAAAAAAAACTTCAATTTGGAGTATAAATTACCAATTTTTAGAATAAAGTCCAAACTCCAATTCGAATATCAAATCGATTTTTACAACAAAACTGACTATACATAGCGTGAAATCCATTTTCACGGAATTTCCCCATACTTCGAGGTTAATTCAGACAGGATATTTTATCGGGTTTCCTTCCGACTGTGCATCCAGAAATAAGTCTCACATTCAAAGTGAAAGTAACGAATACATAATAGAAACACGCCTCAACCACTCGTTTCCCCCAGTTCTCACGGTCACCCCATTAATTGCCCCGTTGAGTTTATTTTGGTACAGCCGTTGCCAACATAAGGGTCCTTGAATCGATTCCAGCCAACCCCGTGCAAAGTCACTGAACTCTGCAGCGAGCGCTGTTGCCAACTGTTCCGCTCTCAAGCAAGCTCAAAGTGGCAACACTGCCATCTTGAGTCCCACACAAGTTCAAAAATCGGCCTTGAGCGGCGGATGCTTTATTTTTTCGTTGCTTTGTTCGGAATATTAGGAAAGTCTGCTAAATGGCAAATATCACCTGGTCTATGCCTAGCCCAGGTAGGTACAATTTCATTCCTTTTGTGATACGGCAACGTTGTCAGATCATTCCTCTATCTCTAGTTGGAGATATTTGCTGGTCACGTATATTTTGAGCCACCCTCAACTACGTAATCAATCTGATTATCACACGCTATAATTTTACCGGTGAATTTGTAATTTGTGAGCGAAACAATAGTTGACCTACTCAGAACTCAGAAGTTAAGGGCAAATAATACATAGGGTGTTCCATTGGCCATAACTTGTTTCTGATATCATCAACTGGTTTTCTGTTTACATTGTTCCAATCGACAGAAGAAGTTATGAAGGACCACATCAGCAAAAAAAAACTAAACTAATGAACAGTTAAGGAAAAAGTTCAAAATATACATGAAGACCACACACTCTCAGCTAAATTTTCAATTGATATGTCTTGTTTTGTTCTGAAGGAGATTTGACACTTGCAGTTTTCCATGCAACAATATGAAGCATTCATCTAAAAGAAACCAACTCTTGCTTCGTATCACTTATACTCTCGATTACAGTTGGATTCGATCGTATAAAACTGCTTCCGTGAGTCAGGAAAAAAATTCGAAAGTTCCCATACTTTCTTCTAAACGACATGTCTCGCAATTCAATTAATAGAAACCTGGACGATCGAAGCTAATCTGAAAAACGTCGCAAAATGGCCGTCATTTCGTCTGTTGTACGTATTCCTACACGGGTCGTTGCAAAATTATAATCTCTATGTAAATGCTCGACCTGACCTCAATCCATCGGAGCTTTGTAACCGTTAGGTTAGGTTTATGTGTCGACATCAGACAATCAAAGAGAAATTCGTCCAAGAGATTCAAGGAAACTGCACGGCAATATCCTTTCTATATTACCCACTGTAAAACCCGTTTCGATTGCTGTGTACTTCATGAATGTCTCAAGAGCACAGCGATCGTTTCTGAGAAAATTGAGGAATAATAATTTGTTTGTCAATGCAAACAGAAAGCGGTACTGAATGAGTGTTTCAATTTTGTTAAAGAAAAATCATCAATCAAGTTTTTCGGTTATCAGAAAGAACATTTTTCTAGAAGCGACAACTAGAGCGATAACGAGGATCGAATATTTACTACGAGGTCGTTATTATTGAAAAATCACTAACTGATTAGTAACACTACAATAAAAAAACCTTATCTACTATGTCTATTTTTCAAAGCGTGTGTCACAGCAACAGCAATAGAATCAAGTTATATTTGAAAGATAAGCTAGGATTTTGGAAATATATTGTTAACTAGTTGAAAAATATAATCAGGCTCGTCTCAAAAAATAGACTTCATATCAAAATACTACTAGGTGACTTTGTACAAAAGTTTAAGTCACAAGTTCTGACTGAAAAATTAAACATCCTCATAATTAAAGATTGATCCAGAGAGAGTCTCAGAGATAACCCCAAACTGCAGGTTTCAGCACAAAATGCTAGTATAGAGTCTACAAAGCGTATTTACACACTAACCCTTGGAAGGACACCACGAATTATTGTAGTCTTGTGAGTCGTGAGACGTAAGAAGGTCTTAAGAGTCGATTAAAAAGTTGGATATATGCCCGTATCCGACCCGTATCATCAACTCCAAGTTGCACTTGCATATCTATATGTTAAGATTTTCACTACCATCTATGTCTCTGAGTGAAAATGAACTACTATACCATATCGATAAGTGTAGTTTCCGATCTTCTGCTTGACGAATGTAGCGCTTGGTACAACAATAACAAAGAACTTTGGTGCAAAAGGAGGCTTTGATATAATTCTCAATTGAAAATATATTCACTTCACACTTGATATTTCTCCGGACTATGAGTTTTGTGTTCCAAAAGTGATTGATTGAAGACAGCACGGTGTGCTTCATAGTGGATTCATACAGTGTTCATTTCGATTACATTTCTACTAAGAATAGCGAATTTGACGTTGAACAATTGTTTCTTGGCTTCTTGAATGCACCAAATTGAAAAAACACAGTTGTTCCACTTCAAAAACGTCATTCTTAAGTGAAAAATCGAAGTGGGAACGTATGAATCCAGCTTAAACAGTTGTAGATGAGAGACTTTTGAAGAAAATCTCAGTGTTTCCCGCACAACACCCGTAAACATTCGATCCACGCGTCCCGAAATCAGCACCAAAAAGCCAACCAAGCTCAAACACCCACCTGGTTATGGTTGTACAGGTACTGGGCGGCTGGTGGCGGTGGTTGCGTCCAAAGAAACTGCCCCCTGTAGGTCAGATCGGCCACATCCGTGGACGTAGCGACGCCGCCGCGTCCATTCAGCTGAGGCGTCGTCTGCAGCACGACGTCGGTCGTGGCTGGCGCCACTACCGGATGCACGCTGTTGCCGTGCTCCTCGCGCTTCCTCAGCTTGCTGCGGACAAGACGAATGGCAATCATGGTGCCGTTACTGCCCACCATCTTTGGTTCGGGCCGCCGTGATGAAAACTCGAAAATGGCAATTTTGGTAGTGTCTTGGGAGGTCGGACGCGTAGACACTGCGTTTGGGACGGTCGGAGCGTAGACACTGCGAGATTGTGAGCGCGGCCTAGCTACGGTGGTGCCAAACCAGCTCGTGTCAAATGACGCTGTGACTGGCGAACAGTCGAACGTCGATTTGAAAGCGCGGCCGACTGCGACAGCGTTTATATAGGGGGATCGAGGTTGCGCTGTGGTGCGGTAAAGTGCAGGGCCGGCGATGGCGGGGTTATTTTTTGTGGGGCGCAAGGTTTTCGATGGAAAGTGTGGGGTGGAGGGGATGAGGAATGAGTCACGCTCGTTTGGATTCCGAGATTGCGATTACCACGAGCATTATTTTCATGAATTGGCGATGACAACAATGTAGTTAGCTCGTTCGTTCGTTACGAAATATATATTGACTATCGATCGACCCGTGGAATTGAGAGGTTTTTGATGAGTTAAGGACCGCATTTGCTTGATGATGATTGTTTGTTTCTTTCAACTTTTTTTTTTGTTTGATGCATTCTTTATAGCATTTGTGTTGTAACCGGTAAATTCATAACCCTGGGATGAATTCAAGCATATAATACCAGATAACCTCAATGTTGATCAGTTTTGAGATCACATATGAGGTGAACCTTCTTTATGGAACGTTCTCTGCATAAATCAAAATAAAATCATGCATATTGTAAAGATCAATTTATAAACTCCACTGCCGTAGCTACAGTTGACGCTGCAGTTACTGTTCGTAGATGGAATGTGCTTGAAATAAACATCTGTTCATTTGAGCTTTAAAGAGGAAACTCGAGAGGAACCAATCTAGAGTCGATCGATATGACGGTTTATTCAGGATCTTAGTCTTGATCAATATTCAGACAATCCTTCTACGACAACATGGTTTTCATCTAGAAACCCAATTTCGTATTTTCGAAATGAACATTGAACCTTTTTCCACTCCAAAGCGCAGCCTATGGGGCCTGCTTGATTGTCAGAGAGGGAATTGGCCGCTCGAATACAGTGTTGCCACGTCCTTCTTTAATTCATAAGAGGGCCCTTTGAATGAATATTACGTATAAAAACATTGACTATGGGGAAACTAATCACGAAATCATGTTCACTACTTTATTTTTTAACAAGGTTATGATGTTCGGATATTAAAGGAACTTATTCCAGCATAGCAGTGAATAAACTATAGAATGTTATACAGGGTGGTCAAGATGAGAATGAAATGAAATCTTAGAGATTGTGAAAACTTCTCAGCTTTTACAATTTGAAGATAAACTGCAGAAAATCTGCCTGAAACCGAAGGGTGGTTATGAAAAAGTCCTTCTGATGCATGATACATTATTGTTTCTACCATAAGAAGAATCAAAGTTGAATATTTTTTTATGTATAGATATTTTTACGTGTAAGGTTCTTATTTGAACAATTTTCCCCTGAAGGTGATAATAACAATAATCATAAGTAATATCTGAATTAATTGATCAAATTTTTCAGTTTTTCACATTTTCGAACGCTAATGTGGTGCAATTATTCACATTTTCAGCCCTCATGAAAACGTATAATTTGAGTAACAGCATCAAACCACTCACAACAAAGAACGCTCATCTTGGTCACCTTTTGCAAAGAATAATGAAGCGTGCGACTTGGCAACAGTGTGGAGTTTTCGACGCTGTATACGAAACAGCTGTAGAATTGACGGTTAGGATTCAAAGAAATGATTAAATTGGTCAGGTGGTGGGGATACAGTGGGATAACCGCTTTATGATACGGTGTGTCCAACAGCGTTGCCAGATTTGGTGATTTCTTAGAATCCACGGATTTTGGTGTATCGAAAAATACAGAATGTGGTTTTCTTTGAATTCCTCACAGACTGGCCTATCTTCCAGTAATTGAAACATATAGTGTACCTATGTATTATGATAAATGAACATGCTTGACTCCTCAATAGTAAGAGAATGAGAATTTGTTTCCTCAGACGTCATTTCAAACGGCAACGATGCATTCAAGTATGGCAGGGTAATGGATTCCATAGTTTGTACAATTACCCAGACGTGTCTTGTTATTGTATAGATAATTAGAAATACTCGCGTGAGTCGCGTCGATTTTTCTGGGGAATACTTGTTATCGTAACAGGTATTTCTATAAGACAACGTAACGTGGGAATTTTAAAAATCCTTATTGATATCCGCAACTGCATTTTCCGGAAAGGAAAAACCTTCATTTTTATCTATTGTGAACGATCTGAGAGGCGATAATAGGAATGAAAATGAAGATTGAATATTATGGGATAGATACTATGGATTTGTGTGTGTCAGGAAGAATAAATCAACAAAATTAATTATTATTGATAATCTTCAGTTTTCAGTAGACTGATAAGATATATTCAGTATTTGTTCTATTCCTGAAGAAGGTACACCCAAAAATCCCAAAATCAACAGTTATTGAGAAACTTCCTATTGAACATAGCTTAGACTCTGACTCTGTATCTCACAATAATAATGTCACTCTTTTTATTTTCAAAATAAACAGAACTTGTCAACTAACCATTATCGACTTGTTTTTTGAGTTTATTCGTGAATCCAGCAAAACATATACATATTTCCAAAATTCAGATTGGCTTGGAAATTTTCAGATCTTGGATAAAAGATGGTCCTGCCAAGTGGAATTTGGAACAAATTCTACATCCTGCGTAAACATAATGTCTATTTCATCGCGTCTTTTTATAATGAGATGATAGAAAAGTGAGGCAACAGTTCCCTTGAATAATCATAAATAATCATTGTGTTTTCGATCAAATTTCCTACAGAATTTAGACGATGTATTTCACAAAACTCGTGATCAATATTACCTTTGGGATTACCTATAATGAGTTTCAACTGTGTTATGAGCTCCACAGACTTGAAAAATAATTGCAATATTAATTATAAACACATTAATAAATTGTAAATCACACGAACTTTGTGAGGACACGGAAACATCTGAAGATAATATGATAATAAGGGTTCCATTCAAATGGTGAATAATATCTGAAACATGTGAATGTCTGGCATACAAGGCGCAGCCTAAACCGGTGGGTTTAGTAGCATGAAATTCTATTCAGGAGTTCCTTATACAGGGTGATTCACCGAACTGATTCATTAGAATAGACGTATATATAGAGATTAGCGCGATGTAATCTATATTTCTGAAATAGTTTCTTTCTAGTCGATTCTATTATACTTCTAAAAAACTGAAAGTGATTTTGTTAGACAAGTTTTTGCAATTTTCTTAGATTTTATTTTAATTTTCGCAGGAAATATCAAGATCATAGCTTTCCCTCATAGCGGATAAAAGGGTCTTTCAAATGAAAAAGGCAAATTATACGAAGTTGATTGAATTAGACAAAAAATGTCCATTTCAGTAAATAATGAAATGATATTTTCCAATGGGAAATATCACAAACCGTTTTCAATATTCATGGAGTGTAGATGAAGAAGTGATTTTTTCACACTGATGAAGCATCATACCAAAAAATATTTTCGATTGAGATTTGCATTAAATTCCGATATCAATTTGCACTTCAACATTTTAGAATAAAAGTTCTGTTTGGTTATGCACGAGGATTAAGCAATTATCCTGCAGTAAACAATGAAATGCCAAAACGTAATTTACGTCTGAAATTAGCTGTAAACAGAAAACTACGCATAGTGGCACTTGTTTACCATGTTTTTTTTTTCGTAGCTTTGGGAATTTGGCAATACGTTTATTGCTTTCATTTATTGCCCTTGTCATTCATGTAGGATTATACCATCTACTATAGTCCCTGTCAATTTATTTATTTATTGATTGATTCACAACAACAATAATTAATTTTTGCACGTCTATAACGAGATGATATTCATAAGCACTTGTGTTGCCCTGTCTCTCAAAAATGTTGGCAACATATCAATCAATTTTTATAGCTGTTTCATCGCTAAACGCATTCCAGCCTGTTTTGACATACAGTGTCATTCAAAAGGCCGCTATATCACGTGGGAAAACATTATTTGTTTCATCAATTAATTTCAAAATGTCTAGTTTTACTTTGGGATATATTCAAAATAGCCTACTTGGACAGATTCACGAGACTTCAAACAAAACACTCCAAATAGCTCCACTTGAAACATTTTTTCAAACTATACTGTAGTGTAGCTTATCTACCTACTGATGATGATAACTTCGTTATCGAAATATGCATGAAGATGTGGTGAAGTAGTTGTTTGTAAATTTTTTTTAACAAAAAAAAAAAGGAGCAAGTAAAGCCTTAGTCACTCCAAGGCAAAGTAATCGCGAAAAAATTCACACAGATGATCATCAGAGATTGCACCGACTCCAGCAGAATTTCTATTTCTGTTTGCATACATCGGTTTGGCTTTGTCGCCAAAAAGTTGGGACTTCCTTTCATCTCGGTCTGGTGAATTATGTAAGTGGGAATTTAGTGGCAAAAACTGTGCCAATTTTATTTTTGCATACGCCTAATTGTGTTTCCGAGGACTTATTTAGATTGCATACGGGAAAACGATCTTGGGTGAAGCAGTGTAGGAAACAAACATTTTACTGGCTAATGCCACACAAAAACTCGCATTTCGTAGGATCACAAGTGACTACATGAAAGAGATGCTTCTTTCAATTTGATTGGAATTTCTGATTTTGTGAATATGTTGTCTGATGAAAAACCATGATTGGAATAACACTTTCAGCAACACCATTAACTAACTTTTGTTTGAAGGTGGCTGTGTTGTGAAGAAAAGTTTCGGACTTCCATTGTCTAAAGGTATGAAGATTTGAATTTCGTTTTTTTCAGCATAACTCATCTTTTCTTTTCTCAGGATTCAAATCTTCATACCTTTAGACAATGGAAGTCCGAAACTTTTCTTCACACCATTAACTAACGTAATTAAGGAAACTATCGTTCAAATGACGCTGTGAAAAGTCAATAAGTGAAGTTTGCTGATCATCAGGAGATAGTAAACAATTTGTCTACAGAAAAAATATCGTTTGTATATAGGAAATCGTAGGCAAAACAATTAATTCCTCCAATTATTACATAATGAATCATATTATTCGCTGTCGAGTAGGAAGAACAGAACGTTTTCAATGTTATAGCCCGACCTTCTGAAAGTTCTGATGTTCTTCCACTCCCTTGAACGCCAACAGAATAAATTTTGTGTAACGAATACGCGACCATATTATGCAACAAAATCCATAATTTTACTACACGCAAGGTGTAAACTGAAATGAAAGCACACCACATTATTTCCAAGAAGAACCATCAATTAAAAAAATAGAGTGGTTGAGCTCAATGAGTACAAATAAATAAAAGAACAATAATATGTTTCCTTTAATCCAGATGTACCCAATTACTTTAGTTAAATGTTCAATAAAATTTGTTTCCTTTGTGTGATACATCTTTCTTATAAACTTCTTCACGCAATTGAATTGGTTTCCTGTAAAAATGATTTTTAAGTAGGTAATACAGTCATGCGAAATTAAAATCCGACATACCTATGTTTTTCATGTAGGTCGTCGGCAAAGTATAGTGTACAACTCGTGCGGAATTTGGATATTTCATACTCGCCTACGGCTCCGTGGTTCATCATCTTGTCAAACTCGTATGAAATATCCTATTTTCCGCACTAGTTGCACAATATACTTTTTGCGACAAATCCTTTGACACATAAAATATACTTCTTTCTAAAAATATCACTATGCACTTGCTCGAAAATTCACATACATAGTGTATGTGTGAACGGAACATACAGATATAGTCATTCTGGAATCGTATAATAAAAACAAAAAGGCGTAAACGTGTCCACAGATTTTGCGCATTATTTTCATGATGCTATTTCGAGACGACAAAGATCCAATGTTTAGCCAAAAAAATAAACAACTCAAACCCTTGAAAACTTTTTTCCACAATGTCAGCAATCTTCAAAGAGAAAACTTTCATTTTTGATTGAAGCGAAGGTGAACTTTTACAATTCATAAGGAATATTATTACTTTTTTGAATAACAGCACAATAATTTTAATAATAAAAAAAGAAATACCATTCACTATTATGGAATATTTATATTATATGTAGGTACCTAATTGATGTTCTCGATTATATTTGGTTTTGGAAAAGCTTGTAATTAAATGTAAACAGTGGGCGTTGAATGAAACCGGGAATAAATGATATTAATAGCGATGTATAATTTTTACGAGACTTTTGATTATTCAAACGTGCTTTTCTTCTAAATTTGAAACAAAAAACCACTACGTCGTCTATACGGAAAATAAGAACAAAACAGTCACACAAGTGTCACTGACGTAAATGAATCGGGGAATCGTGTGACGTCGAGATATCCCTGATAAAACACTAAAGTAAAACAAAACAATATTTTTAACGATCTATCGGTAACCCATTCCATCAAAACATATGACGAATGTATCACATTAATACGTAATTAGTTTCGTAAGCATGATTTCTATAGGATCATCGTTGCTGAAGCTATTTCATCAAGCTCCCACATGATGTTCCCGCCCATTTTACAAGGCCTACTTGACTCTCGACGCTGTGAAACAGATGAAATGAAATCAAAGGACAAAGACAAGCGAAAAGACTAGTGAGTCTTTCGCCAAGGAAAGCTGAACAGCTTCTCGAGTTGGACAAAAAAGTCTTGAAACTGGTAACGGGACTTCTTACTGGACACTGCCCTCTGAGGTATCACCTCAAAAAGATGGGTGAAACAAAGAGTGATAGTTGCCGCTACTGCGAGAACTTCGCTGAAACTGCAGAACAGAAAGGGCCTTCTCAACGGCCTATAGGATGTTAGAAACTGAAAACTTGGTACGAAGACTCGGATTCCCGAGCCTGTATAGCTAAATAATGTAAAATAATGCTCCACCTAATGTGTCTAAATAATCGAAATTTACTCCACAACCTCACAAATAAGTTCAGTTTCTTTTACAATCTGAGAGGTGAAAACTAAAAATAGAAGGACATCACACTATTGCCTGAACGATCCTAATAAAATCGATCAAACCTGAAAACAACCATCAATTTCTTGAACACAATGTGTACAAATAAACAAGAGAACAATGTTTCCTTTATTCGAGTGAAAGACAGCAAAGGAAACTTTAAAACTTCGTCGCGACGAAAGCCTTTGACATTAATTTCTGTATAGGTACATTAAATCCACTTCATTCTAAAAATACCAGTGCATTTACTCGAAATTTCAGCACATAAATTGCCATAGTGCATGTGTAAACGAAACATACAGATATAGACATTCTGGAACCGTACAACAAAAACAAAAAGGTGCGTAAACGAACTCAAAGTTTGCTCAAAGATTTTGCGCATAATTTTCATGTTATTTCAGGACGACAAATATTCAGTGTCTAGCCAGAAAAAAAAAAGACAACACACGCACAGGGTGACTAGACTCAGAAAAGTGCAGTACAGTGCTGCGCGTAATTTTGACGTAGACAATTACGAAAACTCGTGAATGCAGTGGCGTAGTCAGATTTTTTCTAAGAAAACGGCGGAGATTTCTCTTGGTTCTGGTCACTGAAAAATGATAATAGTTGGCCCTTAAAAAGAAGACTTATTCATGGAGTTTGGTGTTCTGGTAGACTTTTCAAGTATCTATCTGATGAATCAGTTGAAAAATCTAAGTATGTGAAATGTTGCTAGTCTTTCAGAACTTTCCTACTCACCCTATGATGTAATTGAAAATAGTTTTCCATATGTATGAATAAAAACACCCGTACTCATCAAATTCCACTCCGTTGACCTTATATTTCTTAACCACCATCACCCTTGATTGAATTCACTAACCAACCATGCGATCCGCTAACTTTTTGCAGTGATAATCAGTAAAACATAGCCAAAACACATGATCAACCTTATCACAGAGGCATGAAGGTCGTATATCAAACAACGTTTGTTATTGTTCTACAGGTATGCGAATTTGCTAGGTTTAAAAGATGGATATGATTTATTCGGTCATATTTTGATAAAATAACATTTTTTTATCATCACTTTATGAGGGTATATACAGTAAGATCATGAAGTACTGGAGGATGAATTACAATTTTCAAAAATGTTGAGAATGAGTACTAGTTTTGAAATTATTAGTCATCAGGATATCGTAGCTACTCCAATAATTGTATATAAACAACTTCAAAGAGTTTTCCTGACTAAAAAATATAATAATTTGATTTCATCACCCAATGATGGTAGGTATATCTCACACATTTTATTGCGGCACATATACCACAATTTTTTTAAATTGAAGCTAATAATTTTCATGATAAACACAATTAAAACCAATTTATCTGCTACTGGGAAATATCCAGAAAAAAAACAGCCACTTGATTTGTTTACTCTAATGGCTAATTTCAATCAACATTGACTGAAACAGAAGTATATATCTATGCGAATGAATGTTTGTAGGTACAATTTTGTTTAAAATTTTAATTCCACCATGGTGGTCTCATTTTTAGAGTTATCTGAAACCAAACCAAAAGAACGAAACGTTTACGAGTACACTTTATAACTATTTTTGTTTTGCGAATAAAAATATCGATTCTATAATTCAGAACCTTTGCAAAAACAATTTTTCCCTATTCTGATCAGCATGCAAGATTCGAACATCGTTCCTAATCAGGAAAAAAGATGTCTACATAGAATATGCAAAAATCCAATATGGCGCCCATATAAAAAACCAAAGCAGAGTGTAGCTCTGGCATCAAGAACGCGTTGGAAAATACGATGGGAGATCTTGAATCCTTGTGAAAAAGTGCTTAGAAGATATTCCATTTGAAAACGTCTAGTTATTTTGCTTATAACTATTTTTTTTCGAAAACTAAAATTTTCTTTCAGATAATTATTCCAAATGAAAATGCGCAACTTTGCTCCAATTTAACCGACCTTGGAGTTCGAGAATCGTGCATCCTGTTGATATTGATTTCAACTCACAAGTATAGATATATATATAGCAATAGAAAGTTGTTTTACATAAGTGAGCCAACATTATTTCAATATTGTTATAGTGAACAAAAATAGACACTAGTTAATCATGAAACATGTGATTTCTATACTGCTTTAAAATCACATTGAAATGATTCAGAAAACCATAAAATTTGCGCCAAACAAAGTGAATCATCAATTGATCAACAAGTGATTTGGGCGAATCAACAAGTAGGTAATTCGTTCGGAGCAACAGGTTGTTTTGATAGGGGGCAACAGGTGGCTAGTATGCACGACTCGTTTCTTTTTTGTCACAGAGGACGAACAAAATCGGTACCCCTGTATACCTACTAGACGCTGAACGATATAGCGTCACATCAGTTTCGAATGTGAATTCAACTGATCCAAGATTAATTGATTATTTAGCTTAAACCACGCGTCCGCTTCGTGATAATTACTCCAATTACACCAATT
This sequence comes from Chrysomela aeneicollis, assembly GCA_029955515.1. Lineage (NCBI taxonomy): Eukaryota > Metazoa > Arthropoda > Insecta > Coleoptera > Chrysomelidae > Chrysomela > Chrysomela aeneicollis. Next base: position 543,878 of record JARUHQ010000021.1, on the reverse strand, counting down.
ACCGATATGAAAGTGGTGTCTAATGAACGAATGTCGTCAAAACATGGAGACGATGTCGCCACTCAGTTGGTTTAGAGTTTTCCTCGATTTATTTGCGCTAAAATAAAAATTACCCAATGAATGGTCAAATCAAATGTCACATGCTGAAATGTTTTCATCTTGAATCTGAATTATTCGTATGTTTTTGGAACAAGGTGTTCAAAAAACAGTCAACTTTTAATAACTTGGCACTTCTATATCCATCAGTAAGTACCGTTTCACAATAATCAACATTGGCCTGATTCGAAAAAACAACCGATTGTTTTATTTCGGCGCCGGTTTGACCTACACCGGGTCCTCCATTTATTCCGGTCACGATCACGAACTAGCTGTTCCGATCGATAAATCATATTTCCTCACTTGATGATAAATATACTTTCTTATTAGAGCGCAACGCCCTATTTTATTAGCAATCTTGATTGATTTTATCACATTTTGTATGTCAGTTATCTTGAACAGATATCGTAATATTTGAACACCCTATATAGATTCAATACGGATGACCGCGCTATCCTAAACTATACCATTATCCACTATACAATATTTGCTAGATGTTCAATATACTTTCCATTTTCATATATGTAAGAGAAATTAACATCATAATTTTGAAAAGGCTGATTTTCTGTTTTGGTTCTATAATGAAGCCATTATGAAACGCAAATGCGTATCGAAATAGTTTGTTTTTCGATATTCATTTTTTATTATTCGGAGTTTGGTACAATCGAACTGCCAGATGAAAGTCAGAAGAGTTAGGTCCAGCTTACTTCTGAGCGATTTTAGATTTGGTGATAATATAGCAGTGAAAAACTCAATGTTTTAATTGGTAAATTTCAATTTAGAGTGTAATTTGATTAAAATTGACCAATAAAAACATTGAATTTTTCACCGCTGGTATTGCAATAATCAAAATCGCTCAACTGTAAAATGAGCTTTACGCTGGTGCGTCAGATTTTGAATATTTCAATGTCATCATTGTTAACAATCGAAGATGTTTCTGTTATTCATCGATATTAAATAAAAGCTCTTCAATGAAAGATTTCAAATTAATGCAAAATAGAAAAAATTTTATATGACACACGTTTTATAAGACACATTGTCGCACTTGTTCCCTTGTCACTTCGCTCGTCGTACTCCAAACAACGCGAGCGACAAAATAGCGTCTTATTAAACTTGTATCATATTATACTATTATTTGTTGCTGTGTACCCGTCCTTTATATACTTTGAAAAAATTGTATGCTTTTAATTTCTTAAACCCCTCATTTCACCTCTTATTTTACCTGTTTACTGAAAAGTGTTAGTATTTTGTATCACAAGAGTGCTTTCTTCACAAGAATTCACATGTTCTTCATGACAATGAAGAATTAATTGATTGATTGAATAGGTATATTCCTCTCCTCTAAGCAAAACATAGACCTTTGAGAATTATAGCTCCAGTAATAAATAGGCATATTTCTGGAATTTCTCAAAATAGATAATTTAGAAGTTAATTTCGGAAAGCTGAAGTAGATTGATTTAAACATAAAATAAAGTTCTTAATTAGTTTTATATTATTGTGTGATGAATTCCAAAAAAAAAACAATAAACTGAATTGGAAGATATTTTAAAATAATATGGCAGGTATTCTACAAGTTTGTTTACATTCATCAATATCAGGAAAAAAAAATACCAACAAAATTAGAAAACATGTTAATGGAACATCACATACTTTCAAGTTATCGATATTTGAAATATCAGAAGTATTAATGTAATATTAGGTTCAACCAAATTATTATTTTTGAAATAAACGTGATATTATGAAATATGTTATTCGAATTCATCTACTAGGCAAAGTAATAAACATTTCTATAATTTCAATAATCCACGACAATTTCTATATCCACCGAAGCAAAAACTGATATTCCTTTATCAACTTTTTCAATACCAACATTGTCTCCACTTTATCGACGTACCGTACAGCGAAATCTATCTACCCATCCAAACAAACCGAAATGCAACGATTTTCTTACCCTGGTAAGGTGTGAACCACCAAAGAAAACATGTTCACTTTATCAGGAAGATATCGGAAGACTGACTGTCTGCATCAGATGGTGCTGGTCGAACTGATATACCTCGATGTCTATCCCAAAGTAGCTTTTTATCGCTCGCATCAAACGTCACTAAATGGCAGTCGTAAATCAGAAATAAATTTGCTCAAATAAATCATCAAAATGACATGTCGTTATGCCCCCACTCGAAAATGTCATACGCACTCAGTTGTTCAGATAGTATCAACGAGGAAAAAATGTCGACGCAAATATTGTATAAAAATCACATTTTTGTTGGATAGTTCATAAAGATAATTTCAGGCTCCTTGATTAATGCAATTATTCCAATTATCAATCAGGGAGCCAGGAGCCTAGAAAGGGTGAATTAGAAAAGTGGTTTTTTCAAAATAGCAAGGCTATAATCGAAGAGGAAATGGCGAGAATATCCCTATATAAACTATTTCCTGATCTATAATTTTCGTACATAATTTGTTCTGTGATTTCACACTCGCCACTTTCATAAAGCATTTTCTTGAATACACCCTTCTGAGTGATGATCAAAAAAATAATCTTGCTACAACGAAGCTATAGATTTATCGATCATTCCGGAGGAAACTATACCTAACTGAAACATCCTGGTATACCTATCCTGATTGTTGCTGATCTCTTCGAAAACTAATAGATAACATTAAGTATTGCGTAGTCGACATTTGGATTGAAATAGGGTGGATAATAAAAATACCTAATCGTGGATGATAAAAATTTATTATCAACCTCAAATGTTGACAAGGAAATCCATGACTCAGTGTGCTATTCAACATTTTCCGTGAACGCTACGCTACGTCCATTCAACTATCACGTGATCATTTATGCAGGATGCAATCTACTTAAATGTGCTAATTTTTTCAATTATCAGCCGTGACAAATCATCAATTTCCATAGAGCCAACTCATGCACTCTAATATGAAAAAAATACAATGGAAATTCTGTCATATCACAATGTGTTCAAATGACAACTTTAATTTGTAGGGTTTGACAAATTGATTTCGAATGACTTGAATTTTCCCATCTTTCAAAATTGAACGTGGTGTTCCTTGAAGCTAATGTAAATGTATCTTCAGGTTTCCCCTACATATTTTCAACATAGCAATCAAAACAACACATTCTAGCAACCCTAAAACTGCTTGTATATGTATAGTTGATAACAATAAACGTTTCCGCCATTGCATAAGAGTTTCGAATAACATTCATTCATTGTTGTAAAATTGTCATGATGGTCGCCAACAGCTATATAGAATAGAAAGTATCTAACTAGAATTATATAAAAGCTATCTGTCTCTCGGTATTTTATTTATTACTTGATGAAAAGATTATTTGTTACGATCTTCAACTTATTACTACCTCATAACGATAATATTTTATTATGCATGCAAGATTTCAATGTCAAATGCTATCTGGAATCGTGTCGAATTTTGATCACACCTCATAGTTTTTAAATTTCAATGAAAAAGAATATTTTTTTTATTACAAAAATGGTCAGAATACCTATATTTTCAACGAAAGTTCATAGGCATTTCAGATCACAAATTGCCAGGACTTTTCAAAAATGCAAATGTTGGAATTTCAGGATGACAAATGAGTTATATTTGTTATTTTCAACGTCAAACAATACGAATTAGTAGTGACTTATTAATGTCAACACTTCTATTTCCGTATTTATAACACCGAAATATTTTTTTTGGCAATTCGTAAGGCTAGGTTAGTTTTCTCGGGGTTTCTGGTTTGAAAAAAATAGACTTTGACATTCGATTTTACGAAAATCATGGGGTAGCTCGAACGATTATGAATCAACGATATCTTAACAGAAACTGAACAGTGAGTGGTATTTGTCGAGATAATTTCACAAGTATTACATTCATATCTTATTGGAATTATTCATAAGTCGAAATCAAATTGTGAACACAACTCAGTGTCAGTGTTGAGTTTCTTATTTCTAAAGTAGAGTAGAAACTTTGTCATATGGTGGAGATTCAATAATTTTCTATCATGATCATTTATGGACATGATAATTACCATCAAGATAAATATCTAACTGATTTGTTCACATTCGGTAAATATTCTACAATGAAATAATATGTATTATTAATAATGTTTGAGTAGTAGTGTTTAGAATGTTAAACTATCAGCCAGTTACAAAAATGTTTTACTTGGCACTGAATTGGGCTTCAAAATTCTCGAAAAATGTTTCGATAATATACATTTAGATGAAACATTTTCATTGTAACAAACAGAACAAATTGTTCAGATCATTCAATCCAATAGTTTATGAATACAAAATTTCATGCTTGGTTCGATTCAATAAGGTTGGTGAATCCCTCATTAACATTTCCACACAAAAGCAGAATAGAATCAACAGACCTAATTCGATCCTCGTTATTCTCCATCATATTGAATAATATAGTTGTATGTTTCATCGACTTTCACTCCTTTCACTAAATATGTTTCATGTCCCAGTTGCTCGAGTAAACTCTGATTAATAACGCGTGAGAAATTTTGTGCATCGGTTTATATTTACGGATCATTGTATATTTATTTCAAGAAGCTATAATGAATTATTGAAGAATCTAAGTTGTTAATTTATAACACTTTATTCAGGAGTCATATCTTTATAAGTATTCTTCTAAAACGGCTCAGGTTCATTATTTTTATCTAAACTATAATTATATCCATACTTATAGGTTATAAGGTTAGTGCTTGGCTTTTTCATAATTCTGATAAACCAAAAACGGTGCAATAATTAAATCAGTCAGTCAGTCAATTCAGACCATATTTTTAGAACCATGTTATACATGGTTCTACTAAATCTGAATCAAATTGCCGAAACTGTACATTTCATGTGTTTCTCAACAAGTGCAAGCTTCTTGTATAAAAATGATAATGATTTTTATCGAAAGGTGATATCCTAATTCGTATCCTAACTATACAGGGTGACCGTTTTTCTAGCTTAACCATGGGGATCTCAGTTTTTATAAGAGATACGAGGTCGGTTAAATCAGGGCAAAGTTGAGCCTTTTCATGCTAAACAATTATGTGAAAGAAAATTTCATGTATCATTTTTCGTTTTTGAATTAATCACAAAAAACTGATATTTGTAATTTTAGTTTTAAGAAATTTTTCTTCATTTTCGATAAACAATAATCCAGTATTCTTTTTTTTAAGATCTGATTCTTGTAATTGTAGGTACCCATCGATTGAGCTATATAGAACTTGCGGAGACGAATAAAATTGTGTTTAGAAGTGAATGGTGGAATATTCGAGCATCTTTTATGACTTTAAATGTCGTTCCTAATTCAAAATAACCCAGATTTTTATCAGAATTGGTTAAGCTCGAAAAACGGGCACCCTGTATACGAACTTCCTTGGTTGTGACGCATCAGAACAGAACGTTGAACTATATATGTGTTGAATATTCGAGATAAGGAGTATTTGATACAGAGGATTAGCATTCTCGATTAGAATAACGAGTAAAAAAGGGATATTGAAATCGTCTCACCTATTTCAAACGATATCAGAAAGATTAGATTACAGAAACCTACATATAGGAACTCATAAACACGAAATGAAAATTTCCCAGTGGCCTTTCATCACATATTCCAGTAGGAAAAATTAACACACAAATTTCACACCCGATTTACGACCCCATCATTACGTGCTATTTTAGTTATGGAAATAAAAGTGTAACGTACATACCGGATTTTTTTCATGACAGACTCTACTACTCTCCTGAACATTCTTTTTTGAACTGAATTTTCACATTTCCAACACTATTTTTGGATATTTTCGCATACAGCGTTCTATTAGTGATGCAAGGTTCTTTTAATCAACATTAATATCGTTAATAGTCTGTTTAACCGCGTGGACCAAATTCCATTTGAGATGAATCGACAATGTTCTAAACGCATTCATATAGAATATTGGGATTAATGTTCCCTTCACGCTTCCTCAAATAAGAAACTTCAGCTGAAAATGTAGCTGTGTGGTTTAATTTCAATTGACAAAAAATATGTTCTCAATAAAATATCATTAGTTGGATTCTCGAAATTGAAATTGAAGCAATGAAACATCAAGACACACATCAAGATACAAAACTCAAAATGGAGATTTGAAAAATAACGATTTAGTTGAAAATGAGACGGTATTAAAGGTGACCACAGGATATTTGAATGATTCTAAAAGTAAGTTTTTCAACGTCGATACTGTAAATGATTCAGCCGAAATTCAGAAATGGGTATCTGGTCATCTAGGAAATCCAACCTGTATATTTCACAGCAAGAAAAATTCCATTCGGTACTTTTTTTCTGTCTCAATAGCATTTCACTGGCTTGCTCAACGTTCCACAAACTTTACAAGTTTTTTATTTGTGATGCAGTTCGAATAATGAAAAAATCTTCGACGCAATGATGTTATACATATTTTGACCTCTCAATTTTGATTTGATTTCAGTACCCCATAAGTGTGATAATAGATCCAAAAAAGTACTAGTGCGGTACTAAACGCCATCACAAAGTTAAATAAGTAGTGTTATAATGCAATGTTTGCATTTGTTACTATTATACGTGGAAAAATAATATACTCGCGTCTAGCGATCTCAATTAGAATTTGGGGTCATATTGCTAATACCGCCATAAAAAAATGCACTTTGATTCTTTGTTCATGCGGGACTAGTAGTTCCAATAATTATTATTTCACAATTCGATATTGCTTACAACTATTAGTTCGATTCGATTCATTAAGCACTTTATATGTTTACAGGGAACACATTAGGTGCATGGGTACTTTTATATAAAAAAAAACACAATAATCACAAAACTCAAAATGGAAGAATCAATAATAGGCAGCAAGGGAACTATTCAGCTATCCAAAAAATTAATAATACTTTTCTAGCACAGAGTTCCAAAGTGAAATTAAGTGTGAAATAATGCAATATAGAATGATGGATTCTGTAGTTAATTAAGACTGTATTGTTTATTTTCCTCGAAGGAAATGAACGTTGTTTATGCCATAATTCTCTCGAAATTAGTTTATATTGAGCCAATCCTTTTGAGAGCGTATTATAGTGAAAATGTATATGAGCAGTGGTTTATTGTTCTATGCAAAATTTTCACATTATTATTGTTGAGATATCTAACTTTATGTGGGACAGAAATTACCCTGGCTATAGATTTTACTCAAACCGAAGATCTCATTTACAGTAATTTATTCATGTTTGTTTGTTGCACACATCCTGTCTTTGATCGAAGCATTTCTCCAGTCATTTCAATTCACATGGACCAAAATAAGAATTGAATGATATAAACATTATCATTACGGCTAGTTATAGCTTTGATGTCGTGTGAGATGGTTATTGCTTCTGCATTAAATCATAACCATTTATCAAAGCTAATAAGAGATTGGCTATATCAACAACTCAATTTTGTTTGAATCAGATAGGTTATGACAGGAAAGGGTGGTCGTATGATAATTGCAGGTAACAAAAATTAATTGCTAATTATTGGCATCAATCTATTGATTGAATAAAAAATAAATGTACCCAAGTACTTATCTTATACAGAAAAACTATAAATGTTGGATATCAGAAAATATTAACGATGCCTCATTCTCATGACTTAATCAGTATTGCAAGAAGTTTTCTGACGAAAAACTTTTGAAAAAAGACGTTTGGGACATTTGCCATACATTTTTGAAATCAATCAAAGAATAACCTTTCAGAGTTTGTCAACGTACTCACATCCTGTGTATTACAATCATCCCATCTCAGCCTTACCTTATCGTTACTGCTAATAATACGATGATGAGTCCAACCATAAACATAGCAACACATACTCCTCCAATCATATAGAGACTCTCATTAGGAGCATCTGTAAAAAAAAATAGAAACATGTTAGTAAACATCACGAACACTCGTGACAAAACCAAATGAAATTATTAGCACTATTTGATTAACAAAAGTTGAACTTTGGAAAAATAGGTAATAAAGAATTCTATTTTTTTCCTACAAATTCTAGATTAGGTGAAATGAAACTTTTCTCAGGGGTCTAAAATTGAATTGAAGAAATAAGCAAAAGAAACAAAAACATCTTGATGTGGTTCGCAATTGGATATTCTGTTGCAGTAAAAAAATGGTGGAAAGAAAATTTTGCTGTGGTACTCCAGCTTTTTGCTGTCAATATTCCTGCTGAACTATGGCGATTATTTTCTTCAAATATCTCAAAATATAAATGAAGCTGTCGGTATTGATTGATTGATTGAGAACAAAAGGTTAAATGCGTGCCTGAAAACTGAGCAGTTGAAATAATCAGCCAGTGGTGCGATAATGGTCAATATTAAAAACAGCACTGAACTACGAAGATAACTAGGGCAAATAAATTAAACTATGTTACTTAGTTTCTTAGTTAGTATCAGGCGACTGATTATCACAGGAAAATACCAAAAAGAGTTGATGAAAAAACACTCCTAATAAATGATATATTATGAGATGGATTCACGTTCATATCAATTTGTTCAATCAAATCGGTATTGAATTTGTCAGTCCGATCTTGACCTTAGACGTGTTATGGATCTGAAGTTGACATTCTGTCATCTTGTCATGTAAACCTCTATAAATATGTTCTGTGAATAAAACACTGGGGACTGCACTTCACTGGTAGACACGAGACTGAAAGGTTTGGAAGTTTCATTCATTACCTAACCTATATGTTCTTGAGCACGTGGTAGTAATTATTAATTATGGAATATAATTAACAAGAAGTCAAACATGGCGCAGTCGGTAATTGTACTCATTTAATAAATATTATATAATGGGTACAGAAGTTGATAAACATAAGTAAAATAATTTGGAACAAGATGAACGAACACGCGGTCCCACCAAGTGAGCTCTCGTTTGAGGGCAACATGGCCGATAACTGGTCTTTCTTCAAACAGAAATTTGAAATATATCTGAAAGCGAGTAAGTTGGACTCAGAAACAGATGCAGATAAGGCATTCATTTTGTTGAATCGAATAGGAGACAAAGCCTTGCGAATTTATAACAACTTCACATGGGAGACAGGAACGACCAAAGGAGCCTCAAATATAATAAGGAAGTTTGGAGAATATTTCACACCAACGAAAAACATCACTTATGAGAGATATTTGTTTTTCACCCGTAACAAAAGTGAAGATGAAACCTATGATGCCTATGTTACAGAATTAAGGCAATTGGCAAGAACATGTGAATTTCAAACACTGACGGATGGCTTGATTAGAGATAGACTGATCGTAGGTATTTCTGATGTGTCTATAAAAGACAGATTGCTTCGGGAGCCAGATTTGCAACTACACAAAGCATTGGAAGTCTGCCGTTCAGCAGAAACAACAGCCAAACGACTGGAGGTAATTCAAGGAGCAACACCAGAAATCCATGCAATCCAAAACAACAACATTCCAACAAGACATTCATTGGCCAACCAACAGTACAGGAGCACCTCACCCAGGCATCAAGAGGGTTATCAACATAGGGACCAGGAGAAGCCTACCAACTCTCGAAATGGATATAGTCACTCTGCAACTAATCAAAAGCTAATTAATCCTATTAATAATTGTAATAATATGAGATTAATTCAAAACTGCTACAAATGTGGGTTGAGTCACAAATTTAATAACTGTCCAGCTTATAGGCAGCAGTGCAAAAAATGTAAGAAATATAATCACTTCGCAAAAGTTTGTAAAAGCAGAAATACCAATCACAAAATTAATCAAGTTGAATGTGAAGATGATGAGAATTATGAAGTAGAAGGATATGAGTTGTCTCCAGATGATTCATTTATATTCAATATTACAGATAACAGTAGTTACAACAAGTGGGTTGAAGATTTCTATGTGAATAATAAATTGAAAGTGTCATTCAGGTTAGACACAGGGGCGGATTGCTCAATTTTACCTTATAAGTATCTTGTTAAATTGAAAATTCCAGTAGAGGAATTGTGCCAGACTAACTCAAATCTAACTGGCTATACAGGAAACAAAATATTTTCTTTAGGTACAGTTTATCTGAAAGTCAGACAGTGTAATGTAAAAAGTCATGTGAACAAAGTTTTATTTCACATAGTGAAAACTGATAAAATAGCAATTTTGGGAGCTGAAGCATGTGTACAACTAAATTTAGTGAAAAGGAATTATGTAGGGACTATTATGAATAATGAAGTAAAATGGAAACAATTGATTAAGAAATATTCTGATGTGTTTCAGGGACTTGGTTGTCTATCTGGAAAATACAAAATTATACTAGATGAGAATGTGCCACCCAAAGTCCATCCCCCAAGGAAAGTGCCCTATGCTCTTCAACAGCCCCTCAGAGAAAAGCTTTCAGAACTGGAACGAGCGAATGTCATCACCAAAATAAGCCAGCCAACAGACTGGGTGAACAGTTTGGTAATTGTAAAAAAGCAAAATAACGACTTGAGAATTTGTATTGATCCTAAAGACCTCAACCAAGCAATCAAGCGAGAACATTTTTATTTGCCTAGTCTGGATGAAATTATAAGCAAATTAAATGGAGCAAATTATTTTTCTGTTGTTGACTGCAGTAATGGGTTTTGGCAAGTTGAATTAGATGATACTAGTAGCAAACTTACCACTTTTAACACTCCATGGGGTAGGTATTGTTTCCTAAGACTACCATATGGAATATGCTCAGCTCCAGAAGTTTTCATGAGAAAAATTAGAGATATTTTCGAGGGGGTGGATGGAATTGGATTGTATGTTGATGATATCTTGATTTGGGGGAAGGACTTGGATGAACACAACAAAAATTTGGAAAATGTTTTGAATATAGCTAGACAAAATAATTTGAAACTGAATCTGAGTAAATGTCAATTTTGTGTAGAGTCAGTGAAATACATGGGGTTTCACATATCTAAAAACGGTTTGGAGGTAGATGAAAATAAAGTAAACGCAATTAGAGAATTCAAAGTACCAACTTCCAGGAATGATATAGAGAGGTTTTTAGGTATAATTAATTATGTGAATAGGTTTATTCCAAATTATTCAGAAATAACAAGCCCACTGAGGGCATTGATAAAAAAAGATACATCCTTTTGTTGGGGTACAGAACAAATGAAAGCCTTTGAAGAGTTAAAATCACTTTTAGCTAAAGCACCAGTTTTACAATACTACTCACCCAAACTTCCTATTGTTCTTTCATGTGATGCTTCACAAGGGGGGTGTGGATCAGTTTTACTTCAAAAGGATGCACCTGTAGCATATGCATCAAAAGCATTCACACCAACTCAATGTAAATATGCCCAAATAGAAAAAGAACTTTTATCAATTACACATGCTTGTGCAAAGTTTCATTACTTCATTTATGGTCGCCTAGATGTCACTGTTGAAACAGATCATAAACCCCTCATCAATATATTCAATAAACCACTGATTAGTGCCCCAGCCAGACTTCAAAGAATGTTGTTAATGCTGCAACCATACTCACTCAAATTAGTTTATAAAAAAGGCAAGGAACTACATATTGCAGATGCTCTAAGTAGAGCTTATCAAAATAGTTTTGATGAAAAATTTGAACAAAAATGTAATGAGATTGAAAGGCATCTCTGTTTAGTCACAAATAACATTCCTATAACTTCATACAAATCCAGAGTATTTCAAAAAGAAACAGCAACTGATCAACATTTGATAAAACTAATGAACCTGATCAGCAAAGGTTTTCCTAAGAATAAAAATCAATTAGAGGATGAATTCAAAATATATTGGACTTTCAAAGATGAATTATCGTGTGCTCAGGGTCTTATATATAAAAGTGACAGACTTTTTGTACCAAAATCCTTAAGAAAAGAAGTATTGGCAAGATTACACCTACCACATCTGGGTAAAGAAAAAACCAAATTAAATGCCAGGCAATTTGTATTTTGGCCTCACATGTCTAGAGATATAGACAATGTCATTGAAACGTGTGATGTATGTTTATCAAATCGAAATAATAATCAGAGTGAACCTTTAATACCACATGATGTTCCTCCAGGCCCTTGGAAAAAGGTTGGGACAGATATATTCTATTTCAACAATAAATATTATTTAATAACTGTCGACTATTACTCGAAATTCGTGGAAGTTGTTGAATTACAGTCCCAAACAAGTGAAAGAGTAATACAAACTATAAAAAGAATATTTGCGGTTCATGGTATTCCCGATATAGTCATTTCTGATAACGGCCCTTGTTTTTCAGCTAGTGAATTCAAAAAATTCAGTCAATTATGGCAATTTCATCATATAACATCCAGTCCGCATTATCCCCAAAGTAATGGCCAAGTTGAACGATTTGTACAAACTGTAAAAAATATATTTATAAAATGTCAAAAATCAGGAAATGATGTGCAATTGGCACTGCTAGATTTAAATAACACACCAATCTCTTCAAACCTACCAAGCCCAGCACAATTAATTTTCAGTAGAAGGTTGAGGACTTCCCTACCAATAAAAGAAAATTCACTAAAACCCAAAGTACAACCTTTTTCCAAAACAAGGAATGAATTGAAAGAGAGACAAATCAAACAGCAACATAACTTTAACAAAACAAGTAAAGAGCTAAGTGCTCTCAAAGCAGGTGACCATGTCAAAGTGAGAAATTATGATGTAAACAGTAAAGAGATTTGGTTGGATGGAGTAGTTATCAAAAAGAGAGGTTCCCCAAGATCATATGAAATTAAATTGAAAATAAGTAATAAAGTTTTGGTGAGGAATAGAAAACATCTATTTAAAATAAACGGAAAAGAAAATTATAAACACAATTTCAATAATGTGATGGATGATGATCATATACAAACCGCTTATAATAATAACCAGGAAAATATTAAAGGAAATGAACCGCTTGAGACATCCGGAAATAGTAAAGATGATTCTGATATTGATTCACCTAGGAATGATCAAAATGGAGAAACACAAACCCAAACCAGATACGGAAGATATGTGAGACCGCCTTGTAGATTTAGTCCTTGATATTTATGTTATGTGTCATTGTGAAGATAGTTGATTGTTTCAATGGGAAATGTTTATTCTAGTGTATAGCTGTCATTTGCTCATCTGCATTTTGTAAAAAAAAAAAAAAAAATCAAATATATATTTTTGTAAAAGTTTGTATGCATGAAATAAATTTTAGTAATAAGTTATAACTGAAACATGAACCTAGGAGAAGATTAATGGTGTATCATGTGTTGTATACAGATATAGTATTGTTTATTCAAAAGAAGAGATATGTTATGGATCTGAAGTTGACATTCTGTCATCTTGTCATGTAAACCTCTATAAATATGTTCTGTGAATAAAACACTGGGGACTGCACTTCACTGGTAGACACGAGACTGAAAGGTTTGGAAGTTTCATTCATTACCTAACCTATATGTTCTTGAGCACGTGGTAGTAATTATTAATTATGGAATATAATTAACAAGAAGTCAAACAAGACGTATAGCATGAGTCGTGTTGCCAGGCAAAAGAAAATTGTCTATGCTAACAATATTTTGTCTACATGTCAATGTATGAATGAATATCCCTACAAAATATGCGATTTGCGATGTGTGCCAGAATGGCCTGGTGATTGATGCATCAAATTTTATTAGTTCGAAGACACGCACAGATTGCTATCACAGCCAATAGTGTGATGACCTCTGAAGGAATCTCTTGTATTGATGATAAAAACTCAATATTTTTACAGCTGATCTTGTTCTGAACTTGTTTCCAATAGGTTCATTATATTTTTGCACTCTATCTTTATCTACAACACAATAAAGAACTTTCTGATTCCAAGGTTTGCGGCACTGTTCATCCAGAAACCTGATGCAGGGAAGCCGAATTGTTTCATGAACATTTGACACGTGCAATCAAACAATTACCTAAACTACACATCGTAACTTATGTAACTCCAAACAATCGATACGCTATAATGCGAAAATAATAAGAAAATCCAAAACTGCCAACACGTGGGCGTCATAACCTCGCATTCAATTGTTTTCAAGAAACAATTGCAAACAATCCACGTACGAGAATAATATCCTGCTAGAGGTCTACCGGGTATGCCAATGATTCCGACCATGATGGAGAGATGAATATAGCTACATCAACCTCGATTTCCAATAGTTGAAAAAAAAAGTGTGCGGAAAAGACCAATTTGCCGTACGCACATAACATGTAGGCAACAACTGCTCAGAATAATGCTCAATATGTGAGAGAACAGCGTCAAGAAGTAATCAATCACCCTGTATGTGAGGTAACGTAATAATGGATCAGACAATATAAAACCTGTTGCATGATAATCCTCTGATATACAGAATGTATAGTTGAGGAACAGTTAACAAATCCAAGCAAACACTGAACTTGGGTATTTTTTTATGGATTACCAGGAAAATTAAAAGTCCAGTAAATAACTGTTAACCGTTTGTTTAACTCCTGAGTCATTCTCTCGATTTGATAATAGTCTTATGTATGCAAATGAGAGTGAATTGGTGATTCCAAGTCCGATTCAATAAGCTATTTTTGGCACATCAGGAGTAGGTATGACATAAGAAAAAGTTTAGTCTACTTACTTGTGATTTATGAAGTCGACCCAGTATTTTTACGAAACCTATTGTAAATCTTTTTACTTCCAGTGAGATAAATATGATGAACACTAAACAAGAAGTTATGGTGTTCAATCTACCACTTACAGAAATTAAATAGCGCATAGTTGTTATTGATAAAAATCAGTCTCTGTTCTTAGTATCTATTATTATTTTTGGGGTGTATTTCAAAAAAGAAGTCCGATTTCATACCCATAATTCACGCCCTGATTTCAGCAGGAACATAGATAGCGAGAATAAAAGGTAAGTTATCAGTGATGCTCCTGATTCCACAATAAAGAGATAAGGATAATTTAGTAATTTATTATTACAGCGCCATATGCCGCGAATGCCAAAAATAACTAAAACCCATTATCATCTCGATGCAAACAAATGGGGTGGGCTTGTCAAGCAAACACTATATAATTATCTTTTTATCATCAATATAATGCGACGTAAATATACCAGTAGGTATTTACGTTTTTTGTACGAACGTCATAAGTCGTAGGTGTATTTGTATCACCCTGTATTTGGTGAAACGATAACAAGAAAAAATCAGAATCATGGTTGTAGGCCCTGACAGGATATTGCAGACTCAACAAACATACAACCGCATGTAAGTTCTACTACTACTTCTACTCAGTTAAGTATATTGTGCATCAAGAAAAACATTTTCAACGATAGGGGAAGAAAAATCACAATCTCCAAGTAATATATGGAGGACCTAGAGCCTTTGCCTATAACTTCAAATCAACGTGAGAGCATACACCAGATCTGTCCCTATTGGTCCACAAGCCTCATACAAATCACCCAGTATTACCTAGCTTCAGTTTACACACGATATATCAATAGCATATTTCTATTTTGAGCAGTGTAAACTATCACACCCATGCAGCTATACCGTTACTGTTTATATTGCCTTCTTGGATCAATGCCAGAGTAATTATTTTATTAATATTATCATAAAAAATTGCCAACTACAGCACTGGGTGTTCTTGTCTCGAGTTACCTAATAGAACTGCATTCAGGCACAGAGTAGAGGGTATTTCCAAAGCGATGCACAATATGGTACAGATATATTGTGATTATAGTTAGAGATATATATCAAAAAAAACTTTACTCTCAAATGTGCCAATAATAATAAATTGTAGCAGAAACCGACACATTGGCAGATAGTTTCAAAACAGCCAAAAAACTTGAGTCAATGGTGGGTTTTATAAGATCCTTATTTTCTAGTGAAATAGATAGAGGTGAAAAGGAAGCAAACTATCTTCCAAAGAAGGAGCAATATACAATTTTCTGGCGTAGAACCATTCAGTGGACTCTTCAAGGCCCACTTCAAAGAAGAGTTTCGACGCTGAGAAGCGGATGAACTGAAATCTCACTGGAATAAAGTGCCAGGACAAAGACAAGCGAAAAGGCTAGTGAGCCTTTCGCCAAGGAAAGCTAAACAACTTCTCGAGTTGGACAAAAAAGACTTGAAACTGGTAACGGGACTCCTCACTGGACACTGCCCTCTGAGGTATCACCTCAAAAAGAAGGGTAAAACAGAGAGTGATAGTTGCCGCTACTGCGAGAACTTCGCTGAAACTGCAAAACATTTGCTTTGCGAATGCCCAGCACTCTTCTGCAAGAGGCTCAAGTTCCTGGAAGGGGCCTTCTTAGAGCCCTCCGATATCAGGAACCTAGCTCCCAGGAAACTGATAAACTTCGCAAGAAGCCTCGGAATCCCAGGCCTCGAATAGATTGAGGTTTATGCACAAAATATCTAATAGTTCGAGATGCTTGAGAGGCTGCACAGCCTTAACGAACCCTCCTACAATCTAGTGAAATAGGACTTGGGAGACTGTTTCAAACAAGAAGCAGAATATGTTGGCTCACATCTGTCACCATCAAAACCACCAAACATTTTATTTCCTATCAAGCGATTAAATTTAGTCGATATAAAGTGAAGCTATCCCGGAAGAGAACTCAACGCTAACAAAATTCGGGGTCAATATAACGAATAGACGAAAGACAACATCAGTTTATCAGATGGTTACCGAAAATAACTGCGCATTAGACTGTCTGTGGCTTTGCTTTGAAAAATCTCAGATTATTTCCGTATGGCATTCAGCAGACCAAACTGAGAGCATCTGCGGGAAAACTCGAAAAGATTTATAAGTCTCTCATCAGAGCTGGCTCGTTTCCGTACCACACAGACGTGTCGGCTGCTTTCTGGGAAACTATAAAGAAAAGAAAAATATACAGGGTGGCCAAGATGAAAATGAACTGAATGGGAAAATAAAAGTTGATGATTTCTGGAAAACGAAACATTGGACTCGAAATTCATCAAAGCTCAAATCCACAACCATTCATAAAAAACTCTGAAATTGACGGTAACAAACCATGAAACCATGCATACACAACAAAGACATATCCTAACAGTAAGTGGGACAAAGAATGACAAAATCTGAGAAAAAATGATGAGGTACAGATGAACCAGAAAACGAGAACGGGGATTCTTTGAATCACCTTCTAAGAGTTCTATGTATCAGTCAACAACATCGTGATAACTGACCTCTATGGTTCGTAGAACTATATGTAACAACCATGGTGTGTGCCTTATCAGAAAAATACCAATGACAGTGGAACGTGACACTGATTTGTTTTGGTGAAATATGTTTTATTGATCTTTGGTACGCTTTAGAATTTTTGAGATATTTATAAGAATTCTTTTTTTGAGCTGGAACGAAACAGCATTCTTTATAAACAATATGTTCATCACCCAGTATATTGGTAAATACTTTCTTCCAGTCCACATTATTTCTGATATCAAACTTTGAGCTTCACTGAACAACGATAAACAAATGATTTATAAATTTCACAAAAAGTTATGAATTAAATGTAATGAGAGCCACGTTTACAATTCTCATATACATTCTGAAAAAGTGAATGTACATTTGCGATTTATTGATATACCAACCAGACAAACAATAAAATTTAGCTGATGAGAGAGAAAAAAATTCTTGGCAATCAATCAACGATGCCAAATCTAGTACCCACAAAATATTTATCGGTCATGACAATTTCTCAAAGCGTTTACTACCGAAGTAAATATAATCATTCAGATTAGGAAGTGCTTGATATAGTGAACGTACCGAAAATAACTCATTCTAATTCGTGTGGGGACCTTGAATAGAGAAATGGTCACATAGCCCCGAAGACTGAAATCATGACTCTGGCAGAAAAGAAGAATATACTTATTTCAAAGCAAATAAATCATTATATTCTCCGCTCAAATTACAACGAATTTCAATATTTTATCAACCCATGAATCTCTGATGAGAAAACGGTTTGTGTTTGAATCACAGAACTAATCACTAGGATTCTATTCAGAACTCTGTGCATTCAATGAAAGTGCCCTAGAAATCATCACCATATGTTGATAATAAAAGTCTTGGTCCACATTCCTTCAGTGTAACACATACTGATGTCGCTCAATAATCGTTTTCTATCTCGAAAACGGGCTGTTATCACATAAACCGATATAATATATGACATAATTATTGTCTCATAAGTTCATCGTATTTTTAGTTTAGTTGTAACATTGAACGACGGACACACACGATGTTACAACATTCTAAGATCCAATAATAGTTGGACAGAAATAGATGCCAAAGCCAAATTTATTTATCGAAATTCATTGTAACGTTGATGATGGATATCGGCATTGTTGCTGAAAAACTCAGTGTCGAACTAGACAGTTGTATTTTTTTTTTTCGATTAGGACATCATAATATGGAGCAGAGGTCACGATCACCCAATATGTTCTATAGTTTTTAGTACACAACTCATAATACGAGAGAGTATTTGACAACATTTTTGTCGGACCTAATTGACTGAAGAAATTAATATTGGTTCTGTAGAGTCGGTCTTCCCATTACCTCTTCTGAACTTCTGAACGCGACATATTTCATATTTCATACACATTTTGAAAGCATAATACACATACAAACAAATTATATCCTCATTTTGGATCAATACTGCAATTTTGACAATTGAATTATCGAACTGAACGATTGATTGAAATAAATCAATCAATTACCAGTGAGATTAATCAATTTCAATATTCACTCTAATGAAGTTTGAATTTCTATGAAAACAAGTAATCACTCAACAGCTTTCGAGATAATATTTTTATGACATCAATGTTTGATTTATATATTCACTTCTCCTATTACTTCACTACTTTTAGTTGCTACATTGGAGATTATCGTTACTATCTACAAAATGGTTCGAAAGAGATGTTTTCATTTACAGCTAAGTGTTCCTAAAGGGTTTCAAAATCTAAAATCAATTAGATTGTCGTCATCTTCCTGAGTTATTACATCAGTGCTGAAATTTTTTTATCAGGCCCACTTATTGTGGTTGAACGTCCATTATAATATACCATCTTGAAAAACCAAACCCATACGATATCCCATGAAAGAGAAGATAATATATTAACGGTTGTATGAATGTTCGTTTATTCAAGGTCCCTATCGCTGCTTGGATACAATATCTATTACATCACTTGTACCAACGCGATAATATTGTTTGCTCTGACATATTTTTCATTTTGCCATGTGGCCTTCTCAGGTAATAGTGCTGCATGTTCCTAGAATTTCCAAATGGAAGCAATCTTATGTAGCATCAAAAAATGATAAAACACGTAGGCCACCTCATTTGGGGCAAAAGGCAGAAGATAGGCAGCTAACCCGGATATTATCTCACAATTCAGCAAGCTTAGCGCGTACTTTGCAGCCATTATTGAAGGTGTGACAATGAAAACACTGATTAGGAACGATCATTTACTATGAATTATCTGCAACAGAGGTCAACAAAATCGGCATTGTTTTTTATATTGCAAAATTACCCGAAGGATCCTGATGATGTCGTAAATAAAGAAGATAATGTGCATTTTGAAAGTGCCAATTTTGCATGAACTATTTATAGATGAATGTTGAACAAAACAATATCTGCTGGGTATAGAGATTCGAATCCAAATACTTCAAATGTCACTACGATTTATACAGGGCCATTCAAATACGACGCTCATCATTACGAAAATGTTCAAATTGGGGCAATATTTTAATTTCCAATATTTTTAAAAAACAAAAACGGTATAAACGGTCTTCGTGCTCGAAGAATATGTTTATAAAGATTGCAAGAACTGGCAATTGAGTTATGGTCTATCTGCAATGATAAAGCAAGAAATTAAAAAATGCTCAATATATTTTGAAAACGAAAAGTTGATTTTCTTTGCCAATTTAGATCCCTTCTATTCGATTTTTCCTTACGTTCCGACGATGTGAATTCTGATTGATATATACAGGGTGATCCAGAACAATCGCCACCGGCTCATTTTCGTGCGCTATGCCAAACATTTTTACGATTTTGGGGGACAGCCAATAACCGATACGTAGGTGAAAGTCAACTGTCTGTATTTCAATTTTAAATGCGAATCGTGAGAATTTGCCAAATTGTCTGGACTGTATCAGATTCCCGGATGGATTGTTATTATTGGATACGATATGGAGTCCAGACTGTCACGTGTTTTTGTGCCGTCTGATCTACGGCGTCCGGAATAGAGACGCATTTTTGTCCTTAGAGATGTGCCAGAGCGGATTTTTCCATCAGAATCGTCACCGATTCCTACTCAAAAAGAATTCTGGAAATTTCATTGACGTCATCAGACAGTTTCAGAACATCATCGTTATATAAATCAGGATATGATAAAAAACATTCCGGTATGTCTGAATGATTTACAGAGATGTCATAAACTATAAGGGATATGATTCATTTTTTCGTGGCTAATTTTTGAAATTACCATCCAATATTGAAAAGTAAACGCGAATGCTTATTAAAATAGCCTCTGGGCTATACGCTTGAGCGCCAGATTTTGAATATTCCAATGTCATAATTGTTACCAATCGAAGATGTATCTGTTATTTATTGATTTCAAATCAATTTCAATCAATTCAGGAAAAAATCAACTCCCATTATCGGTTCTCCTTTTTTTATACTTTTGTCTATGCTAGTCAATTTTTCGTGAAAAATACATTCTTATAGCCCAAATTTGTAGGTATATAATCACCTCATATTATACTTTACATGATTTTTCATAACTCAAAATCATTCACTTTGATTGATGACCACAAGACCTATTGTAGTGCCCCGAGGATGACTTGATAAATGTACATACATTAGCAACGGATCTATAATGATTTAAATTATATTGACTCTTCTCTACCAACTCCAAGTTGAAATAACTAGTAGGATGATTCATGAAATTCCAAGTTTCGAAATTATATCTTATTGTTACTATAACGCATATATAATATTTCATATAATTTCATTCAGAGCTCAAAAGTTTGTTGAGGCGTCAAATTCAGCACTCACATTTTTGCTATTAGCAGTATTCTTTTCTTGGTGTAACTCTAAAACCAGTCTGTGGAGGCAAGACAAGATATCTAAAAAATTATGAATGCACACTTAATAGATCTGAAAAGGTCATTATGTGGAAGCGACTTGAACCCGGCTGATAGCTCGTTTGAAATCAAATAAGTCGATCCTTTTGAATGAACCAGGCACTTTATTGCATATATTTTTTGGTTACTTGGGTATTTTTGATGAACTATTGAGGACTTTGTCATCAAAAGTGTTCCTTAATCGTCTGTGGAGGAAGATTGAAGTGTACTGTCATCCGCATCCCGTGGACGGGACAAGATATAACCCCTGAAAGATCATTTATGATGTGTATCAGAAACAAAGCTGGTGCAGATATCATCTTGATATTCGTTAGATTCCACCTGGTTCACATGTCTGTTCCTTTCTAAATTATATTGCCGAGATTCCAGACTGAGACTGCCTCTGTATAATCACCATGCACATGTTCTTGCATCCGAATTGCCCAAATTAAAGCGAAAGTACCGCTCGCTATGCTGGTTAATTATAATTCCCAACAGTCTTACTTATTTTCGTATCTGGGTATAATAACTAACCACTGTTTATTATTATTTTATATATTTTTTATGAAAAAGGATTTTCTCTTCATGGTATTTGAGTGTTATATTTTTGGCGCCCTGACCGGGTAACTTATTGATGGTGCCGAATTCGGTATCTGTGGTTGTTTTAGACGAAAAAACAGTCATAGCTGTTCAACAATACTTATAACCTTCCATATTTGCCTGCCCTTATACATGGTCGTGGCTTATTTCTATATGTATATAGGAAAAATGATTTTCTTTTCATGGTTTTTGAGTTATATTTTTGGCGCCCTGACCGGGTAACTTATTGATGGTGCCGAATTCGGTATCTGTGGTTGTTTTAGATGAAAAAACAGTCATAGCTGTTCAACAATACTTATAACCTTCCATATTTGCCTGCCCTTAAACATGGTCGTGGCTTATTTCTATATGTATATAGGAAAAATGATTTTCTCTTCATGGTATTTGAATGTTATATTTTTGGCGCCCTGACCGGGTAACTTATTGATGGTGCCGAATTCGGTATCTGTGGTTGTTTTAGACAGTCATAGCAGTTCAACAATACTTATAACCTTCCATATTTGCCTGCCCTTAAACATGGTCGTGGCTTATTTCTATATGTATATATGAAAAAGGATTTTCTCTTCATGGTATTTGAGTGTTATATTTTTGGCGCCCTGACCGGGTAACTTATTGATGGTGCCGAATTCGGTATCTGTGGTTGTTTTAGACGAAAAAACAGTCATAGCTGTTCCACAATACTTATAACCTTCCATATTTGCCTGCCCTTATACATGGTCGTGGCTTATTTCTATATGTATATAGGAAAAATGATTTTCTCTTCATGGTTTTTGAGTGTTATATTTTTGGCGCCCTGACCGGGTAACTTATTGATGGTGCCGAATTCGGTATCTGTGGTTGTTTTAGACGAAAAAACAGTCATAGCTGTTCAACAATACTTATAACCTTCCATATTTGCCTGCCCTTATACATGGTCGTGGCTTATTTCTATGTGTATATATGAAAAAGGATTTTCTCTTCATGGTATTTGAGTGTTATATTTTTGGCGCCCTGACCGGGTAACTCATTGATGGTGCCGAATTCGGTATCTGTGGTTGTTTTAGACGAAAAAACAGTCATAGCTGTACAACAATACTTATAACCTTCCATATTTGCCTGCCCTTATACATGGTCGTGGCTTATTTCTATATGTATATAGGAAAAATGATTTTCTCTTTATGGTTTTTGAGTTATATTTTTGGCGCCCTGACCGGGTAACTTATTGATGGTGCCGAATTCGGTATCTGTGGTTGTTTTAGACGAAAAAACAGTCATAGCTGTTCCACAATACTTATAACCTTCCATATTTGCCTGCCCTTATACATGGTCGTGGCTTATTTCTATATGTATATAGGAAAAATGATTTTCTCTTCATGGTTTTTGAGTTATATTTTTGGCGCCCTGACCGGGTAACTTATTGATGGTGCCGAATTCGGTATCTGTGGTTGTTTTAGACGAAAAAACAGTCATAGCTGTACAACAATACTTATAACCTTCCATATTTGCCTGCCCTTATACATGGTCGTGGCTTATTTCTATATGTATATAGGAAAAATGATTTTCTCTTCATGGTTTTTGAGTAATATTTTTGGCGCCCTGACCGGGTAACTTATTGATGGTGCCGAATTCGGTATCTGTGGTTGTTTTAGACGAAAAAACAGTCATAGCTGTACAACAATACTTATAACCTTCCATATTTGCCTGCCCTTATACATGGTCGTGGCTTATTTCTATGTGTATATATGAAAAAGGATTTTCTCTTCATGGTTTTTGAGTTATATTTTTGGCGCCCTGACCGGGTAACTTATTGATGGTGCCGAATTCGGTATCTGTGGTTGTTTTAGACGAAAAAACAGTCATAGCTGTACAACAATACTTATAACCTTCCATATTTGCCTGCCCTTATACATGGTCGTGGCTTATTTCTATATGTATATAGGAAAAATGATTTTCTCTTTATGGTTTTTGAGTTATATTTTTGGCGCCCTGACCAGGTAACTTATTGATGGTGCCGAATTCGGTATCTGTGGTTGTTTTAGACGAAAAAACAGTCATAGCTGTTCAACAATACTTATAACCTTCCATATTTGCCTGCCCTTAAACATGGTCGTGGCTTATTTCTATGTGTATATATGAAAAAGGATTTTCTCTTCATGGTATTTGAGTGTTATATTTTTGGCGCCCTGACCGGGTAACTTATTGATGGTGCCGAATTCGGTATCTGTGGTTGTTTTAGACGAAAAAACAGTCATAGCTGTTCAACAATACTTATAACCTTCCATATTTGCCTGCCCTTATACATGGTCGTGGCTTATTTCTATGTGTATATATGAAAAAGGATTTTCTCTTCATGGTATTTGAGTGTTATATTTTTGGCGCCCTGACCGGGTAACTTATTGATGGTGCCGAATTCGGTATCTGTGGTTGTTTTAGACGAAAAAACAGTCATAGCTGTTCAACAATACTTATAACCTTCCATATTTGCCTGCCCTTATACATGGTCGTGGCTTATTTCTATATGTATATATGAAAAAGGATTTTCTCTTCATGGTTTTTGAGTTATATTTTTGGCGCCCTGACCGGGTAACTTATTGATGGTGCCGAATTCGGTATCTGTGGTTGTTTTAGATGAAAAAACAGTCATAGCTGTTCAACAATACTTATAACCTTTCATATTTGCCTGCCTTATACAGGGTCGTGGCTTATTTCTATATGTATATACGAAAAAGGATTTTCTCTTCATGGTTTTCGAGTGTTATATTTTTGGCGCCCTGACCGGGTAACTTATTGATGGTGCCGAATTCGGTATCTGTGGTTGTTTTAGACGAAAAAACAGTCATAGCTGTTCAACAATACTTATAACCTTCCATATTTGCCTGCCCTTATACATGGTCGTGGCTTATTTCTATGTGTATATATGAAAAAGGATTTTCTCTTCATGGTATTTGAGTGTTATATTTTTGGCGCCCTGACCGGGTAACTTATTGATGGTGCCGAATTCGGTATCTGTGGTTGTTTTAGATGAAAAAACAGTCATAGCTGTTCAACAATACTTATAACCTTCCATATTTGCCTGCCCTTATACATGGTCGTGGCTTATTTCTATGTGTATATATGAAAAAGGATTTTCTCTTCATGGTATTTGAGTGTTATATTTTTGGCACCCTGACCGGGTAACTTATTGATGGTGCCGAATTCGGTATCTGTGGTTGTTTTAGACGAAAAAACAGTCATAGCTGTACAACAATACTTATAACCTTCCATATTTGCCTGCCCTTATACATGGTCGTGGCTTATTTCTATATGTATATAGGAAAAATGATTTTCTCTTCATGGTTTTTGAGTAATATTTTTGGCGCCCTGACCGGGTAACTTATTGATGGTGCCGAATTCGGTATCTGTGGTTGTTTTAGACGAAAAAACAGTCATAGCTGTACAACAATACTTATAACCTTCCATATTTGCCTGCCCTTATACATGGTCGTGGCTTATTTCTATGTGTATATATGAAAAAGGATTTTCTCTTCATGGTTTTTGAGTTATATTTTTGGCGCCCTGACCAGGTAACTTATTGATGGTGCCGAATTCGGTATCTGTGGTTGTTTTAGACGAAAAAACAGTCATAGCTGTTCAACAATACTTATAACCTTCCATATTTGCCTGCCCTTAAACATGGTCGTGGCTTATTTCTATGTGTATATATGAAAAAGGATTTTCTCTTCATGGTATTTGAGTGTTATATTTTTGGCGCCCTGACCGGGTAACTTATTGATGGTGCCGAATTCGGTATCTGTGGTTGTTTTAGACGAAAAAACAGTCATAGCTGTTCAACAATACTTATAACCTTCCATATTTGCCTGCCCTTATACATGGTCGTGGCTTATTTCTATGTGTATATATGAAAAAGGATTTTCTCTTCATGGTATTTGAGTGTTATATTTTTGGCGCCCTGACCGGGTAACTTATTGATGGTGCCGAATTCGGTATCTGTGGTTGTTTTAGACGAAAAAACAGTCATAGCTGTTCAACAATACTTATAACCTTCCATATTTGCCTGCCCTTATACATGGTCGTGGCTTATTTCTATATGTATATATGAAAAAGGATTTTCTCTTCATGGTTTTCGAGTGTTATATTTTTGGCGCCCTGACCGGGTAACTTATTGATGGTGCCGAATTCGGTATCTGTGGTTGTTTTAGATGAAAAAACAGTCATAGCTGTTCAACAATACTTATAACCTTTCATATTTGCCTGCCTTATACAGGGTCGTGGCTTATTTCTATATGTATATACGAAAAAGGATTTTCTCTTCATGGTTTTCGAGTGTTATATTTTTGGCGCCCTGACCGGGTAACTTATTGATGGTGCCGAATTCGGTATCTGTGGTTGTTTTAGACGAAAAAACAGTCATAGCTGTTCAACAATACTTATAACCTTCCATATTTGCCTGCCCTTATACATGGTCGTGGCTTATTTCTATGTGTATATATGAAAAAGGATTTTCTCTTCATGGTATTTGAGTGTTATATTTTTGGCGCCCTGACCGGGTAACTTATTGATGGTGCCGAATTCGGTATCTGTGGTTGTTTTAGATGAAAAAACAGTCATAGCTGTTCAACAATACTTATAACCTTCCATATTTGCCTGCCCTTATACATGGTCGTGGCTTATTTCTATGTGTATATATGAAAAAGGATTTTCTCTTCATGGTATTTGAGTGTTATATTTTTGGCACCCTGACCGGGTAACTTATTGATGGTGCCGAATTCGGTATCTGTGGTTGTTTTAGACGAAAAAACAGTCATAGCTGTTCAACAATACTCATAACCTTCCATATTTGCCTGCCCTTATACATGGTCGTGGCTTATTTCTATATGTATATATGAAAAATGATTTTCTCTTCATGGTTTTCGAGTGTTATATTTTTGGCGCCCTGACCAGGTAATTTATTGATAGTGCCGAATTCGGTATCTGTGGTTGTTTTAGACGAAAAAACAGTCATAGCTGTTCAACAATACTCATAACCTTCCATATTTGCCTGCCCTTATACATGGTCGTGGCTTATTTCTATATGTATATATGAAAAAGGATTTTCTCTTCATGGTATTTGAGTGTTATATTTTTGGCACCCTGACCGGGTAACTTATTGATGGTGCCGAATTCGGTATCTGTGGTTGTTTTAGACGAAAAAACAGTCATAGCTGTTCAACAATACTCATAACCTTCCATATTTGCCTGCCCTTATACATCGTCGTGGCTTATTTCTATATGTATATATGAAAAATGATTTTCTCTTCATGGTTTTCGAGTGTTATATTTTTGGCGCCCTGACCAGGTAACTTATTGATGGTGCCGAATTCGGTATCTGTGGTTGTTTTAGACGAAAAAACAGTCATAGCTGTTCAACAATACTCATAACCTTCCATATTTGCCTGCCCTTATACATGGTCGTGGCTTATTTCTATATGTATATATGAAAAAGGATTTTCTCTTCATGGTATTTGAGTGTTATATTTTTGGCGCCCTGACCGGGTAACTTATTGATGGTGCCGAATTCGGTATCTGTGGTTGTTTTAGACGAAAAAACAGTCATAGCTGTTCAACAATACTTATAACCTTCCATATTTGCCTGCCCTTATACATGGTCGTGGCTTATTTCTATATGTATATATGAAAAAGGATTTTCTCTTCATGGTTTTCGAGTGTTATATTTTTGGCGCCCTGACCGGGTAACTTATTGATGGTGCCGAATTCGGTATCTGTGGTTGTTTTAGATGAAAAAACAGTCATAGCTGTTCAACAATACTTATAACCTTTTATATTTGCCTGCCTTATACAGGGTCGTGGCTTATTTCTATATGTATATATGAAAAAGGATTTTCTCTTCATGGTATTTGAGTGTTATATTTTTGGCGCCCTGACCGGGTAACTTATTGATGGTGCCGAATTCGGTATCTGTGGTTGTTTTAGATGAAAAAACAGTCATAGCTGTTCAACAATACTTATAACCTTTCATATTTGCCTGCCTTATACAGGGTCGTGGCTTATTTCTATATGTATATATGAAAAAGGATTTTCTCTTCATGGTTTTCGAGTGTTATATTTTTGGCGCCCTGACCGGGTAACTTATTGATGGTGCCGAATTCGGTATCTGTGGTTGTTTTAGATGAAAAAACAGTCATAGCTGTTCAACAATACTTATAACCTTTCATATTTGCCTGCCTTATACAGGGTCGTGGCTTATTTCTATATGTATATATGAAAAATGATTTTCTCTTCATGGTTTTCGAGTGTTATATTTTTGGCGCCCTGACCAGGTAACTTATTGATGGTGCCGAATTCGGTATCTGTGGTTGTTTTAGATGAAAAAACAGTCATAGCTGTTCAACAATACTTATAACCTTTCATATTTGCCTGCCTTATACAGGGTCGTGGCTTATTTCTATATGTATATATGAAAAAGGATTTTCTCTTCATGGTATTTGAGTGTTATATTTTTGGCACCCTGACCGGGTAACTTATTGATGGTGCCGAATTCGGTATCTGTGGTTGTTTTAGACGAAAAAACAGTCATAGCTGTTCAACAATACTCATAACCTTCCATATTTGCCTGCCCTTATACATGGTCGTGGCTTATTTCTATATGTAAATATGAAAAAGGATTTTCTCTTCATGGTTTTCGAGTGTTATATTTTTGGCGCCCTGACCGGGTAACTTATTGATGGTGCCGAATTCGGTATCTGTGGTTGTTTTAGACGAAAAAACAGTCATAGCTGTTCAACAATACTCATAACCTTCCATATTTGCCTGCCCTTATACATGGTCGTGGCTTATTTCTATATGTATATATGAAAAAGGATTTTCTCTTCATGGTATTTGAGTGTTATATTTTTGGCGCCCTGACCGGGTAACTTATTGATGGTGCCGAATTCGGTATCTGTGGTTGTTTTAGACGAAAAAACAGTCATAGCTGTTCAACAATACTTATAACCTTCCATATTTGCCTGCCCTTATACATGGTCGTGGCTTATTTCTATATGTATATATGATAAAGGATTTTCTCTTCATGGTTTTCGAGTGTTATATTTTTGGCGCCCTGACCGGGTAACTTATTGATGGTGCCGAATTCGGTATCTGTGGTTGTTTTAGATGAAAAAACAGTCATAGCTGTTCAACAATACTTATAACCTTTCATATTTGCCTGCCTTATACAGGGTCGTGGCTTATTTCTATATGTATATATGAAAAAGGATTTTCTCTTCATGGTTTTCGAGTGTTATATTTTTGGCGCCCTGACCGGGTAACTTATTGATGGTGCCGAATTCGGTATCTGTGGTTGTTTTAGATGAAAAAACAGTCATAGCTGTTCAACAATACTTATAACCTTTCATATTTGCCTGCCTTATACAGGGTCGTGGCTTATTTCTATATGTATATATGAAAAAGGATTTTCTCTTCATGGTTTTCGAGTGTAATATTTTTGGCGCCCTGACCAGGTAACTTATTGATGGTGCCGAATTCGGTATCTGTGGTTGTTTTAGAAGAAAAAACAGTCATAGCTGTTCAACAATACTTATAACCTTTCATATTTGCCTGCCTTATACAGGGTCGTGGCTTATTTCTATATGTATATATGAAAAAGGATTTTCTCTTCATGGTATTTGAGTGTTATATTTTTGGCACCCTGACCGGGTAACTTATTGATGGTGCCGAATTCGGTATCTGTGGTTGTTTTAGACGAAAAAACAGTCATAGCTGTTCAACAATACTCATAACCTTCCATATTTGCCTGCCCTTATACATCGTCGTGGCTTATTTCTATATGTATATATGAAAAATGATTTTCTCTTCATGGTTTTCGAGTGTTATATTTTTGGCGCCCTGACCAGGTAACTTATTGATGGTGCCGAATTCGGTATCTGTGGTTGTTTTAGACGAAAAAACAGTCATAGCTGTTCAACAATACTCATAACCTTCCATATTTGCCTGCCCTTATACATGGTCGTGGCTTATTTCTATATGTATATATGAAAAAGGATTTTCTCTTCATGGTATTTGAGTGTTATATTTTTGGCGCCCTGACCGGGTAACTTATTGATGGTGCCGAATTCGGTATCTGTGGTTGTTTTAGACGAAAAAACAGTCATAGCTGTTCAACAATACTTATAACCTTCCATATTTGCCTGCCCTTATACATGGTCGTGGCTTATTTCTATATGTATATATGAAAAAGGATTTTCTCTTCATGGTTTTCGAGTGTTATATTTTTGGCGCCCTGACCGGGTAACTTATTGATGGTGCCGAATTCGGTATCTGTGGTTGTTTTGGATGAAAAAACAGTCATAGCTGTTCAACAATACTTATAACCTTTTATATTTGCCTGCCTTATACAGGGTCGTGGCTTATTTCTATATGTATATATGAAAAAGGATTTTCTCTTCATGGTATTTGAGTGTTATATTTTTGGCGCCCTGACCGGGTAACTTATTGATGGTGCCGAATTCGGTATCTGTGGTTGTTTTAGATGAAAAAACAGTCATAGCTGTTCAACAATACTTATAACCTTTCATATTTGCCTGCCTTATACAGGGTCGTGGCTTATTTCTATATGTATATATGAAAAAGGATTTTCTCTTCATGGTTTTCGAGTGTTATATTTTTGGCGCCCTGACCGGGTAACTTATTGATGGTGCCGAATTCGGTATCTGTGGTTGTTTTAGATGAAAAAACAGTCATAGCTGTTCAACAATACTTATAACCTTTCATATTTGCCTGCCTTATACAGGGTCGTGGCTTATTTCTATATGTATATATGAAAAATGATTTTCTCTTCATGGTTTTCGAGTGTTATATTTTTGGCGCCCTGACCAGGTAACTTATTGATGGTGCCGAATTCGGTATCTGTGGTTGTTTTAGATGAAAAAACAGTCATAGCTGTTCAACAATACTTATAACCTTTCATATTTGCCTGCCTTATACAGGGTCGTGGCTTATTTCTATATGTATATATGAAAAAGGATTTTCTCTTCATGGTATTTGAGTGTTATATTTTTGGCACCCTGACCGGGTAACTTATTGATGGTGCCGAATTCGGTATCTGTGGTTGTTTTAGACGAAAAAACAGTCATAGCTGTTCAACAATACTCATAACCTTCCATATTTGCCTGCCCTTATACATGGTCGTGGCTTATTTCTATATGTATATATGAAAAAGGATTTTCTCTTCATGGTTTTCGAGTGTTATATTTTTGGCGCCCTGACCGGGTAACTTATTGATGGTGCCGAATTCGGTATCTGTGGTTGTTTTAGACGAAAAAACAGTCATAGCTGTTCAACAATACTCATAACCTTCCATATTTGCCTGCCCTTATACATGGTCGTGGCTTATTTCTATATGTATATATGAAAAAGGATTTTCTCTTCATGGTTTTCGAGTGTTATATTTTTGGCGCCCTGACCAGGTAACTTATTGATGGTGCCGAATTCGGTATCTGTGGTTGTTTAAGATGAAAAAACAGTCATAGCTGTTCAACAATACTTATAACATTTCATATTTGCCTGCCTTATACAGGGTCGTGGCTTATTTCTATATGTATATATGAAAAAGGATTTTCTCTTCATGGTTTTCGAGTGTTATATTTTTGGCGCCCTGACCGGGTAACTTATTGATGGTGCCGAATTCGGTATCTGTGGTTGTTTTAGACGAAAAAACAGTCATAGCTGTTCAACAATACTTATAACCTTCCATATTTACCTGCCCTTATACATGGTCGTGGCTTATTTCTATATGTATATATGAAAAATGATTTTCTCTTCATGGTTTTCGAGTGTTATATTTTTGGCGCCCTGACCAGGTAACTTATTGATGGTGCCGAATTCGGTATCTGTGGTTGTTTTAGACGAAAAAACAGTCATAGCTGTTCAACAATACTCATAACCTTCCATATTTGCCTGCCCTTATACATGGTCGTGGCTTATTTCTATATGTATATATGAAAAAGGATTTTCTCTTCATGGTATTTGAGTGTTATATTTTTGGCGCCCTGACCGGGTAACTTATTGATGGTGCCGAATTCGGTATCTGTGGTTGTTTTAGACGAAAAAACAGTCATAGCTGTTCAACAATACTTATAACCTTCCATATTTGCCTGCCCTTATACATGGTCGTGGCTTATTTCTATATGTATATATGAAAAAGGATTTTCTCTTCATGGTTTTCGAGTGTTATATTTTTGGCGCCCTGACCGGGTAACTTATTGATGGTGCCGAATTCGGTATCTGTGGTTGTTTTGGATGAAAAAACAGTCATAGCTGTTCAACAATACTTATAACCTTTTATATTTGCCTGCCTTATACAGGGTCGTGGCTTATTTCTATATGTATATATGAAAAAGGATTTTCTCTTCATGGTATTTGAGTGTTATATTTTTGGCGCCCTGACCGGGTAACTTATTGATGGTGCCGAATTCGGTATCTGTGGTTGTTTTAGATGAAAAAACAGTCATAGCTGTTCAACAATACTTATAACCTTTCATATTTGCCTGCCTTATACAGGGTCGTGGCTTATTTCTATATGTATATATGAAAAAGGATTTTCTCTTCATGGTTTTCGAGTGTTATATTTTTGGCGCCCTGACCGGGTAACTTATTGATGGTGCCGAATTCGGTATCTGTGGTTGTTTTAGATGAAAAAACAGTCATAGCTGTTCAACAATACTTATAACCTTTCATATTTGCCTGCCTTATACAGGGTCGTGGCTTATTTCTATATGTATATATGAAAAATGATTTTCTCTTCATGGTTTTCGAGTGTTATATTTTTGGCGCCCTGACCAGGTAACTTATTGATGGTGCCGAATTCGGTATCTGTGGTTGTTTTAGATGAAAAAACAGTCATAGCTGTTCAACAATACTTATAACCTTTCATATTTGCCTGCCTTATACAGGGTCGTGGCTTATTTCTATATGTATATATGAAAAAGGATTTTCTCTTCATGGTATTTGAGTGTTATATTTTTGGCACCCTGACCGGGTAACTTATTGATGGTGCCGAATTCGGTATCTGTGGTTGTTTTAGACGAAAAAACAGTCATAGCTGTTCAACAATACTCATAACCTTCCATATTTGCCTGCCCTTATACATGGTCGTGGCTTATTTCTATATGTATATATGAAAAAGGATTTTCTCTTCATGGTTTTCGAGTGTTATATTTTTGGCGCCCTGACCGGGTAACTTATTGATGGTGCCGAATTCGGTATCTGTGGTTGTTTTAGACGAAAAAACAGTCATAGCTGTTCAACAATACTCATAACCTTCCATATTTGCCTGCCCTTATACATGGTCGTGGCTTATTTCTATATGTATATATGAAAAAGGATTTTCTCTTCATGGTTTTCGAGTGTTATATTTTTGGCGCCCTGACCAGGTAACTTATTGATGGTGCCGAATTCGGTATCTGTGGTTGTTTAAGATGAAAAAACAGTCATAGCTGTTCAACAATACTTATAACATTTCATATTTGCCTGCCTTATACAGGGTCGTGGCTTATTTCTATATGTATATATGAAAAAGGATTTTCTCTTCATGGTTTTCGAGTGTTATATTTTTGGCGCCCTGACCGGGTAACTTATTGATGGTGCCGAATTCGGTATCTGTGGTTGTTTTAAACGAAAAAACAGTCATAGCTGTTCAACAATACTTATAACCTTCCATATTTACCTGCCCTTATACATGGTCGTGGCTTATTTCTATATGTATATATGAAAAATGATTTTCTCTTCATGGTTTTCGAGTGTTATATTTTTGGCGCCCTG
Organism: Chrysomela aeneicollis; assembly: GCA_029955515.1. Taxonomy (NCBI): domain Eukaryota; kingdom Metazoa; phylum Arthropoda; class Insecta; order Coleoptera; family Chrysomelidae; genus Chrysomela; species Chrysomela aeneicollis. The sequence continues at coordinate 510,288 of JARUHQ010000021.1, read as the reverse complement.
ACCAGGTAACTTATTGATGGTGCCGAATTCGGTATCTGTGGTTGTTTTAGATGAAGAAACAGTCATAGCTGTTCAACAATACTTATAACCTTCCATATTTACCTGCCCTTATACATGGTCGTGGCTTATTTCTATATGTATATATGAAAAATGATTTTCTCTTCATGGTTTTCGAGTGTTATATTTTTGGCGCCCTGAGCAGGTAACTTATTTATGGTGCCGAATTCGGTATCTGTGGTTGTTTTAGATGAAGAAACAGTCATAGCTGTTCAACAATACTTATAACCTTCCATATTTACCTGCCCTTATACATGGTCGTGGCTTATTTCTATATGTATATATGAAAAATGATTTTCTCTTCATGGTTTTCGAGTGTTATATTTTTGGCGCCCTGACCAGGTAACTTATTGATGGTGCCGAATTCGGTATCTGTGGTTGTTTTAGATGAAGAAACAGTCATAGCTGTTCAACAATACTTATAACCTTCCATATTTACCTGCCCTTATACATGGTCGTGGCTTATTTCTATATGTATATATGAAAAATGATTTTCTCTTCATGGTTTTCGAGTGTTATATTTTTGGCGCCCTGACCAGATAACTTATTGATGGTGCCGAATTCGGTATCTGTGGTTGTTTTAGATGAAAAAACAGTCATAGCTGTTCAACAATACTTATAACCTTTCATATTTGCCTGCCTTATACAGGGTCGTGGCTTATTTCTATATGTATATATGAAAAAGGATTTTCTCTTCATGGTATTTGAGTGTTATATTTTTGGCACCCTGACCGGGTAACTTATTGATGGTGCCGAATTCGGTATCTCTGATTGTTTTAGACGAAAAAACAGTCATAGCTGTTCAACAATACTTATAACCTTCCATATTTACCTGCCCTTATACATGGTCGTGGCTTATTTCTATATGTATATATGAAAAAGGATTTTCTCTTCATGGTATTTGAGTGTTATATTTTTGGCACCCTGACCGGGTAACTTATTGATGGTGCCGAATTCGGTATCTGTGGTTGTTTTAGATGAAAAAACAGTCATAGCTGTTCAACAATACTTATAACCTTCCATATTTGCCTGCCTTATACAGGGTCGTGGCTTATTTCTATATGTATATGTAGAGCAATTTAGAATGCCTAGTTAGAGGCTCTTTTAGTTCAATACGTTGGCACTCCATCTAGATTGCGATTCGTTATAAAAATCTAGGCAGCTGTGGAGCAGATGGCGATGCGTTAATTTGACCTAAATTTTTTTGCAAAGGAAACGCAGCCAAAACACTTGCATGGCGAGAGAAAGATGGAAAATGGGGATTGGTCTTAATCTGAAATGAACGAGACGACAGTTGAAGGACAGAAAAAAATTTTCCCTCACCAGAGAGTGCATTGTTCGAAATATTCATATGGAAGTATTGGGCATCTTTTCAGGAAAAAGTAAGGAGGAATACATTTGAATCGAAAATATTGAAAATATGAGAAAGAAGAGATAATCTCGATTGGGAAAAATTAAGAATTCAAAAATCATCTGTCTTCAGGATGAATTATGGAGCAAGGAGAAGCTACAACATTTCTGTACAAAATACATCAAAGTCACTAAATAAACTACAAAAATCGATAAGAACTACAGACACACAAATGGCTCAAAGGGCCTTATTGTTTGTCACCACCCATCAGCTATTGTGACGTTAGGTGCAAAAAGTACTCATCTTATTCGAATTCAGACGATTAGATTTCACTATATTTGAATCCAATCCAATCAGTTATTTATTATGAGTTAGTTCACTATTTCATCATAGTGACTCTTGTTTATTATCTGAAAGGATTTCAAAATAAGTATCTGTTGTTTCATGAAAAAGGTTGCTGGGGGTACATCTTATTATTGACCTTGGCGAAATTATCAATGAAGTGTTGTTTTGGTATACAGAGGTTATCACAAGAGGTGGAAATAACAGTACAATATGGGTTACTAACCAAGTCAATGATTTCTAAATGTACGAAAATACTCTATCACCAAGGAAATAAGCTATTTATATTCGAGAACATGATAGTCCATAATCTTTTTGACATGTTTTTTTGTTTCAAATCAATCAGATTTTTCGGCCTTTTCATCCTTGAATCCATGAATCATACGACGAAAATGTTGTTATTGGGTTAGTATTTTTGGTGTAGGTACGTCACTGATTCATCCATCAAATTACCTAATCAATTACTCAAATTAGTCTTCTATTTCTGAACTGTTTACGTTTACGTGAGAAATGTTGTATACATAATTGTGGGTAGGTACCAGATCTATAATATTTTCCTCCATGTTTTTCACCTACTTCCTAGTAATGTTGGTCAATATTTTAACATCCACCTTGAAACGATATAATCATTAAAATTAGATCCAGCAAGCAGTTTTCAGCTATAGTCTTGTTGTATTTCTCAAAAAACACCAGTCTGTTGAATATAAAGTAAGAATAAGTTTGACTATATTTTTTGGGTTCATAACGTTTTCAAGTAGCCTCAATAGCGCAACTTCTAAAGCAATCAGCCCGGGATCGATCTCTGGATAGGGCAATCCTTTTTTAATCTATGAGTACTTTTCCCAACTTTTCTGTTAGATGTATGAATAATTGGATTGAATTGCAATATAATAGTGAATAATTAATGAAATCAATGATTTAGATGGATGATATTATAAAATGTAGGTTAATTGAATGAAGTATCGAGTTTCCTTGTCCAGGAACTGTGTTTTTAAAAAAATCTTGTGTGTATTTCGAACGCAGTGTCTTCCCGCTCTCGAGAGATCATAAATGGGAGAGATGCTGATGCAGCAGAGGATATACCATAATGCTCATCTGGTAACGATGATTTCAGACAATAAAAAATATCTTTCATACCTACTTATGTGGTCAACTAGGTAACTGAATTATTGCAATAATTATTGTATCAACGCAACTCACAACTCTGCCACTGATAACTACTTGGTCACTTAATTTGATGGAGATACGGATTTGGTTGAATAACAGAAAATTTGCTCTATAAGGGCCTTTTGAGTGGATCTTCGTCGATCGGTCGTGTTATTGCTGCACTACCGCATTTTGAAAATTATCTCGGAATTATCAAATTGGGTACTGGCCGTGAGGAAAATGGTATTCTAGACTTCTAGATAAATAATTGTGGCCACACTATCGCTTCCTTGTTGGTAAGGTGGAGCCTTGAAATCGAACGTCTGCCAGGGTCGTCAATTTTTAACGAACAAGTATCACGTGCTCGGTCTGTGGGTCATGAGAATGTTCGCACCACGCGAGTTCGTTGTCGATTGTTTCATGACGACACATTCGGATCCTTATTCGTTATCCACTGTTACTATGCAAACGCGAGATATCGATTTGTATGAATTAGTTGAATGATTTGCTTAATTTTTTTTTTGAACTTTCGACTGCACGAAAGGAGAACCAATATGTTCGTTGGACATCGTACAAGTAGTAGTAAAAGGATATTGGGAGAGGAAATTGGTATTAAAACATTCCTTGCAAGTTTGGAGGTTGTAGGATTCAAAAAAAATGTCAGTAGGCAATGAGTTTCACAACTTCATCATGCTTGGATAATGTGTAACAAACAACTACTGTACCGTTTTATTGATAACTTCAATATCTAACCGATCTCAACATATAGTAAACTACACTACCAAAATCATTTCTTCTACTCCTTATTCGTAAAGTACTTCATTTTGATACTAAGTACGTTTTACCTCCCTAGGGAGGTAAGTCTTTGACTTCGCCACAAAGTACGCCAGCGTAGTATTCTCCTTGACTCTTTCATCACTTGCAATAATATTGCACCAAGGTAATAGAGCAGTGCAAGCTGCAATCGCAACTGCATCGATATCCATTTTTTCGATTTCTTAAAAAAACTGACCCTGACAGAACGTTCGTTCGATAATGAACATTATGAATTGAGGCGGAATTAGCCAGTTCACAACTCACAATGCATAATTCATAAATCATAGTGCTTTATGCATGAAGTCTTTATACAATGCATAATTTTCATGCTCATTGCTCAAATAAATGAGAAATTTGGCTGGCGATATTTGTCTCAAGGTTGAAATATTAATCAGTTAGCCTAACTTTTGTGTTTTAAATGACATTTTTTGTCTCATTTGTGATTTGTGTGATTAATAATTATCAATTATTGATTTACATCGATGAAGGTACAGAACAGAAACATAATCTCACTGTAAGTGACAAGTTGACATTTTTGACATTCGCATGCGCACGAACTCAATTGTGAATAATGCATTTAAGTAAGGAGTTGGTTATCTTTGTGAGTTGTGCACTATGAAAGAATTTAAAAATTATGCATTACGCATTATAACGAGCATTATAAGTTATCCATTTTGCATTGTGAGCTGGCTAAACTCGCGTTTACATAGCAATCAGCGTCTCAACACTAGGATATTTCAGTATGATTGTTTTTTTTTATTTGAGGGAGCTGGAGTAGAAAACATATTATACAAAACTAGGGAGGCAGTATTTTTGACCATCAGTCTCTCGCCTCTACCGTATGTTTCAGTTTATTCACACACAAATACAGATACAGTTTCATTTCAAAACAAGATATCATAAAGAGAGCAGAATAAAAAAAATAAATAAATAAAGTAGGTATATTGTTGAAAGCGAACTCATATTCTCCTGCATGATTAAAAATAGTGACCGTGAATTATCAATCAAAAGCACCTCCTGACGTAGCAGAAAAAGCAAAAATTGTAAATTTAAACCTCCTACCAGCGAAATCGAGGAAAAGTATGAATTATAATATGATAGATTCATGGACATGGTGCCATGAAATCAAAGTAAGTATCCATCGAACGAAGGAATTGTGAACTTAACTTGGTATTTTTCCTCCCAATACCCTCCCACTGGCTTGCACGATGTTCCTCCACGAAAAATACAGGTTTTTCTCTCGTGCAGTCAAAAAATAGTTTTCGCCCATCTGTTCTTATTGAGGAGAAATTAGATCTGGAATAAGCTTTTTCTTAACTCGTCTGAGTGTATATTTCTTTTCAAGAATATGAAATCTCTAAGCTGCAAACTTCTCACTTGAAGTTCAATCCTGATGCAGATTTAAACAGAAAACTTTTATTTTGTTATTTTTTATTGTTTCCTCTTCATCTTTTTCTTTATCGTCTCTATTCAATTGTTAAAATATCAATAAGGGTTCCAGACCTCTGTTCTTTCATTACTTCAAGTTTGCTGTGCTATTGCCAATAATTAGTGGACAAATGTCTATTTAAGAAGGAGCACTCGAAATTTTTTTCAGGTGACTATTTGTTTATTATTTAGTGAGAAAAAAAAAAGATAAATAATATCCATGAAAGTACACAATATTGATCGCCCTACGTAAGTTGAATGTATATTTAATAGGAATATTGAAAAAACAATGGAAAATTTGTACATAAGCCAGATTGAATCTTGTTTATGAAAAAGACTATCAATCATCTCGATGTGAACGAATCTGGCTAGTATCGTTTCGATTTTTACCTGGAAAATAGCTGTGTTTTTAATTCAACGTCTCTAACGTCAGAACCATCACTCTTTCATCAAAGTTTGAGGAAAATATTTATGAATACACGTGCCAAATGAAAATCGATCGGATTACGTCATCGCAGTCACAAATTACCCTTACTTGATGGTTTCAGTTCATAGATTTTTTATACGATAGCTGATGAAATCCAAGAAGAAGTGGATTTTGGGAAGACGATTTGTTTTTTATTTCCTGCACCATGAGAAACTGATGAGCCAATATTTGAATGTAGGAAATAACATCTCATTATATTCACCCATTCTTTGTTAGATTCTAGACTTGCAGATTTTCTCTGTCTTTCGAAAATGAAATGGGGTTGAAATATTGAAATTTCTATTCTAGAAAGCCTGAGTAACATACTAAACAGCTAACTAAGAACTTATTTGAAGAGGATTCATCTGAAGGAATGTTATTAATCATCAACCTCAACTGAATATTTCATCATCAGATAATTTCATATCAAATAAAATGAACCCAAGAGCTTGTTAAGGCGTGTGAGACTCCTGAAAATCCGAAAATTTGTCAAAACAAGGACCACCCCACGGTGAACCGTTGAGTCTGACGCAGGTGCCCCAAGAAAAAATGCTAACCAACCATTTCGGACCAAATACCAACGAGGAACGCAAAAAAATCACGAGCTAGAAAAGTTGGGAGATAAAGATCGTCTGGCGTCTACCGCAATATTGTGACCTCTAAATCGAAATGTGAAGCCTCGAATATCAAATTTCCAGGCGGTCATTCCCACATGGTTCGTCGATCTCTTCTCAGGTCTATAGAGACCGCTGCTCTTCGGTAATTCGATAGTCCAGTCCGAATGGTCTGAAAGGCGCAACCAAGGTGGATATAGGATGGTGAAACAGCTTCCTATTAACAAGCACTAGAATAAACTGTAGACCTTTGCCTACTTGATTTCATACCGTAGTAATATTTCCTGAAATTAACAGAGATGGCGACATACCTTGTGTCGGTAAAATAGAAACTGTGCATGCTTCTGTCATCTTTTTATCAGTTTCATCTGTTCTAGATGAAAAATGACTGGGAAGAGTCTAAATATCAATATTCATTCAGGACTTATCGAAAATTTATTGTTTTAATGCCGTTTCAAGTCACGTCTGTCAGATGCGAACCACAGAAATACATGAGCAACAGAAATCTTCTTCGATAATCGATCTTACCGCAATCTTCAAACAACACGTGGAAATATTAGTACCTTCTCAAAAGTTTTTCGCAGAAACAATTGAAGAGCTGTTTCACCATCCTATATCCACCTTGGACCAAACCAACGGGCAGAAAGAGAAGCCTTATTACTGCTCTTCTTGGCTTCTTCACTGAGCTCCTGGAATGCACTTTTCAACGAGTTTTGTGTACAATTTTTCTTACCAGTATATTATAATACAAGTTTTATGAGACGCTATTTTGTCGCACGCGTTGTTTGGAGATAACAGAAACATATTCGATTGGTAACAATGATGACATTGAAATATTCAAAATCTGACGCAAAAGCGTAAAGCTTTACGGAAATTTTGATTTTTGCGATACCAGCGGTGGAAAATGTAATGTTGTTGTTTTTAGTGGTCGATTTAAATCACACTCTGAATTGAAATTCACCAATGAAAACATTGAGTTTTTCACTGCTAATATCACCAAATCCAAAATTGCTCTGAAGTAAGCTGGGCCTAAACGCATTTTCGTTTCATGATGACTTCATTATAGAACCAATCCAGAAAAACATATTTTTTTCATTTCAGAAATGTAACTTAAGCTGCCTCTTCAATTTCATATGATGTTTTTTGACTCTTTGAATTTCAGATGTGAATTACTAAATTTTCTTCATTTACACAAACGATTTCATTGATGTTTCAATGTCACGAATATGAAAGTCATTTCAACTGTCACCTTTCATCCGTCGTCACCAGTAGAGGTTATCACGCAACCATTAATACAGCAGTGCGTATTTACATAAACCGAGAAATTTGAGTTATTGTGCCTCATCTAATATACTTTAGTGAATCAATTTTTCAGAGATGATTCGAATCTAATATACAGGCTGTACAAACTAAAGTCGGAACTATTGCTAACTAACCAGAAGGGATATCCTGTAATGTTCAGAGAACATCGTGAGAACCAAGAAAAAGAAGGTAGGAGTTGGTGTTTTTCTTAAATATCTGAAGATCGTATGCCTCGGGGAACACTTCCCTAGGCAATGAGTTCCAAAGTCTCGATGTTCGTTGGATGAACGAGTCTTTGGAAAGGGACGTTCTGCAGGTATTTAAAGTGACCACGAAGGGGTGTGAAAACTGAACATACGGGTTAATCTCAAAGGGACTGCTAATGTAGAAACGATTGTTGATATTTCAGAAGAGCATCGACCATGAAAATATCTATAAAACAGATACAAATCGCCAACTTTGTCAACGGTGTTACAGAGAAGTGAGCGAGTTTGTAAGCGAGGCATCACCGACGAGACGAATTGCCTTTTTTTAGACATAATCCAATAGTTTCAGGAAATGTTTAGGTGCCGCACTCCAAATATGGGAACAGTATTCCTGTCATGAAGATAGGAGGTCGATTGAATTAGAGAATAAATAGAATTTTTTGCGCTGATACCGTAATGCTAACAGAAAAACAATTGAATATCGCGTTCTCGATTTATTCGTGAAAATATATTTTTTCCAATGGGACATTCTGTATATTTAGATTTCAATTGATTACCAGAATATTAATGAACACTCCTAAAACCACAAATTAACAAAGTTGTGCGAATTTGAGAGAATAAATATTGCAATCGACATGTAGGTATTATTTTAAATTGATTTTCAATTTCATGCGATTTCATGACAATTCGAAAACATTATATGCGCATAACTTCGTTATTTGTGGTTGTAGTATGAAATTTATAATAACTATTTATGTTCCGGAAGGAGTTGGTGATCGATTGAGATTGAAATATAAAAAGTTGAGAAGACATATATTTTTTCGAATAAATAAAAAACGCGAAATTCAATTTTTAGCACTACCGTTATCAGCGGAAACAATACTACTATAGATCTCCAATCCAACCTACCTTGTATCTTCAATAATAAAGAATTTAGCAATAGTGTCGACTTGAGTTTGTACAGCCTGTATATTCCCCAGATAAAACACGAATCCACTAGTATTCTGCTTGTGTTCTTCCTGTTAACATGGAGGTCCTTGAATTCTGAGGTGTCTCATGAATGGCCAAATATAGCCTATCAGCTTTTAGTTGGCAATCAATCTTTTGGTAATGACTAGAAGCATTAGGAGGAAGTTGCTTCAGGAAGCACGTTCAATGTGTCATAATAATCTGTTTCCTATCTAGACAAATTGAAATAAGTGTATGCATACGATTGCCCATCTAAAACCACTTCACAAGGTGTCAGCGTTATAAATGGAAAGATAACAAGGTTGGATACTGACCATTTAGATACGTAATATACATTGATGCAGGTATTTTCGGTTTTCCCAGATGTTTATTGCAAAAGAATCTTGTAAAGATTACAATGATATCTTCCAATTAACATTTTCCATTGCTACGAAAAGAGCTAAAAAATTTGCTACAGCCAATGTTTTTCCTCCCATTATCAAAAAACTCCCACAATAAAAAGTGCTACGTATATATAAATAATTGTATTACCGGAGCACGTATCCGAATTTCATTCAAAACACCTGAATATTATTTTTTTGTCAACATTTTCCTGAAGGATTATTCCAAACATTTTGATGTGATTTAACAGTACGTACAATTTTTTTTTTAATTTCAAATGCTGCGGCAACGGACCCTTGATTTTCTGTTCATGAAATTTCAATCAGCTACTAAAAATAAAATCTAATCTGTATGAAAATCCTCTGCTAGATATAAATATCAGATTTCCATTCACCATTTATCGCGTTCACTTCACAACAAGAAGGATGTCAACATTCAGGTCAGTACAAAACCAAACGGCCAATTTCAAAAGCAATGACGTCCGTATTGACGTCACTGATGTGATTATTGCATTATAATATCCCAAAATACCGAACCAAAAATATCAACGGAATTACTTCGGGCATGCTTTGCCAACGGTATCTCTTTTATATGCATCGACAATGTTGTCGGCTGATGAGAGATACGAGAGTTTTATGTATCTTTGGAACAAGTGGGGGTGCCACAAGGCTCCATTCTAGCCTGACTCTCTACCTTGGATCAACTTTTGTCGATAATGTAAGGAAAATGCTCGCAATAGTGTGTGAAACATTGGGATTCATCATGAAAAACTTCCAATTCATGAAGCAAAATAAGTAATGACGAAATATGCATCGCTGGTATCGTATCCATGTGTTGTTTTTTATGTATTTAAACGCAAAATAGTCTGATGATGTTAGATAACAAGAATCTGGCGGAAAACGGTCTTTACTCATCAAACGGTCATCAAAACATTCCTGCAAGTTAATTTATAATTGACTCCTGTAATATTATCAAGATGTGCTGATTGCAGTTGGAAATAACCAGTTTGCAGTGCATCGCGATGCGTTTGATAAAAATTATACCGTTCCCATCATTCGATATCTTTTCAAACAAAAATAGGTAGTGCATCACCATAATTATTGATTGAAAACTACTGTTCCCTAAGACTCTCATCACGAAATTCAATTTTACAGCTTCTACAAGCGACCTAGATAAGTCATCTTCCAATGTTAGTGATTTTTCACCAATCGTTAATAATAATAAACATTTTCGATCGATTCAAGTCGCCTTGAGTTCAAATCGGTTCAGCATTTTTCAACACCCGAATCCGCAAATTTACGAGCTTACATTGGAAATCGAGAGAAAAATATATTGTGAATTACAAAGTCATCAACTGGTCAACAGTTGTTTCTTACGGTTTCCCGGAAAAGATCCAATCCTACAGCTTGACGCACGAAAGGTAAATTTTCAATTTTGATTCGTTTGAAAAACACATCACCGAACAAATAAACAAACTTTTACAATTATTATGCACAGACAGTGGCAGGCCAACTTTATTCCTAACTATTTGATAGAAATCAATAAGAACACCGAAAAACCTCTCGATATTTCTGATATTGAACATAACGATCCTTGCTCCGTTCATTTCCTAGACGAACAAAAAATAATCTATTTCAATGATTCGAGATTATCCATTCATTTCATCAGCTGATCAGGTTGTGTTTGAAAATAAACAAAAAAAGGTATGATAAGTACTTACGTAGACACTCTCTAGAATGTCTACGAAACCTTGTAAACCCGGTAGTTAACTGAACGCTACGCAAATGATAATTGCAAATTAACGCTATTGAATTGCGACTAATCCTCAAATTTTGCCTTGCCGATTTTTTCAACTATATAATAGACAGACTTTACGTCATATCCTGCACTTAAGTTGATGACAAGGTTGTGTCAAGATGAGATTAGCTGTGCCTAATTTATCAAGCTCACAAATCAAAATGTTCAAGTAGATATGAATATCGAATACAAAATATATTGCATGTATACCTACTTAGTACAGTTTAATGTGAAAGAAGTTTGCATTTTTTTCGCAAATTTGCCCGCTTTGTAATATATAGCATGAGTTTATTGAAAATCCGAAACAATGTTTTTCTATTTTGATTCTATAATAATGAATAATAAAAAATGATAGCCTATTTGACCAACCCGGTTCACTTTTCTGATTATGGATAAACACGATATGTATTTTCAGACCATATGGACTGTGGCCTCTACTTTAACAAGGTCTAATTTGCATGCCTATGCTGATGGGTTGAAACGATCGACTGATTAGTTCTAATTGATTAATTGCTCACATTCAATTATAACAATTACAAGAAACGTTTACGATCTTGCTACAATAGATATTGAAGAATCAACTACTGAACCAAGATCTTTGAGGTTTATATTTAGGGCAAGCTACAGAAATACTTGTAGACATTTTAGAATCATCACTGTCAACAAAATAGTAGTAGGTAGTAATAATATCCATCTGCCAATACTCATCAGACTAATCTAACGACAAATTGTTGTGGGTATACAAGAATAAACAGTTCAAAAAGTCGGTTAAAAAAAATGTATACTAATCGAGAAAGCTTATTATAGTCAGCAGGAATAACATGATGACAAATAAAGTAAATATCCTTAGTGTTTTGGCAAAATTACTACATGTTTAATATACTCTGTGGTCATGTTTTGTCTACATTTTTTTCTCAACATAGTTTTCCAATTTTTTTTAGTTTCAATTGGTATCTATATACACCTATATTGAAGTTAGAAAAATTGCACTCGATATGGTATTAACGCAGAATATTTTTTTTGCGAATCATCTCGTCGCAGATCGCAAGTCATAACAAGGTTGGTGGTATACATAATATTTATCTGAATCTTGCTTGAAGCCTTCGCGTATCACTCTGTATATTCGATAGAGGGATCGATGATACTGTATTTCCATGCAAAAAGTACTCTTATATCCGGTGTTCTTGATAGCGTATGTAATTATCCCCATCTTACAAGAACACATTTATATCACGTGTACTAGCAAGGAAAATAATATACACTGTTACAATATGTCAGAAGATGATTCAATATTACTGCTGGAACGCGGTTACTGATCCGCGGAACTATTTTAGAGAATTCTGTCCAATTTCTTATACTCGAATTGCTTCAACCTAGTAGGTACTTCTGAAAAAAGTGACTCAAAGAGGAATTATTCGAGTTTTCTAATATCGATTAGGATTTTCCAAGATCATTTTGTCGGTAGAGAAATCTATTTTTTTGGAATAACCCGCACTATACGATTTCAGACAAAAACCCCATAGTTTCAAACAAAGAATATGTTTGAAGCTGTCTACTTGGTTAACCAGTTTGTAATGTTATCATCAGATGGAGACACTTCTTGCTTGTATCTGAGCGCAGCTCGAGAGAAGTCAAATATCAATTGATAAAATGAGGGCGAAGTACCTATAGAAGTATTGATTTTTGTAATTGCTGAAGAGGCAAGATACCTGATGAGATCCTTGAATCAATAAATGCTGGAAGATTAAAAATAACCCAAGGCAATAAAAAATCTTTCACATGAAGAAAGATGTTTCTTGGTTCAAGATAGATACTATATGCAATCACTCAAAATAACTATATTCTCAGAATCTTTGTGATGATGAAAGACATTTTCGATTTGTTATCGTAAACAATCCATAATTGAATTAAAACAAATAGAGTCGATAGAATAGAAGAACTTTTTATACAATGAAATAAAAAGTGGGTGATCTACATATGAATCAAACAATATAATATTGAATATTTCAAAAGACCATTTGAATGAATCGTTGGTATTCATCAAATCAGAATCATCATTCTAGAAAGCAGTGGTTTTCATCTAGAGATGCACCAAACCGTTATTTGAGAGTCTTCAACATTTCAGATCGCAGAAAAATTATACCAAGTGTAGGCCTCACTAGCTTATGTCTCGTTAGGTATAGATTTTATGAAATCATGATGTTAGCTGTTAAGATTGTTAGGTTAGGTTAGGTCATATGGTAAAGAAAAAGTTCTCGTGATGCTATAGCGAGTAGGATATTTCTAACAGTGTACTTTAAGCGCCGTCGAGTCCATTCCATTTCAGTTCTTGCCAGTAGTTCGTTTTTCAAGGGAACAAAACCAGTAAGAATCCCAATTGAACTGGATACGTTCGCAAAGGCGTGTGTAAAACGGTACGAAAAAAAAAAAGTCTCAACTGGGCGACCTCTATCAGACAGCCATGTCGGTAAAGTTGAAGATTAACTGGTTTACTGGCTATTACATAAAGAATAACCAACTCGTTTTTAATGTCATCCTCCTTAGAATTTGAATTCAATATAATTCCAAAATGTGTGGAAAGAGTAATTCTCAAACAGTAATTCTCAAAATTCGGCTATTTCGAATGTGCCATTGATTCAGGAAATTTCTCTGAATTGAGATCGATTTTGGGATTCTCCAAAAATTGTATCAGATACTTCAGGATGAGCTTTTTTTGGGTTCTGAGCATTCACTGCATAACTATTATCGGTCATAGCCCACTTAATGATTTTGTCGACACAAAATGAAAATATTGTCTATTTTAGAGCAGGTTTCTACACATTTCATTCACAAACTGTTAACTTATGATTATCAATTAGTGACTGTTATGGGGTGTTCCAAATATCCACCTCCAGAGAGTGAAATTTCTTCATAAAGATGTTATAGAAATTTCAATTCCATGATTTAACGATTCTAATTATTGTCTAAATATCAATAGAGCCTGTGTTTCAGAATGTTAGTCTTTCTTTAGTTTCGCTATAAGGAGAGACAAAGTAACCTTTATAGCGTTTTCCGTTCCAATTTTAAAATTTGACACTCTGTATATTTGAACAGCTAGGTATCATTTGAGAATTCACCATAAATCAAGTTTCTCATGATATTGTAATTTGTCTAGTGGTTGTCTACAGCATGATGCTCGATTTAAAAATAATTTTGACTTACGAAAAAAGATATTCCAAACTATGCTTACATTTATCATTCAGCAAAGCTATAAATTTTGTTCAAACAGTGCCTGGGCAACATTTTACATCTCCTTGAAACATTGTTGAGACAATGATTGCAATCATCATCCAACTAATGACACACTATGAAAGTAAACATCAACATGTACATTGAAAAATCACAACTGTTGTTTACGTCGAAACAACAATGGAGATATCAAAGTAACAAAATGGCAGTCATTGATAACTATATACAATAAATAAAGACGTGGTGATATCAGGAAATGAAAAAAATCAAGAAATCCGTGTCCTCTTGACCACAAACGTTGTGATGTCCGCTGTAAACATTTTTTTTTATCGAGGTCTAGACACAGCGATACCCATGCAAAAACAATTGAGGTATCTGACTTGATAATGACTGTGACTGGAATTTTGATTGAAATACATTTGCAACATTATGTAGGTACTATCGAAATACGACAATTCATTGAGGTGAAAAGTTAACCAAGAATATAACAGGGCTCGGTTAAAAACAGGAAATTGATACTTTGTTGATCAATGAGTTTTAGCCACACCTCATACCAGGTTGGTCACTGTATACCATGCACTATCAACCGATATAAGAATTATGATAGTTATGAAGGAGGATATGCTACCTAATTATATTATCTTTTTTTTTAGTATCTCAATCACGCAGCAAATGTACCATATTTTGTTTGCTCTCGGTACATAACCATTCTGCGCTGCAGCAAAAATATTGTTCCTGACTGTCAGTTGGGGGATCACAGCAAATATTTTTTTCTCTCAAAACTCAAAATTTCAACAAAACACTTTGTAGGTAGTAGAGCGATAAATAGTGAAGTAAGATAATGATTCAATGACATATTTATAATACTCACCGAGATGTGATAGTTCAGATAATTCGGAATCTGAAATGAAAAAGAAATCTATTATAAGAAATATAATATTGTAGTGAAAGAAAAAAAGCTATGTTAGAATACGAAATTCTCATCTACACCGTGTGGTAGGTGCACCACAAGGAATACCATGGGACCCACATCAAATTTTCAACCAGTAACGATCATAAAAATGTTCACTGAACCTCTTATTTGATTGTCCTATTTACACTTCAATGCGACCTAGTAATACACCTTGTTTAGAAAACGTGAACAACCTGATCTGCACGCTCAATAATATTACACCCTCCGCAGCGAAAGCAATCTCCAAACATATCTGCAATATTCTGAAACTAAGATCTTTCATCATAAACGAATAAAAAAAAAACTGTATGTTCCTACACACTTCTTTCCTTTAGAGTATTTATATGATTTTTACCTATGTCACTATCTTTTTACCTTACTTTCATGCTCAATGTTTTTGCGAGTGCTTTCGTATGTTTACATCACACTCGCAACCTCATTTTCAAACATCCTTATGGGTTAAGGTTTTTTTGTTAATTATTATGTACCTATCTTTTAATTCACTCGTTACCGAATTTCTTGTTTATAAAACTGTATGTTTTGTGTAAACAATAAATTGATTGATTGATTGATTGATTGATTGATTGATCACTGAACTTGTAAGATTTTGATGTAAAGTAAATGTCCTTTCGTGCAGTGAAGAAAGAGAAGAAGAATTAATACGTTAGGAACCTCAAACATTCAACTCCAATTTTTTCATCAGACGCATTAAATGTCGCGCACGCATCATGATGATTTTTTTCTGAATCACCCAGGTGTATCGGAAAAACCTCGTAATAAACATCGGGTTAAATAAACTGCGAGGTCTGTTAACTTTCTATAACTCATGTATTTCCAATAGAGAGATAAACTGAAAATAGAATTTAAAGCTAATCTATTTCGAAACTGTACTTTCTATTTTTACGTGATATTGTTTATACTGGATAATACGCTAGGGATATAGAAATTCGTTGACATTATTTTCTTTTTGTATAAGAACAAATTGAAAATATTGAGTAAGTTTGACCTTCATCTTGTTGATTTGCAAAAAATCCCATATACATCAAACTGAAATTTCCTTTCGAAAATTCCCGTTGAAGGATTATGCTAATCTGAAATTTATTAACAAGTTGATGTATAATTTTATATTGGGATCATTAATTGTTTTTATGAGTCATCAGATTATGTTGAGATATGAGTCAATATTTGAAAATGTATTTAATTTTTTGAAGTTTTCCAATGAATAGATACCTCTCAATGATTTTTTGCTAAATACAGACCGATCTACCTCAAATGTTCTTTAGAAAAATCTGTTAATGCAAGTAATATAAAAGGTGAACATGACAAAATTAAACAATTCCAAACAATAAGATTGCACGAAAAATTCTCACGTAGCCCTATAGAGTTAAAGTCTGGATAATTTGGTGATCATTACTGAGGCAGCAAATTATATTTATTGATTGACATTTTGGGCTGAAATAATAGTTGTTTCAGCCAAGTCGTCAATATTTGAAAAGGAACAAAACTGAAAAGTTTCCACACGTTTCCCTTGAAATACGACAAAAAATATCAAAGGAAGATGTTTCTCTTACGTCAGTAAATACGAATTGAATAAGGAGATATTTACAGTAGTGACTTCATTACTTTTGAAAAAACGTCACCAATATTCATAATATCCCAGTAATATTCCCAAGAACGTTGCCAATTTTGTCTGACTTGTTGGCTAGACCATGACAGATTCTCAGAAAACGCTGGCATAGGTAAACAAAAATAAAACGTCACATATTTTCTATCGGGGGTCACAAATGACCTGCTCGAAAAACAAATATAAATATTCCAAGGGAAAACAGCACACATCAGATATCATTTTCAATCAGTGCCAGCAAGTCGCTGAAGGCCGCTCAATTTTTTTTTCTGAGCAAATATTGAAGTCGCAGTTTCATAGGTATTGAAAATATTCAGCTACCCCATTATTTATATTCTTTTTCATCGTAAATGGATCTACACAGGGTGCTTCTTAATTATATAAGAACAGACTTGTGTACATGTAATCTTTCGATAACTCTAAGGAAGTTGGAATTAGTAATCTGTAAAAAGATGATGATAATGTTGGATGAATTGTCAATTTTTTAACGTTTTTCTCTCATGATTGCATTATAAAACAATTTTAAAATTACAACAGTCAACTTCCACTATTATATGACTAGGCTAAAGGCTATTATTGCTATTACGTTGGCATCTATTATCATCTCGTAGAACCAACGAGATTTACATAACCGTTGATTCAGGAATCTGTAAACTTTTGGAGCGCCATCTACGAACACCTCTTGGAACTAACACAGGATGCCTAACAATAGACGTAGAAATCTGTAATTGGTACTCACACCGACCGTTCATCAACTGAACCGTTGACCCAATAACTTTGTGGTTACGAGTTTCGCGTTTCGATACATAATGATCATAGATGGCGCCACATACCTTAAAATCGGATGTAATAGCTCGATTCAAATGCTCTCTTGTTGTTACTTGCTATTAGCTGAATGTTCGGAGTTTGGAGGTATATTTGTATGCAATGAAATTTCCTATATCTACGAGGTGTTCCAGTTGTTAGATTCTAGTTTCCCTAATTTTTTTGTATAGGTACACGAACAGATTTTCCATCCCTTACTCATGCTGATATTTTATGACGTTTTATGTTAGTAATGACTTCTCCAAAGTTGAAATGGTATTCATTTCACTCTGATGAAAATCGCCATACAGGGTGAGTGAATATAAAGCGTTCCAAGTACATATATATCATGTGAAAATATTTTCACTATTGTTATGGAATTTCACATACACTTGAATCACGTTGTATAACATTTCAAAGAGACGAAAATGGGAACTTACCGGTATCATTGAGAAGGCGTTGTATTGAATCATCGTTGAATCCTTCAGCTTCCGCTGACGCTACTAAATAAAAATTACAATTAATATTGGCATAAAGGAGCAGAATAAGGCCCAATTCATGCAACATTATCATTATCATAGTCCTAGTCTCACTCAAGTTGAAAATGTACATTTTGATTCAAGCATTTATACAAGTAATTAATCGTAGGTAGTCTTAAAACATAGTCAAAATACATGCTCTGAAACTATGACTGTGATAAAGACAGCAATAAAGACAATGATGCATGAATTGGGCCTAAAACATCATTATCATGGCGTTAAATTTGTTCTCTTCAATTGCATTTTTTTCCCAACAATGATATTTCTTTTCATTATAAAAATTTTGAAATGCCACTGAATTCATATAATCAAACGTGGATTGTACACCAAGAACAGGCATATTTGGTATGTCAACAATGTATTTAGTATATTTTTAACATTCCCGTCTTCTTTATTATCTCGAGACAACCTGTATATCTCTGAGCAACCACTTTATCGCTATCAGTTCAGACAACAATATTCCACTCAACGGGGCAATTATAATTCATAGTGAGATACAATTCTCGTATATGGTAGTAATGATAATTATGTCACAGCCGCTGAATTTTCCAGAGCTGACACCCTGGGATTTCCGGAAAGGTCCGAATGAAAGAATCAACAATAGCATCATTAGAAAGCCAATGTCAAAAGGAAAATGAGTTCTGCTAAGGCGAATGAGTGCATTTTTATTGATTTGCCGCCTCATTATGTTTCGATATAATTAATTGATCGTGAAAATATTATATTAACGAGCGATATTTCCGATGTCTATCATAAAAATAAGTCCGCAAATAGTTTCATTAGTAAGTCCAACAACACTTATCATTCAACTAGTAGCAGTGGAGAATAAAATAAATAAAACATTTGAGACAGGTACAGTGGCGTACCTAACATTTAGTTAGAGGGACTAGAATATTAAACGTATGATGTTATTCATCCAACACTACAAACTTCCAAGTGATATACTTATTCTCTGATGTATCTGAGAAAGACAAAAAAACGGTATAAGAACGAGTTTTCTTGATGTTACAATCAAAAACATTTTTGGTTTCATACTATTTCCAGATCAACATGATGCCTGTAACTTAATTCAACATCGAATACAGATTATTTTCCAGATATAACAACCATTAATAATCGTATTAAGAAAATTACAGACTATATAAAACTCATGAAGAATATTATAGCATTGTCTCATTAAAGTAATGATACTTATTATCTTGATAACTGACGTTCGTTTATGATGTAAAACTTTAATAATATGACTATTCTGATATTCGTTATGAATATATCCTTTTACGAAACTTTCATTTTTTTGACTTCGATTGCTTTGAAACATATTTCATGATGTCCCTGATATGTTTCAAACGAATTAAATACCGCTGAGGACAAAGTTCCCTGTGTTTTGAACAGAAGTCTACAAGAATCTAGAGTTATTCAGTTATCATGGGTTATATTATATATAAATGGCCTAATCTCTCATCTAAGAAACGCCTCTGAGAAGAGGCAAATAAACCGTATGTGATAATATTACGAAATTATTACCATTTCGTCTAGATTACCTTGAATTAATGATGCCTAGCAAACGCGTTCAAAGTTGTTTAGAGCATTTCAATTTACCCTGTCAAATTAATATTCCACTTGACTCGACTTGAAATCCATCACATTGAATCTATCAAAACACACACAACGAAAATACTCTCTCTACAAAATGTCGCCACTCTATGTAATCTTACACTACTCTGAATATTTCCAGGGCAAACTGACTTGTCTAAAAGGAAACCGATCGATACCTATTATGAACCTGAAATTTCCACTGGAGAGTGACAACCCCATGTGCATGAGTTTTGAACACGGAAATAATACCCCAAAACGATTAGACTGCTGGAAAATTGGTGAATTAGCCAAATCAACAGCACCATAATATAAGTTGTATCATGAATGTTAAATATGTGGAATAATTTCAGAAACAGCAAGTTATATCAACTCATTGTTGGTGATACTTCCTGATTTTCTTAGCAATAGTTGTTTGACGACAAGGACAAATCCGAAATTAAATCTTCTGGAATAAAACCAAACGTTTTTTTATAATTGATTTATGAGTGAAAGCAAAGTGCATGATAAATTAGTAACCAGACCTAGTTAGCTGATCATTGAATGGATTTAATGCTAACCATATTCAATTTGGGCTATTATTATCTCATCTCGACTTTCTATGAATAGGAATACATTAATCAGTTGATTCGATTAGTTTTAGAAGAGGCTTTTTCCTCGGCTTTTTCTGAATATACACCACGAACAATAAAAAATCTTATGACAAAAATATTAGAAAAATGTGACCCATTTCTACAATTTATCATTTCAAAAAACCGTTTCATAATGAAATATAACCTCTAAAATATTTTTAGTTGATTTGAATGTTCTTGTTTTAGCAGAGATTGGGCGATATGTATCGACTTCATTGTGTAGCAGTGTATATACCGTGTACCAAAATACAATTAGTCGTTTCACCTTGACAATATGATTCCATCCTAATTGGAAATAATTGCTTCCGTTGTTTGGATTCCGTTTGTAGGCATAATAACAATCAAAATTCATGACAGTCATAGTTCGAAACGTATCCAATCAAATCACCATCATTTTTGAGAATTTCACGTCTTTAGCTTTGAAATTAGTCGAAATAAATCTGTTTTATTTCAATAGAATATTCGTCATCTTACATTTGAACGGAATAAGAAAATACTTTTCTCTATCTACGTAGCAATGAAACTCTTATCTTGCTTTTCCAGTGCCGAATTGAGATATATTCTGCTCCTCAACCACCCAGTTCTTTGGTTCCTTGTCACATCGATCTATCGATTATTTATTAGTATAAAATTGTGATATATTTTGACGAATTAATATTTACACAAAACATATTGACATCAACGTGGTTATTGTTTCTATTTCATCATTTTGACCTTTTTTATAAAGATATTAGCCCGCTCATACTTTCCTATATTTTTTAATTCTAGCCTAATTTCAGTTTTCATTTCAATATTCAGCTCAACTTATGCTTGAATTTTCACGCTGTGGTGATCAAAGCCATATGATTGGAAATATTTTCCACAGCTACATCATTACAAACATAATTATAAACATTTTTTGTTGATAATGTTGAAGGTCGTATACAAAGCGATTGTGGGTGACGACTATTTTGGAAAATTACCTATAGATAAGATAACTACGTTGAGCAACTTGCTTACCAATAAGGAAACTACCGGAAAAGTAAAAATCGGCACCAACAACAAGGTTAATGTAATCACTGTCTCTATCATAATCTGATACAGATGACAAGAGTAGTAAATTGTGAAGGAAGTAGCACTAAATAATAATAATTATTGCATATGCTTTGAATTAGGATATTTGAATTCAGATAACAAACCAATCCCAAATCGGCCAACATTACCAACTCTGTCATTTTTTATAGTTATCGCCTTGTCAGAGTAAAATTATTACTATCCCAAGTTATTTTACGAACTCGCGAAATAAGTTTTTTCCCATAAAAATCCTGAATTCAAGTGATGAAGGTTTCATTTTTGATTATCATGCAAGTCGATACCACTTTTGTTGTTCAAATGTTTTACTATATCTTGCATGGATTTACATCTTAAAAGACCAGTGACGTTGATAATAATCTGATCATGAAACACCTCCTATATAAATAAAAACAATAGTTTCTAGGAAAACTACAACTCGATCGGTATCTCATTGCATTGATTTCACAGTGTGTTCGATATCGATGTTGAGATTGTATTCAATTTTTTCGCACATATTTCCTGTCTCCCATTAGCGTAGCCTGGAGATTTTCAATAGGGCCTCCTCTAAATATTTCCAAAAATATCAGGAATTTCCTAACGATTCAACTAAACTGTCAATTGGAATTTAACAAATTTCATAGTTGCTTCTTGTTTTATCTCCGCATTTAATGTGAAGGGATGCATCAGTGTGGTATAAGTACTGATGAATCCAAGATGGATGAAAGGACTGGAGTGGGAGTTACTGTGCCAAATTTCAGGCTTCCAAAACCCTTTGGCAACACCCCAACCATCTTTCAAGCAGAAGTACATGCTATTCGCGATAGGTTATGGGCATTCAGGTGTGCCCATTTAATAATATTCAAATTTTGGAACAAACTAACTGCATTTATTATATAAATGTAGACGAAAAAGACATTACAACAATCAGTACATCATACATGTGCAGGTACATGTGTAATCTGAATGGTAAAAAAAATATATATTCAACCATCTGAAGACAACTGACAACTCTCGGCTCCAGTCGTTGACGTTTTAGCTTTCCTTCTTCTTCTCACTTTTAGAATTCTTGACGCGGTGTCAATATTTGCTTTCGCCTATTGGTGGAAACAGCCACAAGGTGATAAGCGATACGCTACCTAGCGGTGACTCGTGAACCACTCGAAGTGGTATAACCACTGAACTCTCTGGAGAATAACCCACAGAAAAACTTAACCTCTGTTCTGTTTATGTTCGCTTCTGATGTGGAAGGTGTACTTCCAGTAGTTTTTCGAGAGATGTTTTTGTGAAATACATGTGAAATCTTATCGTTTTTCTCGTTTCAGTTATTTTTTGGTGACGACACCTATGTCACAATGACACAAACATCAAAAATATGAAAACAAAACAAAAACGACACCACTTCGAAAAGTTCGAGTTGTTACCATGAGATAGTGCTACGTGTTATTTTCTATCGCGAATTGAGATATGTGCGCCCAGGAGTGCCTCGAAAGGGACACTTGAAGGGCAAAAATCTATATTCTCAGATAGCCAAGCAGCACTAAAAGCTCTGAAGTCTAAGCTGACTTGGGACTGTAAACAATCCCTGAGACAACTGACAGCGAACAACCAGGTCACTTTAATGTGGGTGCCAGGTCACAAGGGAGTTGAAGGCAACGAGGAAGCAGACTGCCTTGCCAAAGAAGGGGCAAATACACAATTTCTCGGCCCAGAACTCTTCTGTGGACTTTCCAAAGCCCAATTGCGCTAGGAAGCAGATGAAATGAAATCTCATTGGAATAAAGTGCCAGGACACAGACAAGCGAAAAGGCTAGTGAGCCTTCCGCCAAGAAAAGCTAAACAGCTTCTCGAGTTGGACAAAAAAGTCTTGAAACTTGTAATGGGACTCCTCACTGGACACTGCCCTCTGAGGTATCACCTTAAAAAGAAGGTCAAAACAGAGAGTGATAGTTGTTGCTACTGCAAGAACTTCGCTGAAACTGCAGAACATTTGCTTTGCGAATGCCCAGCGCTCTTCTGCAAGAGGCTCAAATTCCTGGAAGGGGCCTTCATAAAGCCCTCCGACTCCAGGAACTTAGCTCCAAGGAGAATGATAAACTTTGTACGAAGTCTGGGAATCCCTGGACTCGAATAGATTAAGGGTTATGCTCAAAAGATCTGATAGCTCGAGGTGCTTGTAAGGTTTCAGAATTTCTTCTGAATACCCTCCTGCTCACTATTTTGCGCCGCCCATGTGATCATTGAAGGCCCAACAACATTCGCGGATCATATTCACACGTCGATAGGTATTTACATAAAAAAACATAATAAACGACCGTATATATAAGCGGATGGTGAATTGGTGCTGAAGAGGTATCGGTAGGTAGGGTGATCCTATACCTGGAGGAGTGGTCACAGGTCAAGGAGAACCAACAAATTATCAAACGCGTTTATTATCGGATGATATGCCGTGTGGGGTTGTGGCTACTGCTACGACGGTGCGGCTGTTTTATTATATTTCAAAAAATAGTGGTATTATTATGGTGGTGTTAGGTTGATGATAAGGAGGAGCAGTGATATATTGAGTTCATCAACACGCGGAGAGTAATATTCCGATTTCTGTCACAATAATATTGCGTTTTGTCAGGATGAGATTTAAAATGTTCCTTTCGTTACCGAATCCACGACGGATTTTTTTTTTTAGGAAATTGAGGTTCTCGAATCAGCATCAATAATATGCACCTGACTATTATTTACATCATACCACATTCCTACTTTTGAAGATGAGAAATGAAACTTTGCTTTTTCTCACGGACGCATATAATAGCATTTTTAAGTCGCTTCCTACTTTCAAATGAATACTGAATTAGACAATTTGAAAATTTCACTAATAAGTTTTGTTGCTCTCAAATCATAGTTGGTTCAATTTCAACTGTGTCCATTCCAGTAAGGTTTTTTTGATCATATGAAATTCGTTATTGGCTACTGTTGAATTTAATTTCTGTTATTATTCCTAAATACCTCAACAGTAAGAATGGCATCAATAATTTTTCCCTCATTTTCAATATTCACCATGTCATGGTTTGGTTGAGCTCAATCAAGAAATTTTCTGCATTTTTTCGAATAATGAATTTCAATATTTTTTTAAATCACGAAGATCCGAAGAGAAAAAAATTTCAGAGGTAGGTTGGATTGAAACTTTTGCATAATGAAATTAAGTTTAACGTGGGATATGCCCTTTGGGACTTTGTGGATGACAAGTCGTGCCAATAGTCA
This sequence comes from Chrysomela aeneicollis, assembly GCA_029955515.1. Taxonomy (NCBI): domain Eukaryota; kingdom Metazoa; phylum Arthropoda; class Insecta; order Coleoptera; family Chrysomelidae; genus Chrysomela; species Chrysomela aeneicollis. The sequence continues at coordinate 485,736 of JARUHQ010000021.1, read as the reverse complement.
CTCCCAAAGAGACAGGTGCAAAATCTATCAAACGAGCATTGCACATTCGTCCTGTGCATCATGAATAAACATTTAGAAATCATTGATGGTATTGGAATGCATTTTGATATTTTGTACGCTAAACACATGTGATATGGGTTTGAAAACTGGATTATTCCTTTACAGCAGTAACGAGTTTATTTACCCACATTCATACAGTATGTAATGGAATTATACCTACACCAATACGTACTGTTTAATGCTCGCATGCCATTCATTTGTTAGGTACAATTAATTAGAGGTAATTTTCCTATTTCCTCATGTTGTCGCTCATACATAAAAAAAGCATCGTTAAAATGCATTGGCGACCTTCTCTAAATCAATAAAGCATTTCGAAATGTCAATAGCAAAACGATCAGTCATATTATTATCCGATTCAGTTATTTTTTAGGAGCTATGTGAACGAATAACTGTGATCAAATGGGGCCTTGACTTGACCAAATCGCTATAGTTCTGACAGTCATTTAGAATGCTGATAAAATTCAGCGAAGGTAACGATAAATCACACTCAATGATCGTTCATCATACAGGATGTTCGAGTTGAACAAAAAATACTTGTGAAAAGGAGAATATCTCGTCAATTTGCCCAGATTCACAAAATAAAAACGATCGATGCAGTTCCATTTTAGACTGGGAGATAGCAAATCTCTTATCGCATGAATTATTATAATTATGGCGACCTTTAGTTATATTTTCCATTGTACATTTTCATTTGAATAAAGATAACAAATCCGATGGAATAATTTGAATTATTCACCTCGACACGATTGATTCATCTGATATCAATTTCAGACTCTGTAACGAGGTTATAATCGATACTAGTAGAATTAATCATCCATAACGAGTAACAAACTGTATTTTCTCCACAACCCGGAAATATGAATAAAAAACAATTTGACTGAAAATGATTACGATGTCGCCGCCATTTACTTGCAAGAGTATCGCTGATCTTGGGCATTTGGTGGTGCTGCAGAATACGACCGGCCGTCAAGCGTACACTTTGTGTACCTTCTTATAGAATGAAAATACATGCAAAACATATAAGAGGTGAGGGTTTTTATCATCGAATTCAATCGCGGCATTCCTGCAATTTTCCTGCTGTTCTGGAGTTGAAAACAAATTTGCATACAACACAGGTTAATTCTCTGTGTAATCGTGTGAAGTTGGCATTGAGGATATCCGCCTTCATTATTATGATGAAGATTTGCGAAGAAGAGACGGTCATGGAACAAGAACAATAAACAATTGCCTGTTTCATGCGTGATAGGTCATTTCATAATGTCAATAAATTTTTTACATTCTCAGGATATTTTGCCATTTTTCAATAAACCGGATTTGACGGCTTATTATAGGTACCCATAATATTTAAATGCTAAGAATCTAAATGATTTTGATTGTGAACTCACAATATTTGATTCCCATCACTACATGCATATTTATTAAGAAGGCTCACACCTTAATTTGATTCAAAAGTAAACACAGAATGTCGGAAATAGGTAAGATTACCTACTTGAAGCTCTTTGAATTCATATTCTGTTTCAGGAAAATCAGATCTAGGCATTTCTGGAAGTACTGTTTTGATTTTTTGAAAAATGCAGATTTTCGGGCGATTTTTTCCTCAAAAGCACATTTTATCCATGCATAAACTAAAAACGCATATGAAAGCTTCAGAAATGATTATTCTTCCTCGCAAACAACCTACAGACAGTAAAGTGGTTTTTACTGAAGACTTCTCACCAAAAATATGTGAATTGAGTAGTATAATATATCGCAGTTAAATTGAAAGAGTTAATTGGTACTCCATTCATGGTTTGAGTACTGTAATTCTAAGTTTGATGGCTGTTACTAGGGTTCAACAACATCACTGAATGGTTTTCAAATTCACCTTTTTTCATTGTTATTCGTAAACTAGCTTCGGCAAGACCGTTTTTTTTACGCGACCCAATTCAAATTTTATTCTCAACGAGCAATTGTACATACGAGATAAATACAGAGTGGCTTTGTAGCACAAAATTATTATATCACTTTGATGATTATATGAACGTGATTTTGTCAAAAGTTGTCCCAAAGAGTATGCGAATTTAATTTAGTCTACAACTGCATTTTTCATTGATAAATAATTATATGAAGTTTCGTTTAATGGTGAAATTTTTGAATATTTTTTCAATTTGTATTGGAGAGGCCTGAGTTGACCTGCATCTCCAAAAGTTAACGGTATGATTTTCTTTCAAAAAATATTGCCAAAAGTGAATACATAGGTGTGATTTTTTACTCTAATTCAAAGTTCCATGCGCATGTTGATCATATAATGGGTGAATTTTCGAAAAAAATAAGCTAACTTACTGGAAAATGAAAACATAAACTTTCGGCATTTTTTTGAAATATAATCATTTGGGCATTTGCCCAAAATTTATAAACACCCATTGGGCATTTGCCCAAAATTTATGAACACCCTACATATGAAGGGATGCTAACAAAATAATTCCATATCACTTATACAAGGTGAGTTGATAACCAATTTATTCAGTATGAAATTGAAAAACCTCCGAAAATCCAAGAATTTGTTAAGTAGGACCATTTCTCGTGTGGAGCAGTTTATTCACGTGATGACTGAAAATGGCTTGTTTTAATCAACGGCTCTTTTCCTTCGACATGTTCGTGTCCAACGGGAAAAAGGAGCGGCCAATGTGATATTTGTTGGATTAAATGGAATTTTGACACGCTTTCAATCTTCCAGATACGACGATAGTAGGTATTTTTTTATGAAATTAGAATTATTAGAGATCAGAGATAATGTATTGATTATATATAAAGCCTTGGTTCACCTATAGAAAACAGGAGATTATAAAAAATCAGACGAGTTATCATAGAGGATTCTGACAAATGAGGCTTTCCTCTGAAAAGTTACAACTTTGAGAAAAAAAACCTGTCTTGAAAATTGCTGAGGATTAAAGAAATTGCATTTTTGGACCCTTTCAAAGGAGGTGAAACATGAATGAAATCGAAGAAAGGTGTCTGTCAAGTCATTTTGACATAGTTGAAAGTCCATTTGTGGTTTTAAATCTTCAATTTACAATAATTACACATTAATGCTGAAATGGTTGATGTGCATTTTATGTAATTGATATTATTTGGGAGCTAGGAACCACTTTCAAACATAATATTTTCATGAAAGGAGTTCTATACAAGATCGATACACATATTAGCTTGGAATTATTTTATATAAAAAAATAATCGAGAGCAAAAAGTTTCCTTTACATTTCGATCAGTGATTCGAAAATTATGAAAACTTACACAACACTATAAGAAATGAGAAAATACGATGTCACGTGACTTGGCGATAACGATAGTTATGCTTCAAATAAGCTCACGGCACTTACTCAAGTTAATGAAAAAAATGCATTTATAAACATACGCCACTTTGTAACATTACACGGCATTATGTTTCGTTTCATCACTGAATCATCGGTGAATTAAAAAGATTGTAATTCGAATGATGGAAGAATGATGATTAAATAATATTAAAATACGCAACACCGATGACCACTTAGTCGATTGAAATAAATGAATATTCAGAGTATTCAACCTCTGAACCCCACATGATGATGAAGAAGAGAATACACGAGTTGAACAAGTAATGTTTACATAATATTGATCATCTCCGCCTTGATTGCAAGCTACAGCTCCTAGTTTTTTAATGCGTATTGATAAAATGAAAAAAATTGGGGAAAATATTAAATTTTTGGCAAAATCTGCTGTCAAATAAATCAATGTAATGTAATGAATGCTTGCACCCACATCAATTTTGAGGGTGGTATAGATATCCACTTTTTTTTTTTTTTCGATAACCATAGCCGCTGTAAAACAGTTAGGCTGAGTCAGAATTGAATGTTATTTAAACTTGTTTTCCAGCTATTCAAACTTGCGGAATCGTAGATAAACTAAGCATTTTTTGCTTGCTCGCGACAGAGGTCAGCATTCTTGAGAAAATTTACTCATTCATAACATAACATTACTCTTTCGACTCTTCTTTCGATACCGTGTGATGCATTTGAATGATTTTTTTTTTTCGATGATCGACGATTTTTATATACCGTGTATTATATTGTTGTATAGAAAATCCCGAACCACTTCTTTTTCAATTCTGGAATAACATGCCGCAACGTAAAAAAATCATAATTTCAGCCCCCTTTTACGAGGGCCCTGCATTCATAGTAAGTGATACCTCGTTTGAAAGCACATTTGATTCTCTATTGAGTGACTAAGTAGCAATAAAACTGAAAAATTCTAAGCAAGATGAAGTTGAAACCAAAGGAAAGCGAGCTGAAATAATACTGGAATAAAACTGATATCGTTGAAAAAATACTGAAATTAGTGCGATGATTGTGTCTTATATAAATACATAGTTATTATATGTTTACGGAATAAATCAATTTCGAATCATCTAAAATAATTGCTTCTTTATTGTACAGGCACGAATTGATGATTCTATTATAGTGATCGGATCCTCACCAAACCCAAAATTATAAATGTCCTGCTTCACGCTTGCATATTTCATTTTAGTCAGGATATTATCGATGATTACAATATTATTTTATGCATAATAATCGATTTCTGGGAATATAACACCTATTACAACGGATATAATGACGAATCAGGATGGTGGAATATTATGAATAAAACATGTGAAGATGCTAATGCTTCAAAGAACGTGATGCAGCTCATAAGTTATATTAAAACAATTTCTTCACACCAGGGAGACTTCAAATGCAAATTCTAAGATATGATGAAACAACAACAATATTCAGGTTATTACCGCATTCAATCTGATGTGGAGTGAAAACTGCTCCTTCCCCCCTTCCTTATTCAATGAAACCGTTGAAAATCAACGTCAATTCTGACAAATCTTTCATCTGCTGTCAATCGCCGCCGCATTTTCGAAAAAATGGACACTTCAATAGCATCGGTGGTGTCTTTGAAAAACTCGATAATTTCAATCAGTCACACGGTGATCCTGATAATAGGGAACTGTATAATCAGGATAACGTCCAGAACAGCAGTAGCCAAGATGTTGCTGAGATTACCTTCCAACTTTTTTCCCAGCTATCGTCTTGTGGTCAGTCCCGCTGTTATCGAGAATAATATCATACTGAGGAAATCGATGGGACGACCTCTCAAAGAAGAATATTACAGCGATACGTCTTCAGGTATAGCTTCTATTTTTGGAAAATTTTTGTTCGGATCACAGGAATCAGAATTTGATGAACAAACCACTAATCTTCGAGATAATGCTTACCAAAGTACGAAATTTCACCTTTTTTTCTGTTTTCGGCAAGTATTATCTCTTCTTAGATCACTGGCCATGGTTAATTACGTTAATTACGCTTCTCATCTCAGGAATACATCATAAATATAATATTTTTCAAAGGGAATAGCCAAAAACTCTAAGTGGAGTGGTGGTGTAAAAAAGGAAAATAAATTTCTCAAAGTCATCTCCACAACATTATTAGAATAATGTAACATAACAAGGTAGAAAACGAGCAGAAAACAACTACGTTCCTGGCAAATACCACGCAAAATATTGAATTATATCCACTCGTAGTCTATGCATCAATTCATATAAATGAATAAAAATACAAATATTTCTTTCTTCGAACATGCGTTTACACCACCACTCCACTTAGAGTTTTTGGCTATTCCCTTTAATTCAATCTGCTAGTCGAGCAACCCAGCCACTCTCATATTTCTATATGGAAATTTATTAAGGAGTGTTTCTTTCTTCGCCGCTTGGTGTCGCCGTCTTCATACTCTTCTTGGGGATCGGCTCACTGCTATCAAATATGCGTGGATGCTTCCATCGACCTCAGACCTCGCCTCGTGTGGAGATCTCAGGATCTCTACACGGTTGACTACCCTGTACTGATGAGGGCCAATAAGCCCGAAACCGGTCTACAGGTTGTCAGGCGTGTTTGTCTCGTTGGGAGCATAAACGAAATATTTGTATTTTTATTCATTTATATGAATTGATGCATAGACTACGAGTGGATATAATTCAATATTTTGCGTGGTATTTGCCAGGAACGTAGTTGTTTTCTGCTCGTTTTCTACCTTGTTATGTTACATTATTCTAATAATGTTGTGGAGATGACTTTGAGATATTTATTTTCCTTTTTTATAATATTTTTCTATAATTGTAATACATAAACAACGGCTATTTTATGCGATCTGTAGTAAAACCACTCACGTATATATTTTCTCTCTTCGGGTAAAAAAAAAGAAGGTGGAATTTCGAACTTTGGCATGGATTATCTAGAAAAGTAGAGGTATGTTCACGATTTTATTATCAAATTCGGATTCGTGAGGTAAAAATACATTTTCATTGAATAATAAATAAAACGCATGATAAGTGCAAAATTACCTCATCGGAAAGTTCGTTTATTCAATCTAGCATTGTAGAAAAATTGTTATTATACCATATGGTATCAACCTCGAGAAGGGACAATGTTTATTTCGTTTTGGAAATGTTTATGTTCAGTACAAGTATTTTTGGGCAAAATGTTGGTTTTATTCATAAAAAAAAATTGAGGCAACCTGTCATGAATCAGAGATTATGATATAATCGTTACAAATATACAGTATTGTTCTATAAAAATAGTATTCTTTGAAGGGCAAATCAAGTTCAATATTTCTCGTCAGCCCGTATAAAAAGTAGTCCGTGAGACAGGTCTTGAGAAATGGCCATGCATGATCAGGAAACAGAATGGAATATAAAGAAAAATCTATTTGCTTGGGTATAAATAATTTGTTGAATGCCCAAACATAAATATTTGTAATTTTCATCAATTACTACAGAGTCGCGGTTTCGTATTTACCTATACCATAAATTATATGTTTGGATAACCTTCACACTGCATCTCAGTCTCAATGACATCGATCAAAACCGAAGTCAACAAAAACATTCTGACGTTTCTCAATTTTTTCCAGACGACCTGACTGAAGATGCCTACTGCAGGTGTTGCGTGCATTGCCAAAGAAAGTTTTTCTCAGAAACAACAGAATACGACGAGGGGGAGGAGGGGACACAAAACGAAGAAACATTCATCATGAACATATCGAGGGTGGCAGAATGTTCCACTCCCAACACGGAATTATCTCCTTTGTTCGAGTTGCAAGAAGAAATACCACCACCACCACCACCACCACCACCACCGCCTCCGCAGCCACCAAGAATGCCAGACCTGAATCCCATCGACGTGCCCCCTCTTCGTCGGATAACGGCGCAAGAGCTCAGATCGGTGAAACTACGGCCGTCCGTAGCGTTGGCTGAGTCACTCCCGAAAACTCCTGAGGTGGGTGATATGCTCAGAGTGCTGAGAAAGAGGTATGCAGTGATGAGGTTCTCTTTCAGCAGTGATCACAGTCTAGGTGCAGAATCGGGTCAACTTGTTAGTTTCCAATAAATGTTAATGTTATCGTTCACTTGTCGCTTTTTTGACATCATTCCCCAGCCAACTCATTCACATCTTCTGACAGTGTTTCAACAATGGTTTGTATCAAATTAATTTTCATTCAACAAAAACCAACGCTCAAAGATGGTCTTTGATGGCGTCTCATCTGGTATAGAATGACTATCAACGCCGGAGTTCCACAAGGATCTGTTTTGGCCCCGACTTTGTTTCTGCTACACATCAATGATCTGTTAGATGTAAGCTCCTGTCCTGTCCACAGCTTTGTGGATGACAGTACACTTTCTCATCTAGAGCCAGAATACGGCAGAAAGAGGACTATGCTGCTAATGAAGATTTTACTGAAATTTTGAAATGGGGATCTGATAACCTTTCAGGTTGCCCTACATTTATTCAGACACAATTTTCGTACTAAACTCCATCAATAAGATTTTTGGATTGTCTATGAATTCTCCTATAATTTGGTATGTGGAATGCGAATTGATTGATTAGAAACGATACGCAGCTATTGAAAAAATTTACGAATGAGTGGAAAATTGATTCATTTACTTCACTAAACAAATTGAAGGAAATTTTTTTTAATGGAACACTTATTGTTACCAATTCAAATGTCTGATGAAAATATATTTCTCATTTGTATTAATTGGAAAATTGGCCACAAATAATACGGTTATCATAAATAGAGCCTTCGAGATGAATATTCTTTTTAAAACTGTGGGAGTGTTTTGTACAAATAATTATTATTATTGAAGAGGGAGAATTTGAGATTTGAATTTAGTCCAAGAATTAAGGCTTCACCAAGTATAAACCAATGCAATGTTCCTGTTTGCCGACGATTATATTTGTCAATCAAATTATCATCATCATCATCAGATGTTATTTCCAGTATTCCCGTACATTCTCACATGACTAGTTTGTGTACCCTCTCGAATTTTAATTGTGTTTTCGCAATATTTTGTTAAACAATGTTAACACGCCTCGCATTATTCGCACTCATGAGATAATTATATTGTTCAACCGCTGATTTTATCACTCCATAAATAATATCTGATACAAACAAAACTGTCAACGTTTTTTATTAGCACCAACATGAATGTTAGATATGAGCACTGATGCGTCTACATCGCGCAAAACTATTTTTCCCTGTCAACTTTTTCAAAATAAACCGTTATATATCCTCGTTCATGGCACCCTACATGTAATTTTCTATCGCAATAATTGAAAATTTACCGGTTGTCCAAATAAAAAAAGAGGGAGGATACGTTATAACATTCAAATTTTCATTTAGCACTTGAATATTTTTTGTCAGAATCAAATTTGCACGTTTCCTCAGAACTTTCTCCTGGATCCGGTCCTGTCCAAGCATGTTGTCCACCCGGATTGCATGCGGCCCGAAACCGAGGAATGTCAAAAATCAAGTTGGCCACGGAATTTAAGTAACGAAGTCGTTTGGTCCTTTTTTTTTTCAACCTCCTTATTGGGGGTAATGGCCAAACTCACCTGATGACTCTCAGCTGCGGTGTTGCCAAATCACCGCAGTGCAAAGTGTATCAAATAGGTACAAAACCTGGCATAACTCTCGTGTGTGTACATATACAGGGTGTCCCTGATTATATGGGTAATTTTCCAGATCCAGATAGAAACGCCACCCTCTTATACGGAGATACCATCCTGCTCTATCACCTGACCTGAACCATTCAGATTTTTTTGTGAGGATATTCGAAGACTTCAGTCAGTTGAAATAAGGACTGAAGTTGGAACATTGTAAAGAGCCTAACAATCTTCAATTCTTAGAGCTAGGAAATTGCTTAGAAATAAATAATGAACATTCAGTTGGCGCATTTGCCCAATATTTTCCAATACTCAAATGGATCTCTCGAAATATTTTGATGCTCACTCGCAGAGCACCCTGTACAAGTGAGTATTATACAAAAAGCAATCGTTCACAATGGACCACTGCAAGAGTTGAATTTTGGAGCACACTAGAAATGAGCCAGTTCTTCTAGAAAATAACTATATTAATCATAAATAAATTTGACAGTAATTTTCCAATTATCATATGAGTGGATGAAAATTCATTTGAATTCCTTTATTTTCTCAACCGTTTTCATCACATCTCGATATTTTTACCTACTATAGTGAAATCACAGCTTGAAAGCTCATGTTATTCATAAATTATTGTGAAAACTTTATTGGTGAATTCAATGACGATGCATCTAATCTAAGTTTCGTAGATTGACAGGTTAACTACCAAGGATTGCCATTCATGGCATCAAAATGTATTGAATGAGTCATAAAATAGATTCAAAGTTTAATTGAACTGAAAATGGCTACCTAGTTCCAATTTCCTAGGTATTAAGTTGGGAACATAAAGTTAGGATTTATTGGGTTTAAAGAACAGTCGTTCATAAAATACACCTATAATAGGATCTTCTAATTTTTTATCAGTGCCAATATCCTAACAAGGCTGTGGTGGGTAATATAGTTTAAAATCATTTCGATTTATACGATGTTTATAATAACGATTAAAATATTTACCTACTGAGCCATGGTCGTTATTATAGATCTAATAAGATACCATGCGGTGTGATTAATTTTCAAAAGCAACGGAAGAAATAAATCTGATCACATGCAGCAATTGAAGGCTACATTTTCAAAAAGCGCGAGGAAAATGCAAACTCACTAATAATCTTGAATATCTTGACCTAACACTATTATCCCTGACATTATAATAGTAGAGTACCGCGAACCTCAGATCAAAAGGCGAAATCCATAATTTTCATGAAACTTCAGCTGTCTAGTTGTGCAAATGTCAAACTGAATCAACAGGTACATTTCCATTTTGAATAAAGTTCAAGGCTCGACTGTCCAAATGAGCGCGTATTTATTTTGCCATGGTTATGAAGGTGTCCCATTGGTTTAATTTATGGTTTTTGTTTGTGCTAAAACACGACGGCACTATATTTGTTCGTGTTCATGTATGAGATCATTTAGCCTCAAAAATTATGGTTTGACATAAACGGACTACTTATATATCAATCAGGTTATATCCATATCTTTGAAAGTTGAATAAACAGTCTTTCCATAACTATACCTATACAAAGTTAATCACGTCTAGGATACATGAAGATGTTTGCTTTCTTAGAATTTATACGGTATGATCAACTATATGTAGCTATCATTCGGTTCAAAATAATATATCATGATACGAGTTTTATAAGACGCTATTTTGTCGCAGGTACGACGAGTGAAGCAAGGAGTGCTCCAAGTGAACAAGTGCGACAACATGTCTTATAAAACGTGTGTCATATGCAATTTTTTCTATTTCGCATTGATTCGAAGTTTTTATTGAAAAAAAAATTGATTAATCATCTATAAATGGTAGAAACAGTTTCGATTGGCATCAATGATGACATTGAAATATTCAAAATCTGACGCACAAAAGCGTAAAGCCCAGTTTACTATTGAGCGATTTCTATTTTTGCGATACCAGAGAAATGCGATATTGTTATTGTTTTTATTGATCAATTTGAACCAAATCACACTCTCAATTGAAACTTACCAATAAAAACGTTGAATTTTTCACTGCTAGTATCACCAAATCCAAAATAGCTCAGAAGTAAACTGGGACTTGACAGTTCAATTGTTTACCAAACTCCGAATAATAAAAAATGCGTATCGAAATTCCGATATGCATTTGCGTTTCATTATGACTTAAAATGACAGTTTTTTCAGATGGAACATCCAGCTAAACGCACTATTTTTCTATATCTACCTCAGAAGATTCGTTACACATTATTTCGAGCATTATTTAATTCACGAAATTCCAATATGAAAATTCACCACTACTCAAATGATGATGTGAATCAGTGAAATCTGAAACATGACATAACTACAAATGAAAAAAAACGTCAAATTTGAATTCCAAAGTTTTTCGACTATAACGCGTCGCATTCACTTTTTTCATTATTTTTTTTTTGTTTGCAAATACCTCCGATATACTCTCACCATCATAATTCCGCCACGGATAATGAAACGCGAAATAACAATGTCGATACGCCTACGTGAACACGACCTTAACATTGAATATGAAAAGGTGTACTAAATATAAACTAAAAATGCTCAAACATTCCACAGCACCCGTGATGATTATGATGTAATGATTCATAATTTCACAAAATGATTATGGAAAACTTCAAAAAATCTTGAATAAAGAAACTCAAAATGAAAAACATTCATTATTATCATTAAATAGCAATGAAAGTTGCCAAACAAATTATTCTGACAAGTCTGGGAAATTGATCTAGAACAGCAGAATAATTTGGATGGTAAAGGTAATTTTTCTATTTTGGTTCTATAATGAAGTCATTATGAAACGCAAATGCTTATCAAAATAGCTTCGATACGCATTTTTTATTATTTGGAGGTTGGTAAATTTCAATCCAGAGTGTGATTTGATTCAAATTGACCAATAAAAACAAAAAAAAAATCATTTTCCACCGCTAGTATCGCTGATATCAAAATCGCTCAACAATAAACTGGGCTTTACGCTTGTGCCTAAGATTTTTGATATTTCAATGTCATCATCATCGTTACCAATCTAAGATGTTTCTGTTATTTATCGATATTGTATAAATATCTTCCAATAAAAGACTTCAAATTAATACAAAATAGAAAAAAAATTATATGACACACGTTTTATAAGACACATTGTCGCACTAGTTCCAAACAACGCGTGCAACAAAATAGCGTCTTATAATAAAATCATTATGTACCATTTTTATCATTCGACAACACGAGTATCACACAAAATATCACGTTCAAATTAGAGTGTCTACTTTCGGTTGGAACACTCAGTATACGGTAATTTGTCATCAAAGGTGGAACTTATTGCCAATTTTACGTGTAATTTTGAATAAAAAACACGAAAGAACAGGTAAAGGCACTGAAAATAAATACAAAATTTCTACCTGGAAGAAAAATTATTATTTTAATGGTCTGGTAGTCTCATTCATCAGAGACCATTTGAAAAGTTTGAGAAAAAACTACTGGAAGATTCATCACCATTCTCACGAAGGACGTAAGGATATTAATGAGTGAGGATACCAATAATCAGTTTCCAAATCAATCGAACAAATTTGTGAATAATTAATTGATTTTCTCTGCGTTGGTATCATATTAACAAAATCATCGACTGTGAAAGATGACAAGGATGCAGCAGAAGGACTTTCAATATTCCATTTTGCCAAGAAATTATCACCAACAGGTTGAAAAAAATGATAACATTGACCTAATTATTCAACTGTTGTATTCGACAAACCGCAATTCTGATGTTGATTGTTTGAATCACTGGTTGAACAGTGGAAAACGAGGTGAAAAAATGAGGAGGTACATACAGAGTGGACAAATTTATGTATTCTAAAAAATATTTGGAGTCGTTTGTTGGTTATAAAAAACTTAACTACTTGAGTATTTCTATATCGTCTTATTTCAATTGAAATTTCATCGACAAAGCATGTCTTAAATTAAGGCACACACGACATAATTCAACGCACAAATATTAAGATTTCAACATTGTTTTGTTTAGGATTTAGATGAATTGTACACTTGTACAATTATATACTCGAAATAGTTATTAAATGATATTAAATTATTATTCAGGAACCAACATCTTAAATTTGATGATTTTGACTAGAAATATCGATAGTTTGTGATACAAAAAATGAATAAACTACACTATTCGTTTAATGTCTTGAAAATAACAAATAATAAGAACATCAACTTTGGTGGTCCCTATAGTTTAAATTAGCCACCCTGTATAGACACGCCTAGAGACATTAATAATTTCATTTCTACCTCGGATTTAGCGGGAAATTATAAATATGAATAATAGAGTGGGTAAAGTGCACGTTTAATTTTTTTCAACATAAAAAATATCAAAACAAGGACAAATAAACTGCCTCGAATGTTAACCATTTCTTGAAATTTGTTAATTGGATTCAAGCACATTCGACACGCTGTTTATGGTACACATAAAAAATGGGGTTTCACCAACGACAACTCATAGAATTTTGCTATTTTATGTATGTTATATAAGTTGGTATATGTATATAAAGTATAATATATCTGAAATCGTTATTGCTGGAGAATATTTGCGATTAATTTAAAGTGTTTACGTGCTCAAAGTTCAGGTCGACATGCATGGTTGTAAAAACCCAGCGGATTTTTGAAATAGCGTATTTTTTTAATCATCAAAACATCTCTCGAAAAATTGTATTGAATTCTTGTAGTTCTGGGTCCAATTATATCAAAGTGCTCCACTGACACCTCATGAAAACCACAGTGGAAAATCTTGTAATGCCTAATGTATACCTCAAGGCCCTATCTTGGGGCCTCTCCCATGTACCATCTACACACCTGATTGATGTTGGCGTTCACAACGAGATGTCAGTGAATACAACTTCAATTATTTGTCAAGCGATCACAGAATGACGAACGATTTCTAGGACTTAAAGCTGTGACAGGTTAGCATAAGACAATCGTGCCAAGAAAAAACATCTGAATAAGGTATGAACTGAAATACATAGTAAAAAACTCAAGGTTACCAGCTACGCGGAAAATAACACTTCCTGATGGTTTTGGCACGAGATAATTTGTATTCAAAAAAACAATAAATAAACCATTAGTTATTACATAACTCCAGAAACATCATTTGTTGATGTCTATGCGAGAATTCATCTACTCAAACATCGTCGATGAAATAATAAATGTCATTGAAATATATAAGTGAAAATGGGATTGGTCAATATTAGATGAATATCCACAAATAAAGTTCTATTGGAAATCTATTTGCATCGTTTTGGAATTAAAATTTTTTTATATTCTCAACTCCACGCCAAATATTATATTTCAAGTGAATGCGGAATGAGTACGTTTCGCGTTTATTGCTAAAAGAAAATAAAATGGGTATAAATATCGTAATTAGTATCATGTACATTATTTTTCTCAATAAATTTATATCACAGCATTCATCTTATCTCTGTGATTAATTGTTATCAGAGGTATTCTATTTGAGATTCACTTTGATTGTTTATAACCGGGAATAAGTAGACACTGTAGTACATAAAATAACAAAAAAATAATTCCACTTCAACTGGTGTTTTGCTCATTTAAATTTTGATACAGGCAGGAGAGGACTACAAAATACCTAAAAAATAAATCACATTTAATGAGTTGATTTGAGCTTGATGATTTCATAGTTTTTCATTCTTGGAAACTACCAAATATGAGTATCTTTCACGAAAACCGCGTTGGCTATAAAATTGGAGGAAATCCTCGGAATTATTAGCTGGTATTCCTTAGATTTAAATTAATTGCACATCCAAAAACAGACGATTTTTGACGAACGCAACAAAATTCTCGAAATGCTATTATCGAAAGCCACCAAACAGGTTCTTCATTACAGTAATTTGTTTCCCATAACAAAATCTTCGAGGAAAATGTAACAACCATCAATGGTCAAGACGTAATTATATAACCCAGGCATTCCTAATTGCTTCTTATAATTGATGTATATTTGTATGAATAGACAGCTCTAGACAGTGGAAAATGCACAGCAGATGTACAAGGTCAATTTTTAGTTCCTTTACAGATTGTGATGGTTCTTTATAATTTTTCCTGTAGATTTGAAATATGCTTGGAAATATGTAAACAGAGATATATATATCGGAACATCTCAGGAAATAGTGATGGGCATATTTTCAATGGAACAACCTATATATTTCATAAATTTCAGAGAATGAACTTTTGCTTTTCTTTATGTTAAGATGTTGAATAATATTTCTTCAACCAGTTTTCGAGATATTATTCGTTGAAATTCGCAATATTTTTGGATAGTAAGAAAGATTGTCATGATAGAAAATAGAAACAATTCTAATCAAATGCTTTTCATATCTTGTAGATAAGATTATTATGTCATATTAGTGACAATCGAGAGACGTACCGACACGAGTACCGACATCATCCTTTCGAGTACTACAGAAAATCCCAGTGATTATCAGGATTTCACAAACCTTTGTTTATATTCTCGAATGTACAGATTAACTCATCTGACTAGTCAATTATTGATTTGTGAAAAACGTTTTATCTGCCCAAAAATGTTCCTACAATGATCTCCAAACAAATTGACAAGTTTTATTCTGTTTTTGATGAATCGATTGATAGACAGAATTGACTTCTATAGGAACCTATCTCTGAATTTTCTGTTGATTTGTGAAAAAACGTCTCGATAAATATTTTATCTGCCCAAAAATTATCCTACAACGATTGATTCCCAAGCAAATGAAAAAGTTTCAGTCTGCTTTTCATGAATTGATTGGTAGATATGCCCAATGAGTGATTCCTCATTTGATTTGATAATCCAGAATGGACTTTCCCAGGAATCTCACTCTGACTTTTCCATTGATTAGTGAATAAACCGGAATAAACGTTTCATCTGCCCCAAAATGTTCCTTCAAAGATTGATCCTCAAGCAAATGGACAAGTTTGAGTCTCCTTTTCACCCGGCTTTTCACTCTGACTTTTCCATTGATTTGTGAATAAACGTTTCATCAGCTCCAAAATGTTCCTATAGAACGATTGATCCATAAGCAAATGGACAAGTTTAAGTCTGCCTTTCACTCTGACTTTTTCATTGATTTTTGAATGAACGTTTCATCTGCCCCAAAATGTTCCTACAAAGATTGTTCCTCAAGGAAATGGATAAGTTTTGAGTCTGCTTTTCACTTGGCTTTCCACTCTGACTTTTCCACTGATTTGTGAATAAACGTTTCAACTTCTCCAAAATGTTCCTACAAAGATTGTTCCTCAAGGAAATGGACAGTTTGAGTCTGCTTTTCACTTGGCTTTTCACTCTGACTTTTCCATTGATTTGTGAATAAACGTTTCATCTTCTCCAAAATGTTCCTCAAGGAAATGGACAAGTTTGAGTCTGCTTTTCACTCGGCTTTTCACTCTGACTTTTCCATTGATATGTGAATAAACGTTTCATCTGCCTCCTACAAAAATTGATCCCCAGCAAATGGACAAGTTTGAGTCTGCTTATCACTCTTATGTGAATAAACGTTTCATCTGCCTCCTACAAAAATTGATCCCCAGCAAATGGACAAGTTTGAGTCTGCTTATCACTCTGACTTTTCAAGTGATTTATGAATAAACGTTCTATCTTCCCAAAGAATATTCCCACATCAATAAACCCTCAAGCAAATGAACCAGTTTAGCCAATCTTTCAACTACCTATGAAGCACCTCACCTTTATCAACAGCGAAGAACGCAACAGGACACTTGCTGGTGGCGCACATCTCGCTGAGGCAGGACGGCCTAACCCGGCACCAAACCAACGCGGCGGAAAAGTGAATAGGCCTCAGCTCGGGCACTCCAGGCGGCCATTCGATCGACCCACCAAAAAACCGTCCCCACAAAAATCTCGCGGTTCGGAACCTCCAAACAGATGCGTCTGGCGCGAAAGCGTTTCCATCGACGAGTGCCTCGGAACTGGAAAAGCGCGAGTAAACCGGCAGGTGGATCGAAACGGAACGCGATACGCGCACCTGATCTTCCTCTTTCGTGACGAGGTCGTTGATTGTCGAGCATTCGTCGTCATCATCGTCATTGTTGATGTTGGTTTGGTGGTGCGAGTTTGGTGAGTTTTGGGGGGGGGGAAGGAAGATTCGCGTGGCCAATTAACACCCTGTGGGCGCGTGATGAGAGGCGAGATTGGTGTCACGAGTTCTGACAGATGTGTGAAACATTTTTGTTGATTTTATTAAATTTGCTCGATTGAAACGACCATCTATCTTGTACAGTGTATAATTAATTTCATTCGTGAATTTCCTCTTTCAATTCACCCCGAAATTTCGATTCATATATCGAAATCCCGAAATTCAGATTTTTTTAAAAAAATCTCAAGTTGAAACCTGATGCTGCTTCGAAATTTCATCAGAATTCAATACTTATTCATTTCCGAATTTTAGATTTTTGACGTTCTATGTATTTCGATGTTCAAAATTCGATCGACTTCATCTCAAGTCAAGTATACTTCGTTTGAAAAACTTCCAGCTATTTTCTTGTGATTTTAATTTATTATCTGAATTTTCAATTTTATCTCGAAATTTCATTTATGTCATGACAGTTTGACAAGCGATGTGAATATCAAAGTTTTTTTCCAGGATTTTTGTAATTTCAACTCTTCTTTCCTAATTCCGACTTATGTTTCAGAATTTCGATTCTGATCTCAAAGTACCCACTCTTCTATTCAAAAGATCATCATCTTATAATTCAAATTTTGAATATCTTTTTTTTTATCCTTAAATTTCTTAATTTATCTCAAAATTTCGATTTTCGAATTTCGATTTTCTCAATAAAAAACCTCCGTAGATACCTCACAAGCTGTTGCTGAGAAACGGAAAAATTTAAATGACTTTTACTTACTTTTGCTGAAAAGTAAGCTCGATCTGGTGGAGTAATATGATATTTAAATTAGAGTAAACCTCAATTAATTGCATTTTAAATGCTAAAAAATTGTTTAGGATACATAAATTGATATTCTTGATGACATTCCCATGGTGATCAAAGATCGAAGGTCACCAATACATTGAGAGATTTGAGATATATTAAATTACCTCAGTATATCAGTTACATTCTCCAATATAATTGATGAATTAATATATAATAGATTATGATCTTCATCTATCGGAATAATCTATAAGTGAAAACATACATTAGTTATTTGTTAACCTATGGTGACAGTATCAAAAACTTATTTACCAAAAATCATTCTGTACGATATTCAGGTTTATCTTACGAGATACGAAATTGGTTATATTAGGACAAAGATGCCTTAGAATAAACCGCAAATAAATTTGGTTCTGATAATTTTGCATTTATAACCTTCGTTTTCAATTTTGTTACGATACTATCCAACCAATAAATAATTCAAACACTTTTTTATGGATAATTCGAGTACAGAAATCTATAAAGCATGAAGACCTATTTTGTCGCACGCGTTCTTTGGAGTACGACGAGCAAGGAGTGCTCCAATGAAACAAGTGCGACAACGTGTCTTATAAAACGTGTGTCCGACAAATTTTTTTTCTATTTTACATTGATTTGAAGTATTTCATTAAAAAAAATAATTTAATATCGATAAAAACAGAAACATTTTCGATTGGTAACAATGATGACATTGAAATATTTAAAATGCATAATGTTGTTATTACCAATTAAAACGTTGAGTTATTCACCACTGCTAGTATCACCAAACCCAAAATCTCTCAGAAGTATGCTGGGCCTAACTATTTTGACTTTCATTTGACAGTTAGATTGTACCAACCTCCAAATAATAAAAAATGAGTATCTAAACAGATGCTATTTCGATACGCATTTGCGTTATTTTATGATGATTTCATTACAGAACCAAAATAGAAAAAAATATGATGCCCAAAAAAAAACAATTGATAAAGATCAATATTTGCGCTTCTTTGACACCGGGTTCAAAGGATGCGCCGGCTTATAAGGGATTGAGGAAACAAATACCCAATAACTTTTCCTTGACTTAACGCTGAAGTCTTTAGCAAGGTCGGTCATGGTTGAATTTATCAAAATGACACAGCGATTGAATTTTAAATTAGGTTTCGGTATTCAACGAGAATGGAAAGCGTTTCAATCTGGACGACCTTTTTTCGTTTGTCTTTTTTTCTTTTTGTTAGACGGCGGTCAAGTCATTTCAGATTCATTCATCAAGTTCGTGTAAATCGTGAAATGAGAAAGGACTTGATGACCACTACCCTGTTATCTTTGTTCCAATTTCATTCAAATTTTTCAAATTCGTCATTCACAATGATTTGATGCAATGAAACAATATGAAAAATAATGAATTAAAAACAAATTCATAGAATTTTTACTTTCTGTATCTCCCTCGTATCAGAATATAAGTATTTATATGAAGTGTGTTATACATGATAGATCCTATTGCTTACGCTAGATCCGGTATCCATGTTATTTGTTTTTCAGGTCCGGGGGAGTTGAAAGTACTAAGCCATTGATTGGTCAACTTTCCCATAGAATCCGTTTCTCCATACGAAAAAATCGAAATCGAAAAAAACTTTCACTCGTCATAGAAAAAATGAAGCAAATCGCCATAACTTTCGAACGGATGGACCAATTTTCAACTTCGCTCATACCAATCTGCTTATTTTTTTCCATAGAATCCGTTTCTCCATACGAAAAAATCGAAATCGAAAAAAACTTTCTCTCATCATAGAAAAAATGAAGCAAATCGCCATAACTTTCGAACGCATGGACCAATTTTCAACTTTGCTTATACCAATCTGCTTATTTTTTCCCATAGAATCCGTTTCTCCATACGAAAAAATCGAAATCATAAAAAACTTTATCTCATCATAGAAAAAATGAAGCAAATCGCCATAACTTTCGAACGGATGGACCAATTTTCAACTTCGCTCATACCAATCTGCTTATTTTTCCCATAGAATCCGTTTCTCCATACGAAAAAATCGAAATCAAAAAAAACTTTCACTCATCATAGAAAAAATGAAGCAAATCGCCATAACTTTCGAAGGGATGGACCAATTTTCAACTTCGCTCATACCAATCTGCTTATTTTTTCCCATAGAATCCGTTTCTCCAAACGAAAAAATCGAAATCAAAAAAAACTTTCTCTCATCATAGAAAAAATGAAGCAAATCGCCATAACTTTCGAACGCATGGACCAATTTTCAACTTTGCTTATACCAATCTGCTTATTTTTTCCCATAGAATCCGTTTCTCCATACGAAAAAATCGAAATCATAAAAAACTTTATCTCATCATAGAAAAAATGAAGCAAATCGCCATAACTTTCGAACGGATGGACCAATTTTCAACTTTGCTCATACCAATCTGCTTATTTTTTCCCATAGAATCCGTTCAAATTGACATATTTCTTCCGGAAGTATTCCGGGGAATTCCAGGGGAATTCCGTCATATAGGAATGCCAGTGTACACATTTTCTCCTAGTGGTCAACACCTCGCATTACACCAAAAGTCGAAAGTATAGACATACCTACCTACGAGTAGGAGTTATAAAATTTAATAATACGCCTTCATACCCTTGCATTATTAAAAAACTGTAATTTTTCAACCCATACTGGGATATTTATTTATCTATAGGACAATGAATCACATAAGCCGGATATTCTTGGGGGCCATTATCAAGTATTATTGTCTAATCGTGGTAAGAATACTAGTGTTGATTATTTGGTTCATGGCTTTTAATACAGTGTGTTGCCTGATTCACTCGATGCAAACATTCACTCTTGGCAAACAAACTCTTACTAAAAAAATTGGGTAAAAACCTGACCAAAATAAGAGAAAGAACATATCGTTGACAAAGAACAACGATGACAAAAATGTTTTTCCCGCAATACTTTCGTCCATCATAGGTTGGAAAGTACTTACATGATCTAGTTATTCGTTATACAGGATGTCGATTTCTGACACTAATGCTAACCAGCATAAAAGAGGTGGGCATATTTGGTTTGAATAGGTATTCACTCGAGGTCATTGAGTGTTTCAATGTACCTTTATGTTTTTTTTATCTCTATGGAAGCGTTGGAATATAAAATAGACAGTGTTTATGTTTATGTTTGTTGTTTGGAAGAAGAGTTGCATGGAAATGCAAAAGTAAAATGTGGTGACACTTCCTTATTTACATAACATCATGTGATGTATACTCATCAAACTCATTTGTTAAGGTACATCAGAATTGGATGTTGTTTCAATTTCAGTTCTCTGTTCGATTCTGAATGAGGCATTGAATGCATTTTTCCATCGGGTTTTCTCGATTTTCAATGGTTTGGTATGTGTTCTCAATAAATATTGAGAGAATCGAGTTTTGGAATGTAATAGAGGACAATGGAATCGAGAAAACTGCATTAATATCGCTTAGTACGTCAAGCAATAATATTCACATAATTTCGAGAAGTATATGAATACCAGCATATATAATTCGTTGATCTCATCCATTTTCATTTCAGATTCAGAATCATAACTCGCTTCGATTTTTTAAAAAATATGAAGCCTACAGAGTAACTGGCAAAAAAACGTCCTAATCGATCATTAAGAATCCACATGATATGTTTAAACTATATACATCTGCTAGAAATCATTTTCTTCTGAGATCACTCAACATAAAATCAAATCAAATCAATCAAAATGTCTGTTGATTGGATAACAAATTGAATATATCACCATTTTCAAATATGCACGTACTACGATGGTATATCATATAGAGTAAAACATTGCAATCTTTTTTAATCCAGCACACATACCGATTTATATGCGAGTTTTTTTCGGCATTTTCGTAGTGACAGCTTGCGGCTCTATAAGAATTTCTACCAAAAATATTACGGTAAACATTCATAATTACAGTGGGTCAATAAAATGGTGGCATATAATGACCGCCAGCCCTGGTAATTATCCTGTCATGTTGCCTTTCGGCTTGTCTCATAGTGCGTAGCAGTGCCGGATTAGCCACGTAGCAAGAGTAGCAAATGCTACGGGCCCCGCGAATTTGGGGCCCCGCGCTCCAACGCCTGTCTGACCGTAATAAAAATTATTCTGATAGGAGCGCAAAATATCTTGCATGAAAACTCGTCACGTTGAATCGTAAAAATAAGTAGGTTTTTTACGAACTCTAATGTTTAATTGAAATTGATAATCGGACTAGTTTCAACGATGAATAAGTTAGAAACGGGAATAATGACAATTACATGGAATGGAATCCTAGAACGCTTGCAAACGACTAGTGCTTCACTGCAGTCGTCTGATCAAGACCTTAATACTGGGCTGGTGGACGAGTGCGTGTATCGCTGGCTTAGTCAAGGGGTTCCGGGTTTGAATCCCGGCGGGGCTATTAGTAATTTTATTTATTTCTGTAGCATCGTTTAGCGGGAGGAGATAGGTGACCAACCGAACATTCTTGGTACCTAGATTTCAATCCTTCGGATTCTCAACGATAACCAGGCGAGTAGTGCTTCGGATGACACTTAAAAATCTAAGGTCCCCGTCTTTCCTACTCATACAAGTCTCAATGAGTCTTCGAGGGTTGCTTTGCAGCTAAGTTGGCGGTCTAAAAACACGTTTAAAAAAAACACTCTTCAAAAAACACCTTTCAATACAGGATACGCACTTTATGAATCATCATATGGCTACATCCAAGCAATGCGATCCACATTTTCTGATATTTAGGCTAGAGCCAAAGATCTGACCAACTGTGAAGAATACCAGCAACAGACATCAAGACGAATCAAGCAAAATACAAAGTACGACCATTTCAGCGGCTTTCCTACACTCGACGATTTTGTTGAAATTCAAACACCTGGACAATGTTTCGAAGTTCAGGTGTTTATTGTTATTGTGGATAACGTACTGTCTGTTTTAACTAAACGTATATGAAAGTATATCATAAGATTAGTAGTGTTTTTTAAATCGAAAGCTAAAATATCTTACAACAGAATAGTTCCTCCAGTATGGTCAGTGCTTACGAAGACGATTTGGAGAATTAGTGTAGTTCGCAGAGCTGCTGAAAACAGATATGGCTACTGTTATTGACAGCAAGAAACAGGAGCCTCTGGAACAGCAATTTTATAAACTTTTATTAAATAATTCTTTAGAATCGTGTTTCCCAAACTTAGATATTGTCTTGCGCATTAACATGTCTCTCATGATCACTAACTGCGTTGGCGAGCGTTCTTTTTCAACATAAAAACGTATTAAAAATTAATTAAGAAACACAATGGGCCAAATTTGCTTAAAGAAGTTGATATCGAAAGTGTTATCTCTAAAGTTGCCCATATTAAATCCAGAAAAGTTCAGTTGTAACAGTTTTGTTTTATTCAATACCGTACACTTGAGAACCTAAAGCAAACCAAGGGCCCCATGACAGAATTTGCTACAGGCCCCGCGCTGGCTTGATCCGGCACTGGTGCGTAGAGAGTTTTCTTGTATATAGTTTTTTGACCGATCATTAAACTCTCATTTGGATGTAGTTATACAATTACGCAGTTCAAAAAGAGTGTCGGTTCAGACTAGTTTAGAGATTCAAACTATCTCGGGACATGCAAGGCGTTTGTGATTGTGAAAGTCATAGAGTAGCGGAACACCCTGTAGACATGATTTGTCATCATTTCGTTTATTTTCGCGTTTTTGGTGCGTTTTCAATAAGTGAGGAGGTTTTTTAAAATTCTTCATGATTCTTGATGACAATATATATTACATGTTGAATTTATATTCATCAGTATATCTAGCCAAAAACTGAACTTTAGAATCTGAATTTTAGAATCTGTGGGAATACCTAAAAAATGTACGAACTTGTTTGAATATTCTTTTGATTAGAGTAGTAGGTATAGTATTTGTGAGAGTTTATAATAACTTCATAGGGGTTTGATTAAATCTCCAGAATTTATATATTCTTTAGAGAAGAAAATAGTATTATTGTAATGTGTGACAAAAATAGTGATCAAAATTATATTTTCAAGTTTAATTACATCCCGAATGGAATGATTTCACTGATTGAAGAACATTTAGCAAAAAAATACTATAAAATATGTACCATATCGTCTGATGATGATGTCTGAGTACAGTATAATTTGAAACGTCGGCACAAGAAAGTCAACGACCTTTTCTCATGTGTACTATCTGCTCTTTTTTTTCTAAACTCGTCGCAGCATCTTTCATCCATACAGGTGTTAACCTTGACGATTTTTGTTGCGATCTACGGAAGATCCATCTTACAGGTGTTTGTGAGGAATGTGCTCGAAGAAAGAGTTGCCAAGTCTGTGAATTCCCATTGTTTTGTGGTAAACAATTGCATTAATTAGAAAACTCGCATTCTCACCAAGTAACCTTTCAAAATTAAATTCGAACCACCCTCTATACATTTTTTGATATATTTTACGCTCGCCTAGAAATGTTCAGATATACCTACTAGTCTCATAGACTACTTCACACAAACATAATTTGATTTTTACCCATCTGATATTTTTGTGAATGTCAATCAATGTAAGATAAAATGATTTTTCTATTATGAATTTTGACTCATACTGTCGATTTGGCAACACTGCATGGACATCACAGTGTGCCGATATGAATTCTGATTTTGGCGCACCTCAAGAACTGGCGAAAGTCGATTCTCTATGAGAGTGATTGCGCATTATCGAACGGCAGTTGAATAAATTCAAAACTGGAATGATTATCAACGTGGCTTTAATTGGCACAAGCCCAGTTCCGAAGCAACCAAATAAATAGTGGAAAAGCCAAATAACAGTCACTTATTGAAAAAAAAAAAAACAGCGCTCAGCGATACACGAATCAACGCCAATAACTTGCAAAAGGTTTCAAGTGCCAGTGTTGAAAGGTACTAAGTGCTGAATCATTCAGACATCGAGAGTGTAACCAATATGAACAGATTGAATTCAAAAATGCAAATATCATGATGATTATCAAATTCATTGATAACTGCGAAAATGGAAAGCAATTTAGAGAAATGTATCTTCGTTTGCATTTCCAAACACAAAAAAGTATTTAGATGGTAATTCGAAGATTCATTAATGTGAACAATAGCTTTCAGGCCATTTCTTCAAATATATTTTGATATTGTTGTTTAAATAATTTTTTAAAATTGATACCGATATGAAAATTTCGAAAAAGTATCTTCACCCTATAAAAAAAAACATTGATTCCTGAAGATGATCTAATCAAATTGAGGCAATTAAAAATATCAAACTAGTGGGTTGACTGATCACTTCCTCAAAGGATTATAGTATATAATTATAAATATATACACAATCAAAATGAAGCACGATCATCGTAATTACGATTTTATCGGAATTATCCATCAAAATGGAACATAAACAATGATTTGTGTTTTCAACTGCGGAATAGGATTAAGTATCTGCTATAGGAACTCATTTGGTGTATGATATCAAAACATTAAAACAAAATAGAGACTATACAGCGACTTACAAAAAAAAACTTAAATCATCGAAGAATTATAATTTCTTACTGAAAACTTCAGGTCCAGATTGTGTTTCAATTCCGCAACTTTTGAGGAGCTATGACGTCATAGGTCATTATTGTAAGTATATCAGTTGTGCACTTACCAAAAAATACAAATTGGACACTTTTTCTTTGGATATTTCCGAGGATATTTCTAATCAAAAACTGTTTAATTTTCGAATATATTTCAAAAATAGGTGATTTGGCAATCTCGCATGAATATCTCATAGTTATAAGCTTAACGAACGGTGAAATTTACGAGTTTCACCAAGTCTTCAACCAGTAAATCATCTTCACCGTTCTTGATTTTCAATGAGAAGTATGCATTTATTAAGTTTACTCACTAGATTTAACATCAACTGATGGATTTTGCTTCATAAAAACGTCCTGTATAACACTCCGGTATGCCACTTCGGTGTGAATACGGAAGCACATCATGCTTCATTTCATCGTGGGCTTCAATGTAATTGCAAATTTTGCCTAATTACTCGGTGTTATGGTTGGGTGAAAGTGGTTGAATTTGAACCTGATATATCGGAAATAATGCTATAGTTTCAACATTCACTTTTTCATCAGGATGTTCAGTAAAATCTACATCAGCTCATTCGAGTACCACACAAATTTTGGGTTGGATAGGTGATGCTATAGCTTTCAAAAAAATTAAACTGTGTCATAGCAAGAATTTTTCTGTACCTACCCATAGTCGTGTACTTATGGTATGGATTCATAAAACATTCGTTATATAATTATATTTTCATTATAAGGATTACGATTTTTGAATTGAACAATTGCGTTGTGATAAAATAGGTACATTCACAAAGCCAATAAGTTAAACTTTAAAAACGTGATTCTTAGTGAAACTGACTTTTGACATAAGACTTTTGAATAATTAGGGTTTCACATGATATAGGAATTGTCATATGAAATTTTGGAGTTGGGAAAGGACACCACTCCATCCCACTACTGTTTTTTTCATTTAATAAAATAACATTTCGCAACATTCACTCTTCAGAGCTATAGCCAATCCGAAGATTTGCAATTGAGAGACTGTAAGTGTAAGTAAACAGTTTGAAACATGGTTTGAAATTTCACTTTTTGTCACTGCGTTATTCTCAATAATGTAGGTCATGTTAAATCCAACAAGTTGTCGTTTGGAAATTAATTCCGATCAATTCCTATGATTAATTATTGACTCTATACACGTGACCGTCTCAGAAGCTGATATAAATAGATAAGGAATTTATTTTATTCGTTATGGATCATTCGATAAATATTACCAGTATGTCCAACATTCCTTGAACTGAATGAAAATTGATTTACATTCACTGCGAATAATTGGGTACTTAATAAATTGTTCGACGTTTGATTGCTATAGTTAAGAATTAGATAAGTAGGTATATGCGTTGATTCGATTTCCATAAATCCTCTCAAAAATTATTATATCTTGTACCGTTGCGTTAGAAAGTAATACGAATAAAATAAAAAGAATATATAGGTTAAAAAACTACAATCATAACAGACCTAGAATCGTAATACTGCTTTGATTTTTTTTAGGTTGGTACTTTTTAGTAGGAATTTTTTACTCGAGGCAATTTCCAAAAATCTGGGTACCTATAAAGACAGCGAACAAATCTATTCTAGATAAAACAGCGGCATATTTTTGTTATAGAAGCAAATTGAATGAATTTATGCCCGTGCCATTATTATAAGAGAATAAGAAGATTCATTCATGTTTTATGGCAATTATTTGATAACTTTGCGTGTTGAGAGTGCTGAAATAATTGCTCGTATGTAACAAGGAAAGTACCAAGATGCTGCAGCCCATTGATGGTATTGCGAAAACACGCTGAAACTACTGAATTCTCGATAGTATTGACCAAACCCGTATGAGTTCCACAAGGTTCAATCCTGGTGCCTCTCATATTTATTAAAAATTATAATTATTTCCTATCCCCCACAATAAACTTATGTTTTTCAATATCATTGTTTATACAATATGTACCTACTATTTGAATTCATTCGAATTGAAATGTAATATTTATACCTCTGGTAAGTATATGGTTATTAAAATCCGTTAATTATACTATATCCTGAGAAATCCTGACTGTAAAATGTATTTTGATGAATAAACATGTCTATACTCGTATTTATATAATCACCTTGTGGTCTGTGATTGGCTTTTTCCATGGAATTTTTACTTTATTCGATCTAATTCTAATATCTTATGTCGTACTTCATCAACTTATTCTAAGTATGATCGAACAGGATGCAATATAAAGATGTAGAATCAGTCTTTCATCTCCAACAACTGCGTAAAAACTTCAATCACATGACGAGTGAAAGATCATAGAAAATCATCCTCATTTAACCAAGTTAAATGTCTACTGACTCTTGAATCTAATATAGAAACATACCTAGTATGGAATTTTATTTCGTTGTGGCCAAGATATTGAAAAATGTGTCACCATTGGACAATTTTTGTACCAAGTGCATTCTACCATAATAACCTTCACACTTTCATGAAATGTTCAACTACCAATTTCCTCTCTCAATACCCTTCTACTGGCTTGTACGATGTTCCTCTACGAACATTATATGTGAATTTCATTTCACATAGTATATTTGATGCCAAGAAAATTCCAGTGCTGGTAATTTCATGCTCCTCGCCCCAAAGAGGAGAGAAAAATTACCAGAAATTTTTGTAGTTACAGTAAAACAGTAACGGTACAAAATAGTATATTATGATATATGTAGAATATTTAGAATCTGACGCACAAGTGTAAAGCCCAATTTACTGTTGAGCAATTTTGATATCTGCGATACCAGCTCTCTCTCTCTCTCTCTCTCTACGCGCAAAAATCCTGTGACTCAACTAAAGGAGCCACCTTAGCACCTTTGACCCACGAAGAAGCTCGCCTGCGGTGTCATATTGGATGATTGGCACCTCAATTGGCTGTAATTCAATGTATCCTCATTGTCGGTCCCACTGGCTGTTAACCTTCAACACTCGACCTGATGCGTTGAATGGGCCATTAGGAATCTGTTTATTGTTTCATCGCACCAAAGTCTGCATCGTACTTTGTATTTACCTTCCCCCTTCCTCTCCCCAAGTTGCGTATTAGAGTATCAGGAAACGGAATTGGTGAGCTCAAAGAAGCAAGAATACATTGATTCGGTCAAATTGTTGATCCTTGGTTACAGATTAGAAAACCTTAGAGATGAAACAGTCAGACTGAGCGAATAAAATTAGAGAGAGCGCAAAATTTAAAGGTCCAGTCATAGACATGCGCAGGCGCTACTAAAGTATTGATCAAGTTTTGTTTACATCGTGGTCATCATTTTGTTGGTTATGTTACAAATGTTTTCATTTCACACGATTCACGATCCACTATTTCGAATGGGTTCATTTCCTTACAATGTATAACACTCGGTATAACATATTTTCCAATAATTGATGACGATAATATATGTTCTATCAGATAGCCAAGCAGCACTGAAAGCTCTGAAGTCATACACTTGTGAGTCTAAGCTGACTTGAGACTGTAAATAATCTCTGAGACAACTGGCAGCGAACAACCATGTCACTTTAATGTGGGTGCCAGGTCATAAGGGAGTTGAAGGCAACGAAGAAGCAGACTGTCTTGCCACAGAAGGGGCAAATACACAATTTCTTGGCCTAGAACCCTTCTGTGGACTTTCCAAAGCCCACTTGAGAGAAGAGTTCCTACGCTGGGAAGCAAATGAAATGAAATCTCACTGGGATAAAGTGCCAGAACAAAGACAAGTGAAAAGGCTAGTAAGCCTTTCGCCAAGGAAAGCTAAACAACTTCTCGAGTTGAAACTGGTAACGGGACTCCTCACTGGACACTGCCCTCTGAGGTATCACCTCAAAAAGATGGATAAAACAGAGAGTGATAGTTGCCGCTACTGCGAGAACTTCGCTGAAACTGCAGAACATTTCCTTTGCGAATGCCCAGCACTCTTCTACAACAGGCTCAAGTTCCTGGAAGGGGCCTTCTTAGGTCAGGAACTTAGCTCCTAGGGAACTGATGAAATTTGTACGAAGTCTCGGAAACCCAGGCCTCGAATAGATTACCCTTAACAAAATATCTGATAGGTCCAGGTGCTTGAGAGTCTGCATCTCGATCCTTATTGTCTTGCTTCACGAGATCTAGATCATGCTGAAAGTGAACTATGACTGCAAATTTTTGAATTTCTACCGGTTTTCTTAGGGGGTCTCGCAGTTTACATTAATTTGTAGTTTTGTAGTTCAGGTGGTGTTTGAATTATTGCTACTACAGGCCAACTCAACTTTTTTTTTGTTCACCGCGTGTACCATCCTGTATAATATATTCAATCTGAATCGATTCATGAATATTCAGCACTGATGCATTTTTTCCACTACCTCCATGATGCAAATTTATTAATCATTGTTCGCATTAATTGGCCACAATCTCAAAGCCACAATACATTTCCCTTTCATTGTCTATTCTCCATGGTTGAGGAGTCACTTTAAATAAATGAATGATTACAATGAGAGCAGGCGCAATCACTCTCATCTCGGATTTGTTGTAATGGAAACATGTTTATCGAACTTTGTGAGATTCCTTTACTTTCACTCATTTTTTTTTTAAATCTTTTGACTGCCCGAAAGGGCATCGTACAAGTCAGCAGAAGGATATTGGGGGAAGAAATAGAAATTGGAATTTTTCTTGGAAGTTTGAGGTTTGTAGGTATTAGGAGAAACATCTATATTAGGAAGTGAGGTGGGATGTTATAGCAGTGGAAGTTCAAAGTTTATTTCTGAATGTTTTCCTGTTTTACTCCCATATACCTAGGTGAATTCATTTTCAAGCAGAGGTCCGGATTCCATTTTTTCTTCATTGAAAGTGGGGGGAACTCATCTTGGAATCGTACAGAAACGCTTCTTCAAGATCATGAGATAATATCAATGTGTTGTTGTGTATATAGACATTAAAAAACATGTTGTCATTTTCTACTTGTATATCAGGATGTGTACCAAGTTTTAGTTTATTAATGTTTTATCTGTTCAAGGTAAAACGTATGGGTCTAATAACCAAGTGTTTTCATGAAAATGACATATTTTCTTCCAAAAATAGTGTTCATCAGAAATGTTCTCTGTGTCATTTCATTAATTTCCAACTATTCTCAAAACTCACATACGCTTTGGCACTCCTTAAAAAATGTTGATACAACGGAATATCACGTATTCTGGCAAGATAGCAGCGTCTCATTTTATTTTGACGAATTTAGCATTTCGTATCAATCAAATCTGTTGAAATAAGATGTTTGCCACCATATCCGACAGAGGACTTCATGACGAAATGATGGCAATAAGGTCAACAGGTTAAAAAAACAGACATTTCCAACGGCCAACTTTACATAAATAGTTATCAATCTCACAACCTGTGCGATTTCTAAACCCCAGAGAAGATACTATCGCTCTTTGTTGACAATGGATGAACAATTTCATCGACTTATGTATTGAATTTGCGTCATCATGATCGAACATAAACAAATCTCACTGTACGTTATCGCATTGAAAAATACTACATTCAGTATTCGAGTGTGGATGTCGGCTTTCTCTTTGCAAATAGCATTTCGCTACTCGAACAGATTTCAGATGGAGATAAGGAAATTGTAAACAAATATGAACCAAGTAGTACGTTCTGTATGACTATAGAAAACGACGATAATTGAGATTTCAAGTGGATTTTTTATTATCTTTAAAAATGCTGCTACGCAGCCGTAAATTGAACATTCTGTATGACTATTCGAAATGCTGATAAACAATAGAACGAAGCTATGAAAACACATTATTCCACATCAAATGTTTCATGCACATGCATGCACCATGATAAGACATTAACCATGACAAAGTTATGATAATCACTTTCGTATTTTGACGTCGGTACCTTTAACGAGAATTTACTATATATTTATCATACCGTTTTCCATTTTCCTTATTACAAAAAAAATTGTATCGAGAATATGTTCCTTGAAAACTCTCTGATAACCTCCTGATGAACTGCTATTAACAATATTTGTTTACTCGTTTGGCTCATTGAAATACCTTGGCATTGATCAGTATTGGATGAAGTATCCAACAATAATCACACGAAAAATAATAATTTGTTTCAACAAATCGACATTTTTTACCGCAATCTGATATACGATTAATAGTTCTGTAGAAATCAAAGGTGCGCACTTGTCAAATGAACACACTGTATATTTTACAACCATCATAAATAATGAAATCCTTCCCCAGATAGAATACCGGTTAATATGGCAACTGGAAATTGAAATTTATTTTCATTACGAATACCTGGTTTCTCAATAGGTAAACTAAATTGGTTTCTTTGAATTTTTCATTACATATATTGATTTTTGTATAATTCATCATAATAATAGCCAAATCGTTTATATTATTTATTGCTATGAATTATACTAGTTTTAGCCAACTCATTTACATTATTCAAAGTTTGAATTCGCTTTAAATCAATGCATTGAGCATATATTTTTCTCGTTTCTCGATTATATTTTGTCTCGTGCCGTGTTTATTGATTCAATGAATTTGGCATATCGTATAATTCACCTTATTCCGAAAAACTTGTAAACGTTTCTCAATAACCGCGTATATGATTATATTCATTATCATCGGATATGTCTTTTCATACCGGAGTTCGACCTTGCAAATTTTACCATATGTTAATTTGCCATTCCATAAAAGCAGCTCCGTAACACTTCAAAAACACACCCTGTATAAATTACAATTGGGTTTCGACATAAAGTCCTGGTAATTACTGATTTATGACTTGAAACTAATAGGTGGCAGCTAGTCTAGAAATATTTATATTCATAAGATTGATCCTTGACAAATGAGGTAACCATCTCTAAAGTCGGTCAGTATCCTATTCGATTCAATAATACCTAGTTTTATACTTTCATCGGATATTACATTACGAGGTGTGAAGATAAAATCGCATATAAAACGTCTCAGTTACCAGAGAAAATATTTTGCGAGGAAAAATCATTCAAAACCGAGTTCAAAACCTTCAAAGAATAATATTCTCCAGCAAGTTTATTCAATTCAGTACACTTTTTTAGATTTTTTGAATATAGCCTTGATATACCTGTATCTACAGGGTGATCCAGCAATCGCGATTATCCTGATCATATTGAGGCAAAATGAAAAACAAGTAGACTTCCAGTCAAGACACCGAAATAATCATGAGAGGTTACTTAAAAAAAAGCAAATTAAGTTTCATCAGGGATTTATCATTACTTGGAAGTTTTCATGTTGGATTGAATTTTCTGCTCTTCATTTTATATAAGTAATAAGCTGTATCAATATCTAACGTTACATTCAGTATATCCTCTGAACTATACATTGAAACATAAAAAATAAGTCACTACGATTGAAATTACGTGCAAGGTCAAGTGTCATTGAATAATTGCTCAGTTTCTTGCATAAACGCTCTCATTGCCTTGCATTACTTCAAATCTCCCTTCATATTATTGTTTTTTTTTTTAGTTATGATTGCATGATATGCCGCCTCGAGTTGTGAGAAATTTACACAAAAATTTGATAATAAATACTAGAACGCCAATAGGAACATTAAAAGTTTAGTTGAGATATGAGATGACCCCACATAGCGATTGAACACCTACTAATTGTACATGCGCAGAACGTAGTTTCTTGCCACATCGTTGCCAAGTTTCTTTCTTGGTGCTTCATACTTCACCAATTTCCATGAGTTTAACATTTCCATTTTCAAGAAGCTGATGTATATTTTATCGAAAGAAAATTCGTATGTTATTGCGAGTGTTTATATCAATAAGAAAGACTTGACACAAAAATTAACACCTGAAATTTATCACTCAAAATTTAAGACTCATCACCTAGACAGATGGAATCAAGGTTGGAATAATTATAAGAAAAGCGATGTTATAAAAATTTAACTCATGATTTTACACTTGAGATTTGAAGAAGACCAACTTTTAACTCAGGAAATTGGTTCTTAGGCGTTTGTAGATCACTCATTTACATCTTATTGAAAAGAAAGTATAGAGCATCAGTAATTGAATATAAGACCATTATAAATATGTATAGGATTCATATGAAAACTCTCGTGGAAACTCTCTTCCAGTCCTTTTTACATCTCGATCTATAATGAAATAATCATGAATCAGTCTCAAATGTCGGGTATTTTTATAACAAAACCCACTCCCATGTCTCAATTCCTAAGTGATGTCAAATGCTGATTTTGTTTTAAATCCACCCAAACAAGGTGATAAATGTTGTATGCTTTTCAAACACTCATTCACTTCAAATTAACGCACGCCTCCTCGTCCTAATCAGACAACACTGCGCAGACTCATAGCTAACCCAGTTCACCCCACATTGGGCGCCAAAACAGCGTTCTAGCATTCCTCATACTTTAAACTCGAGGCGACAACAAATCTAAAGGCGGATTTCCATCAAACGGACTTGCTTGCGACTAGTTTCAATTTCAAAAACAGAAACAAAAAATGTGTAGTACCGAAAATAACCTCGAAACTCGAATTCCACCAAACAAAAAATTAGTCTGTCGCGTGTTTTGTTTTGAAGTTGTTTTCTGTCGTTTCCACTACGTACGAACAGTTTTCATCATGCCATCAGAGTCACATACCATGACCAGAACAAAATAGTGAACTTTTGTCGCCAGCCGTTTCCACATAGCGAACTCTGTTTACAAAAACAGAGACAAAATACCGAAACCTTTTTATTTTTCCGTCTCCAAAATGTTTCTTATTTTGACAACAAAAATGTTTGCTGTTTTGTTGCGGTTTTGTCCGTTTGGTGGAAAACCGCCTTAACATCTACCCAACCCAACCCAACCTAAACCTAACAGGTGTTGTTCCTGGATCGTTTTTTTTGTGCGTTATACGAGGCGTTATATCTCAGTAGAAAAGTGCACTTCAGATGCCAATAGTGCACATTTTTTGTAATAGATTTATAGTACTATTTCATGAAATTTCCACGCTTGCGCAGGAAAATTTACAGTGATGACAGATTGCTTGAGGAAGGATACCTATTATTATTTTATTTTCTCAATCATAGAAATAGGTATGATTGATGATTTGCTAAAAATGTATACTGATTCACTATTTCAATAATCATGCAATAAAAAAGCAAACTCAAACAGAACTCAACAAGAAACTGGATTTACACAAGCATATTCGAGAGCATATCAAAACAAATATCAATCTGATGCTTTTTCAAAATTTATGGTTTGTGAAAAATTCCGGGTAAAATTTCACATTTTATTACAACGCCATTCTAGTGACCCCCTACTATCTTATACAGGGTCACTCACGGTCGATGGTACCTTAGACGTTTAGGGAGAACGGTACGTAGGATTATTCTGAAAATTTGGTTTATTGGGTAATCAGTTTTGTTCTATCGATCTAAAATATTTTCAGCGTTGCGGTAGCAACAACTTTGTTATTTCAATCATGGAATGGAACGGCCTGTATTTTATTTAATTTTTGAATCGTTCCTGAAGAGCTGATTTCGTCGATATATCATACTTGGGGTATAGCGAGAAAGATTACAGAGATATAGGGTGTGAAAAATCGAGATTTCTCAAATTCAGAATTTTTTTTGCCGAAACTATCCATTCTTGCTCAAAACGGCTTACATGTCCCTATCTCAACTTTCCATATACTATCGATTGATATTTAGTTGAAACAAATACGGGTGGTTCAAAATTTTGAGTTTTGCATCACCTTCTATTTGTTTCTATTAAATGTCAGTAGATAGTAAATGAAAAGTTGAGATAGGGATATGTAAGCCGTTTTGAGCAGAAATGATTGGTTTCGACACAAAAAATTCCTAAATTTGAAAAATCTAGATTTTTCACACCCTATATCTCTGTAATATTTCGCGCTATACCCCAAGTATGATAGATCGACGAAATCAGCTCTTCAGGAAGAATCTAAAAATGAAATGAAATACAGGTTGTTCCATTTGAAAAAACAAAGTTGTTGCTACTTTTTGATAGAAGCGGCAACGCCGCAACGCTGAAAGTATTTTAGCTCGATAGAACAAAACTGATTACCCAATAAACCAAATTTTCAGAATGATCCTACGTCTCGTTCTCCGTAAACGTCTAACCTACCATCGACCGTGAGTGACCCTGCATAAACAAGATCAATGAAGAATTTGGTATTCTTTGGACTCTTGAAGAATAGAGATGGAAAAACTTATACAAGTTGAAATTCACAACAAAACTGTCAAGTGTCAATGGTCATTGACATCCGACAATCGAAATTATTTGAATTTCTTCCACTTCTCATCAATGACATTCAACCAATATTATTAATAGATAATTGCATTCAACAGATTTTTAATCAATATTTGGTAACCATTGTAGCAAATCTCAGTGGATTTGAAGGAAATAAGGAACGCGCGGTGCCGCAGTGCGCACTTAGTTAAAAAAAAGGGCTACACAAAGTGCACAATAATTGTAAACACTCACCTTCCTCCTCATGCGTTCCATGCCTGAGATGATGCAGATGTGCATAGTAGTGATGGTGGTGCAAGATGCACTCCAAATCCGTACAGTTCAACATACTCCCCGGAGGCGAAACCAAAAAAAAAAATAACCCGCACACAGCACAAAAAAACCGTCCAACACTCTGGCGCGTCAAACTCACTGAAGAACGTCCGGCGAACTTTTGAGACGCGCGCACCGCACGCACGACGTTTCGGTCCTTGCGGGCGTCGCGACGACTCGGCTTGACGCGCAAGCACGAGAGACTGGCCACACCGAGTGGTCCAACGGCGGAAGGAGAAACCGCCAGCGGTTCGCAAGAGGTGGAGGATGCATCAGTGGCGGGCATGTGGTGGATTGGAAAGTCTCGCGCCAAGGTGTGACACACTTTTTTTTTTTTTTTTTTTTGGGTCGATTGACTCCCATTATTGGTGTGATACGGGATGAGTCGAGGTGAGGGGTGTCTCCTTTCATTTTGTATCCCGAGCCGGCACTTTTTCAATTTTTTTTTATTTCTTTTCACTCGATCAAGTACCAACAATCGTCATTTGTGTTTGTGTTCTTTCATTAATCATCATTTTGATGTGTGTTTACGTTGAATTCTCGGTTGAATTACTCTGCACTTTGTACCAATAATGACCTGTTATAATAATAGTACACAGAGTCATCACGCATATTTCGAAACCTCCCCAACTTCTTCATCGATTGTTAATTTTTTTTTCGAACCTTAATCTTATCTAGGTTATTTTTTTTTAGATTCCATATACCTACGTTGAAGATCTTAAAACAGTTATGGGTACCATTTTCGGAGAGAATGTAATTAAATTTTGGAGGATTCGTTTGATGCACATAAAGGTGGGTTCACAATGTTGCGTTTTTGCTTCTCGCGTCGCGCGTCATGCACTCTGATTGGTGAAGCGGAATTCAAAATTGCTGTGCTGCTTTTTGTTTATTCTGATTGTTTACAATGGAAGAATTACGTGCGCTTAAATAAATGAAATGATGGAGGCCATAATAAAACAAAAGCGAAGAAAATTTCTAGTTTATTTCCTATGAAAAAGTGGAAGACAGAGTAAAATACGTTCATGCTGGGTTATATGCTGCCTAATTCAAAATAATGCTGCAATTATTTGAAAACCTCAATAATATGATTCAGGATAACAGCATTCATTTTATTATTCACTCTCAAGATATCCTCATGCTCTTGTTCCTCCATTTCAGTTGAATAAATAACTTTAACAATGCAAGCAGCGAGTCAGCGACGCAAGAAAGTTGAAAATATTGAACATTTTCGCTTCCATATTATCTAAATTCCGCTTCACCAATCAGAGTGCATGACGCGCGACGCGAGAAGCAAAAACGCTGCATTGTGAACTCACCTTAACTTTATTTTTTGACAAGTAACCCAACTTCATGCAAATTCTAATTTAATCGCATTTCTGATATCTCAATTATTATAAAGAAAACAATGGGGGTGTTCAGTTGGATCTTTCCAAATTGCGATTGTATACAAGATGTACCATTCAACAAAAACATCACGAACCGATATATCGAAATTCTAACACACTATAATTTTTTGAGCAGGTATAATGTTTCTCATGAAATCCTAAAACCAATTCGTTTTGTGCATCTAATTTTTTGACGAATTTCTAACATGGAGAACGGATACCATCGACTCACCCTGTATAACTTACAAATGGTACGTACATTTCGATAACTTTTCACATCTATATGTATAACAAAAAAATGTTTTTCACCTGATATTCCTGACAGGTGATGAATTTTCTCAAAGAATATTCTCATACAGCATATTTTAAATTCTCAATGATTTTTAGAAACGTTGAAAAAATACCTATCACATATTATAATGAAAAAAACTATTAATTTTCTCCAGGAATGATCGAACATTCCTGACTTATAATACACAACTATAGAATATTCAAATAAGAATAGAATTTTTGAATGTTCCCCATTACATGTATAATTCATTAATATTCTTGAGAAATGTTTTTGAGAATGTCCATAAAACGTATTTTTGGATAATTTTGATCATTTCATTAATAATCCTAAATAAGATGTCCCTGAATTATACTGCGAACATTTAGAATCAAATCTTACTGTGAAAAACAGCTTCAGCTGATCTTTTGCCTATTCATTAAATGCATAAAATTTCCTTTTCATTCACGAATTTGTATTTTTTTTTCATTTTCAAAAATTCGATACTATTCCCTCGACTATTTCTGAATAGAAAATATTGCAAAATACTTTTTTAATTGAACATAATTTCTTTTAGCAAATCCAATGATTTCTTTCTCTAAAAATATATATGTATGTGATTTTTTCAAAAAGTAATTAATGTAATTAATCTAATTCAACAAAGACTGATGCCACTGAAAATTGCGAATTTGCCTTGGAATTTTCCAGAAAAAAAATTATGTTCAGATACCTAATATAAACCATTGATATAAGCAAAAAGCCAAAGAATATTGACAAACTCTGAATCCAATTGATTCTCATGTTATCTTTTATATTATCACTGAAATACCAATATAAATAAGAATGTTGAAAATGCTGAAATATATGTAGGTAGTCGGAAATATATAGATACGTACTCACCACAAACGAATCAATTGATGAGATGAAATCAAGGATTAACTTGTCACAGAGAGTCAAAACACACACCTGTAAAAAAGCATTCATCATGTACCCAACTGCAGCTTACATATTAAACTAGGTAAATACTTATATAATTATTGGGTTCCC
This sequence comes from Chrysomela aeneicollis, assembly GCA_029955515.1. Lineage (NCBI taxonomy): Eukaryota > Metazoa > Arthropoda > Insecta > Coleoptera > Chrysomelidae > Chrysomela > Chrysomela aeneicollis. Next base: position 446,795 of record JARUHQ010000021.1, on the reverse strand, counting down.
CCTGTATGGAAATCTTGAATATTTAATTCTCCCTCCTGATCAAAAAATTGGTAATTCTTCCGTTAGGTGGCGATGTCTTTTTTTTCAAAATTTTTGGCTTTACTTACGTATTTTGGCCTCCTGATCACGAATCTGAAAACCAAATTGTGCGGAAACCAATACTTTTCGAGATATTCGCAAAATAAAGTCATTATTACCCTATTATTTAGCAAAACTTATTCAGTGATTCAACCTTTATCATCCTTACTAAAGAGGAATTTTCAGCGGATTTTGCTGGAGAAGTCCTATAGTTTTTCTTGCGCATTTTTAGTTACCTTGCCCACACCCCTCTATTATGGTGGATTTATGCAGCGATTTTAAGTCTTATGTCTTATTACTAAAACCTTACGACTTGAAACTTATGACTGAAAATTGCTGCATAAATCCACCATAATTAAGGCACCCATCAAAATGGACGAAACAAAACTCGCCGCTCCTGCTCAGAAGTACCATGGCATCAGAAATTTAACCGACTTGCAAAGATGGGTGTTCAACGAAAGATTATTATTGAAAACTTAAAGAAATATAAACATTTACAAGAAAACCAAGAAGATTATGTTTCAATTGAGATATTTTGTAGCAATCGATTAAAACTCTACAAAATGTAGGCCCTGGCCAATTGGCTAGCGGCGCCCTTGAATATTATTACTATTAAATCAAATATTGCCTCACCTTTTATTCAATGCAGAATCCGAAGATGAGCATTCGAAAGTCACAATAACACTTATATAGCGAACTGAGCCAATTTTCATCTTAATAAAGCCACGAATTGAAAAACTAATTTTTCCTCCAACCCCTATAGAAAGTACATACTTTCCTCCCTCAAATCAGGGAGGAAACTCATACTTTTCCTCCCCCTCATTTCAAGTAAGTTGCAAACGATGAAACTTGTGAATTCATTATATTCATATTGTTTCAATAATTTCTAGAACATCCTGTATATCCTGTTTTTTGGTAAAAATCAAACATTAATGTTACTTCAACGTAGTTCTTCAATACAAATACAATACGTTTTTTGAGTTCAGAATTCCGAAGGTCCCGGGTTCAGCTCCTGGCAATTGCAACTTTTTTTTTCAAGAACGTTATTTTACTTTTTTCTTGTTAGTGATTTGAATTATTGGACATTTAGATGGCTTATACATTTCGGATTGCTATTGAGTGATTGATCATTTTTTTCTAAGAGCTGCGCTTGTAGAAAAAGGTTTATTTAGTGGGTAGGAGGAAAAATCATATGTACTACATGGGAGTAAAGTGCCTTTTCCTCCCTTGGATGTTTACTGCCCTCCGCTTCGCGTCGTGCAGTAAACTACATCCTGCGGGAGGAAAAGTGGCACTTTCCTCCCTAGTAATACAAATAGCTATTGTTCAAAAACAAATGATGAACCGCCAGGTACAACTTGCGTTTGCGCAGTCACAGCCGACTCCGATCTAAGTGATGACAGATGATCGTTACACGGAACCTACACGGAACTGTTCGGACAGGGTACATTCAAATACAACAAATTAATTGAGTGATTTGAGTCCACAATATCCTGGCAATGAGATCGAATGATGGAGCTGATTGAATCTCCGAGTAGTTTTGATACAAAGAGAAAACACAAGATTTTATTTAATCGAAACTAAAAGAAGAATCTAGTACTTTTTTCGGGTGACAACCCTGACTACTGACAGTTGAGTGTCAACATTTGCCTGAAATCACAGAACTTAATGTTTTATTTCTGTGCCTGAAAAGAAATGTTTACTAATTCAATTAAACATCAAAACTTTTTAGTTTTCTGAGCATTCGCCACAAAAAATCAAGTTGTATAAGCTCTTTTCCGATATTTCGCATCATTAGAACGATAATAACAAGCGTTGTGTATAGTTTTTGCAGCCTTTCAAGTTTTCATACCTCCTCTGAAACATGTCACGTCAGCAGCAAGATATAGATGAACTCTTTGAAGTGAAAAACTATTTCTACATAGGAAACTACCAGCAATGCATCAACGAGGCTCAAAAACTGAGGAAGGTTAGTACATGATCTATTCAAAACCAAGTAATACTTTTTGTTTTTGTATCCATAGCCTTCAACTGCAGAAATCGCAATTGAAAGAGACATCTTCACATACCGCTCTTACATGGCACAAAACAAATTCCTTGTGGTGCTAGAAGAAATCCAAGGGGCTTCTCCCTCTGAAATACAACCTCTCAAGTACCTAGCGGAATATTTGTCAGGCAAGAATAGCAAAGATGCTGTTTTGACTCAAGTAGAACAACAAATATCAGCTAATGCCAATAGTGAAACCCTGATATTGGTTGCTGCTTCCATATTTGTGAATGAAAACAATCTGGAGGCAGCCTACAGGGTGTTACATGCCTCAGACAGCTTAGAGGCCATGGCTTTCATCATAGACATTCTACTCAAAATGGACAGGGTGGATTTGGCAAGAAAAAAGCTCAAGGAAATGCAGGATAAGGATGATGATGCCACACTTACTCAGCTGGCCCAAGCTTGGATCAATATTGCAACTGTGAGTGCCAAGATATTTATTGAAAGTTTGAATTTTTTATATTGTTCAGTGAAATTCTCAGGGTGGTGACAAACTGCAAGATGCTTACTACATTTTTCAAGAGCTAGTTGACAAATATGGTTCCACTCCTTTCTTGCTCAATGGTCAAGCTGTCACTTTTATTGGTCAAGCTAAATATGAGGAAGCTGAAGCTGCTTTGCAGGAAGCTATAGATAAGGATGCCAACCATCCTGACACCTTAATCAATTTGATAGCTTTGCTGAGGCAGACTGGAAAGTCACCTGAGGTTAGTGGTTATGCATGATATTCACACTTTTTGAGGTATTTTTATTTGAAATATTCAGTAGAAAAGTTCTTGGTATTTTTTTTGACTGGAAATGAATAACTCTCATGGGGTTCTGATCTATTTGGTTTATGAATGAATATTTTAATATACTTAGCCTTGATACAATTTTCTCTGTCCTGTATGTCTCTATAATATTTGAAATTCAACCAAATCAATATGAACTGTCATTGGATGAAAAAATTACTAATATTATATTTCTTGTTACTCTTAAATCAACATATCTTGAAATCAAAGCTAATGTCATTTTATTTCTATGACTATTCTCAAAATCAATTGAACTTATTACTATTTTCAAGGTCCTAGTGCAAAAATCACATTCAATATTTCAATCCACAGCTCAGAATGTCTGCTTTCCATTTCAGAATATGTTGAATTTTTCTTATAATGCATGCATCATTATTTTTTTGTGATAAGAGTTATTTTTATGGGATGCTTCTGTGTCCTAATCTAAAAATTATCATCATATGAATCTGACCATTTTTATGATAGTGGTGAGTAATAAGAATGAGCTGTCATTCAAGGGGAATGCATAATTTTCTTCACACATATGAGGTTGGTTGAGGTTTATGATTCCTTCTTTGTTTGCATGCTGAGGCAAGTGCTTATTGACAGAATGAGGCTAAAAAGTTAACTAAAACACTTGATTATATACACTAACATTACTCAAGGCTCAAATGGATCAATAATAAAACATGGTTGATAAAAGTGAAAGTTTATTATTTTAACTTGTGGTTCAAAGAGTGCATCTGATCATTTTCATCGTTATGGGAAGCATTTTCATTAGTGATTGGTTGAGGATGATGATTTATTCTTTTTTTATCTGGAGGAGGCAAGTGAAGTTGGTTTAGTTTGTTGGTGGCTGAATATTGAGAGACAAATTAACTTGTGACTCAAAGATTGCAAGATTATTTGGTTGATGGTAAGATGAAGGTTTGGGTATTTTTGTTGGTTGCTTGAATATTGACTGATTGTGGCTTAGGTCTCATAATGTATGGTACTTTACTACATTATTTATGTGGTGCATGAAAAGACAAAAGCATAAATAATTACTCCAATGAACCTAGCAGAGGCATTTGTAAATTTCAAGTCACAATAGTGCAGTAATTTATTACTAATTCATTATCATATTAAATTAATTGCCCTTTTAATGAAAGAAAACAACAAACTTCGCTAGCTATTTGTCATACTTGATGCAGTTCATAATTTTTTACTAAGAGGATGAGTATTCTTGAGTCTAAACAAAGTTCATTAAAAACCACTTCAACAACAAAAAACCCCTCGCAATATTTTCCATTCAGCTTAATATTATGTAAATTCAATTTGAAGGTTGAAGTTTTGTGTTGTATTCACATTGATACAGATATTGGAAAGACAAAAGTCATTGTCAGAATTAGAAAGAAAATACATACTGTCAGTTTACAACATGAATGTGACAGGAATGTCACAAAGGTTAGCACAATGAAAGTACTTATATGTATGACAAACAAAGTGTGTCATGGGGTGACTCTGCTAAGTTTATTGAGGTGGGTGAACTGAATGTGAGTATTCGCGATAGATGCTAAGCGATACGCTACCTAGCGGTGACTCTTAAAAACACTCGAAGTAGGATAACCACTGAACTTTCTGGGGGACAACCCTCTGACAAACCTAACCTCTGTTCTGTTCACATTCGGTTCTGATGTGAGAGGTGTATTTCCAGCAGTTTTTCGAGAGTTTTAAAGGTGTAGTCCATGTGAAATCTTATGTACCATTTCGAGAAGTTCGAGTTGTTACCATCAGGTAGCGCTACGTGTTATTTTCTATCGCGATCGGTGATTCAAAGATCCAAGTTGTTTTATTTGGTGATGGCTGAATTGAAGCTTGTGAATACTTTGGTTTGAGTGCTGCCTCCTGGGATATTTTGGACCAACCCTCATTTCAGGGAAAGTAGTAGTAGTGAGTATTTTGTTTGCAGATCGCCAACAGATATCTGTCGCAACTGAAGGATGCCCATCCCGATCACGTCTACATCAGGGACCTGAAGAGCAAAGAGAGCGACTTTGAACGTATTTGTCAGCAGTATTCGCCGTCAAATTCTACAGTGCCGGCTTGAATTCTCCTTGATTATTGTCTTTGTTTTGTCCTTTCCATGGTCCATCAGATGTTTAATAGGTTATTTTATATATATTTATATGATTAGTCTTGCTGTTTCGCTTTTTGGGGGTGTATAGCCGAAGTTTTTATGAAGCCTGGTGTTCAAGAAGGAAGTAAATTGAAAGAGATTGAAAATATAGTTTCAAAAAAACCGTTGGGGACTTTCATTGATGTTTTTTCGAGATTGTTTTCTGATAAATTTGGTGAAATATGAAGTTTTTCACTGTCCTATCTGAGAAGTCCACATATAATCTTGGTTAAATATCAAACTTCACCTTTGAAATGTAGTAAAAATGGTAGAAATCTGCGGTATTTTCAAAAGAGAAGAAGAAAAGATTCTTCCGAATTGTGAATCTTAATACTGTCAGAAGGAATAATAATTCTTGCTAAAACTGGGATCTAAAGATAAAAAAATATAATATACTGATCTGCAAGAGTACTTTGTTTTTATGATAAAAATACGATGAAATTAAATCAGCTCTTGGCTTCCACGCCATAACTAAAATTATAGTTTTCATATCACAGAGACATCAAGTGAACAAAAGTGTCTGAAAATGTTATAAGGGTATGTATATTGTAAGCAAATTTTCATGAAATTCGAGCAACATTCCAAAGATGGCAGCATATTCGCTTCATTTCTTGGGTGTTCTCATTCAGGAACACAGTGCAAGTTATTTCTCTGAATATTACTGGTTTTATTTTCGTTACTGTCGGTGAATTTCGAAATTTCATTAGTTTCCTTGTTTTTCATATTTAATTCGACAAAATTGACTTGAGTTAAAAATATCACCCACACACTGTTACTCTATAATCAACTTGTTAAATCATTTCAACATAATTCCTTCCAGCTCATAGTCAATAGTCTGGAAAAAGATAGTCAACTGGATTAAAAAAATTAATAGAAAGTTGAAAAAAAGGATTTCAATAAATCTATTATTCCGGTTAATTCTGAATTGAAATGAAAGACTGGTTGGACGTCACTTCATACTTTTATTAATCAATGTTAATCCTAGTACAGTACAACTCTGATCCTTACAATAATTACACAACACCAACAATGATTCGACCATATCGCTGATTCACACGCAAGAAATAAATACAGTATGATATACCGATTGAACTTATTCGAAGTACGTGTGAAGTAGTCATGTTATTGACATTATAATCTTTCAATTCGATAATCTAGCTCCCTTTTAAACCTCATTGAATATTTTTCATCACATATTTCGTTTTCAGCAAAACTCATAATATTTTCATGCCTTTTAGACAAGGTGTATATAGGATGGTGAAACTGTTTCCATTAACAAGCACTAGAAGGAACTATCGATTTTCGCCTACTTGATTCCAAACCGTTGTGATCAGTGTCATCTGTTCTAGGAGAAAAAATACTGGAAAGAGTTGAAATATCAATAATTATTCTAGGTTCACTGAAAATATAGTGTTCTAATGTGGTTTAGATTCATGTCTGTCAAATGCAAACAACATGAAATAATTGAATAGCTGTTTCACCATCCTAATCACCTAATCCACCTTGTCTTTAGACAATTGAAGTCCAAAACTCTACTTCACAACTCGGAACATTGTCAGCCACAAACAAACACAAATATTGTAGGCATTTTTAGGTTTCGTTATGCAAAAGCTGATGAGGTGGAAGGTTTGGTGAGATAAAGGTGGATATAGATATGGTGAAACAACTCTTCAATTGTTTTTTGTCAAAACCTGTAGATTGGTTTAGCGAAGATCATAACACCGGTAATATTTCACTATTCGTTCGGAGATGGCGTTAATATCGCATTTGATATCAATACGATAATTCAGTTCCCTATTAATATCCCTATTCTATGGTTTCGTGTTCAAGTGACAGTGAAAGATCAGTCATAATTGTGGTTTTGGCTGGAAATATGAATATTGTTCGATTGTTCAATCATGATATCAATGGAACAAATCACATGAAATCAAAATGATTGAGAGATTGTGAAAATTAATATTCATCATGCGGAATCAGCAGACGCGTGGCACCATCCATATGAAGTCGTACTACTAGTGTTTGAAACTACGCTTGAAATTCAACAAAATCAAGTAGGCAAAAGTCTACAAATATTTCTAGTGCCTTTTAATGGGACTCGTTCCACTATATCTATATCCACCTTGGTTAGGTGCAAGGTTAGGTGAGATTTAGAGTTGTCATAAATGTCAGAGAAGAAGAATAATAATATAGGTTAGGTTGGACGGGAAAATAGACGATTATGGGTTATAGGTTAGCGGGAAACAGTTAGTATGACGCTGCAAGGTTTTATTAGTTTTTTGTTCGTTTTATGAGAAATTAAAGACGTTTGAAGAGAAAGTATATTATTTGCACTGACCCGAATGCAGGAAGCGCCCCACAATATAATATATTATTTTCATTTTTGTGAACTAAAAGAATAATCACAGCCTCTGTCGTTGGTTTCTAGAAGCTAATAGAGTTTGTCACTTGTCATCCACGTCTAAATTGACATAGTTGACAAGTTGATTAATCCATATTCAAAAGTTTTTGCAGCAAAAACATGTTATTTTCGATCATGCCCATCTCACTCCCCCTTCCCCTCCCCATCCCCCCTCCCCCCATCACCCACCCTCTGGGCACACGCCCACCCTGCCACAGCCGTCCCCACCGCGCCGCCCAAAAAAGTTATGGGCGCGCCCACCGCCCCCAAACATCCGTTGCACACCAGCGGCGCCACAAACTCCGCCAGCGATCTCACGCCCTCAAAGGCGCTCGTCGCGACGCCCCTCTCCTGTTCCCCCTCCACCGCCCCCAGGAACAGTTCCGTCGCGGCGGCTTCCGTCGCGGCGCTGGCCACTTCGCCCACCAGCAGGAAGAAGATGGCGGCGCCTGGGAGGAGGGCGTGGCCCAACATGGCGGCGGCTGTCAGGCAGAGGGCGTGGAATATCCTGCGGCCGCCCCTGTCGCCGGGGTAGAGGGTCCTGGTGGTTTTGAGGAGGGCCACGTTGACGAGGATGTTCCAGAGGAAGAGTGAGGCTATGGTGTAGCCCACCTGTTTTTCGAATTTTTTTTGATCGGTGGTTTGACTTCAATCGGTGTTTGTAGATCAAATATTCCCTACGCCTCACTTGGAATGTGACGTCACCCGGTAGTGTGGCAGAGTTCCGGAAAAGAGAAGAAGAATATTTGACGTTGACGGTTTTGAAGTGAGTGAGTCAACAGGTGGTCAAGGTCTTTCCAAAATGGCTCAAATCTACGTGTGTCTAGCTATTAATTCACTCTTTGTTACTGTCAGCAAAAGAATAGTTGATCAAGATTAAGTTTGACCATTTCGAAAACATTCCTTCTTAAATGACATTACGACATGTGGTAAAGAACCATTCACAGTATCTCATTTATCTAGTTTGTTGATATGAGAATATTGATTATTATAATTTCAATCACCGACTAATTTTGATGATTTCACAAAAAATTATGAAGATAACAGATTCATGAACTGACATTATTCTTCTTCTCTATTTTTTCCTAACTCGGTATCTTGCCATTCTATCAGATGACGTCGGTAAAAATACGCTGCTGTCAGAAAATATTTGGGATTCATCAGAACATGGAAGAATAGTTTGATTCGAGTTTATTAGTATATGGATGGAAATTCAATTCTGCTAAAGCCTCAAATGTTTGTCCCTGTCAACAAGGGATTTTTAATTTGATCTTCATTTCAGCTCTACTGCTATTTTTGTAAAATATTTCCAGATATCTAGGATATGTACTTTATTGATTAATTTGGGAATTATTTTCGATACCAGTCAATTGACACATTCCTTGAAAACACTATAGGTACAACAATATATCCTTGCATGGTTTTTCCAAATGTAGGATGGATTAAAGTAGCTTTCTTGAAAAAAAAACGATATTTCAAACTTATTTCGAGATTTTCTTGATAAACTTTGAATCAAACTTAGCTGAAGCACTATTGGAATTTTAATGTTCTGTCAGAAAACTACCTACACTTGTCTTTTGAAGTAGGTACTTGAATTTTCATTAACTGCCTCGATTCAGCTGGTTTCGAGTAATTGGTCGAGTTTTCAAACGAATCTGAAGAATTTTTAAAGGAAAACTGTTACAGAGTTAGCAGAATCACTATTTGAACTTGTATGCATTTCCAAACTGCTACAATATGGTCTTTGACGTCAAATACCTCGACCTTTTAGATCTTTTGTGCATAACCCTCAATCTATTCGAAGCCCGGGATTCCGAGGCTTCTTGCGAAGTTTATCAGTTCCCTGATGGGAGCTAGGTTCCTTATTTCGGAGGGCTCTGAGAAGGCCCATTCCAAGAACTTGAGCCTCTTGCAGAAGAGTGCTGGGCATTCGCAAAGCAAATGTTCTGCATTTTCAGCGAAATTTTCGCAGTAGCAACAACTATCACTCTTTGTTTTACCCTTCTTTTTGAGGTGATACCTCAGAGGGCAGTGTCCAGTAAGGAGTACCGTTATCAGTTTCAAGTCTTTTTTGTCCAACTCGAGAAGCTGTTAAGCTTTCCTTGGCGAAAGGCTAACTAGCCTTTTCGCTTGTCTTTGTCCTGGCACTTTATTCCAGTGAGATTTCATTACATCCACTTTCCAACGTCGAAACCTCTTCTCTCAAGTGGGCTTTGGAAAGTCCACAGAAGTATTCTGGGCCAAGAAATTGTGTACTTGCCTCTTCTTTGGCAAGGCAGTCTGCTTCCTCGTTGCCTTCAACTCCCTTATGACCTGGCACCCACATCAAAGTGAGGTCTTTGAAGTAGGTTTAACTGATATGAGTTGGAAAGCTCGCTTCAGGAAATTTGACAGATTTTAGAATTTATCTAGAAACTTTTTGGATAAAATTTGAATCAGACTCAACTGACGCATTTTATTGAGACTTTAAACAACTTGGTAGAGATGCTCATAAGACTTTCACATCTCCTTCCAGGGTGGCTTAATCTTCTCTGAAGCACTTTCTAGTATTTTCATCAAGATGAAAACCTTCCAGAATGCTGCAATTTTTGTTGTTTGTGCTTTGTGCTTTGATAGATAGATTTATCTAATGTATAGGTAGGTACCCACTTGAAACTTCCCAATTATTATTCAAGAAGAAGTTATAAGGAATTACCCGTTTGAAGAGATCGAAGCTACTATTTTCATTGACACCTCAAAACACCTTGCATTACCTGTCTACCCGAAAATCCCAGCCCCACGGTGAATTGATACAACAGGGCGTTCAGTCTGAATTGCATGATAACTTCCAGAATCGCCTTCACCATGAAGATGTTTCCGTATCTTTCTGAGACGAAGAATTTTGCCATGGAAGTCAGGGCTGCTTTGATTTCTTTCGTCGCCTTCTCCACCGGGCTTGATTGGTCGGATTCTTCTTTTTTTCGGTTCTCCACCGGCAATTGTTTCACCAGAACTAGAAATTTTGATTAGTTATCCAACTGTGATGGCAATACGATCGATTTTCAAACAATAGTGATATTTAGTATGGTTGTTTTTCTTTTCAAACGATTTTGAAAACATCTGTGGCGTCCCTGCTCGTCACCGTCTTCACTGGCGTCAAGCTGCAACCCGACGACAACGCCACCATGACAGCTGTCGTTCAGACGTCAGGCAACGTTTAGACAGCTGACAGCAGCGATGACAGATGAACCCAATATAAGACACATATCCATCCTGTATCTTTCTCTCATTCTCACTACCATTAGTACCATTACGTCCATCCTTGAAGCTACACGGGCTTTCAAGGATGGGTCCGCCATTTCACATTTCTTTTGTCTAATCAATAAATCTGTATCTGTTGTTCGGTATAAGTATTTCCTTAACACACCTCGAATACAAATAAACATAGAGTACACAATCTCTATACATCGGAAGAAGATGCGCCATCTGTGGTAACTTTGAGAAATAGTACTACTGTTCGAGGGTTTACAATAATTAATAGAGAACTTTTTGACTGACTTGGGATGGCAACTTCATGTCCACCTTGAAGTTTAGTGGTAGGTACTGATATTAATTATCAAGATCACAACTTCTTGGCAAAGCAATCTTTCTCTTCCCTCTCAAAAATCCTTGCTGGATTCCTAGTTTTGTTAGAATAAATAATGTCCACCTTTTTGGGGGTCTTGACACATCATTACTCACCGATACTAAACAAATTGAAGAGTGCCATCGAGAAATATCTGTACTTGAGCCCATTTTCGAATTCACTGAGAAAACCACCAATCAGAGTGCCCACTATGAAAGATGCTGAGGTTATGATTCCAAGTTTATTTAGCATTTTGGATCTGTCTCCACTTTCCATTGTCGTTAGTGCGCTTTTGAACAAACCTTGCAATGGAGTCCCTGATACTGAAAAATACAAGATTGTACCTGAGGTTGATAAATCAGCATGAATATATATATATAGGAGATACGTGCCACAGTGCCACCTAGCGACAGAAGTGATAACGAGCTTTGCCGGTATGAAATACATCGCAAAATGCAATACGCGGGATAAGTGGAAATTTTATTGGAATATTCATATTCACCTTGTATTATCCTGGATAACGTTAGAAGATACAGAGTGGAACTGAATCCTGCGGTAAGGTTTCCAATTGCTGCTACCAATAAACACCAAATCATGATTTCGGTGGGATTTTTTGTGTCACTCAGACGGCCCTGAATTCAAAATAGGTCGCAGCTAAAGTAAATTTACACCCGGAAGATCGTGAAAAATATAATTTTCTTTTATCAGGGACCATACATTTTGTTGAAAAAAAAAAACGAAACTGAATCTCATCAAATACCTATATAGACTTCACGTAGTCATACAGTATGGTAACTTGTTTCGGGTATGTTACCTACAGCTATGGGTTTCCAGAAAAACGACACGACAGCTGTTATGGACGTCAGTATTCCCACGTAATACAATGATCCTCCCAGCATAAGGACATGTCTTTGGACCACTCCGAATGATATTGACATTGCCATCAAGTCCTCAAAAGAAACGATCGATTAGTGTATTTAATAGCTCATATAGCTCTATTGAGAAGTATATTATTTTTACATTTGACTGGCAGAAAAATCAGCATTCAGTGTTTCTTCCATAAATTTCATTAGTAGTTCAAATGTATTACCCACTCATATTATCTACAGACACAGTAGGTACAAATCATTTCTGAATGAGGAAAATATTTTATTCATTATCTGTATAGGTACCTACTTATTTGACATTGATGAAATCTACCATGACCTAATATTTTTGTGGATAGATTAGCAAATGATATCGAATAAATCATTTCATACAATTATCGATGGGTCAATCAAGTTTTGATCAACTCAAATGGTTTTTTACATCGTTGCATTTTCAGATTGGTAGTTATTATTGACGAAATTTTTGATATGGTCTATGCAATCGAATCAAAAGAAGATTTCTGAATGTATTTTACTAGCGTTCAAATGTCATAGTTTAAATTGAATTAAACATACATAGATAGCTACTTTAATTACTGAACTGTACTGTTATTAGATTAGGAAACTTACCAATGCAAAAAGTGTATAGACGGTTAACATCATAAAAGTATTTGCAAACCAACAATTATTCACAAGTTTTGTTTCGATCGAAATTACACTTTTCTCTCTGTTGATATCTCGTACACTAACGAAATATCACGTTCGTGGCAAATATATAGGTATATATATTTTCAAGTACCTACCTAACTTCCATGATAAGAATTTCAGTTATTCACTGATTGCTTTAATGAGACAATAATTATCAAAGCTATATAGGTATTTTTTTTAATGAATGGTGTAAGTGATTGTAAAAAAAACTAGTTAATTATGAATTTGAAACACTGAAAACATCAATGATAGTTGAGGCACAATTCAATGTTACATTTTTTTACGGACAAGTCGGGTCGCTAGCTTATACAGAGGAAATACTGCGACACCCAGTAGAGAATATTTCAGCGTGTGGTGTAGCAAACTCAGCCTGAAAAAACCTGCATCAGCAACAACAAAGATATTTTCAATTAAAAAATCACACATGAGAGAATCACCTGAGGTATCTTTTTTTGTGCTGCTTTAGTTTCATCATATCTTCTTTCAAAATGAACTTCTTCATTCCACAAATCATACTGCTCAGATATGTATCAAGGTCTATGGAATCGATATCAAAGTTGAAAATTTGCTTGTCTTCTTGCTCCAACTTTTCCCACAGAACTCTAACATTCCTATTTTTGATGACCCATTCCCTCATCAGAAAATAACATAACACCTCTGCATTCTTCTCCAGCTTAGCATAGATTTTCCTCATTCTGAAACAAAACCCCCGTCAACTCAGTATGAGTTCACTGGCAATGGCTCACCTGGGCTTTTTATTTGAAATCAGGAAAAGAGCGTCAACCAGATAGGCTGGTATTGTGTGTAAAGCAAATTTCACCATGATGTAGCTACATCTACTCCTCACCAAGTAAAGCATCTGGAACCACATCGCTCTTTTGAATGGCGGTATATTCAAGTTGCTCGGATCAATGTATCTTTCCATCGGGATCAGGAGTTTGGTACCCTCAGCAGAAAAATTCACCACGGGCGGTTGGGAATTACTAGCCCTTGAGGTCCTGAAAATGCCCTCTGTACATGTATCAGGATCTAGATGTGTTCGTCTACCGTTTGTTGTTGATATCCCATGCCATGCACAAAATGGCATTGATGCACATATCTCCAGGAACGGTGTGGGATTTGAGTTTTCCATTGCCTTGTACGACCCTCAGTATACCACTGTGAGAATAGAGTAAGATACCGAGAGGTCCATACGTATTGTCAGACCATCCAGGAAACGGTTCAGAGGCTGTAGAGGTCACTAGAAACAGATAAAGAAGAGTTAGAGGTGGAGTGTGTATTGAAACAAGCCCCAAACTTGAAAGCAGTCTCGAGACTGCGAACAATTCCTGAGACAACTGGCAGTGAAACGTCTGGTCACTTTAATGTAATCATCTTTCTCTAATTTTGAAATTTTGAATGCGTCTATCCAAAACATTTATAGATATCCTTCGATGCAAACGCAATGCAATATTGTAGGAGCCGTTTTTAGACCGAATGGTAGATCTCACATCGAACTCACCGATTGCTGGTCTGAACAAACCCATAGGAAGACGATTCCCTTTGGTGAGAATCAAGTGTTCTGCTACGGCTTTAGTAAAAACATAGGAATTGGGCCATTTTCCTATCAACCTAGAAGTTACATGCAACAAAACAACAATAAAACGTGTCTTCATTATAGTCTTTCTGGACTCACCCCGAAGATATAGCATTCAAAATGTTCGGGTTCAGCTTCTCTGCCATGGTAACCAGCAACTCAGGATCTACTGCTGGTTCATAAAACTTTTCCTCGATGATTTCTTGGCAGCAATTTGAGTAGGCAGTGGAGACGATGATGAAGGCTTGTAGATTGGATGCTGATCCTAGCAGATCCAGGATTTCAGATGTGCCTCTGACGTTTGTGATGACTGCTTCTGCTAGCTTCACTGAGTCCATGTTCAGAGAAGCGCCACAATGAAAGGCTATATTCACCTAATAAATCAATAACTATATCATCTGTGATATTAAATGATGAGACAATCGAGCTTTTCAATTCGTTGAAACAAATTCTATAATTCGAATCTGTAGTGGCAAATCCCTCTTCAGTTCATTGACCATAACATCACGAGACCTTCACGCAAATAAAAAAAGAGATTGGCATTCGTGATAAGAGCTAATGGAGCAGTTTCTTGAAGCAGAATCAGTGCTGGATCTACTCCTACTTCTTAATATTTAGCATTAAAGCATACTTTAATGACGGGGATTCCAGCATAAAGGATTTTTGTGGAGATATTATACGGGAATGTGCACATATAAAAATGCTTAAACAGTTCGAACATCTTGATTTGTCGGGAAAATAAAGCGAATGTTGTAGAGTTGAAGGATTGTCTGTGATTGCGGCATCTCCAATCTCAAAACAACGTCATTTTGCAAAGCCATGTTATACTTACATTCGATCTGATGATTTCTTTATCTTCGTTACTCAGTCCTAGTTCTTTCTTTGTTAAATTTCCTTCTAGGGCTTTTACCTTGCTCAGATATTTTGGACGTTCCTCTCGAATTCTCTCAAATACCTTCAAAAACACGAGAACCATTGATTGCTTCTTATTGTTATTATAACAATGCTGTTTGTTTTTTCCCAACTATACAATTTTGTTAGGTAACATAACAATTTTTATGGTTATGAAAACGCTATAACATTATTTTTGTTTCTCAATGTGGCAAAGTAAACTCACCGCTTCATCGAATAAACTTTGAAGTCTCTGTTGAACTGTGAGTCCTTTTTTTGGCCGCACTATCACGTATATCGCGTTCACTTCACAACTCCTCAGAAGTTTCTCAATGATCATTTTTCCGAAGAATCCAGTACCACCAGTAAGCAACACGTTTTTGTTTCGGTAGAAAGATCTGACGTCACTTGCCATCTTTATAAACACAAACCATGAGATGAAGATCGCTAAGAGATGAATCTAATTTTTCGAAGGTTCAAGAAGTCACTTCATGCATTATGAAACCAAGTAGTTTGACTTACTATGTATGTAAATTTAGCACGTTCTTGATCTTCCGTTCAAGACTGAAGATATCGTACTGAACCAATTGATGTCTCTCGATGTGATTATGGATTTGATTAAATATTAAAGCAAGCCACGGCAGAGTTGGAAATGACCGCATGTAGGTGGTTGGCATGCAAGGGTTTCCATTGATTTTTCCGGCCTTGCTAACGATTTCCCGCTATAAACACGACGAGAGAAAAAACCGAGATATTAACTGAGGCGAATACATTACAATGCCTGGAGAAAAAGGTGGAGAATAGGGCATCAGATCATTATTGTTCAAAGATGAGATGAAAACCGTCCAGTGGCAATTATCAGCTATGTCTTTGCGTTCTCAAAAAAAAATCATTGTCTGTTGTTCTTGTGGCATTACCCTCGACTACGGAGTCTCCTAGGATGTCGTGAAGTTTTTTTTTTAGAAGAAGCTCGTGATAATATGACAGACGATGGCGGAAACTGGTCGGAACAAGCCATACACATCTCGATTTTGCGCTTGCTGATTGGAAATTATATTTGTCTCGTTAGCATTCGCGCGGGCTTGCGATTCATGGCTTTCTAGATTTCCCGGATGAGTTATTACAAGGGAGGATCAATATTTTGTATCTTAACATTGGCTTTATGAAAATGGCAAACTTTGGAATATCACCTCTGAAATATGCACATAATATCAAATTTTCAGTAAACGCCACTGTTGAAGTTTCTTTAATATTCAAAAGTTAGGTTATCGAAAGGTAAGTGTAAATAGTGAATGTCGATGGAGCAAGAGATTTTTTACATTTAGAAAATCAGAATCATATTTGTGGGCTTGTTGATATGCTCAACAAGTAACAGAAAATCTTCACAGATAATTTCTATTGCGGTAGGTTCAAGTGAAGGTGAAAACCAAATGAGAGAACTTCACGCCAACAAGCTATTTTTTTGGCTGAAGCCACGAAAAACAATGAATTATATGCACAAAGTGAAGAAAGCAAATGTTTCTTTCCTCTCTATACACGCGACACGATCTGACCTCCTTGATATTGTCACAAATCGAACATTATTCATCCTGATTGATTTTAAAATCCAATACATTTTCAATTCTCGATATAATATAACTTCAAGAGATCATTATTCGCTTATAACGATAAGGAAATGCAGTCTCAGCTCTGCGAGTTAATGTCCTGAGGCATTGGACTTGATTAGCTGATACTGCATCATTGATCAGCAAAGACTAATCATTGAGGACTAGAAAAATCAATCAGGGAGTCAGATTTTTGGTGACCGTACCCATTTTCTTTCATATTTATACGGTGAGAGTTGAGTAGGCTTTCTTTAAATGAAATTATCTTTGTTTTTTATGCTCGTTGCATTATTCCAAAGTCAGGAAAACCTGAGCTATACCACTGAGTTATCCCCAGGCTGAGAAATCGAGTCACCAGGTTGTGACAATATCACCATCCAGTTCATCCCACACCATCGTATAGGGAATTAGACTCATATGATGTCCATATAAAGAATTTCAACCATCTCCGAAACAAAAAAAGTTATCCTCTGCCCCTCGTATTCAATAAATTCGTGTCATTCTATTGGCATACCATAACGGTATTGCGATCCAAGATATCAATACTACTGCAATGTGTGTAGTGGGCTTACGGAACGTCACAACACCACCTATATTACTCTTCTCGATGATATCTTCGGATAAAAGATGGCCGCGAGAGTACCGAAGCGCTCGCCTCCGCAAAGGATCTAGTTTATATTATGGGCTCTCTCTGTTACTTTGAAATAGTGATTGGGAAGTCGAGGAAACGGTGTCTTGTGATCGACGATGTATCGCATCCTTGATGTTCTTTGCATCATCATAATCCGAATAACATCCAGCGATTTCCGCATTCGGTTTCCCAGGTGTCCCAAACGAACGTTCTCGGGATGACCTGGACTCAACGTAATTGATACATCCCGAACGTAACGTTCCCACAACAACCCAAAGTTAATGTGCTCAAGAATATCCTGAATGAAACGTTGGGAGGATGTTGTAGAAGTTCAGTATTCAGAACGAAGTGAGTTGAACGTTTCCAGGATGTCCAGAACTCAACAAATTTGAAACATCCTGAAGGAAACGTTCTCGCAACAACCCACAGGAAATTCACTCAGAAATATCCTGAATGAAACGTTGGGAGGATGTTGTAGAAGTTTAGTATTCAGAACGAATTGAACTAAACATTTCCAGAATGTCCCGAACTCAACGTACTTGGAACATCTGGAACAAGACTCTCACAAAATAACCCATAGGGAATGTACTCAGCTACTCAGTGCATTCTCAATCATCTTTGCATTGTGATAACCCGTTCAACAACCGCGAACTTCCAATAGCTAACAACGTTTCAATTGAATTTCAACAGAAACGTCTGTGGTAACGGTTTCCGATAACATTGTCAACACGTTGCAGACATATACTTATACCGTCTAGGCCCTAGGGAGCACTAAAATATATGTTATCTGAACATAATGAACGTAGTTGTTCAGCTCAATCTCTCAAGTAACTCAAAAAGAACGTCAATGAAATGTAACGTCTTCAAGAGTCCCTCAACTGAATTCTCTGGTCATGATAAAAGAGCTGATTTCAGAACGTCTCGAATGAAATGTTACCATAAAGTAGCTAACGAAATGTACTCACAACGTTGTAGACGTAATGTATAAACAACGTTCTGATGGAATTTCACATTCTCCAAATTGATTATTATGGCAAAATAATAATGAACGCATTATGATATTGGCACACGAAGATATGGATGATTAATCTGAAGATCACAATAGTTGAACATCTTCAACTTATTTGAAATGTCTGATGTTCTCTGCAGAGCTCTTGAAACCCCATCAAAATACATTCACTGTGTTTGTAAGTTTCCCAGCAGATCAAAATAAATAAAAATGTTTTTCACGTTAGACAACTTTGACTCTTCCAAAGGTGAATTCCAATACCCAACTCATTACCGAACTATTTAATTAAGAAGATAATCTCGTGTTTATCGTATTTTAAAAGTTCGATTTGAATAGTATCGCCTCATTCCTGTAACTATTGATAAATACCTCCATTAATTACAAATAGCTAAAAAATTTCAACAGCCGATTAAGTGTGTGAAGTACTTGACCAAGTTTGAAGTATCCAAACAGTTCCTGATAGGTAAAAATTTTTATCCAATTCAAAGTACTTCTTCAGTTTCAATCTTCGAGATGATTTTGCCTAATCAGAATACGTGAGTTAGATGATTGTCGATACTATCTGAAATATATTCCATACATTTATATACGTTGTTCTCATGGAGATTTGACAGAAAAGTCAATTGTTAATTTTATCGCTTCCCTATGCCTGTTCATCTTTGTTTCATTCCAGAAGTTAACATTGGTATGCCGACAACACTGTTAGAAGTTCCATTGTTATTCGGACGTTTATAGGTATAAGTCTAATCCATTGCCTAGCTTGAACAACCGAGTGCCTTGTGTTTCCAACATTGTTTCTTTTCCCATCGACAAAGACATTCGAATAATAAATATCGTTTCATAACGGTCCAGCAAATTGAAAAAGGATTACAAGGGTCGTCACAAAAAAGTTATAAGTGATTTTTTAGATGTGAGGTGGAGGGAATTATGGTCTAAAATGCATCAGCCTAACGCTTGTGTTCCACGCGTAGTAGAAATTTTCATTAGATTTGATTCAGTCTGTGATTTTTTTTCATTTCAGTTTTGATAAATATCCGAAAAAATTACTAGTATCTTCCTGGAAAACAAGGTAAAAAAAATAGTGGTAATTCCAAACATGATTTATGAACATGTTTACAAATTTATATGTATTGCTTGCGAGAGAACTAAACGAAAAGCTTAAGGCATATTTCCACCAAGCGGACTAGCTTGCGACTGGTTTCAGTTCCAAAAACAGTAACACAAAAATTGTTCTAGTTTCGAAACTCGAATTCCACCAAACATACAAAAAAATAGCCTGTCACGTGTTTTCTTAAGTGTTTTCTGTTGTTTCCACTACACGAACAGTTTTCATCATGCCATCAAAGTGACATACAATTACCAAAACAAAATAATGAACTGTTGAGACAAACAGAGACAAAACCTGGCGACGAGACTTTTTGTTGTTGACGAAAACACGAACTCGCAACACAAAAGTCTTCAAAATGTTTCTTATTTTGACAACAAAAGTTTTTGTTTTGTCGAAATCGACACAGTTGCTGTATTGTTGCGGTTTTGTCCATTTGGTGGAAATCCGCCTTAACACAGTCGTTGGATTAACAAGAAAACCATCAGTTCTCTACTTCTACACTCAGAGTATATATATCCTGCTTTTTTGGCATGTATTGAAGAGAGAAACATATATTCTGAGTACGCACCAGTTTCACCAATGGAACATGTTTCAATGAAATATCATTTGGTCAGAACGATTTTACAATGAAAAGTAGATTCATTCAGGCCTTTTTCTAGACATAGACTTCTGTAAAAATGTTCACTCATTCCAGATTGAAATTGTAGATTGTAAGGGGGGGGGGGTCGTTAAGGCTGTGCAGCCTCTCAAGCACCTCGACCCATTAGATCTTTTAGGCCCGGGATCCCGAGGCTTCTTGCGAAGTTTATCAGTTTCCTGGGAGATAGGTTTCTGTCATCGGAGGGCTCTAGGAAGGCCCCTTCTAGGAACTTAAACCTCTAGCAGAAAAGTGCTGGGCATTCGCTAAGCAAATGTTCTGCAGTTTCAGCGAAGTTCTCGCAGTAGCAACAACTATCACTCTCTGTTTAACCCTTTTTTTTGAGGTGATACCTCAGAGGGCAGTGTCCAGTGATGAGTCCGGTTACCAGTTTCAAGTCTTTTTTTGTCCAACTCGAGAAGCTGTTTAGCTTTCCCATGCGAAAGGCTCACTAGTCTTTTCGCTTGTCTTTGTCCTGGCACTTTATTCTAATGAGATCCGCTTCCCAACTTTGAACCTCTTCTTTCGATTGGGCCCTGGAGACTCTACAGAAGGGTTCTAGGCCAAGAAATTGTGTACTTGCCCCTTCTTTGGCAAGGCAGTCTGTTTCCTCGTTGCCTTCAACTCCCTTATGACCTGGCACCCACATCAAAGTGACCTGGTTGTTCGCTGCCAGTTGTCTTTGGGATTGTTTACAGTCCCAAGTCAGCTTAGACTCACAAATGTATAACTTCGGAGCTTTTAGTGCTGCTTGGCTATCTGATATAACATAGATTTTTGCCCTTCGAGTGTCCCTTTCGAGGCACTCCTGGGCACATATCTCTATAGCATGTACTTCTGCATGAAAGATGGTTGGGGTGTTGCCAAGGGGTTTTGAGAGCCTGAAATTTGGCACTGTAACTTCCACTCTAGCCCTTTCATCCATCTTGGATCCATCAGTGTACTACACTAATGCAACCCTTCCCAGTTGAGGTCCGTTCTCTGTGCAAATTTGGTGGTTGTTTATGACCACTTCAAACTGAATTTCAGTCACACCATATACAGATTTTGGTTACCACAACATTCATGTAAGGTCTATAATAACGGTTTTTTTGTGGTCTAAACTGATAAGAGTGCATAAGAGTATACCGAAACATTATCAAAACTCCAATCACCATATAATTGTAGAGGATAGCGAATGCGTAATAAAAGAGTATTTTTTTAAGAACAAATCGAATATATTCGAGGGTATTGATTCATGCGGCTGACCACAATTGAATTTTTAAATTGGATGAACAAGCGGATTGCGTATTAAGTTCTATATATATGCATGAATATAAATTATGGATGGGAATAATATACCATCCGTACAATTCCTCTTCGATCATGACAAAGTGTATATACAGGATGTTTCCCTCATCATGCTCACCATAGGTACCTTGGAACCGGTTGATTTTTGTCAATTTTTGGTCATTTCCTCGCCAGTAACTATTTATGAAGATATTCATAATGAGCTATGTTGAGGTGAAATGATTATGTGAATTTGAATTTGTTTTTCAAATTAAGTGTCTTTGATGTTTTGTTGAATTACCCTGATAGTATGATCGTCTTATAATTAAGTATATACAGGATGGCCAAGATAAGACTGAACAGCAAGGGTAGGTACTTATTGGTTACGGTATAGGAGATACGGATTCCGTAAAATCAATTTAAGAACCTTTCGGGATATTTGAAAAAATATTAAATCTCGTAATTTTCGTTCTCATTGCAACTTTTTCAGTTTCGAAACTGGCGTTACAGACTCTTATGGATAGAAACAATAGTACACCTTTTATCAGGAGAATTTTTTCGTAACTATTTTTTTATGCATTATTAGTTATTGGATCTAATTCGTAAAAAGAAATCAATGAAAACTTAACTGGCTGAACTTTTTCTCTTCTATAACAACTCGAGACCAATGAAAATATGAAACGTAATATAAGCATTCAGCATGGAATTAGTTATAAAGAATTCCGAAGAATTATATTTGACAGATAATCCAATCCAAACCTTTCGTTCTATGATAAGATAGTGAAAAGAATCCAGTTTATGCCTAATTTATTTAAATCACTGAAGCAAAGCATTTTTCTCCGTGTAGTTGATTCAGCAACCAGAATCTGTATATCATGTTCATAACAATGTGTTTCTCATATTATTAAATAATTTCTTCACCTGCGCTACGAGTTACATCGTATATTATCATTTATTCGATTTGGGAAGTTCTTAATTCTATTAACTACAAAATAATTGGTATTCGAGGATAATACCCATCTTCCGCTATTTAAGTAGCTCCCAATTTCACATCTCAGATATGTTCCAATGGCGGCGACTTCATAAAGACAAAAAATCCCGTTAGAATTGTGGACTACTGCAATTCACGATTCATAATCTAAATATCTCAATAAACCTTTGTCGGTCGCGTATGGATAACAAAAACTTCCCGTGGCGTTATCAAATATGTTTTTGTGAATGTCTTCGACGATTGCCAATTACTGGACGATGGTGAAAGATTTCCATCAATTACTTATTTTGTCACTACTAACTAGCGGTAACAGTTCTATTTGATCAATGATAATCAGTGGTGAGCTAATCGTTTCACCATAAAGAGTGTGTTATTGATTATATATAAATGGCTTTTGTAGATGATCAATAAATAATAACGATCCTTATGACTTATGTCTGACAACGAAGTATGAAATAACTATTTTTAGTGGCCTTTATTAGGTAGGACAAAGTTCTTACTTTTTGTTGTACCGAAGTTTCTTAGATAGGTTAAATATACTTTTTATTCATCAAATATATTTTGAAAGTAAAAAAAGGCCCTTCCTTTCTTTTGGACCTTTCAAATAACAAACTTTTTCGTTATATTCATAATTACTTTCTTGAATCCTCACAGTAAAATGGGAGTGAAAGGAAGAGGCTACTTCTTTCCTTTGGACGTTTTGGAATTTGAACCTATTTCGTTAAATTCTTCGTTAGTTTTTTTCTTAGGACTATTATATGGAAAATGAATGTTCTAGTTCATTACTCTGAAAACCTATATCATTAATGGTATCTATTTCAGTATTTATTTCAGTGTCTTGATGTGTGAAATGATCTTCAAGCACTTGTCATACTTGACATTACAAACATTATCTCAAAGATAAATATTTCGTTTCTGCGAATCTGTGTGGTATCTAACGCTTTTGCTGACAAATTATTTTCTTATAGTTCGTTTTTCCAACAATTCGGATCTGGTTCCAATCGCAAAAGTTTGGCAAAATGTACACAATCTCTTGGGAATTAACTGGGATATTCTGAAAAGGTTTGTTTTCAAGTGAATTCGATCAAATATCTCCTGAATATTTTTCAATTTTTTCATCAATTATGTTCAGTCTTGACGTAAAATGAATACATTCCGATCAATACTTATGCAACCGGAATTTAGGAATCAAATGGAAGCAATAGTGAAAAAATGTGTACTCACTGAAACAAGTTCTTCACCAATTCCTTACGGTTCCTAACCCACCACGATGTGCTCGCATTATTATTTTTTTTTCAGCGGAAACGGCTACAAGACATATACATTAATTTGCCATTTCTCGTATCCCAAATGAAAGAAGTATAGCTGTGCATGCCACCGAATCAGGATATATTTTGTGTCCCATTTCACACGAACAAGTTCATAAATAATGTGTTGTTTATCTCTGTGGGACTCGTTAATTGGAACGATGCGATGTCGACTTCATATTCGATGAATTTCGAGTTATTTCTCACTGATTTCGAGTAATTACCTGGGTCTGAATTTTCATTACGATTTTGTCAACAACCTTTCATGCCAAACATGCGATCTAACTGTTCAGTATCATTAAACTGACGTGAAAACTACTGTATTAGCATTGAAGACTAAACACAGAAATTACTGAAGAAAGTACACGGTAAAGGTACACGAAAAAAAAAATGTAAACCTAATAGTAGAGCTAGTAGAAAATATGATAACAATTACGCTACAAATATTTTCATACCGTGTCAATTGCGATGAAAATCACGATTATCTGAATATTTCAATGATTATTGAATACTTGGCCTTGCTCTTGATATAGGTGCATTTTGGGCGTAATTAGTTTGTATGTAAAGCATGGTTTATCTGGTTTTCCTAGCTGGAACATTTATGTAAAATTCAGGTAGTATGGACAGTTGATATTTCTGGATATTTGATGAAAAAATCAAAGAATTAAATTGATCATTCTTCTTCTAAACCATTTCTAAATTGTTTCTCCTGTAAATCTAGTTGGAAGGCCGTACCTACTACAGATGAAAATTTCAGTATTGATTTGACTCAATGCACGAAGAATTCTTGTTGTTTGAACCCAAAAATCGTTAGAGATAACCGAATAATCAAGCCCAACAATTCAAATGAACGATTTGAAGATATAAAGTTGATTTGGAATCAAAAATATTGATACCAATCTCAGTACCATCAAATAATAAATCTTCTAGATTATGGCTGAAAACTTCATAAGTATTGATCTGTACAATAAGCTACCTAATAGTTTTATATAGTCGATAAGAATACTTGTGGGCTGAAATTTCTGATTCCTGATAGAAAATATTCTGCAATAATCAAATACTTCTCTCTGTGTAAAATTATTGTTTCGTCAAAACAAGAAATACCCAAATAAATCATTGAATTTCACCCAAATTCCCGGTAACTCGATGATTTCGAGTTTACCTTTTGGGTTGGGTAACGGACCGGTAACATGTTTTCAGATATTTTATGTAACGTGAAGGTATTTCGATCTGCGTTAATTACTGTACGATATATCTGGTCAATTATTCAATTCCTGCAATCGGTTGACGTTTTCCTTTTAAAGGATATCACGATATTCAAAAACAAAGCGCCGTGCATGGCGTTCATATCATTTAGATTTTGTGGAACTATTATCTTCGATACTTTTGGAGTCGATGAACTTGCAGTATCAGATATCTTATCGTCATCATATACTAGGTGGCCACGCGATAATTGGCCCTACTTGATGTAAAATATTGCAAGGTGATCCTTACAATCATTGCCTGAGCTAGGACTTGGTTATCAACCTCATCATGATGGTAAAATAAGAATCGTCTGATATATATTTGAAGACAAACGATATCTATCATCTCATAACTGACAGAGTGATTTTGCTGTTTCGAGCATTCGTTTGTTTTATAATTAAGCTACTCCAAACTAAAAACGTCCCATCGTGATTGCAATGCTTTTCTGATTACACACTGATTTGTTCGATTGGATTCGACGTTTTTCTATGCACTCTTCTACACGGCCTTACTTCTGCCAAATGACAGATAACAATTTAACGGCTGATTCATTTTTTCAATGTTCACGAAGTGGTTAGTCTATATACAACGTTCAAGATAGTCCTTCCGAGAAGACTAATATAAGTAACAGTTCTTACATAACTCGAATTAAATGTTTATGGACAAAGAAAATCTACACTAGAATGAAATAAGACTATCTTTCACGGGTACTACTGTAGAGTGTGCGATATTTCAATTAAAAAGTGAGAATTTTAATGCGTCATTCAACGGAGTTTTGCCAAATAAAAATGCGGATGGTTTCAAATGGTTGATTTCTTCTCGAAAATTGAACTTCTTTCAGGCCTATTCTTGAAGTGTCACACTATTCCAAAAATGGTAAAATAATTCGTTTCATCTTCATTCGAAATCAGAATTCAACCACAAACCTAATTCAACAATCCGGAATATTTTAATCCGGAATCAATGTTCAGGTTTGAAAAACCATATGTCGCCTGAACCTCATTCTGCTCACATAGTATTTTCAGATTAAGGCATTTTGTTTTGTTAGAAAGTTCTGGTAAAATATATAAATTGAAGAAAAATCGACGTTGATGCTGGTACAAAGAACGGTATTATTATACATTCTCCTCAATCGCTAGTTTTATCTTCATTTGAATTCATCAGGTATTCCACAAACCTACTTGAACAATGATAATTATTGTTATCTTATCGCCGGAATATTTTCATCCGGAATAAAAGTTCAAGTTTGAAATGCCCATATGTCGTCTAAACCTCATTCTGCCGACCCACGTAACTCCTTGGCTATTTGCGGTCACACTTTACTTGTTTCTTGCGATTCCACTTGCAAATTGTTGCATGCCCAAACGTCAGTAATCCAGCACTTGTTTCAGCATTCGTGCGACTTATCGTGGAGAAAACTGTAAAAATCGGAAACAATTTCGATACAGCCATTTGTCGAGAAATACTCGAAAAAATGTAATGTGAACTCTGCTTTTATCTTTCCAGTTCTCACGATATACTCAGGAGCTGTCACTGCAGGAGGCAAAAACTCTCATACGAGTTGAATTTAAGCCAAGGGTATTATTCCAACGATATTATGCTAGAATGCATTTAATTTGTCACTAAATAAGCAACGTTTATCTTATTCATATCATTTCTTGGCAAAAAATTTGGACTGTATATTCAACATTTGAACATTTATATGAAAGATGCATCAAAAACATGTTCGAACATTTTTATTCTCTGATAGAAAGACAACAAACCAATTGATAATATTTCAATAACTCAAATCACGATATTTATCACGATTTCGTTGATTTTAGATGAACCTGTGAAACAAAAGAAAAATTAAACTAGGACGATCAATACCAAAAAGTGACAACATAGTAAAAAAACTTGGGTGTTATTTCAATCAAATGGATTTCATAGCAAACTACGACGAATAAAACACTTGAATATGTTTCCTTTTGATAACACATTTCAAAAATGAGTGTTAAGTGGTGTTAATTCCGTGTAAGTAGTGAAAAATGACACGAATATGGTGAAGTAGAACAATTCTGAAACATAAAATCATAAGAAACACCAAATGGTTGAAATTGAATATTCTCAAAGGTGCTATTAATGACGTTAAAAAATAAAAATAAACACCTATTATATAAAATTAACCCCAAGTCATATCTCGATGGAATCGAGGTGGTGCATACGAATCATCTAATTTGGTGATGGAAATAATCATTCGTTGAGTATTGCATCCTGATAACACCAGATTGGATATAAATTTATAAAAATATTGTGTGTAAACATATCAATTTCATGTGCTCATCTGTTCGATCTTAGAACCATAGAACTTTTGCCAATATAGGTGGCACTGTCGTCCTTCCTACCGTACCTGATTTCAATATTGGGCATGATATATTAGATGATTTTGATATCAATTGGCCTAGGTCCTAGAATTGTCCCTAGTCTCGTTTATAAGCATATGAATTATATTTCAATAGGTAATTTAACCTAATTAAAACACCAAAGGTGGTGAATATAAGCACTGATTCGCCTATGAACACACTCATGATATGGTGTTTCTTTCCACCAGAAAAGTCTTCGCATGGATTCAGAATCAAGAAAATCACAGAAAGTGATATAAAACAATTAAATACTCCAAAAAGTGCATATTCCTTCGGGAACAAATTTCACTATTGTACAATTTTCGGTAGTCAAATTGTGCAACGTACAAAATTCTTGTACTTGGCCAGTCGAACGGATCATGAAACAAGAAAAAACAATTGATTGCACGCAGTTTTTGGGTGAATGACCAGCGTTCGATTTTACCGGCCTCCCAGATAATTATACAGGGCTGAAGTTGTCGAACTGAAATTACGTGGTATCGGCACACGAGAAAATATTTATGATTCTGTGAGCTTTGAATATTTCGACAATAAACGTCAGCGACGCTAGCCGAAGCGGTTTATGCATACTGATATTATTGGTAAATCGTCTAGCAAGTAATATTGATTCATGAGGACCGATTATGTATATCGAATGCAAATTGGGCAGTTGACTCTTTTGAAAATAATTAAGGCAGAGTATAAACGCCTCAGATTATGCATTTTTTTTTTGGTATCGACTTTGGCGTGACGGTTACGTAAATAAAATTATGGGAATATTCAATCAGAAATATAGTGCTGAAATTTCCGTAAACATCAGGCTGTAACATAAACAAGTATTCCTTAGATAATTTCAAGTCCGGAAATGTTTCATTTGGGAGATACAGGGTATTTTTGCTTTTTTTTTTACTTTTGCTGAAAATAAGTTTTTTGCTCGAAATTTGGCAACCGGGAGTTTTATGAAGTGGAAAATCATAATTTCGTATTATTTTTCATGTAGCGCCTAGCGGGTAAATCAAGTAATATATCTTGGGAATCACTAGTGAAATAAATAAGGGGTATAAGAATTATTAGAATTGTCTCTTTTCCCTATAGGAATTTGACCAAAAATGTTTAAGAGTGCAGTTATGAGTTTAGTATACTCACCATCAAAACAATATGGGTTGCAATTCAAAGATTTGCCTATATAATAAATGTTTTGCAAGTGGTTATCGATGCTCAAGTTTATTGGATTTTCTATCATATTATCAACTGATTTTTTTATTCAAAATGAAAAATCCCAATCCACGTGGAAGCTGACTTGAGATTTCTAATGAATGCAATTGATCCCTACAGCAATGGAAAGTTCGAAATCTGAAAGATATTATCATGATGATCTCTTTTTGGTTTGTTAGTATGCCACATTTCTTCTATTTTCTTCAGAAATTATGATCAAAAAATGTAATATGAGTTTTATAAATCGAAAATATAATTGAAGGTGAAAAAATATACGTTTTGGTAGCGAAGAAGCTCTGGAATTCAGTTCAAGTTTCTAAGTGATTTCAAAGATGTATGCTTAGTAATAATGACCAGGATAAATATGTTTCCTAATTACCACCATATTCGAACCGTCTAATGTAAACGTCTCCAACTTTTTTTTTTATCAAAGCATTGATGACTCCTCACCGCTGCTGATTTTTATTCACATCACGATTTAAAATTGACGAAAAAAGACTACTTCAAGCAACTTCCACGGCGCGAAATCAACAGCTATTCAAATTATCATCGTCTCATCTTCAGAAAGCGTTGTGCAACCTTAGAAAAGGAAAACGCTAATTCACTTCCGTCTTCTGCCAGTATCATTAGGCAAAACAAGTCAATTACGTAAAAATGTATTCACATGGAATGAATACTGATCTCGAGATTTAAAATTAGTCCGCCAGCTAGAAGATTGCACCAGCAATCCGCTACGAGGATGGATCCTTATTTCTTTGACCAGGTCGCCGGAAGCACTTTTCAACAAAAGAAGTTGTTAAAACATCTTGTATTGTGTCATAATGAGACTCAATCAGTGATATCTTAAAATGTTGATGAGATCCACTGCATTTCCAATAAATCGAGACGTGAGAAAGAGAAATAAGCACAATGAAAATTACCTCCAGGACTACGGTAATATGAGAATGTTAATATCCAAAAAGATTGAAGGTGTCAGCAAAAAAAAACTGGATTCAATAACGAAATTCATAATGTGGCACTGTAGTCTTAGAGTAAATACTGGAAAATCAGAAAAGTGTGAATAATCCGGGAATACTCCAGCTAAGGGTGAAAGAGTATCTGAATATAGAACTCAAAACTCTCGAATTCGATTTTAGGGGTAATATGCAGTCTTACTAGCACATCTTGGAGAGCATATACAGACAACGAAGAAGCAGACTGCCTTGCCAAAGGAGTGGCAAATACACAATTTCTCGGCTCAGAACCCTTCTGTGGACTCTCCAAGGCCCACTTGAAAAAATAGTTCCGACGCTGGGAAGCAGATGAAATGAAATCTCACTGGAATAAAGTGCCAGGACAAAGACAAGCGAAAAGGCTAGTGAGCCTTTCGCCAAGGAACGCTAAATAGCTTCGCGAGTTGGACAAAAAAGACTTGAAACTGGTAACGGGACTCCTCACTGGACACTGCCCTCTGAGGTATCACCTCAAAAAGAAGGGTAAAACAAGAGAGTGATAGTTGTTGCTACTGCGAGAACTTCGCTGAAACTGCTGTAACAAAAAATAAATTATTTGGGGTATCATTTTTTATAATAATAAAATAGGAATGGAATGGAAGCGCTGCCACCAGGTCAGATTTTTGATTTACAACTCGCACTGACCAAACAAGTTGTATAATAAGATGTTTCCTTTGTTCAATTATAAATATGAATTTCTTTGACGTTGATTATCCAAACTCCAAATAGGCTACTGGTTAAAACTAGACCACCATATATCCTCGGGGACGGTGAGAACGGCTACGGCTTCACAAATGCGTAGTCATCAGTATAGGGAATGTGCAATTTAGTAGATACAAAATAAAACTCAAATCAACTTTTACGTATAAAATGTATTGCGATTAAATAGAGAAAAACAACAAAACAAAATCAGAAATTATGCCAAAACCAAAAAGAAAGTAATAGAACAAAATTATCATTTCAATATAAAAACAAATACCGAGAAATACGGACCCTTCGTATTTCCAATCAATTTGTTGAAACTTTGGGAACTGCGTAACTATATGGACTCTGTGTCCTTTGTACAAGAAACTGTCTGAACTTTTATCATTGAAAACCCATGATAGATCTCTGAATCATCATATCAAAAGTTTGTTTGTGAAGTATCCCAGATAAAGCCCTAATAAACTTGTAATTAACTCTGTTTCAAATCCCAATGATAAAACCCTTAAAAAAAAACCATTTCCACCTAACATTTGAAATTTGAAAGGAACTCGCTTGTCTCGTGACCTAGAGCAAAAACGCAAAATATCTAACATTTGGCCAATATATCCTGAAAACCCTCAATGCAATATCGACTTACCCTTAAGACAGAATGACCAGTCCTGTGACTGCGTTGTTTCAAAATATCGAATTGTTCACAAAACTCCCCACAAAAATCAAACCCTCTTATTCCCGATTCGATTGAATTATCCCATCGATATACTACCCCAAAGCAAATGCACGGTATGTCTTTAAATTTCAAATTTTGGCGACCCCTTTCGACCCGTGTCCAAACACTCCCGAAACCAGGGTTCCATCCCCGAGGGGGAGGAAACCCTCGTCCGAGGCGACCAGTTCCCGCTGGTGCCTTTCCCGAACTCTCGCAACTGACTGTCTGAACTGAATGCCCCAAACTGAATGCTGAAAACTTACTATCTTTCTCCAACTCGAATATTCATCTCAATTTTTCTGTATGTTGCACTTCTTTAGAGCTCGCAAGCGGTTCCCAGAGTTTTTTCGATGACTTCAACAAAATACATTGTAGTTGATGGTTTTCGAGAACGAAGACTCAGACGCAAGTGTTGCATAATAAAAATGTCTCTTCTCGGAGCCAAATATTTAGTTTTCCCAACGATTAATGTATCCGTTAAATCTGTTATGATTCGTATCAAGTTACATGAGCCCCGATAGCACGTTGCGCTTTCGTTTAGTTTTCGATACAATCATTTCTCTATAGACGAAATGAACTTAACAGAATCGAATACAGGGTGATTCTGTTACACTGCAGAACGTTTGCTTTGCGAATGCCTAGCGCTTTTCTGCAGGTTCAGGTTCCTGGAAGGGGCTTTCTCAAAGCCCTCCAATGTCAGGAACTTAGCTCCCAGGAAACTAATGAACTTTGCACGAAGTCTCGGAATCCCGGACCTCGAGTAGATTGAGGGTTATGCACAAAATATCGTATTAAAAACACCATCTACAATCTAGCAGGTTGAAGAAAAAAATACTCACTCTACTGTCAAAATCTGGCAATCTTTGGAAGAGTTCCACGACTACTAGCTCTTGAGTCCAAGACTGAATCCTCCCCTTCCAGTACGTTCTCAACGCTTACTGCCTTGTATTTCTGTATTTTCCTGCCATCACAACACATTCTTTGACCAATTTTTGTACCTCCAATGGAAGCCTCATAGACGAACCATTTCTCACGAATTGCCCAGGTCATTTCCGAATTTTTTTTTGCTCCTCCACAGTCGCGCGTGACATAAAATCCCTCCCCCGTAGTACCGATTCACCTGTCCGAGCACTTGCACGGTACGATCTTCTGCCTCGCTCCTTCGGCTGCCCCCACCACCGGCAGTTCTTCTGCAGAAGAAGCAGCCGCGGAGGCAAAACGGCCGTTCCTCGAGCTGTCCGAGCATTCCTGTTGTGGTTGTGACCGCGAGAGTACAAGGCCAAGGACAGGTTAGCCGGTCGCCCAGTGTGACTTACGCAAGAGGCAGAAGAGGAGGAAGAAGAAGAAGAAGACGGACGTCGCGTGGAGCAGAAGCTTAGATCGAGAGCCGCGGAAGTCGGAAGGTAGGTGGAATTTGCGTCTGGTCGCGCTTGTGCGGTGCGTTTTTTATTGTTTTTTTTTTCTGCGGAAATCTTCTCGAGGGTTGAAAATAGTATGTTGTGCAACTAGTGCGGAAATATCCAATTTCCGCACGAGTGGTACTCTATACTTTTCCGACGACCTTCATGAAAAACATAGGCATGTTGGATTTTTATTTCGCATGACTGTATTACCTACTCACAAATCACTTTTACAGGAAACCAATTCAATTGCTTGAAAAAGCATGTAAGAAAGATGTATCACACAAAGAGAACAAATTTTATTGAACATTTAACAAAAGTAATTGGATACATTTTGATGGTCTGTAATTATGAAATATTTGAAAAATAATTATTGATGGTAAATTTTGAAAAATTGATCAGGACTAACGGAATACTATTATTTTCTTTTATTGTCAATATCTTATTATGTGTACTAGTTTACTGTGCGAAATGATACGTATTTCAGGTAGGTCGTCGGAAAAAATTCTGAGATTCCGGAAGTTCTGATAAATGTATGGAGTTGGGAGAAGAACGCACTTATACTCGCTTCTAACCTTGAAAAACTCGAAGAAATAAAGAAACAATAAATATCCAAGATTGGTTGGGAAAATTCGGATAAATCGGAGATAATTCCAATATGTCATTGAACTTTGTGCCGTTTGGAATATGAATTGAATATTCAATCAAGAAGGAAAGTTACTTATACTGCAGGATTTCATCTGATTCTGAGAACTTCGAATAATCACAGAAGCAGTTAGAGAATCTTTGAACCTATTTTTATTAATCAACAGGAAAGTGCCATTGATTAAAATGATCAAATGTGCAAAATCTCATGTTCAGTTCTGGAAAGATGTTTGGAGATTATTTGTAATACCCAATGATGATGCACAAAATAATGTGTAGATGATAATTTTTACTGATATTGGGAACGAATTGAGCAATTTTATTATCATATATGTATTTTTATTCGTTTCACAGTTGATTATGAAAAACTGGTTTCATCATTGATCATCATGAAAATACTGAGGGATAGGAATCAACGGATAAATAGTCAACCGTTATGTTATTGGCAATAAAAAATATGTCGATGTATTTTCCAGTCATGTGAATTCACCAGAATCGAACGTAGCATCAATCGTAGAACGTGGAGAATCACAGAAAAAGTCAGGAAATCAGAAATTAGTTGAGTAAATCCGATTGTTCATCAGTGGAAAATTTCGATATAGGAACTGAAGAATCAGAGACTTTCTTGAAATTTCAATTCAATGGGAGATATTTTTATCTGATTCAATTCACTGATGCTATCCAAAAAAACTGTGAATCATAATAATGATTATCAATTGAGACAAACCGGGGAACTACTTATTGATATATTTCCATTCTTTATCCTTATAGAATTCATTAAATTATTTTACTACAGTTTCCTATTTTTGTTGATTTCAATTGTATTTGACTTTCACGCATTTTTCAGTATCTGAAAAATTATATTTTCACGTACGCTAGGTATCCCAAAATTGAAAAATGGAGATCACCGTTGAAAGTAGAAATATCAAAAGCTTTATAAATCTTATACTTATCCTTGTATATATTTTGAGATTATACAGAAACTGGATAATACAGAGTGGAATTCGCAAGGTTCATTTCAACTTGAATTTTCTTGAAATCTCACCCGTTTACGAAAACATATTTTCCATGCTATTTATTCTTCGTGTAAATTTTGAGTTTCACTAAATTTATTCAATGCCTAGAGCTACTACGCATTTCATTGTGAAACATCTGAATCGGTATTTTGATTTCCATTCAGATTAACTCAGAATATTATTCATGCAATTCTGATGACAATCACATTCACAAGATTTTATTCAGAGAAATCTGTACTCAAATTAACAGATATTTTCATTCCGAATGAAACTTAGGAACAATATCAGTACATACTTGCATACATAGGACCAGGAAATTAACTTCAGCTTCTTCAAACCTCTAGATATACAGAAAAAAACCAGAAGTTCTGTTATTCAGTACGGAAAGAAACAAGTTCTAATCTCTCAAGGGAAATATCACTAGTATGCAGTATGGGAAAATCATGAATTTAAATAATATGCATATCAACCATGCTTGAAAGGAAACAAATATTTGCTCTAGAACTAGTTTATTACCGTGCGAATGGGTGATTCTGAACCGATAGTCATCAATTCAATTTATTGTTCAATAATAATTATATCTACATTCTTGACTCTATTTATCATATTCAAATCCGATAAAGTTCCAATGCGCCGACTATATTTCTTATAGAAGGAAACCACAAAGACTCAAATAATTAGCATATTCCTTCCTGTTCAAAACCGTTACAACTACTATGGTGATGACCGGTACCAAGTTTTTTTTTTCGTTCACATACTCATTATATGCGTATATACAAATGGCAGTAGATCTGAGTGTACTTCACATCGAGATATAGTGATTTTTATTACAAACATTCATTGATATCGGAATGTGTTTAATGTCCAGTCTAAAATTACTTCATTTTTATAGGAGCCTGAGAAAATTCAATTACCTACCTATGCTAGGATTAATTAAACATCACGCTTCATGCCTAATATGGACTAACTTTATCACACTCACATCTAGTTGATACTCCAGAATATGTAGCTAGTTTTGTTTTATTCGGTTATCTGATGATATTAATTTTTCGCCTTGTCTTTTATGAATTCAATTATAATATTACCAGTGAATTAACCAAGTGTTGCGATGAGAATCATCCTAACAAAGCATATTTCATCACCCAAGGAACCCAAATGTATCATTTCTCATCAGGAATTCAAGACCATACCCATTGTGTTCAGATGATAAAAAAAGTCGATGCAAATTTGAATTCAGGATAAATAATTATGAAGTTTGCTTCGTTCAAAAAGTGCAACGTACTCTCAATTAGGCGCAACCGTATAAATTGATGAAGAAGATAAGAAGTTCTTGAACAACATCGTTTTGGTATGGTCTAGTAGATCTGAAAAGAACGTCGTATCACTCAATATATGTGTTTAATTGTTTATGAAACTGTCCCATGGCACTTTGGATATTTATCGCAAGCGGCAATTTGCAATAGAGATTGACAGGTCTTCATTTCATGCTAGTGATACAACTAAAGCAGGGTATGGAAACATAAAATATCGCTTTATCATGTAGGTGAGTGTTGAATAGGACTAGCATTTTTTTGCAAGAACCATTATATTGCAATTAGTTCCAATTAAAAATTCAATCAAGTTATTGACAACGAGGATCTTGTTTTGCTTCATGTTCCATCCATATATGGTTCAGAATAGTGAATTCCTAAATGAAAAGGAATCGCTTCTTAGATGGATATTGAATATAAACTGCCATAATTTCAAACTTGACACGGCTTCCGAGAGATTCATCAATTAAAACCAATCATAATCATCTCACGAAGATGATACCCACCTGATACTAGTATGGCGTCTATGAACGCTTGAATAGAATCAAACATAGTCTAGCATATAGCTTCAAACCTTCAGTTCCTGTATTCAATAAAAATAGTGAGTGGGAGGACTCAAATCTTACCCTTTTGGTTGAGGTTGATATATTTTGCCTGTTTTCACTCTGTATCTACTGGACATCTCATGTTGATGATTTTTGATGTGAATTATCAGTTAATTTCTATATAAAAGTCATCTAATTTCAAAGATTTTATCTGGATTTGCTGTGAAGTTCCTGCTGAATTTGAACGAATTTACACAGTATCATCATCACCAAGTAATCATTTTATGAAACATTATCGATTCTACCTTTGATTGAACTCAAATCCAAGGGCAAACCAGTGTATGTCGAATGTCAACTAATTCGAGATCATTTTCCAGCTAGTTTTATAACGCTGAAGAATACCCCAATTCAGATGAACATAAATAATATAGAATCAATCATGGAACCATACCTATTTGAGTGAATAACGATGGTAACATTGTTAAAAAACATTGTTATCGCTATTGTTAGTCGAAAGTGATTGATAGCTATTGTGGGAATGAACTTCAACAACCTGCAACTGTATTTGAACTATTATTTAGCGCCCAGCAAGTTAAAAAACATTTCGACCATAGCAATACATAGTAATATATATATCGTAGGTGCATTATTTGAAGAAGCGAAAAATTCCCATTAATTATGTGTGAACATTTGAGGTGAGATTTTTGTATGTTAATCTTCACGTCTTTATCCATGTAATCCGACGATAATCACTCGTATCATCTCTGCATCTGACACCGCACCGGTGAAAAATATATCATCCAAGTAATACAGCTGTTTCTCATAAGGATCCACATAAACAATCGAAGACTATACCGCGTGAAAACAAAAGAAGCGTGTACTAGACATCAACGTGTTTACAATTTCATTGGTGCTCGGCGTGTGTAAAAGCGGCTTTTTCTCACAAAAATCACGCAGTTGATTGCGGAATTACTCTCCTGCTGACTAATGAGCGAATTTTGAGAAAGGTAAACCGGAGCATCGCATTTATAACGAAACAATAGCCGCTGATAGGCATCTGGCAGCCTGTGAAGATACCTGAAGGCACGTTGAATGACCCTATCCGTTAGCTGACTATAACAGACTTGCCGAAGAAAACAAAGTGGTTGGTTGTGAGGAAATGGATAGGAAGGAGATAACCCATCAGAAAAATCGTCTGACAATATCAACAACAACGATGATGAAATAGTTGAGTTAGGCCATTATTGTCGATCTGAATGAACACATATTATAGTAGACGGTATAATATTGCCTGCTCACTAAGAAAATGACTTAAATTTTTTTGTAAGGCAGAGACATATTCTCATAATAACCGTGAGAATTGTTCGATATCATTGATTCATTGATCAGATGATCAGGAAGCATCGTCAGTCAGTGTCAGTGATGTTGGTGTGAAAAATGTGTAATGTCACAAAGTAGAAAGAGTGTTCAAAATTGAAAAACTAAAATGCGAAGCAAGTATGGGCATTTCGAAAACAGCACTCCAACGGGTTGAAAAGGTGGTTCCAAGGTATTTTGCCCTCCTGTACACGAATCTGAAGTTGAAATGACGCATTCTCAAGTAGTTTCAAATATATGGGCTCCTTTTGACACGATTTGATATCGCAAATTTCTGCTATCGAAAAATAGTCCTTCTTTTAACTTAAACGCGCTTACATTCACTTAATTTCAAAAAAATTTAGCAGAAAATTGGTATATTTGAAAAAATTCGCTCTTCAAAACATTAACAGAACCCATCGAGAACTGTGACAGTGTTAAGTTGACAGATCAAAGTCTCGTATTTTGTTGAAGTTTTGAAGGATGATACATTTCTCGAAAAATATTGATTCTCTCCGCTAGAAACTGATGGAAACAACTAAATGTAAGCGTGTCTGCAGTTTTAGTCAGAAGAAGGTTGAATGTTGCATTTTTAATAGCAAGACTTCTATAAAGTAGCGACCTATTCTTAGCAAACGTTTGGGACTTGACTGAACAGAGACAATTATAGTGCCAGTAATTTAGAACAACAACGGTTAGGTAAAGAAAAATCAAGAATGCTTGATTAGTAAGTGTTCATAGATAAGCTGCTGCAGATACTCATTTCACTCATTCACGATGGATGCTCAGTAATAATTGTCTATGAAGAAGTGCCACTTTCATCGCTCCAAAGCTCAGAGCTTCCAATGAAGCGTGCTTGAAATGTTTCAATCCGGCATGTAAAGGATAAAACTGCACGATATTAAAATTCCACATTTCTCTCAGTCACACTTCAATAAAAGTAAAACTAATTTGCCAGTAGAAACGCTAGTAAAGTGTTAGAAATACCTATGAAAGATATCTTCCAGTTGGTGAAGTGAATTAGCATCGATTCTAAGTGTTTCATTCCACAAGTTTCTTTTGATTTGAACTTGAACTTGAAGATGCCGACATTAATACGTGCAGACTAATGTGTGTTGAGTTACTTGAGTTTATGGCAGGTACACTACATTGCATCCTACGCTCCTACGCATTTACATGATACAAAAGATTATTCTTGTTTACTTTCAATTTCTGTGGTGCTGCTTCCAGTCTGTTTGTCGAATAGAACTTTCTTTCGAAAATATCTCTTCACGTAGTGGTTAATAGAGTCTCATCTGATAAAATGGCTCTCAAGATCTATAAGAGTCGTCCACCACCTTCTGAGAGAAATAAGACCCAAACGGGTGTGCTCCACTTACAAATTCATTGATCTCTCAAGAAAAGTCTCTATATATGCAAGGTTTCTCAAAATTGAAAAAGACATAACTTCTGAATTTAAGATATATAATGGTCAAACTGGTAGAACAATCAAGAATTTCAGTAATGAGTCGAAAGAAAACGAATTGATCATATTTCATCCCCCTTTTGAGAGGAAATCATTATTTCAATAATATATTTAAAAAGTTACGTGCATGAAATGAATGATATACTTGATTATTCGGAAACACTAGGAAATAATAGAAAATAATAATGTCTGCCTCTATGCTCGTTGAAAACAACATTTATGAAATCTGGAGTAGACTATCATCTTTCCAGCTCGATATATCCGTACATGACATCTGAATATCTAGTCATTCGTTTTATCGAATTGTATTGATATTCAGAACATCTGAATGGCAATGGCGGTGGGAAAACGATAGACTAGAAATACGGGCCAGTGGAATCTCAGGCCCCAGTTGAATCCATAATGCTGTCAAAGTGACCATAATATCAATATTCATGAAAACCCGTGAATACTATTATCGGCTCCGGCGGCGCAAAAGTAAGTCTTCTGCTGTGGTCGTGATTCGCATATGAAATGGGACTAACGGGCGGCGGTTTACAATTGAATTATTTCTTCATGTTGAGTTCATCTATGGTCGCGTCTGACCTCCATAATCGTTCTGATGGTTCCTCGATGCACCACATCAAAATTCTTGTCACTATTGAACCGATTTTTTGACCCCCCGGTTTCTATGTCAACCTTGCCGATAGGAATATTTAGTGTCGTTAGTTGAATTTATTCCTGGTGGCAGGAAAAATTTCTCTTTCTGGAGCTGTTAATTTCTAGGGTAGTGGGTGTATCTAGGTTGGAAGGAGGATGATTCAAGAATGCTAAGTTTTCTCAGTAATGAAGGAACAAATAAATCATTGAAATTTCTGTTGCAACCTCTACTCTGGCCTGAATCATACCAGACGCATTTCTATTTCAAAACTCTTGCGATTGTTGTTCATTCAATTACCGTCGTTTGTTCTTAACAAGTGCTGTCGCTAAAAGACAAAGAATCTTCTGGACCAACTGAAGCTTCTTGTTGGGCTAATACCTCTTGTCACCTATGTGACTTTTCAGGCTAGAAACAGTCGGTTTTGACTACCAATTCTTGTTGGTTTCCATTGAAATCCAGACCTAACCTAACTACTTCTGCCTTCTGCGCAGTGACATTGCTGCAATTTCTTATTGAAATATTGTCACGAGCTTTCCCAAGCTCAGTAGGCAAGACTCTCGCCTTGGGCTTGGCTATATACATTCCTACTCCTAAACCTCCCTATATTTTTCACCTAATCTATCAATGAACTCATAACCATTGTCAATGTCATTCGTCTGCATCAATTGCCCTAACAAAGTAGCTGTTCTCCACATTTCACCGTAGTCTCTCCATTACTGACCATTTGCATTTGTGGACAACACACAATGCCAATTTCGTGAAGTCGTAACAATAATTCAACGTTCCAGTACCAGTTCCAACGTCGACTGACACCAAAACGTATGGAATCACGATACATTCTGCATGATTCGAGAATCATAACTAACGTAGGTACCGTCATTGTCCAAGTGACCTGGAATAGCGATTCCGTATTTCCCGTGCTGTTTGACACTGAAATGTCGTCTCAACCAACGGTATGACACCACACTTGTTGTGCGGGAAGCAGTGGCGACTCGTCGTATTTATTCGGGGGGTGAAAATTGCTTCCAACCTTATCAATAGGAATATTTCCTTAATAATTCAATTAACGACGCTGGGACAAAAGTCAGGTGAAAAGAATAGTGAGTCTATCGCCAAGGGAAGCGTAACAACTTCTGAAGTTGGACGAAAAATACTTGTGACAATCACCTCAAAAAGATGGGCAAATCAGATTAAGGGTCATGCAGAAAAGATCTATAAGGCCGAGGTGCTTATAAGGCTACAAAGCCTTCATGAACTATCTGATCTAATGTAATCTAGAAAGTATTACCTCCTGATAATGAAGAAAGCAATATTGTGGATGATTATAAACTTCATATTGAACCTTCTTCAGTGAAACTTCAAAGCAATGAATATTTTATGCAAAACCATCAAGAATCATTTAGTCAGTGATAAGAATGCATTACTAATTCCTTGGATATTCCTTTCCTTTCAGTTCCGCCACTGTTGTTGACCCTCATGAGAATTCCTCACAGAGTTAACAGTTGTTCTGATCTAATAACATTCTCATTACTCACATCATGTGCACGTATCTGCTGTATAGGAAATAACCTTGATCGCTTTAACGCCTCCGCTAGACTTATTGCAGAGAAGAAGCAGGAAACGAAGTCAACTTCACTTTCTCATAGAGAGGAACGAAATTGGATATTCGCCCCTCGATGTCATCTGATTGAGATAACAATTGATTAGGAACCGCATTATTCACACGGAAAATGCCCAATTTCAATCTGCAGGGCTATTTTTGGAACAAAGTAAGCACTGATGTCGAAATATTGAAAGAGAAGATCAGAGAACGAATGAGGAAAATATCAAAAACACCATCTTGTTGCTATCCTCAAGACATGCCTCCATATTTTCTCCTGTAACCCGTCAGATATTTTTTTCTTGTAATTCCATAGCGATGTTCTGGATTTTATCTTCTTCTCATCATCTAGATTCTTCTAGTTCTCCATCTTTCTTCTTGTTTAAAAACGATTTTTCCTACTTCGTAAACGATTTGAGTCAATTTCCACTGGGTTCTATGTCCTTGAAACTTTCGACCTTGGAGGAGGCTCCGAAACAATGAAATTCCAATTATCTCCGAGAATTCGCTGGAAAGACCTCGTTATCGTCGAAGTATGAACAGAGAAAGTGATAACAGCTCATTTTCCTTGCTCTAGCGCATAAAAGCAAAACGACAAATGACACCGTTAAAGAACAACATATCTGCATTCAAATCGAGTGTCGTTGAAATCATGGTCAGAAACATATTGCAACAATAAAAGTGAATAATAAGTTTTGTGTTTGTAGGTGACTTACATTTCAGAATTCCGAATCTAGTGAAATTTGAAGAAGAATGCCACCAAAGTGAACCAAACGGTAACATTATGAATATCCACAGCCGCAAATAATAAAATCGACGCTCGAAATCACTCGAGAATCAATCTCGAGTCAAGACTTTTGCTATGCCGCGAACTAATTGGCAAACGTTCATCAAGCTACTTGTCACGAAGATCTCACTCTACTCGATAATGTTATGCGTTGATCTCCTGAAAATCTATCTATTTTATCGCGTGCCAATAGTCCAATGACTCAGAAACCTTATTACCAATGCGTGTCTTAAGTGTTACTTTGTAGTCGAGATTTCTTGCATTAACCCAACTGTTACATTCCACATGGTTTGAACAACAAGATCACATAAAGAGCTTTTTTACCCATATTGCTTGCCCAGTTATCTAAAATAGAGTTAGAATTTGCAGTTACTCTCAAGACAAAGCTCTTGTGAGTTCGTCAGTAATTTTGTTAATATCTTCAGAAGAAGCATCTCCAATACTCACGGCATCGGAGAGAATCTTGATTTCCTATAGACTCAGACTGCGATGTGGTTAATCAAATCTAGTGAATATCATGAAATGTCCACTCAGTAACCACTTGGAATTTATTTCCTAGTAGAAATCCATGTTCAGCACCCCACAAAACATTATTCTGACCTGTAAAACAAACGGAACAAAGAGGTATCCGTGGGAAATTACGTAGTTAGGGGCCATTTTTCTCCAATTCCTATGAAGAGGGCATTCAATAAAACCAAAAGTGGTGGCAGAAAACCAGAAGTCGTTTACCACCTGTCACACCAGTGGCCTGCCATCAAGCATGATTTTAGTACGAGTCATCGCCCATGGACTAGTTTCTGTTGGTCGTTCAAAGATATTCCAATGTGAAACTAAACTGGATGTAACTAGCATTGCATTCTGAGTAGATAACGCGCCAACAATGTGATGGTTCTTGTAATAATTGTCCTGCGAATGGATCATGAATCATTTATAAGTGAAAAAACGGGACAAAGAATACATTTGCTCGATGAAATTGTCTACAATCATAATAAATATTGCTAGTTTCGCCATAAAAATTCAACCAGTTACTTGAATTGAATGAAAGTTTACAAGTTCACCTGAATTATCATTTCGAATTATCCACCGTTAGTTGTCTCTGTGCAACAGGAATAATAATGAGCTGGTCATGGTGGTTCAAATCCGGAAATTAAGAATGAGTTGCTGTCTACTGAAATTTACAACTGTTTCACAGTTTGTGATGTATGTTTGAAATTATTGAGAAGGATAATTTATCATAAAAATGATGGATTAACTGAAATTATTTAATAGTTACTCTTACAATAAATGTTTGTTACCCGATAACAAAATCAAAATTCTTAATTAGATATAGGAATATATGAAACAACAGATTTTCAATGAAGTAAGTGCCAGAAGTGATTTTATTTGATAGAATATTTCATTCTTGAAGTCAAAAGCATCATTAATGCTGCCTCTCATATCTTCAGCAGTTGTTCTATTCCTATTAGCTTGTTGAAAATTGTCAAATACGAATAGTTTCTCACTTCATGAAGGAAATGAGTTGGTGCTAATTCTAAAACATTATATTCGATTTGAACAATCAAATATAAATCATAAGTCTGTTGAGTATCATTCAAAAATCCTCCTTTTTGATGATCATCTATTTGGGTCTTGTTGACTATTTTACAATAGTAGTTCTTGAAGGAAATATTGTTTGCTTCATTGAATTTAAAATCTTTTACGTCTTACACCTGATCAAGAGATTCCCTCAATTTCGAAATCTGGGAAATGAAACATGATTATTTCCAAATTTATATTCTGATCATCTGCAATAAAGAAATCTGCGTGGTTTCTCAATGACGAACAATGCAAA
The DNA here is from genome assembly GCA_029955515.1 of Chrysomela aeneicollis. Classification (NCBI taxonomy): domain Eukaryota; kingdom Metazoa; phylum Arthropoda; class Insecta; order Coleoptera; family Chrysomelidae; genus Chrysomela; species Chrysomela aeneicollis. Next base: position 403,301 of record JARUHQ010000021.1, on the reverse strand, counting down.
TCTTGATGAATATCATGTTGACCGTTGTATACAGTTTGAAAAATGCAAGATATATCAATTTGAAAGTGGTAAAAGTGATATGTGATATTAAAAACAGTCTGTATGTAGTACAGAATACACCGATGGATATAGTTGATGTATTCTGGTGAAACCTGCTGAAGAAGATTTCCGGGAATTTTGTACTTACTCAGATGAATAATTCATTCACCATTTTAACTTTAGATGTATGTTTTGCAGTTTTTTTTTCATGTCTCGAATACCCTATCAATGGAATCATCTTCAACTTATCCTCGTAGGTACAATTTATATTACATAATGAAGATAAACCAATAACTATACCTTCCACAAATCGAATCATTGATTGAGTTATTTCATCGGCAAACTGAAAGCTATCTTCAGGGCCTCATTTGCATAAGCTCAGCAAAATAACGAGCGAGGGCATAATTCCATTTTATATTCATCGAATGGAGTCAATTGTGATATTCTACTTGATCACCAGAGAAGCTACAGAAGCAATTGTGTATGAAAGTATATCAGATAACGACATGGAATAGGCGGGATTCTCTAAAACGCTCCAGGAATACATGCTGAAATGATAGCCTGTCTGATAGAGAACGTATAGGAAGTGTACTTAAATAACCCGCAGTTAGGTTGATGAATCCTGGTTAGTTTTTTTCAGAAAATAAATTAATGCTCTCCAATGACATAATAATGCTTAAAGAGGCGATTGCATCACTAGAACGATGTAAATCTTGCGAAACATTTCCTGCCTTCTGTTCCTGCTAAAATAATCCTGAATACGTAAAAAGTGGTTGGACCAACCCAAAATTATAGCCAAACGGAATTATTTGTATAAACTCGTTCCAATCGTGTTTTTTTCTGCCAGAATAGCCAATTTGGGCTAATGGCTGCATAACTACATACATCAACGGAGATATCGATCGAGTAATATCGCCCTATTAGTACTGAAACAATGTGTTGTAACGGATTTAGAAAGCCTTATTTACATTATGTTTTTAGGTAGCCTATTCGGATCATAATCTGCATAATTCGTAGCATCTACGGAAACTTTATCAAACTATTTGCCTTGCTTGGATGAATTGGCGGGAAAAAAAATCTGAGAGTCACTCAATGATTAGTTGTTGAAACGTATCGAGGAAGAGACTGATTTGAACAAAGCACTGCAGCAGTTCTAATCTGTATTTTTTGTTTGTTCGTGAGATGAGGTAGGTATGCCACCCAGATTAAAACCCACTACGATAACGGAAAATTACTACACCTACACCTAAGCGATTTACTGTAGAATGTGCTTTAGGTCAATCATCCCGAAATGCTTAATTTATGGAAATCAAATGGTGGTCCACGCACCTTACTGATGTACCAGATCATGATTTATTCTTGTGATTAAATATAAACGTGACGCAAATATGATAATTGGTGATAGCGAACATTTCATTAAATTCGACTTTGCCACATCATGACTCATCGTGGATTCACCTACTTTTACGAAAGTAGACAAACATTGCTTGCCATCAGAATTTCGGATAGTAGAAAGCAAAATTGTGATTGAGTAGTCTCCAAGATGACCACACTTGTCATCTTTGGACTTTTTTAAGGGATCATTCCTGAAATACAGGAAATTTTTGAATGAATCTAAGTCATTCAGTGACATGATCGAAGATATTAGATAGGCTTATAGGCTAGAATTTCGCATCAAGAGGAATAGACTGTGGGGAGGTCGAGATTGAAAAAGTTATTGCATAAATTAATTGGAATCGTATCAGTAGCTGATGATATCTTTGATATAATGGCTCCTAAAGATCAGCAATCTGCTGTATAATATGCTGATTGATCTCATGATATATTCAATATTATAGGCTCTAAAACATTGATCTTTTTTCTTGTTTCAGAATACAACATCAACTCTCAGTCTATATAAGGTGAGTACTTTTATGTTTTTCTGGGTTAAAGAACCTTGCGTTCATCTCCGGTCTATAAAAAAATCAATCTTTTTTACAAACCGCAAAGTGAAAATTCTATTATTCAGTGGAATGTTTTTCTAGCTAAAGAAATATGAGCTATCTCAGCTTGTACTACTTCAATATAATTCATAGTGCAGTGATATAATGTGAATCATACAATACGTTCATACTTCGCCAACTTTGATATATTCATTAAATTGCTCAATCAAATCATAATCACCGTTAACCATAACAGCTAATAATTCAGCCTCAACTTTATTACTTTTTCATTATAATTGGCGAGGTATAGTGTTATAGATATTTTTTATATCACTTTTATTTATAGCTGTTACATTATCTATATCAAATATGATTTATTTCTAATTATTGTTTGAATTTGGATCGAGATTTTATAGACCGTTAGGATTATGATGGAATTGTGATGGTTGATAAATGCCATTCAATTTTAAAATTGGCTTATAAACATCTATCATTTCATACCTGCATCAAATGATTTACTCACTACTCGTATTGCTTTAATAACTTGTTCTTCACCGAATTATCCATACAAAATGATCGCATCTCAATGAAATATTATCTAGCCATCAAATAAATTCAATAATAATAGTCAAAATTTGTTCAATTTTCATGACTTTGTCACAAGACAAGAAGTTGTTATCAAGACAAGAGTTCTTGTCTTGTAGATCTCTAACACTTATTGATATGAACATTTACCATCCATGATTTGAATTTTTATTGTTGTATTTACCCTGAATGGTCCAATTTTAGTTTAAGAACTCTTCTTTGATTCAGTTTGGCCACGTACTTACATAACACCCTGTATTATGCCATCTGGTATCAGAACGTGATGATCTATCACGGAATGGGAACTAGATGTGACGATAAATAGACGTTGGATCGGCAATTTCTATTCGAAAATGTCGACAATTATAGCATTTCCCGTTCGCTAAACTATGACCCGAAAGGCATAACGTTTGTCTATTGCCTCAAGCCGTTCATTAGTTAATATATGTATGGCTTGCCTGGATTCGGAATGGGTTATTGTTGAGAACCACTGGCAGTATAAATACCAATTTATCATACGAAAGCTTCGTAAATATGAAGGCGGCCTTCCTGTTTAACCTTTGACTCAAACGGCCATGTGAAAATACCGAAAGCTATAATCGATTTCGTTTAATTATTGAAATATCACCCATATTCTACATAGAACATCAATTCAAAATAACATCGGAATTGGGAAACTTTCAACCCCAGATATAATAACTTTATTAACAAATTTACCCAAGGCTTTATCTAAAATAAAATATGAATTTTAGAAAGCATCGCGTTGATTGCAGAAGAGTCACTTGTATTTCAGATTAGTTGTTTTATTTTCAGAGAGCATCAAATGTATTTCCGAATAGTCAGTTCGACTTGATGATTTCTGAAATACTACACCTTTGTAGTTCAAAAAGCGTCAAGTTGAATTCAAAAAGTATCAACTGTACTTCAAATTAGTCAATTCAATTTCAAATAGTATCAAATGTTTTTCAAAATTATCTATACCACTTCAAATTGCGTCAATTGTATTTCAAATTAATCAATTTAATTTCAAAAAATTCTATTACAATTTCAAAATCCAACATTTCAATTTCAAATCTTATCATTTTTATCTCAAAATCAGTCTACTACATTGTAATATGTGATATATGATAAGAACGAGGAGCGTTCCAATAACAGGGTGAATGAACCCATTTTGACCCTTGCCTGAGCTTTTTCGGATTTGAAATTCAAATGATGCATTACGAAATACAATTGATATTTTTGGAAATACAAATGACCATTTTGGAATTCGAGTTAGTTTTTGAAATTGAATTGATAATTTTCGAATACAATTGATCCTTTTTGAAATTCAAATGACTATTTGGAAATACAATTGACCATTTTTGAACTAAAATTGGAAAAGGTGTAGATACTGGAAACGCTGTCAATAGATCAAAACATATTATAAATATAAGGGTTGCCAATCTGAGCACTCGTCTAGATTTTCACCACAATTTCTGATGAGCTTGGACCATGACAATATCTATAGAAGAAGGACCATTTTCCTGATGTGATGGTCTAGAAAGGTCAATAAGTGTAGTGTCACGGTAACCAATCGAGTAGTGCTTCGGATGACAATTAAAAAGCTAAGGTCCCCGTCTTCCTTACTCATACAAGTCCTAGACTTACGAGGGTTGCTTTGCAACTGATTAGGCGGTTAAAAAAACCTTTCAAACTTTTTTCAAACCAAGAGATCTCATCTGTTTGGAATCCAGAAGCCTCAGCGTTGAATGTTCAACTTTTCCACCATCTGTCTCTCTCTTTCTGTAAAGAAGTTCTTGTTGATTGTCTTCCAAAATATTTCTTGTAGTTCGTCTTCCACAACAATCACAGTGGGGATATTATTTCTGATGGATTTTAATAGACAGTTAATTTTTCAACAATGCTATTATTTTCGTTGACATTATTGATTCAGAATTTTCTCGTGTGATTGAACATGCATCAGAAGTGAGAATAGTTTGAAGGAATATTACAAATGGAAACATTGCGTGCAAACTTTGTTGCATGCAGCTTCATTCAATCTCACTGCAGTAACTGGAAGTATCAATCACATTTTCCTAATTTATTGCAGTGCATCGTAATACGACCTTCGCGATCCCCTGGAGAGAATGAGGTTAATCGTGACAAATCAAAAAAGTAAAAATCCCCGTGAAACATAAAATATGTAATATATATCGAATGTAGATTTACGATAAGTCGAAGAGTATGGCAAATTGCCATTTCATGTGCTCAAAACGCCAACCGAGCCTTAAGAACCCGCATTAGCGTGACAAAATCCGCATTAGCCGTGTAATAATGATGCGATCGGCAAACACCCTAGGTGTCAAAAATATATGTTATCTCCCGACGGGCTGTTTAATATTCCTCATGAAAGGTCAAGCTGATGTCGGTGTAGAGGAGAAATATATCTGCAAAAATGATGGTACACGACGTGAGCTCACGATGGCACTGCTGACCCACTTTTCATGCATTTTTGCCCACAGCTCATCGCAGATATTATTTATTATACCGTGCGACCAAGGAATTTCTCGCATTTTTTTTTTTCGATTTTTGTGAAATCTGAATCGTGCTGAGAACGACAGCTGTCAAGCCGGGTATTCGATGTGGAAAATGGGGGGCAAACAGTGTGCTGCTGAAATGAAAATAGCCACGAGTTCTATTTTTTCTTCATGACCAGACAGTATGAAGCACAAAAACAATTGGCTTGAATATGAACTTGACCAAAACTGTTTGCAATGATGACGAATCAAATCAAAATATACTTTATTGTCCGAAAACATGATATTTTCATTGACAAAGTCATCAGGAATAACACAAATAAAAGGAATATCGCATGGAATTGTGTTGTTTGCTGGTGATAAATACAAAGGAAAAATAAGGAGTTTTTCAATGATTTTGAAGATGGGATTGACAATATTGAATCCATAGTTTGTCTTGTATCATAGTAACGTGTCGATCCTTCTAGAATTGTCATTTTGACATTTTGCTATGAATAAGACACACTCATAATGAATTTCATCATTGTATATCGAAAACGCCTTTTTCAAATCATCGAATAATATATATTTCGTTGTCATCTGAGGATCCATTTGTTTTGTTCCATACTATAACTATTGTAAGTCAGTCTATAGCGATAGCTGAGTTGAAATTTCTGCTCGAATTTTTTTATTTCCTCCAACTCAATGTTTCCATTGGTGAATTTCAATTCAACAATAACAACATTGTATTTTTCACCGCTGGTATCGCAAAAATCTAAATCGCTCAACAGTAAACTGGGCTTTACACTTGTGCCTAAGATTTTTAATATTTCAATGTCATCATTGTTACCAATTGAAGATGTTTCTGTTATTTATCGATATTGAATTAATTTCTTTTATTAAAAGACTTCAAATTAATGCAAAATAGAAGACATTTTTTTCTGAGTTCATTCACTTGGTTTAATAATGCAATGTCCTTCATCCGATATTTCATACGAATATCAACCAATCGGTTTCACTGATGGGATAATATTTGATTTTCCCAGTATCAGAATCAACCTCTAATTAGCTTCTTCTACAAGGTCCATTTCATAACTTGTTATTCCATTGCTTCGTGATGGGCAAAAGAAATGAGGCATGCCAATTATTCGTACCTATTGGAAATAATAGATTATGCAATGAACAGCGGGAGATGCGGAAATCTCAGTAGCAAAGCCTCTACGTGGTTTGAATTTTTCATGGAACTCTCAACGGACAACGGAGTCTCCGCTGAAAATTGATAAGCTTTAAAACTCAATTCACTTGTGTAGTTACAACCATGTCGAACGTACGTACGCTGCCAGACTGTTTCTCAGATTTATGACGTACCGTTAAATAACTTAACAGCTTAAAAATACCAAAACACAGAGTACAGGGGCGACTCGAATATATCTATTTTTGTATTTAGAGTGCAAAGTGAATTATTGTTACTCGAAAAAGACAGATGATCTTTAATCGAGAGCAGCAAGACACTTTGTTCGAAATACACACAAGATTTTTTTCCACAAACGCAGTTCCTAGACAAGAAAACTCGTGCTTCATTACTACTACTGGTGATTCTCACCATACCTTGCCTCGATTTCTCTGGTAGGAGGTTCAAATCTACAAATTTTGCTCTTTCTGCTACATGAGGAGGTGCCTTAGATAATTCACAGTCACTTTTTCCAATCATGCAACACAATATGAGTTCTTTTTCAACAAAAATATACCTATATAGAAATATTTTTTCAGTTTGCCCTGCGCCTACCAATCTCAACTGATTCACTTTGGTACGTCGTTTCAGATGAAGTCTCTTGCACCATCATCGAGAGGGTTACTGAACTAATATGCATCGAATAAACCATAATTGACCATTTTCATACTTCACCGATCCCAAATTCATACTTCTTGAAATGAAATGAAATCTTCCTCCTGTGTGTTAATTTTCCGAACGAATATACCGCAGACGCATCTGCTCAAGTGGAACTTGAAGTAACTCCCACATTAGCAAAAAAAATTTCCCATTTGAATAGTGTCGTTGATATCTTGATATCCTAAGACTTGGTTACAGTTTTGTTCCTTTTTTTTACAGTGTTATCCTCATATATTTCTTTCTTCGATGAATTCAAAATAACAGGTGAAAGAAGTGGTATATTTACAGTTCAAATGTCAAAACAATAATGATCAATATCAGTTTCATGAGTGTCTCAATGTTCCTAACTACAATCAGGTGGCGCCACTGTGTGCTTTGGCTCTACAGATGCAATTTGTAAATACACCGAAATGAGAAGAATGATGAGAATGCAGCGGCAACAACTGTTGTGTTGTCGAGGGAAGAATAATTAATTATATAATAATGCAGTGTAGGTATATGCTCTAGGAAGTATATTATTGTCTGATTTTATCCAATTTATTCGACAATTAACCTGTTATTTATATCTCCACGGTCTATTTTCCGCATTTGAATACACGCAGTGCTTGAATTAGAAGACAGCACAATAGAAGTGGGTACTTGTTGAATATCACTAAACTAATTAAAATTACAACTTTGACAGCATATCAACCAACAGAATCTCTTCCTAATCGATACCATGAGTATGAAACATGCAACGGCTTCGAAAAATTGCCATCATGACATTTTTTTGTCAGCTGGATTGAATTTAGCCTCCTGTATAAATCAGTGGGCATTTTTCTCATCCCCTTAGAATTCGTTTTGATATTGCTTTTATGAAATTATAGCAACATCAATTGAACATCCATTTTGTTGGATAAAATCGGTGATGACCGCCATAATTGATCGATCATACATTGATGATGTCTCGTTATATTTCATCCTCCTGATTGGATTGAATTGCTACTTGTGTTTATTCAATGAGTGTACGCTGATGAACTTTCTTGGAAATGCTAGAGACATACAAAGAAATTCACTTTATTATTATGATCTTTTGTGTCGTGAACTTATTTTTCAAACATCGTTAAATGAAGGCTCCGTATGCACTGCAATTATTAGTAATCATTAATTGAATATGTGCCTTCTTTTTCATAGGAATTATTATAGTGATGAAGCTAGAGATGCACTCACATTTCATGTAATTTCAACTGCATTAAGAGAAACGAATGTGAAATTTGAAATTTAATTGCATTACGTGATGAAATTGTTATTATCCAATCTCTTCAGAATGCCCTCTTGCATTTTTTAGGCAGCAACGGTCAAATTTCATAATTCCATTTATATAGGTAGATGTTTCAAATCGTTTTTACGGTTCAGAAATGAACGCAAGAATTCCAATCATTTCTTCCTCAGGCACTACCAATTTCAATTTCGCTATACGGAGAAGGAAATAATTGTGCACACATAAATCCTGTTGCATACAACTTTTTTATTCCTCTACAAAATAGAGTTTCTTTGTGATATTTATTCCAAATACATGGTATGTGCCTCTCAAGTACCACATAAATACCAATCACAACCACATTAATTAGAAACGATCTTTTTGTAGTAATCCAAAACTGTGATTGCTGAAAATAGCTATTACAGAGATTGTTTCCTGTTTCAATCGATTGATGATAAAACGGCAATAGGTCCATTTTTGGAAATTAGGTAAATGGCATGATTTTATTCCATGATTAAACTACTGTTAGGAACGGATTTGTCGGATAATTTTTTGAATGTATTCAGTTTCACTCTAATCCTTTTGTGAGTTTTCCCTGTTTATTTGCCTCTTGCATATTATTTAAGGAAAACTAATGGATGCATTGTAATGTTTTGTCATGCTTATGGTGAATAAATTATTATTATTATTATTACTCGATAGTTTTGCAGTAGCAACTGAGATTGAGGTATACGAAAAGGCAGCAAAATATGGTTCTTGGCGGAATACTTTGTGATAACGTTAAAATTGATTATAGATCGTCCCTAATTGCTGTAGCTGATGATTTTATCCTTTTCCAATTTCACTGATTATGAAAGCATTGGAAGAGAGGAAGTTATCATCGTAATAACAATTTTCGAAAGAGAAATTAGTCTATCCAATTAGAATATCAAACATAGTTTGAAATGAATGTCTGGTAGACTACGAGCAGAAAACAACTACTTTCCTGGTAAATACCACGCAGAACATTGAATTATATCTGCTCGTAGTCCATGCAACGATTCACACTGTGAATGCAGATCGCAAATGTTTCTTTCTTCCTAAGACGTGACAAATTCACATCGGGACAGGCACGCCTAACAACCTACAGACCGGTTTCGGGCTTATTGGCCCTCATCAGTGCAGGGTAGTTATCCGAGTAGAGACCGTAAGATCTCCACTCGAAGCGTTGCCTGTCCCAATGCACCTTCGTCGCGTTTATTTGACCGCACCATATAATTCAATGTTCTGCGTGGTATTTACCATGAAAGTAGTTGTTTTCTGCTCGTAGTCTACCAGACATTCATCTCGAACTATGTTTGATATTCTAATTGGATAGACTAATTTCTCTTTCTAAAATTGTTGTCCAATTTATGGCTTTTCCATTTTTCAACAATTTTCGGTTGAAAAATCGATTAATGGCTTCCTTAAATGAGAACTGGATTCGTGACAATATTTGCAGAGGATCAGAAGAATCAGGAAAGTACGCAGGTTCTAATGAAAACAAGATAATCAATTTCACAAATTCGTACCAGTTGATTGAATTTTGAACCATCGAATACCACAATTGATGGGAGTTTTTGACTGAACGAATGATTACTTCTTACTAAAACAAAATGTTATGTCTGGTATCGTGATTGTGAATATCACTATTCCTGATTAGTTTATCTTTTTTGATGTAAATGTAGCTAACCACTCTCAATTAATATATTGAAGAGACTGTTAAGAACTAATTACTTTCGTATTGCATAATTCGGTAAGCGCAGAAACACTGGTTCACATATTCTAGTTCTAAAGGAATTTAGTCTAATAAAGGAAATATAAACTTACTTATATGACGATTTATCTTGAATGGGACGAATTTTCATTACGAGTCTGGAGTCTATAAAGTCACCAAGATTTTTCTTGAGGCGTATAACGATTAACATTTATCTAAGAGAGAATTTCTATTAGCAAATGGAATTCATCTATCTAGATTGAGTTGGGACCGATGGCTAGCGATATTTCCCACACAGATGAAAAAAATAATAATAGTAACAACCATGCTCTCATTATCGATTTACATGTACCGGTATGACCAGAAGCTATCAACATTATTATACTTGATATTTACAATTATAACTGATATATAACACTGTTGTTTTCTATTTTACATTATTTGTTTAAGAACTGGTTCGTGTTATAGATTGTGCTATTAATATTCTAATAATACGGCCATCAAGGCATGCGAGATGGACATTATGTCTTCTCCTACAGAATTTATATCCGCGTTTTAGTGATTAATAATATTATTCGACTGTGATAACGACTACATTCATATTTATTTGACGTTGGCACGATTTCGCTATAGTGAAAAACTTTGATTACTTCTTAAACACTGAATGATTTTATAATTACCAATCTACATAATTACATGGTGAAAAAATTAAAAGGATATTCCTTTTATGTATTAAGATATCTACCTCGATATAAATTATAATCTTCGAAATGTCATAATAACACAAACTATTTCAAGAAAATGACAACAGTACTGAGTTTCAATAATATTCCTTTACTTTTAGAAAAAAAATTGTGTATTAGATCTGATTGGTATCTACTTTCAAATTTTTTTTTTTTTCGTGGAATATGTCCATTATATCAAAACAGATTGCTAATGCTCTTGCAGTGACATCTATTAGTTTTCCTGTTGATATTTCATGTGACAGTTTCACAAACCACCATTTTGATGAAAAGTTATTTTCTTTTTCTAGTAATATCTACAGAAGAAGAATTATTTTACTGTTATATTTCCGTTTGTTCAAGTAGGTATTTCCAATAAAAATTGAATGGCTTTCGTGATGGTACTTTCATCGTTATTAATTGTCGATATTTAGTATCCAATTTATACCTGTCAAAATCATTGCCAATAATGTACGTAGGTATATGAAATTATCTAACGATTCTGATGATAGCTCTAAAGGTAATCAAACGGTAGTTATAGTAACATCCCGTATAAGATTCAAACAATGATTTTTATCGTATTGAGATGAAACTTCCCTACTTTGTACTACATTGATAGTAAGAATAGTACCAATTTCTTTTTTGGACATCAAAGTTTTGAAACAATTTGATAACAATTATATATTTTCTATAAACAGAATAATTTTCATGAAATTTGATGATGATGATATGTGATAATCAGTATTATACAAATTCGAGGATTCTCAATAGCCTCTAATTTTACCAAATCAATCAGTATCACGTCATTTTATCGATTTTAATTCATCATAACGGATTATTTTATGTCCAATGAAAAAATTCTAAACATATATTATTCAGTATCGAAAATAAGTAAATCCGATTTTGATTGTTTGTGTGTATAAGATGAATACTTTTTCATTGGAATTGCCCGACATACTGACTCACATGTGATTTTTCCTATTTCATTATTCTCACAATCTGGGAAACGAGATCATGGATGTGTTCCATCAGTTAATGTAATTGTGTCGAAGATATGCAATTTGCATTATAACAGTTTGTAACAGATACATATCATGATAAATTATTCTGCTAGATCCGTTTTGTTCGATCAACTTTTTGGTTTGGCTTCTCTATTATGTAGAGCAAGGGGTGGAATCTCCTCATCAATCTTTGGTCTGATTTTTTGTCGTAATGTTCTTGCGAACAATAATATTGGAAACCTTCAACCATAAATTATTTCCCAGAAATCATTTCGATAATAAATGCAGGATGGTGTTTGAACCTGCATTCTTGTATCGAAGACATATTCTTCAAGTATTCAATCCCACATCACGTAGTTCAACAACGAAAAACCCCTCCAAACATTTTGATTAAAAATACATCCTGTGAGATTAACATTAAATAATGTTTAATATTCAAAGAATTTGATTTTCCAATAAAAAACATTAAAATTTTCATCTACTAGATATAATAATAATACTCAAACAGTAGCTATAGCGGCTTTTTGTGGATTTTATATTGACTATCAAGCCAACCTAATAAAAATATTAAGTATAGTGTAAGAACGATATAATGAGATTAAGGTATTATTATAAAATATTAATAAATCAAGAAAGTGGATTGCCGGACATCATAAAATAGTGATGGCTCATTTAGTATCGCCACGTAGAAAATCTGTTGACCGGTATCATAAACATATGTTTATGATGATTTCATATACATGTTGTAAAAGTTATAGCTCATTTTTTTCTCCGCATTGAATTTTTTTCCAATGAAACAATATTTCAAATTGGTTTCTATTCACGTTTGAGAAAATAATATGAGTTATTTTCATCTCAGGTCTAGACTTGAGAATAGTAATCACACATCTCACCTTTCAATTCCAATTCGTTACATGGATGTTTCAAAATTCCGATATAGGTGGACCATAAATTGCTTCTGTTAATTCATATTCACAGTCCGAAACTGTGTAATGGTATCTTAAAATCGGTTTACAATTATTCTAGAATCGATCCAAAGATTCTCTCACGATTGGATCAAGGATATTTTGATGATTGGTTCGGTATACTTCTTATAATAATTTGGTATCCATCATTATGAACCAAGCCATTCTCTATGTTATCAATAGGTAATAATAAATTGAATTGAAGGAGAAATAAAGATTGTTTTCTTCTCTTTTGCCTCCTCATCTGGATTCTTGTTTTTTTTCGCCTAGTCAACATTTAATCCATGTTTTTCCTCTTTGATGATTATAGGGCTTCCAATCACCATTTATATTCAAAATGCATGTGAATAAGAGTTCCTAGTAGTAAATTTATCGTTGTTAAAGTGATATAAAAGTTAATGTCACACGTTTCAACATGGAAATGTCTCGAATGTCTTCCATATTCACAGTGCACAATCATCAAATTTTTAATTAAAACGAGCCTTTTTCATTACGCTCTGCGACATTAGGAATCAAGTATGTAATTATCGGCAAATGACGCATAGTCGGCCTGACCATATTCGAGTGTTCTGCGAAACCCTCTAGAAAAACTAGAAGTGGTTATTTGAATTATGTCTGCGAGATTCATCAAGAGACGCATAATATCGACCGGAAAAAGAAGAAGCTGAGATGCCTCTGGGATGACTGAATCTGGAGTTACTGGTGGTCTTTACCAGGAAAACTACATTTTATTTTCTTCTGACTGCTCGAAAGGAAAACCTATAATGTTCGCGGAGGAACAGTAGGTATTGGAATTTTACTTGAAAGTTTGCAGGAAAAACATCACTACAAAGTGAGTTCCATAATTACGGCGTTCGATAGAAATAATAATTTTGGTAGAGAAAAGTTCTCCAATGAGCATTGACTGTGAAAATATATATGTAGGTACGAATCACTTCAGATACATTGAATATCCATTTCACATCAAAATCCACTATCATATATCGTCAGATTGAAGTTCTGCAGATGATTTCTGCTGTGAGACAATCATTTGCCATCAATTGTCATCACATGTTCAATGATATTATTCGTCCAATCAATAACACAATGAAGAAAAGATAGACTTCCATCTAGTTTCCTATTTCAAGAGAAATGCGTGCTAAGTTATTTATTTATGTTAAATGTTCTCAGGTACTTTCTATTGAAACATTGACAAAACTTTCAGAGTATGCCACTGACCATGTTTCATTGCTACTTCCAATTTTCTCATTTCTCAACTTCACTCTTCGTGAGCTTTTGAGATATTTCCCTTGGTTTACAGGTCAATTGGCAATGTTGAATTCGATGCAATTCAAAATGTGAGTTCAATAAATAATCTCCAGAACAATTTGAATGTTATAGGCTTGTACTCAATCTTCGTAGAAACATAATTATCATATCCAAACTCATCATTATTCAAGTCAGAAATCCTTAACGGCTTCCATAGTCTCTTTATCGATCAATTATTCGGAAAATTCCGATATTAATGATATGTATCGAGGATCCTGTAATCCAAAACCTTAGAATTTACCTTTTATAACTCCAAGTGATCAACGAGAATGCTAAAATTCAATGTGACATCGATCGCGATCGATCATTTGGCAAAAACTTCCAGAGGCCACCGTGTGCACCAAAAATTGTCAGCAGCCAAACTGCACTCGCCAATTGCAAATTCGATTACCCAACAATATTTCCGCCTACAAAACAAACGATCCGGCATTTAATCCCCGGCCGCTCGCCACGTATATCTGTTAATCATTCCAAGAACACTTCTTGCGCTTCGATTACAATCGTTCTGCAACTCGACAGGTTGATGGCTGCCTGATGATTCTCCGATTGTCGAGGCACGGTCGTTTTGAAGGCCTGCTGACCACTGGCGTAGACATTCGATAGGCTGATGCACGCGAGAAAATTATCGATTCTCTGGTCTATAATGAGCGTGGAGTCGATTTGAGATTCGTACATGAATTACGAACATCCCTGTGAAATCAACCTTGAAATCTTTTTTTTTTCTAAATTATAATGAATTACAAAGTGTATGCATTCGAAAAATAAACCACAAGACAACTCACAGAGGTTTACACTTGTTTGCGAGAAGATGATATGTACAAAGAATAACCTGTTGAAAGTGTATGCAAAGGGTTCGCAGAAACCTATCTTTTAACTTTTTAGTAGAATAAAAATGTGACTTTTCTTTTTTATCTGAATTTATTATGACATCTTATCATTTTTTTTTCATCGTAACTAAGAATAATATAACAAAATCAATATAAAAAATGGAAAAGCCATAAATTGGACAACAATTTTAGAAAGAGAAATTAGTCTATCCAATCAGAATATCAAACATAGTTTGAAATGAATGTCTGGTAGACTACGAGCAGAAAACAACTACTTTCCTGGTAAATACCACGCAGAACATTGAATTATATATGCTCGTAATCCATGCAACGATTCACACTGTGAATGCAGATCGCAAATGTTTCTTTCTTCCTAAGACGTGACAAATTCACATCGGGACAGGCACGCCTAACAACCTACAGACCGGTTTCGGGCTTATTGGCCCTCATCAGTGCAGGGTAGTTATCCGAGTAGAGACCGTAAGATCTCCACTCGAAGCGTTGCCTGTCCCAATGCACCTTCGTCGCGTTTATTTGACCGCACTGAGCCGCGTTCCAACAGACAATTGGAAGTGGCGACACCATGCGGCAGAAGAAAGAAACACTCCAGAACTAAATCTCCCAAATCATCAGAGGGCAGTATCCAGTGAGGAGTCCCATTACAAGTTTCAAGGATTTTTTGTCCAACTCGAGAAGCTGTTTAGCTTTCCTTGTCGAAAGGCTCACTAGCCTTTTCGCTTATTTTTGTCCTGGCACTTTATTCCAGTGAAATTTCATTACATTGGTTTCCTGACGTCCACAGAAAGACCAGTGAATTGTGTGTTTACGCCTTCTTTGACATGAGAAACCTGCTTCCTCGTTCTCTCTAACTCCCTTTCAACCTTGAACCTAGCTCTTCATATCGTTGGACCTCTCGTTGTATATTAGATTATTCGTCAATTTCGTGAAATGTTCCGATGCCTTTTTCTTTCAAATTGAAGTATCCTTTGGAATCAATAAAACTCAGAAGAAGACATTGTTATGGGATACTTTGAGCTTGTAGGCAAATAAGGTCTCTCCAAAAATATGAGTTGTTGTCTAATATTAGAAACTGATGTGATTTCTACCCAATGTACAATATCCTTGAAGATTTTTCAGTGCATAAATACAGTGCGTGAAGTGATAAACCTCGAACATGTTCAAAATTTTTCTCCTAATAGATCAAAGATTTCGACCGGAAATCGTGATTGGGTTTTTCGCAATTTTGAAAACCATTTGATCGAAACCACATGGGATGTTATTTCGTAGAATTCTCGTGACAATATATTATAATCAGCTATTTTATGATACAATTATGTAGGAGAAACGTTGAAAATACTCGGAAAATCGTTGCAAACGCCTTTTATCTATCTGAAAACGTTGTGAAACGTCAGAGAACGTTGAAATAACGTCACGCATACGTTAGAAAACGTTGAAAACGTCAAAATCCGCTCTTGCATCTAGAAACGTCAAAAATTACTATCATATCCGTGGAAGGAATGCGGTTTTTTGACGGATAAGCGACAACATTTTTTCGTGGGGATCAACAAGAAAAATAAAATGCTCCAGAACTGACGTTGAAGAAGATGATCCATATTGTTGCACAAAGGGGCCCTAAAATGAAAATAAAGCCACGCAAATCTTCTCTGCGTGACGTTCGCCTGTCACACGATGGAAAATGAGCTTATAGAAATGTGGAAAATGAGATACCGTTTGATTCGTTGTAAAGGATCCTAGTGTATACTAGTCGGGAGAACATTTGTTTTTTCTGGTTGAACGCAGTCGGTAATTGAAAGTAAAACAAACTGGGAAGCGAAACGTACAACTCATTCGCTTATGGACAGTTATTGGAGGCCGTTCACTTTGGATCGGTGGTTGCGTGATGGGCGATGTTCAATTGTTCATGGTCAGGTGGGCTTTTGGATGCTGGAAAAATCGTTCGCCAATGCAGCTTCCGTACGCCCTCGTTCGGTGAAAATATAGGTTGTAGCATCCCCGAAGGTAGCAAATTGTCATAAACATTGAAATTACATTAGGATGACACAAAAACTATTCCTCTGTTTGACATTGATGCACGAACCATTGTTGATTTGTGAAAAATGTCCAATGACTAGTAGAAAATATCATTGATAAATCAACTTCTGTAGACAGTATAGACCACCAGAAAGTTCAGTCATTTTGATAGCGATAAAAAATGTGCATTAAAGAATCTGTTCATATTGTTGTTTATTTATACATCGATTCATATTGTCAACTAATATTTGAACGTAATTCTTTTAGATAGATTTTTTTACTATCAGTAATTTCACTCGAAACTCTAATATAAGTTTTTCTCATTAAATACAGATTCGCAAATTTTTTCCTTCATCGAGAGAAATGTATCCGATGAAAAAGCTCTCTTGTTTTCATTGTTGATACATAAAACAAATATACAGGGTGTTCCATTGAAAATTATTTTCAGAATATGGTGTCACTAAAAAACTGAGAAACTATATTTCACTCAAGTTTTCTGCAAATTCCACTGGAATTTTATACTAAATGTACACACTGTACTTGATGGTTGTTTATATACTAGGAGTTACCGGATTCAATATGTTTAATTTAATTTACCAAGAATTTCACCTTCACCTTATTTTTAGATCGGTTACAAGAATTGCCTGAATTAGGGAGATCTGTTAGGTGGTGAAAGTCTACTATTTTTTTTCAATTACATTTCAATTGTTTCAATGTCGAACGGCGTGGTACTGTTGATTTTTGTGACGAGCGAACGATGAAATTATATATCGAAAATGTATAACGGTCATGATGACATATTAGCAGATCCTCGAATAAGGCTAACTTCCATTGATCCGTTATGTCGCCGCATTCTTTCAATATAATGTTGAAAATTGGTGAGGCAAACCATAAAATTAGATTACTTATCGATTAAAGTTCCTAATAGGTGTTCATTCCTAAAAGCATGACATGACAATGCGGTTTTCTATAAACGATTTTTTGATACGAAAGCGATACTTATAATTTTCATGGTGATTTTTGTTTCTGATCTAGCCATCACGATTATGATTTCTAGTATATCGATAGACAATGAGTTCAGAAAAAAAGGAAGGTGTTAGGAAGTGAAACGAAATTCGAGGAATTCGTAATATTTTCCACCATTTATTGGAAGATATTCATTTGTTCATTGTCAAACAGTGAAAAAAAGACACCCAAAAATGTCTACATTGTCCGAATGGGTTGAATTAACTTTATCTTTCAAATATCCTCATATCCAAGAATCGAGTGATGTGAGCCTTCCACTATCTATGAAAAATAGTCTTATGAATCTATCATTGCGAATGCCGCCTCTGCTTGATAACAGTAAAAACATCAGGAAAACAGATTTCTTTGAAATCACAAATCATTCAGAAGTGATTAGATAACGGAAGCTAAGATTTTCATGATAGAATTTGAAGTTCAATGTCAATAAAAAAGTTATCAAGTGGATGTATGTGAACGGTGAAATCAGAAGTAGTTGTATTCTTCGATGTGTTACTAAACATAACGATCCCATATTGGGATATTGATTCTTCTAAGTCGCATATAATAGTTATTTGAACGAAGTTTCATTCGTTTACCGTTCCTTTGAGAGAATTACGCACATAAATGATGACTGACAAATAAGTATGAGTCAAATGAATTCTCACATATTAGTGTGGCTTATTATTTATTTTCCCTATTTCACGCTACTGGATTTTTCGTCTAACAGGAGATAATGTAGATTTTTGAAGCAAGCAAAAGAGTGAAATGTCTTGTCTCCAGTGTTTTCCATCAGTTGTGAATGCAGCATCATACTCTAGCATTTCGTTTCCTCGAAAAAAAAAAAGTTTCTGCGCGGATTTCTCTTGAAAAATTCTACACCAAACACAACTGTTAGTCACTTTTTCTGTGTATCTATAACATTCAGTAACTGTGCTTTGGTATAGACTTTGGTCCATTGATTTTGAAATTGCCAATGAAATCCGTGACCAACAAATTGCCTCCTTAGAGACCTGATTAATTAAATTTTGCGGGTATTATTTCTCCTCATCTGTGAAATTTTGTGGCCGTCTGGTTCAAATCCAGTTCAATTTCCACAACCTATTCAGCCAATTCACTCGAATTTATTAGTTTACTTCACAAATATTAAAACACCACTGATGTTTCAAGAAGAATATCATCACATACCACGATTCGATATAAAAATTCAGAAGGTGATTGTCCAGAGATATAAATTGTAATAATCATACTCACATGTACTTTGATCGAATGTTGAACACAATCACTGCTGATCTCGAACTTTTCTGCTGAATCATCCTTGCCGATATTTGTTATTGTTGGTTGAAACTATGCGGAGAAAGTGTACAGATATAGCAGACCGATAAAGATCATGCACTATTATGCAGTAACCGTGTAATAAGCACGAGAAATGCTTACTTGATTACATTGCACGGCTATTCATTACGTCGGTCGCAGAGTTTTTTGTACGAATGAAAAGCATCGATCATGGAGTCGGAACAAGATGAAATGGAAAACATCTATACAGGGTGTCACTCGAATGCATTGTGAAGAATAAACCAAGTGTTTAGGTTCAAAATTATAGCTTCCGTTGCCCATAACGCACAAACTATGCGCGTGGCAACATGGCCGATATCACCATTGAATTCAGGATGATGAAATACCCCCCAGTATGAATTTTCATGGAAATCAAATGATTAGTTCCTAGCATATCGTGTAAAATAGCCTGGAGATTCAAACGGGAGGTCAGACGCGAAACCCATAAAATGTTCGATGGTTTTAAATGGTATTCGTTTTGCGCATCAGTAAGAAAACATGGATGGAATATTTGTTGAATACGTTTAATTGCGCTTTGTTTCTTATACGGAGTGACCCAAATTGATTGTTGTACCATACAGTTAAATTTAGTGAAACTTCCAAAAACGGTATACTAACCTTATTATTTTAAAGAGAAGAGTGCTAGTATGAATATTTTCTTGTAGCAAAATGCTTGAATTAACGTTTGAATTGGAATATTCTTTGAAAAACTACCGATCAAGCATGCTAAAAATTTCAATTATGATATGTTTGCTCAGTAAATGACGTATTACGACAATCTACAAAATAGAACCTACGAATGTCTTTCACTATAGTGTTATAACAAACACTAGACAACATAATATAATCTCTATGCACTATAGTGTAACAACAAATACTAGACAGAATGGTTCATGCTTATATCGGAAAATTTATGCGAATAAAATTGCCGCTAAAAAGACATATCGCAATAAAGTTGAAATATTTGAAGTTTCTTGCGGATTTTCTTATATTATCAGGATATCATGATACCACAGAATTCATAAATCAATAGTGTTGTAGAGTAGGAGTATCAATTTAATATTTATAATTCGCTTTAATTTTGCGAAATTTGTTTAAGCATGAACCAGGCTTTATGAAGAACATGTATATCTCTATATATAATTAGTACTCACTGTGATTTTTATACCTACGATCTGAATCTGACTCAACTGGACACGGTACACAACACCAAACTCTTCACCAAACGCCGCTCTCAATTCCCTGAGAAGAATGATACTCCATACTCTATATTGAATACATCATCTCTTACCGCACCACAAACGTGGAACGAATCAACGGATTAACGTGACAATACGGTGTGATTCCAACAAAAATGCCTCAGTTGACACATTTTTTGAAAGAAATTTTATCATTCTGGCCATTATTTTTGTTATTGTGAAAAGAATTTCTCAGGTATGTGGTTTTGATAACGGAATGATTCCGTTTCAGCTAGTTCCTCATTGTTGATTTTTAGGTTAAACCGAATGATTAAATGGAATACCCTAAAAACTTATATACAATATCAAAATCATAATAACCTGGAAATCAATCTCTATTAACAACATTCCTGTGTTTCCTCTACACGGATGACCTGCCATCCAAATCGCGTTTATCCAAGTCACACCCGAACAAATCTCTGCCCATAATTCCCGTCCGTTTCCACCCCATGCGGTTACGATTGCTTTGATTACCGATATCGCACGAGGGAGTTGAGATTTCCACGGGCGGCGCGTGATTTCTGCAATTCCGAAAACGATTCGAATGACTTAAGTAGATCCGCCAACGGTCGCAATCAATGAGGCTCGATAATTCCTAGCTGCCGGGGCAATAATCCATCTCGCCCGGCAAATTGCACGTAGCGTGGTGTTTGCGTTCGAATACGTGGATGCTATATCCACGATCCTGAACTTCAAACTGATGATGATTCGCCACTTTCTTCGCTGGAACTATTATGGGCAACGATTATGTCATTGATGTATATGAATGCATAAGCGATGAATCTTGAGGAAGTAGAACTATAGGAACACTGTGAAGCCAACATTTCGGGAACACGAATTCAACAACTGTCAAGGAATTACTGATGGGATTCAAAACATTGTTGAAAATAAAAGGTTTGTTCTAGCATGAATTTTTGAAATGTTTGAAGCCAGTATTGTGGATTGATCGACTGCGCATGTCCGTCCTTAGACATGATGGTTTCAAACGATTTGAAACTCGCATTTGCTAGAACGGTTTTTTTGAGCTCGACGACTACGATGAAATTTTGGATTTTTCGCCTGTTATCACAACAGGAAATTGTGAAATTGAGAAATGCCAGACAAAGCTCTGCTAGAACAAACCTAATAATGATCTTATCAACTCATCGAATTTCCCGATGCCACATTTGCAAAAACGGGAATTAATATGGTACCTGATCGTAACAAAATTTACTTGTTAGTATAGGCAAAACCATATGATATTGTTACCGCAACCTTATGCAATGTCATATTAACAAAATTATGATTGGTAATATAACAAAAGCAAATTGTTATGTTCCAAAATTATGTTTGTGACACTTTTTTATAGCATGAATCGACTTAAAAAAAAAACTTTTATTGTCCAAACAGGGTCAAGGCCCCAATTACAGGACAGCTAGAGTTAAAAGTATATATAAAATAGTCAATTAAATTACATTAAACTAAAATTTTGAATAGATATAGGATCATTATATAGGGTTATTTTCTTCCATATTTAACATATTACAGGCTCCTAATATCAATGCAATAAATATGTATATAATAGTGAGAGATACGAACTAAGAAACTTAATAAAACAAAAACAATTATCGATTGTTATTTATGATTTGTAAAGTATTCTTGACTGACGTTTTGAATGAACTTATAGATTGGTTAAATAAATCGGTTTTTTTCTGAGCTTATTAAATTTATTACACATTGCATACAGAGGCGATTTGGCAAAGATATTTGTTCTTGGGATGGGAAGGTAAAAAAAGTTAGCATTTTTGCTATTAACTCGAGGTATGTGGAGATATAACTGAGATAGTAGTTCAGATCAATCTACTTGGTGGTTCA
The DNA here is from genome assembly GCA_029955515.1 of Chrysomela aeneicollis. NCBI lineage: Eukaryota > Metazoa > Arthropoda > Insecta > Coleoptera > Chrysomelidae > Chrysomela > Chrysomela aeneicollis. Next base: position 381,111 of record JARUHQ010000021.1, on the reverse strand, counting down.
AGAGTTTGTATACAAATACACATGAGTGGTATATTCTTCGGTCATCAAGTGATATAGAAAGTTGAAACGGTTTAGTAAGACTCTGTTGAATTTAGTTAGATATTTTGTGTTAGATACTTTATATATAATGATATTTCATTCCCTCTGTATGCACGTTATTGATAACTATTGGTTACGAAATAAAAACCAGACTTGAATTTGATCCACCCTGCTCGGGATATAGTCCATCTAACTTGTATACCAAGTACTTCATGAAGCGTCGCTGTATGGATTCAAGTTGATGCAATTGGGTTACATAATATGGTGACCAAATTAGGCACCCATATTCTAAACGCGTTCGTACATATGATGAGTATAAAGTAAAGAGGCATTGTTCATTAGTGAAATCCTTACAGTTTCTAAATACGAATCCTAGCATTCTCTTAGCCGATGTTGTAACTTTGTTAATATGTGGAGTGAAGCTTAGCTTTGGGTCAAATTCTATCCCCAGATCTTCAACAATGAATTCACGCTCTAAACGGATATTGTTTATTGAGAAGGCGCCTATTATTGGGTTGTTCTTCAACAAGGTACAAAAGAAAATCAGCGAAACATCAAAGAACCACACAAATTCCCCATCAGTATTAAGTTTCCATTTCCTTCGTTCCAGATAACCAGACAACTCCAAAATGTTCCGGATACGAGTTTGGCTGCTCACTTGCCTCCTCCTGCACCTGACGTCGGCCCAAGAAGACGCCGCCGACGCCGTCGACGCCGCCGAAAAGCTCGCCTCCCCTCCCCCTTCACCCTTGGATGATTGCGATCCGGAAATGGTCGGTTTCGAGTTGGTCACCGGAAACGTCTTTTCGGCGCCCGGAAGCGTGCTGGATTCCATTCCGGGCACGCTCATGCTGACGGACTGCTTGGAGACCTGTCAGGGCAACGAGTCGTGTCAGTCTGTCAACTACGAGACGGGGTTGTGCGTGCTTTTCAGTTCCAATGCTGATGCGATGCCTGGTGAGAGTTTTTTTTTTATTTTCGGTTTTCTTTTTTTCAATTTTGAGATTTTTGCAACAACAAAATTAATTCCGTATAATTGCATGCGACTACATAGGTCTCACATCTTTATGTAAAATTACATATTCTTGGTATTGACATGTAAAATTACACACATATAAAATGAACATCATCATATGATAGGTATGACTACACAAAAAAATTAAACATAGTCAACAGTTAACTTTAGTTGACGGCTTGGTAGACAATGATATAATCGATACATTAAAGAACGTCGCAAAAATAACTGCATCACGGAAAAAATGGTAATTTCCATGTTTTCTGAGATATTTTGTAAGTCAACGTAATGCTGCTGCGATAAAGAGATAGATACAATGATTAAAATGCGTTTGCAAATGTAATGTGAATTATCTGAAATAATATTTATACGTTTATGGTGAAATAATAATAATTCACATGTTTTTTTCTCGTAGTCCATGCAAAGATTAACACTGTGCATGTAGATTGCAAATGTTTTTTTTTCCTTAGACGTGACAAATTCACATCGAGAGATCTGCATCCACAGTGTGAATCTTTGCATGGACTATGAGCAGATATAATCCAATATTCTGCGTGATATTCTCCAGGAAAGTAGTTGTTTTCTGCTCGTAAGCTACCAGTCATTCATTTTAAAACTATGTTTGATATTTCTAATTAGAAAGACTACATTCACTTTCAAAACTTTTTGTCCAATTCATGGCTATTCCATTTTTCAAGTTTCATTTTCCAATGCCTATGTATTTCTGTCCGCTTTTTGATCTGGGATTCATTTCCTTCACCACAAGTAGAGTAATAACAGTCAAACATTTCCAATGTGTTTTTCAATGTTGGATTTTGTTAGGTTTCTTGTCTGACCTACTGTTGAAGTCTCCATGCCATTTTACACGATATTTTTAAAATCAATCATCCGATTCACTTGAAACTTTCCACAGCGGGGTTTTTCAACACGCTGAATTCAATGGTGATAATGGCGATGTTGCCACGTCTCTACTTTTCACGAAAATACCATGAAAACCATATCATTTTTATTCATGTAGACAAAAAAATACGTTTCAACATATTGGGTCTACTATTGATGTTTCAAAGCTTACCAAGTCAAAATGTTCATCACATTTTCATCCTAAGTCGAAAAAAATAGTCATGCTGGGAAGGTAAATTTATTCAATCAAAACTTTCCTCTACTTCCGGAGATGTATTGAAAAAAAATTAATTATGGTTCAGGAAGGCGACAAAGTTTTTCGATCTCATTCAATTGCTAATCGATTTCAGAATGTAAAGTAGCAAAGGAAATACAATAATGAAGCCAATCAACGGTCACATCTGCAAACACAAGACCCGTATGCAAATGGACCCGAAGTTTAATTCGCATCGAAACAAAAGTGTGCAACTTCTGCTCTACCTTCACACCATCACTAATTCAAACACTCAACAGAGTGGTCGTTGTTTTGTGTCTTCTCGCCAATTAAAATGAAAAGATTTTAGAAAATTCGTTTTGGTATCTTATTGATGAAGCATTTCGAATTCAGACGAGTCATATATTGTTTTATCAGAGATTCCGAATAAAAAATTTCCTTTATTCTAGATATAAACCAACTGACCAAATATATTTGTCATTATTCACTTGATTTCGCAAAACCAGTATCTGTTTTTTATGGTATCACCATCACCTTTAACGAGGATGAAGTAACAGTAATTCTCTTCTTGGACACACGAAGATAGCTCCGATTGGTAGTGGAAACTTGGAATAAAAAATTGAGGTTGAGAAAAGTCCAAGTTAAATTTTCATTGCAGTTCTTCACATAAAGAAAAATGTTTCTTGGTCCAAGATGTTACTTATATTCATTAGAATAACCATACTTTAGGATTACTATGATTCTACAATTTGTTACTATGAATAATCTGAAGACAACAAAAATAACAACAATTCAAATTCAATTTCCCGATATCCTATAGGAAAGTGGTTAGAAAACTATTGAAAAAAAGAACAAATTCGACCAAACCAGCTGATGCTGATGCATATTTCATTAACGTGAGCTTCCCTGTAGACGCCAGTCTAGTTACAAGTTTAAAGATACTATCTCACCGTTTCCCCTGCGCAATCCATTAACACTAATGGGAGCAAATAATTGCCCTGCCGGACCCTAATGAAAGTACGTATTACTGAAAGGCCGTAACAAGGAATCAATCATCCTAGTTACAGTCAGTACAAGAAAAGGCATTCTCGAGAACAAATAGTGTATTATGATGATGAGGCTTTCGTATATGGGTTCTATAGAAACTTGGCGAATCTATAATGCATAATAAGTTGTGGTGGAGAATTGCATTCGCAATGATATTCCTGTTCAGCTCTGACAAAAATGCCGCTACAGTTGGAATATCACGCACGTTCGATTTCAATTCGTTCATGTCTCATCATCTACATACCAGAAATATTCACCACACCCGAGCTTTCAAACCACAAAATAGTTGTTTGAATTGGATTCGATCCAATCGAATATGAGATTCGAAAAATTTAGGTTTCTCACATCGCTACAAGTTCAGTTCATAATTCCGTAATCTGGTGAAGTTTTTTCAGTGTTATGTAACTGCTCTTTTTTCTCAACACCAAGCTTTCGCTTCCAAAGTACTTCTTTTGATCCTTCGAAGGTGTGCAGAAAATCCTATAAATCATGCACATCGTTCTGCGAGATCATGTCGAGCACCTTCATCTCTATAACTTTCGAAATTTCCCATAGCTATGAATTATAATCGCTTTCCTGATGTTCGATCACGAATTCCGAGCTGTACTCACTCTCCGTCCAGCTATAGCTGGAGTGTTGATGAATAGTGATCGAAATTTGCCTGTGGAAGTAGTAATGACTGTCGATGAGAACAAAACGTCTGCAGGCTGCTTGATGGAAAGTGAAATAGATCAAAAAAATATATATCTGCTTCAATAGTCTAGTAGATATTGTTGACAAGGCATTATCACCACATAGGTACTAATTTAATTCAGACAAAACAAAAACCCAAAGGAGATAAACAGGTCGAAAATATCATAGTTGTGAATATCAAATCCAGAAGCCAATATGTTGGGTCTCATTGATATGGAAGGATAGACACAATCACAACAGTCTGCAAAGATCATAAATTCACCTGGAATGACAAGAGATGTGAGATCATCAAATGTATAAGAGGAATAGCATTCGTCCTAGAACATAACCCTTAAGAACAGCATTATATTGAATAAGAACTAATCCATTTCTATATTGTTTCATGAATTTGAAATTTTTGTAGTGCATATAGTATCTGGAATCAAGAACATTTTTCTTCATGTGAAATATTTTTATTGTCTTGGGTTATTTCTAGTCTTCCAGTATTTATTGATTCAAGGATCTCATTAGTTATCAAATATAAATATCCCTCGTTTCTTCGAAAACCACAAAAATTACAACTCTAATCCTCTGCCAATGAATCATTTTTTGAATTAGTATTTGACTTCTTTCGAGCTGCGCTTAGATACAAGCAGGAAGTGTCACCATCTGGTGATACCATAACGAACTGGATATTAAATTGTAAAACCAAGTAAACAGCTGCAAACATATTTTTCATTTGAAACAATGGTGTTTTCATTCTCAAATCGTATCGTGGGCTCTTCCAGTAGAATAAATTCCTCTACCTAACAAAATAATCTTCTTGAATACACATTTAGCATGAAATTAAATGGATTCTCTAAACAAATCATATTGTACATTAGAAAACTCCAAGACTTGAGATATATTTTTTCAGGAGAACTAGACGAATACTATGTTGAAGCTGTTGGAGAAATATATTCTCTCAAATGAAGAAATCTTTTTTAGATGTGTGTAATCAATAACATAACGGTTTGAAAACCCCAAATCGAGACGAATTACGTCAACACCAAAAACACTGAACTGTCGAACTTCCTGACATCCCCTTCAACTCCAATTTCCTTTCAGGTGCCCTGACCAAATCCCAGTTTCCAGTCTTCACGATCTACGCGCAGAAGAGTTGCCTTGGGGTGAAACCGTGCGAACGCGCCTGGTGCATTGACAGAGTGCAAAATTACAGATTAGCCGGATATGTGGAAACGAATCAAACGGTCGCCTCTCGACAGGAGTGTCTGGAGCTGTGCCTTGGGGAGAGTGAATTCTCTTGCAGGTAAGAATCTGAATAAAACGTGCGCATCTCCCATCGCAATCATAACATGCTGCAATTGGATCGGAATGGACGTATATCAACGCGAGAGTTGAAATGTTGCGGGGGCATTTGGTATATATATATATACAGGAAGTATCAGAAGAGGCATAAGGAAGTGCCGAGTTTCTTATTTATTTGCTCATCATAATAGGCGTGATTACAGTAAGCAAGAATCACTGGACTGGAATTATGTATCTATCTGATGGATTGGGTTTGAGGATTATAAAAATTCAATACATGTCTGATGGAGTTCGCACCATGTAGAAAACTTTCGATGAACAATAAAGAAAATCTCATAAAAAGTTCTGCATGGTATTCAACCGGAAATACAATCATCAGATATTATGTTCTTTCAGTCCTGTACGCAGTTTCTTGAAAAATATAAATTTGGATCAAGAGTAAATCATTTTTAATTTTGACATCTTCGAAAATTGTCATTGATAAAAGTTGGTCACATCTGGAAACTACGTTCAAATACGCAATTACATCCAATTGCATCTATCTACAATAACAATGTAAATGTAACTGTAGTTACGTTTAATCCAGGATGCATTTTTGTCTGGTGTAAAACGTTAGGAAATATTTTGTCAGAAGTTAATTTTGGATGTTTTGTCGCAATGATAACTCTAGCCCAATCATTTTCATAAATATAAGCGTAAAAATAATGTTAATTTTTCAATTCGAACATTAATTGGAGAATGACAGTTACTTGACGCGAAATAAATGTCAATAATTCAAGAACACAGTTCTGTGTTTTATGGACCTTTATCACGCACTCTTTATCTTCTAGCAAAATGACCGCTACAAACTTATCACAAAGATGAAAACAGTAACCATAGAACATGTATCGTTCTTGACACTTGACACGAAACTTTGACACATGCTATGTTTCCATCATAATGAAGAGATTCTTGAAATTGAGAATTTCAAGGCCACATGTTTGCAGGATAAACTTTATATTGTTGTATGAATGATGCCATCCAATATAACAGGTTCAACTTTCGACTCTTAACGTTAACATCAGCATTTCGGCGCGAATTTCAAATGAATAATTATAATGCAATTTTTTCAACGAAACCATTATTTTCTACAGATATACGATATTTCTTCGAGGAAAATATAGATATACAATTATTCGTTGAGATATTCCTGATTTCAGAGGAAGAATCTTTCAATGAAACTAGTGGTAGACTTTCAACTGATGAACATTTTGTTACCGAAATACATTTTAAGTATTTAAGTGTTTTTTTTTGTTATACTTCAATTTGTTTCATTTCCTGAAACCACGGTTTCCAAGTCTTCACTTCATCTTCACATCATTTTATCGCGCAGTATAAGCACGAAAACTTTCGTTTATCGTTCGGCGTAAAGATGATATGAAACGATATATTTATGCGATGGCAGCGCAGTAAATCTAGTGGAAGGAAGGTAATGGCAGAGGCCGTGTTTCCTCAGGCGACAAGGGAAGTACGGAAAGTGTCAGTGCAATCACGATTCTTTCCCTCCACCGTTCGCCTATAAAACTAGAATAAAAAGCTCATCGAACGCATTGTTTGGTTCGCGAACCGTAAGGAAGAAGATCGAGAAGCCTTCCGATATAGCCGACAGCCTGTAATAAACAAATACCTCTGTCATGCTGTGGCTAAATTCACTTTTCCGGTGGAATCTAGATTGATCTGAACACTGTAGATTGGACATGCGTCTATTATTCTTATTAAAAATAGGCAGCCAATATCCAATCGGTTCGCGAAGAGTCTCATAATATGGACATTTTTCAATCCATGTATCACATTCAGCACAAACACTTCCTTCCATCAAGGCTATTGGCTGTGTTGAAAACGAAAATTCACATAACTGATGTGGCATTTAGCGTTCGGTATGGATATTCACCACATTCACTTCTTTTTATTAGAAATATCAAATAGGCTTTTTGCGAAGTTTATCAGTTTCCTGGGAGCTAGGTTCCTGACATTGGAGGGCTTTGAGAAAGCCCCTTCCAGGAACTTGAGCATCTTGCAAAATAGCGCTGGGCATTCGCAAAGCAAATGTTTTGCAGTTCCAGCGAAGTTCTCGCAGTAACGGCAACTATCACTCTATGTTTTACCCATCTTCATGAGGTGATACCTCAGAGGGCAGTGTCCAGTGAGGAGTCCCGTTACCAGTTTCAAGTCTTTTTTGTCCAACTCGAAGAGCTGTTTAGCTTTCCTTGGCAAAAGGCTCACTAGCATTCTCGTTTGTTTTTGTCCTGGCAAGAAATTGTGTATTTGCCCTTTCTTTGGCAAGGCAGTCTGCTTCCTCGTTGCCTTCGACCCCCTTATGAACTCACTTCAAAGTGACTTGGTTGTTCGTTGCCATGCTATGGTAAATTTTTCATGTTTTTTTCATCCTATCAATACGAACGTACATGCAATCATGTGTGACGAAGAAATGAATAAACAGTTTCTTTCTCAGATAAGGTATATTCGTCCAAACACAACTGTTAATTATCATTTATTGTGACTATAGAGTTACCTAATAGATAATATAGTTTTGTTGTGTATAATATGGGTTTGTAGAGAAGGTATAGTATGTTACTCGTTCATAAAATCCTCTAGACAGTCGTAAAATACTCATTACTGAAACGACATTCTGGACATTCATAACAATCTAATACTTTTATTTTCCTTCAGTCTCTAATGTTTTTCATTGTTTGATATTTCTAATTGGAAAGACTATTTTCACTTTCAAAACTTTTTGTCCGATTCATGGCTATTCCATTTTTCAAGTTTCATTTTCCAATGCGTATGTTTTTCCTTCCCGTTTTTTGATCTGGGATTCATTTCCTTCACCACAATTAGAGTAATAACAGTCAAACATTTCCAATGTGTTTTTCAATGTTGGATTTTGTTAGGTTTCTTGTCTGACCCACTGTTGAAGTCTCCATGCTATTTTACACGAAATTTTTTAAATCAATCATCCAATTCACGTGAAACTTTCCTCAGCGGAGTTTTTCAACACGCTGAATCCAATGGTGATAATGGCGATGTTGCCACGTCTCTACTTTTCACGAAAATACCATGAAAACCATATCATTTTTATTCATATGGACAAAAAATACGTTTCAACATATTGGGTCTACTATTGATGTTTCAAAGCTTACCAAGTCAAAATTTTCATCACATTTTCATCCTAAGTCGAATAAATAGTCATGCTGGAAAGGTAAATTTATTCAATCAAAACTTTCCTCTACTTCCGGAGATGTATTGAAAAAAATGAATTATGGTTCAGGAAGGCGACAAAGTGTTTCGAACTCATTCAATTGCTAATCGATTTCAGAATGTAAAGTAGCATAGGAAATACAATAATGAAGCCAATCAACGGTCACATCTGCAAACACAAGACCCGTATGCAAATGAACCCGAAATTTAATTCGCATCGAAACAAAAGTGTGCAATTTCTGCTCTACCTTCACACCATCACTAATTCAAACACTCAACAGAGTGGTCGTTGATTTGGGTTTTCTCGCCGATTGAAATGAAAAGATTTTTGGTATAGTTGTCCAATGACAACTGTTAATTATCATTTATTGTGACTATAGAGTTACCTAATAGATAATATAGTTTTGTCGTGTATAATATGGGTTTGTAGATAACGTATAGTATGTTACTCGTTCATAAAATCCTCTAGACACTCTTATACTACTCGTTACTGAAAGGACATTCTGGACATTCATCTCATACTTTCATTTTCCTTCAGTCTAATATTTTTCATTGATTGATATTACATTTCACGGTAATCATGATGATTTTCTTCTGTCACCCCTTTGCGAATATCATTCCGTTCTAAAATCCATCTATCCGGGAAAATACAAGAATTTTACTGCATCTTCCATATATACAAATGATTAATCGTAATAACGTTATCAAAAGTTTATTAATTTTATTCTAGCGTGAAGCGACAACAACCTATTTGCAATTATAGCCTGATTTATTATAGCTATGGAATCTCATTATAACCGGTGTTTTCTGTTTGTATCCTCTACAGGTAGCTGAATGTAGTGAATTATTATACCATTGCTATAGTATGGTGTTTTATAGTTGAAAATCTGTTCTCCTTGAGAAACTCTTGCCTTACTATTTTTTGGGAATACACAACTGCTGCTCCATTCTTTCCATATAATAATGACGATCGATATTAATTTGTTCCGCGCATGCTCCTCACTAGTGAGTAATAGATTATAACACATTAGTGTGTTATTTGATGGTTTACTCTTCAAAAATGGTGTTAATAATGACATTCATAACTGTTATGTGTTGGATAAATGAATAAATGCTTCCTGTACGGATTTTATCGTATTCAATTTCTGACGAATGAGATGCGGCCTAGGCATTCAATTATGATGAGGGAATTTCACTCGAATCGTTGGAAAATTGGATGTACTAATGGCTGCAAAGCCTGGATACCATACCAATTACAAGTTTTCGAATAGTTCGGATGGATAGTAACCGTGTGTGTGAAGGAGTAAATGCCTAGCAATTGCAGAAGATTACACTTCGAGTAAACATCTGATGCCGCAATAAAAGTAATGTGTGGTTAAATGACCGATTCTCTGATGGATTCACCAACAGAATAGCACAGGAAAATGTTTTGAAAACAGCAAATTCGCAGAAAAAAAAATTCACCGTATGTCAAGATTCCAAAGCATTCGATTAAGGATAACTCTAAAATCGTTTTAAAATCAGTTTAGAAATGTACAATATAGGAATTTAAAAAGTCACAATAGCCTTGTTCAGATTCAGAAGCGCTAAATACCTGAATGTCAAATTGTTGGACCTATTATTTTGCAGTGCTGAGAATTGGTTTTATGTATCTCCAAATCAAGAGACCCCCTTACAATTTCGAAAAATTTGGGCTTTATATCGCAGATCTGAATTCATGTAGTTCCTGCTCATATTTTCGGAGAAAATCAGAGCGGAAAACATTTTGGACTTTCACTTTTGAACAATTCAGTGTGAATAATATCCATAACTACATGTGATTGAAAAACATAATGCTGTTTCTTACTAGGAGATTGAATACATAACAAATTGGACGCGGTTTCGAGATCTGAAAGGGTAATCAAGAAGAAAAAATATAGCAATTACTTGTCATCAGTCATTCGTCATAGGAGTCGAATACATCCCACAACAATAGACTCGTAACTAGTTGAGTAATGTTGGAATCACCATTCTCCCGATCAAGAGAGCAAGAACCAACTTATTAGCGTTGATTGAGAATTCACGAGAGCGAGTCATTAGCATCGATAATTTACATTCCTCTAACGCCAGGAAAAAAAGGACAATTTGTATCACATTAGTGCAATTGAGGCATAAGTGCGCCTATTCATCCAGCCAATCAAAGAATGTTCGATTAGGCGTATGTAAAGTGATCTGAATTAATGGACGTAAGTGCATTAAGGATTTCCTTGGACGTCCTATAGGCAGAGCCTAGACATCCTCCTCTCTTGAAATTGTTATTGGTTTCGACTGCTGTATTGATGATAAAAACACTTGGTAGATAATTTGTTTTACTGTCTCTTAGCTTCAGTCATCAAGTTATATGTTATGTCAACAGAATACTCAATCGTTGAAAAAGTGAAGAGACAATTTGAGTCAAGCCATCATTTTTATAGGTAGAATTAAATATATCCTTCATTTCCAATGCATGAAAAGCATTTGCTTCAAAAATCCTACATTATTTTCTTCTATCAATCCAAAATATAAAGTTTAATCCACTATATCTCGAAAAAATACTACGCACAGAAAGAAAATATTTCCAACTGGTGAACATTTTGTCATGACACCATCTATTTGCTTGGCCTACAGGGGCTGTTATAAATGCACTATTGGCAGGGTTCGTGAAACTTCGAGTATCTCTGTAAAGTCTGTCCTTTGAAAAACTGATTTTGGAATTTGATTGCATGCCTTCGGGATCAGGATTTATATCTTGCTTTACGTTTCCTGCACAATTTAGGTTTTAGAGGATATTTCTCACCTCAAAATGTTAGGCAATAGACATAGCTAAAAAATAGTTTATATGTATGTGAGCGTGCTGTATAAGGTATCACAAAGAAAGAAATGTATACGCCGTTAGAGCCTTCTCATATATGTTTGGTCAGATGCAACGAAAAAAGCGGGAAATGCATACTTCTAAGAACGAGTACAAATAGCCTTTCGAGATTAGAGGTTATGTTGGTATCGTTCCATCAGCCACCTAGTGAAATCAAATCAGAAACGGTAAACAAAATAAAAAACAATTAATTCAGGATTTGTTAACCACTTCAATCTAGAGACATTCTTGTTCCCCTCTGGTATATGTTTCAACTTCATTATAATACGTAGCGCTTCTTCGCAAGAACCATCAAACAGCCTGGAACTAATGCATTCTCAGTTACGTAATTCACTATCAGAGCAACGTAAATTGAGCTATACTATCTACGATTTTATGTTCCATAAAAAACATAATCGGTTCATTAAAATCAATGTCGATCGAGTTGCAACCGTATATATTAAAAAAGTATATTCACTACTTGTATCCGTCCTCTTTCAAAGAAAACCGAGATTCACAAATAATATGACCCGCTTAAGTGACTTTTGAAGTTGAGCTTGAAATTTCTTCAGATTGTAAGTAAACGTATTGAAATAGTAAGAAATAAAAAAAGTTATGTGTGAATTTACTGTCCTCAGTATTGAACTCCATTAAGATGAGGTATCCTAACGCACTCTGTATGCATTTGAATAAATATTTTGCATCAGCAAGATTTGTATGAGAATCGAGACACCAAGTTGCGCGCATCTCAATAATAATCGTAACAATACATCAACCTGTCTGTCTATTCTATCGCATGCAAAAAGATATTCGCATAATAATAATTGTAACATGTATCAGAATCATTGACATAAATACATAGAAATGACATGATAGGGGCCTATCTTGATCCAGTTGTACATCTCGATGCTCGTGGGAACTCAGTGTGAGTGCGCGATACTGAGTGATCATATCGAACTGGGACGCATATAAACCAGTCAACGCTTGAAAGGCATCAAACCTCATTTTATAGGCTTCCTACTCGAATACAATAAATTCAGGAATGCAATCTTGCGGAATCTTGCTATATAATGGTGTCGAACACTTATTCTTGTGATTTTTCTTGCCATTATCTCTCGAAACGTTATTCGATTTCGATTGCAATGGATAAAAGATGGTTTGGAAGATGCCATGCACAAATGGTGATTTGGCTTGAAAACAATTTGAATTTTGAGGTGATGATAAATGTCTGGTTTCTACTCTTGATCCGCGATTCAAAACTAGCTTTCTGGGATTAATTCAACTCTTACAATTAGTTGATGATTGCTGATTATTCATCACCACATCGTAAAGATCCTGAAGATTGAGGATTCAATATCCAGTAGAATAGCGCGTAGTTTTGAAAGAGACAGAAGTAACAGAATATTCGTGGCACCTCTAGTTCGCATTCTCAATTTGGGGTTGCTTTTCGTGTGGTGACTAGTGTATATTGTTGCGAGAGCCACATGTCATTTATGCAAATGAGAAAAGTACAGTTGGAATCTTCATGATTTCGTCTGCTGGATAGAGATCAGTGGGTGGATATAACGGCTTTGGTAGATATTGAATCATATGTCTGATCAAATTGGGCGGAGACATGTGAGTATAAACAGCGCGCCAAATGACATGGACATAGCAATGCAAAAAAATGAAAACCTTGACCTGAATTCTGCTTGAAGCTTCCACTGGCAAAACATAGAGCATTCTTATTAGGATGAGCATTATAATTGAGTCAGGAAAACTCAGTGATAATATACTAATCTGTTTTTTTGTTGTTGATGGAAATACCGAGTATGGATCTTGGAGAAAACACATGCTTTAGTCTTGGTTACATCGAACTCCACAAGATTAACAGACCCCAATTTCTAAATTTGAGTCAAATCTTTATCAACAGCAACCTAGATGACACAGGGGCTCTAGATGAGAAAGCTGCATGAAGTGTACTGTCATCCACGAAGCTGTGGACAGGAGGTTACATCTAACAGGTCGTAGATGTCGTTGGTGCCAAAATAAATTCTTGTGGAACTTCGGCGTTGATAGGTCAGGTGTCTGGGAGCTCAGCTTCCGCCGTTCAAAATCCAGTGATGATCCACTAATCTGTTTGGTATCTCGTCAAGAAACGTTACACAAACAATCTGATGGCCTTTCTCACGGTGTTACGTACGAAAAATCCGAAAACATCATAATTGCGTCAATCACGGAGAGAGGCTCTGTACATATTTCGCCCAATTTGAGTTGTTCGTCTCACGAGTGATGATCCTCCAGACCGTTATAACTACCTACCGATCTGGCAAATCAGATCGCGATCAAGATCCATGAATAAGACGCGGAAATAATTGCGGTCTCTGAAGGATCATTGATAACTGATACCGTCGAAGAATGTTCTTGCGCTTTTGGCGTTGAAATCTAGAAGGATATACTACTAGCAAAATAATTAGAGTGATTCTTGATTTTTTTTCAACAGAGAAGTACTCGTAGAAGGCTCATCATACGCCCATGGAATCGTGAACGATGATATATCGTGATAATTCAACACGATACAACTGTTCTTCTTCGTCTACATTTGTTCCTTTCGATTTCTGGAGTTTCTTGTAAAGAGGTAAACTCCAAATTCTTGAATATTGTTTCTTCCTTCTCCAAACTAGATTAGATTCTGAAATAAATCCCGGAGTATGAAGATATCAAAGAAAGAAAACCCTTCAAAGAACATGTTCTAACTGACGCCGTCAACAAAGAAGTGGATATCGATTTCAAATGATAATGGTTAACAATGCCAACTAGTCAGTTTGGTAGAGTTTAAACTAATTACCCTCCAATCTTGATTATATGAGCTAAACATGATTGTATGTGAGCTCAGTACAGTTTGTGTAGACCAACCGAACATTCTTGGTACCTAGATTTCAATCCTTCGGACTCTCAACGATAACCAGCCGAGTAGTGCTTCGGATGACACTTAAAAAGCTAAGGTCCCCGTCTTCCTTACACATACAAGTCTCAAGGAGACTTCGAGGGTTGCTTTGCAACTAAGTTGGCGGTTAAAAACACTTTTTCAAACACTGACACCTTCAATAAGACAGTCGATGCTACGCACAAAAAGACCTCCGGAAAGGCTGACGAAAAAGATCGTGTCACTCTATATATCACTGGTTTGTCTCCTAATAAAAGGACACAATCATCTCAATAGGTAGATGGTGCTTAGAGGATGATGAAACCTGAGGCTGGTGGACCAGAAAAAAGCCACCACACTTGATTGAATCCAGTGTGAGGGTCTGGAGTTTGTATATACATATGGGTGGATAGTTCTCAGACTTACTTCAATTACAGTAACACATGAAGATAATTAACAAGTTAGTTCTCCTTCTTGAGAATCAATTGACTATTGCTTGATTAATTCTTTTCGAGTCTCAGAGATTCTGAGGACCAAGCTTCCACCAAGCCTTTTATGATGTCTAATTCCCCAGTGGGACAGCAGAAACCTCTCACGATGCGGCTCTGGTGTTTGGATCGCGATCGAACGATCTTTTGACGGTGAGGATGAGGGAAAGTGGGTGTACATGTGCATTGTACATGAGCTTGACAGCAGATAGTTCCAGTACAAGTCGAGTAGCGCCCGACGATACGAATTTCTAGGAATGCCGTGTGACAATGCGAACTATCGTGATTTATTAGTGTTTCGATATTGATCATCGAGAGGCTGCGAGAGTTGCAGGAAGCTGTGTTTGTTTGGTTTCAGAAAAACTGGATAGCACTCTCGCAATGACGCTTGTAAAAACCGTCGAACGTTTCTACAAAAGAATTGCTGGTATGGTGATAATTCATCACAGTCAGAATGAAATTACATTAAATTTTCTTTGACAGAAATGATTTTCATAGATCACATAACACAAAAAGTATTCAAGTACTCAGATTTTCCGAAGATCAACCGAGAGTATTCCTGTCAACAGTTAGGTAGAAAAATCTCCTACACATCATCAACAGTATCAACATTTCATCCATTTCTCATCATGATAAATTTCCAAAAGAGTGTTTTTTTTCGATGCTACTTATATTTATTGAAGACTCAATTAACTGCGAACTATCAATCTGAGATAATAGCCTGTTCTAGTTCACCAACCAACATTGAACAGATTATATACGACGTTATTAAATGGAATTAAATTTTGATTATATTGGTACACGCACATTCATATCAATTAGTTCCTAGTAAAAAATCAGCACGTGCTCGATAATAATAGTAATTTGTTCGTTTCCTATTAAGACTTTTAAAATTCGCTAGCATTGTTATATAAATCAGTGTCGACTCGTGCTAAAAACTGGATATCACAAATATAAATGAATAATGTTCGTATTATCTTCTAGTTGCTCATTGTTATACAGGGTGACGTTCTTTGTCTATGTATGGATAATTGAAAATCAATTTAGAAAATGAGTCATTTGAAAAAATCAGAGGATGACACCATAGCTTAAGAGGATACTATCCAAGCTATATATTATAGTCCATTCTTAGTGCACCATTTATTGTTGAAATTATTTCCTACTGTTCGTTATCTTATCACTTTATGAACATATTTAATGTGTTCAACCTAGTGACTGATGAGTTCTCAATCAGGATGAACCATCAACAATGAGCAAGCAATTTCGATGCTATTTGTGAATATACCTCCTAATCATCAAAGAAATAGGTGTGCCACAGGGAACAGACTCTGGGCCGCTACTCAATTCCATCTGTGCTATCGATCTGGCATACCCATCAATTCATCGAATAGCCCAGTCAGAAGGTTCCGCTACTGATATATCCACATCTCGCAGTCGTTATTATGACTCAATAATCTGATAGCAAGTACGAAATGAATATTGCGTGCGGGAAAGTACGAACTAATTGGAAATGCGCTCGGTGTCTGTCGAAAAAAAACTGTCATCGCATGGCGGGGGCTTTCAATCACTGAATTGAATAAAAAAGTGTTCGTCATATAACGGCGGTTATCGGAATGAAATATCCCATCGAGAGAATAAATTAAGTTTCTTTCCGCTTGTATACATCAGTGATGGATAATACATCCCAGATGCTTTTATAAAGAGAGGAAAGTCAAAAATAAATGTTGTTTTTTTATCTTGTTCATTTTGACTTCCAGATGATGTCACTGTAGATTGACTAGCATTCAATTTCAAAATTATGAACCGACTATTCGTCTACTTGAAGATCATTCAAATCAAGATGAAAGATCGCCTTTTTTTCTATCGTGTTCTAGAGAGGGCAGGTCTAGATTGAATTTAGGAGCTGCAAATATTACAACAAAATTCTGACAGTTTCTCGATCATCGAAAGTGAAAATCCATGTTTAAACTCGAGGTAATCCGCTGCAGTAGAATTCTTCTCCATGCAGTACCTAAGTAGTTACTTTCGTTCAGTCAACGTCTAAAAATACTTCTTTAGCGTCACGTTCAGCTAATTTTTGTCAGTAAAAGATCCATTGCGGGTCGTAAATCATTCGCGTTGTTGGCACTAAATCACCTCATGATGAAGCCGACTGTAGACAAACAATGTTCTTCGAGGAGAAATTCAACCGACAGACGCCGGCCGACATAATCAAGTTGAATAATATCGTACAATTAGTTTGTATTGCGTTGCTTGAAAGGGAAAAGAGGCATTTTTGAAGACCGAATTCCGACGCATCAGTCGTTGTGATAACTACGGAATTCACAAGTACAACCCGGAAAATGTTCTGGCAAGCAGTTAGAAGAGCATCTTTATATGACAACCTTGAAAGTTTGTTGAATTGCGACAACACTAATATTTTCGTAGAAGCCACAGATGAAATATTTCATGCTATGTTCGGGAAATACCATCAAGACATTAAAAATACGGCCTTTTTAAAAAAATTTATTGTAAAGCCCGGAAAGTAAGAGGCAGAGTAAATTCTTGAAACTTATTAGTGCTAATGCTAGATCTGTATAATAAGTAAGTATTCGTTAAATTCACATGGCTTTCGAGAAGCCAGTCTTGAATCAAACTGAGCTTGAAGAATTATAATGC
Organism: Chrysomela aeneicollis; assembly: GCA_029955515.1. Classification (NCBI taxonomy): domain Eukaryota; kingdom Metazoa; phylum Arthropoda; class Insecta; order Coleoptera; family Chrysomelidae; genus Chrysomela; species Chrysomela aeneicollis. Next base: position 363,759 of record JARUHQ010000021.1, on the reverse strand, counting down.
AATTTCTCACATTCAATGTTCAGTGAAGGAAAATGGAAATTGCAAAGTTTTCCATAAACTTATAATTCACCAGAACAATTTTTGATCTAATTCCAGAATAGAGTCTTGAGTCAAAATCAAGGGTATTCACATATCTAGGCGTATCTTCATCATAAAATTTCAAATACCAATTTTTGAATCTACCATAGACATGCTTCTTCTCAAAAATATTGATTATAGAAGTAGCAGAAATAGTTATCAAGCTACTTCCATAGAGGCACTATCACTGATTCAAAATCTTCTCTTGCTACACAAGACCGTGCGGTCTGAGCAGTGATACTCTTATAGTTTCACGGATTCCAGCATAATTTCTTCATCTGCAAACTCCACATCTAGCCACGCCACTGCTTCATACGCTAAACGGACAACCTATCGATATAATAAATCGATCATCCAATGCATTAGCAGGCAAAGTTCACCGGCTAAGGTCAGGTAGTGTTGTTCTTCGCAAGCAACACGCATTGCTCGTGGCATATTTCCACGTTCCCATTTCAAAAAGGACATTCTGTGACCGCGAGGCGATTGTTAAGTCCTCCGTTGCACCCCATGTGGACGTCTTGTAGCAGTGATTGCTCTCATAAGCGATGGATGTTCGATATTATTGGATTATGGAGAACGTGACTCGCAGTTAGAAGCTGCCTGTGTGGCTTATTGTCCTGCTAGACTTGTGACAGGCAGCACACACGTTTTGCATTTCTTTTGCATTTTTTATCCGTCCTGCCTCATATGGTCCACAACTGCTGCAGCCACTCGCGATGGATGGTTGATGCGTTTGGTTTTACTTCGGCTGAACCAATTCCTACGGGGCATTTTTATTTATCATCTAGCGAGCAACTCTGATGAAGGCCGATTCATGCTAACCGCAATCTGTTACTCCCTTTTCACTATTATTTCTATTATCACTATTGATTCTAGTTTGTCTGCAAAGTTCTTGAAGACGTTCCTGTATTTTCATCTCTTCTGCGATTCGTCATAATATAAAAAATATATTCCTTTTTGAGTAGGCCTGTCTAGATATTTGAATGATTAGAAGAATACAGTTTACACTTATCATTGCTAAATCATCCGAATTCAGGAATGCAGTATGTAATTCCAGGATTCTAATCTCAGGAGTGTCGCACAATTCACTTAATTTAGCTGTACCACAATTAAATTCGTTTTCTTCCCTAGAATCTAAACTAGAATCCTTCAACATTTACTGGATTATTTTGAAGTGATACAAATACAGTTTTAGAGAAAAAAATGTACAGTGTGTACCTGAATCGTCATGACATATTTCAACAGGGGCTTTTATTACCGAGAATATCAAAAAATGCATCTGAAAATAGGTCAAAAAATGGATCATAAGGTAGATACTGCTCTATTAAGATTGGGTCCTACAGATAGTTTTTTCTGAATATCTCCCCGAAACACATCAAGATGAATCAATGAAATTATACTAGGTGGAAAATGCATCGAAGTTGAATAGGATACAAAAAAATGATTTGAAAATTCGATTCATAGGTATAAGTGGGGGGATTCATTGTGTTCTGAAGTTTTATGAAATATTTCAGAATTCAGAATATTCAAATTACCAGATGTTCCATGAAAGAATGTACAATGTTCATAAAATAATTCGATTCAATGTCATGTTATTATTATTCATAATATCAATCCGTTTTGATCGCCAACAATTTTTTTTCTAGTTAAAAATTATCATTTATAGAGGTGTGTCTCACTTATGAGCTAGTTTTTTATGTCCTTTGATATTTTCCACAAAAATGTAGACAATTTGATATTCTTCAATCGTTCGTCCCTACATAAATTGGTAATTTTCAACTCCAAAACCCACGATGAACTATGCATATGTTATAGAAAATCTTCTGATATAGTTCCATAAGGAATCAAAAATAAAATATCGTTACAAAATTGAAGCATTGAATAGTCCCAACTTGAAAGTTCTTGAGTTTCGCATCTCTATATATAATTTTAACATTATTATTACAATTTCGATAACTGTCATACAAGAGCTGTTCAACTCATTGTGTTAGCTACGAAAGAGTGTAGGTATACAATTGGCCTACTTTCTTGGTCGATGAATCACATGAAATTACCATATTTCTGTATGGTCGTAGATATAATATCTTGTTGTTGTCCATAGCAAATATCTGATATCTACGTTCACGCGTCCAAATTTGTAGTTGTGTTTCAATAACTCCACTTCCCGTTACCTCATTTGAACATATACAAAGAAGTACAAGTTCAGACCTCAAACGATATACGTTATGCCTCCTATCACAAACGTAGGAATGCAGAATACAATCCTGCCCCCTTTTCATATCGCACAATCGGTCCAATTTAAACTGGCACCTGAATACTATTACCTCTATTATGGCACACACAATGTGATATATATTTGCCTAGCCCGTTGACAACGTCAAGATTTACGCACGCGATGCGAGTCTCGTGACCGTTCGAATGTTGGCACAAACGGCGTTTGTAGCCACACCATTCCATCGTCTTTCAGTGCACACAACTTCTTGTAAGCGCGCTCTTGGTCTGCCTGAAAAACGGGATGTTTATGCGCCGGATTCTGTCGAGAGATAGTCGCTTTCTGGAACTAGATTCCATCGGGAACAACGGACGTTGTGTGAGGTTAACAAACTCGGACTTCGAGGCTTGTTTGATGTAGAACGATGCAAAGTTTCATTTGGGAAAATTTATGCTCATTCGAATAATATTCTCACTATTTTTCATTGAACGATCTGGGTTCAGTTGACATTATTCAACGTAAGATCATTAGTATAATTCGACAATTCCACACGCTTTTGTTTGCATCATTTCGAATATAAAAGATATTTCAAGTTTCACTCAACATCCGTAGTCGCCAGTAATCATGCAACGAAAAATACAGTAAAATGATATTGCATCTAGTTGTCATGAACAGTGAGCGACTGGTTAGAGTAAATCAATTGAAATTTGTTACAGAGATAGAGTATACGACAATTGACCTATGGCAACTCCCAAAAATGGATGAATTTTCTGAATAAAGTTCTCGAAACTTCATCAAGTATTATATTTTCGAATTAATTCTAGGATCATGTATTTGTTATAATGAATGCTTCAAACTAAATTAGTTGAAGTGGGTACGCGGTTTAGTGCGTACTCAGTTCAGATACTGATTGCAATAAGAGGGAGTTGATAAATCTACAACTCCATTGATATTTGTATGGCTTTCTTATTTTTGAACATTGTTTTTGATACTGCTACATCCCTATCTAATCTAAATGTGTTGATGACACAATCAATATAACAATCATAAACAAGAAAAGTTGCAATCAAACGACCATGTTTTCTGTATGCAACCATCTCTAAAGCTGCAACTCCCAACAGTTTATCCACTTTGGTATCGTTGAGTGTGATTGGGAGGTTACTGTGAATCAGATCGTCTCTACCACCTCATCATCATCACTGAAATACGTAGAATCAGTCATGCTTTCGTACACAAGGGAAGCATCTGAATGGAGCAGATGATTAAATACAAACCAGAGTCTATCACGCGAGAACCCTAAAATAACTGTGAGAAGTAAGCCCATTACTATTGTAACTGGCTAATCCAGATTTCAGATACGCGAAGATCTCTGTTAATACCAGTGGGATTCGCTAGAACAACATCAACCGAATCAACGAGTAATTATTAACGATTATGAATATGCTCTCGGGAGTAATAAGCACCTGCTCTGAACCAATGAAGAAGATACCCACATTACTCGTTCTGCAGAACAATCACTTAAACTGCACAATTGTGTGTTTGGAATGATATGGGATGATGCAACCGTTCCATCAAGAAACAATCGCATTGTAATGAAGCACTTCTTGGGAGATAACCGTAAACCATTCTCGGCTAGTCGTTCACATCAAATTGTAGATGTAACGCCGATTATTTATACAAATATTCCACGATGCGTGAACCACAGAGGTTGAGATGAGATACGAGCAAATTACGCAAAGTTCCACTGTGTTTTATCATTTGAGGTGATCAAGAAAGTAATTTTATTCTTGTAATGAAACAGAAACAGCAAAATGAGAGATTAAACAACAAGTTTCGAGTTTCACCATTAACTGTTTCATTAACTTCAAGAAAAATGCATTTGTTAATGTTTACAAGTTCGTTGTTTTTCACCTTATACATTATTAATATTTTTTCCTATATTGTCCTAATTTTTTTTATGTTCTGGTTCTCACGAAAAGGGATATCCTGTAATGTTCAGAGAACATCGTGAGAACCAAGGGAAAGAAGGTAGGAGTTGGTGTCCTTCTTAAATTTCTGGAGATCGTATGCCTCGGGGAACACCTCCCTAGGCAATGAGTTCCAAAGTCTCGATGTTCATTGGAAGAACGAGTCTTTGGAAAGGGACGTTCTGCAGGTCTCTAAAGTGACCACGAAGGGGTGTGAAGACTGAACTTGACGGGTTAATCTCGATGAGACTGCTAATGGAGGAACGATTGTTGATATTTCAGAAGAGCATCGCCCATGAAAATATCTATGAAATAGAGATAAATCGCCAACTTTTCTACGGTGTTCCAGAGAAGTGAGCGAGTTTGTAAGCGAGGCATCACCGACGAGACGAATTGCCCTTTTTTGGACAGAATTCAATAATTTCAGGATATGTTTAGGTGTAAAGAAAACAACATCATGTAGTTTAAAAAATAATCCTGAACATGATATTACGATTGGAGATCTATAATTTGTTGGACAAATCAGCATAAAATAAGCTGCAACATTCAATGAATTTTTTTTCATGAAATCCCCAGTATGTAATATGTCTTCCTTTCAGAACCTGAAGGTTGAAAACAGGTAGCTTATAATGGATTTTTTCCTGAATGATGAATCTTAGAACTACTTACAGTTCCATGTATCTAGGACGCTTTGGAAAATATCGATAAAAATATCTTTCGCTGCGTCAGTTATTGATTTGACCCATAAAGGAAAGGATTCTCAAAAAAGTACCAATGAGTTCTAGCGCTGATTCTCTTTTACAGGAGTTACGCTTTAAAATGTTAAGGCTGTTGCTTCCTAAACTAATTCCTATGAACATTATCTCATTGATATCAGACTTGATTTGCCCATTTCTCAGCCTTGGTCATGCTTATATTCACTTCAACTTTCAATCACATAACCAACATAAATTTGGTATCCTTGATCGAATAATTATCGATGACTCTCATTGCCATCCATAATGCATCTGATGATCGTATAGTTTGTTGGCCTTGGAAGATCGTAGTACAACCAGAGAATTTATCTTCTGGAAGCTAACAGATGTCAGGCGTATTACATAAACTTAATAGATATCGTCATAGGCATTCTCATGAATGTGTTTTTCAGTTCAACGATTCAGTTTTTGTGTGTGCAGCGAAACTGGATTTCAGAAGAGAATGAGTAAGCTCTGGGAGGCACATGATTATTGCTTTTAATCGGGTAACGGTTAATCACTGTAATCTTTCGTGCATGAAAAAAGTTGTGCTCCTCCCCATACTTATCGCCATAAAACAACGTCTTCATGCATGGGATTGATTTATTTTAAACTCTCGGATCAAAATATACATGATCTCAATAACCCCATAACCAAAAATCCCGTGGTGTTAGTTCAGGCGAATCAGCAGGCTACTGAATCGGCGCATAAGAATTCAATGCCAAATATCCTTACTGAAACCAAATAACTTCATTTTCATTCATTTCCGTATCCAATGTAGAATTTACGTGAACTGCGAAGTCGGTTCCTAGCATATCTAATAAGTATAAGTAAGAGCCATGTCTAATAGTCAGGTACCTGAAAATAATAACTGCGGAAATTGAATTGAACCAAAACGAAGCAGATGAACGAACAAAATGCAATGCAATCAACACAAAAGGCAGTACAAATTAAACCAAATATGATTTGGCAGTTCTGAGAAGTACGCACCAAATTGGCTGCCTACGCTATTGTTTTCCGGTAACAAACTCATCAACATTGACATTCCTTTTCGTAAAAATGATCCTTCTCCTGTCACATGGGAAATGATAGAGGATTGAAATCCTGATCCATTCAAATGACACCCTGTGAGGTACTTTGTGACTTATCGGGTGTGTATTTGTATGGGATCAGAAATTGTTTATCTCTATAAAATGCCGGAAATACTGTCTGACTCATATATATATAGGGTGTTCCATAAATATGATGATTAAGTCTCATGTAATGGCAGAAGACACCTAAATAAACATTTGCCGAAAACGCTGTCTGAATTTGCTAAAAATCATTGAAATAGTGAAAATAGCTCTTCAGAATAACAGGATCTTGCTCACCGGGTAACCTAATAGTTTTTCCAGATCAAAAAGTAAGCCCCACTGGTTTCTTTGCTATTTTGAAAGTTGTTTACGTGAACTGATTAAAATCACAACTTTTCATCTACCACAGACGGTTTTGCGTATCTGGACTTCATTTCAGAATAAAAAGTTAACATGGAATGATTATGTGTAAATGAATGATTACATGTGATTGGGATATTGTTATGTCAATGTGGCAGTAATTACTTGACTTCGAAACTTGATTTTGTTGATCAGTTTATTGTTGATGGTATTGATCAACTTCATGTTAGAGTTTATTGTAAAATTACAAATCTAGCGAATAATATTGTTTTCTGTCACCATCTTCAGTGAATCTGAGAAATAAACTGAATTCAATGCATTCTCTAGGTATCTTTTGGGATAATTAAAACTATCACAGTGGTCCACAAAAGAGAACAAAGTGTCCCCGTTGTGTATGCGGTCTTGAATAATGGCATTCTCTATTCCTGTGCGATCTCATTATTCTAATCGAATTGATTTGATTACCATCAGTGACTAGAGAGCGGAAAGATGACTTTACATACCAAACACGCTTGTAACACAAGAAAATACCGTGTTCCGTCGATTGGAAAATGCCAGTATGGCACCTGCTGCTACTTCACAAGTTCAATAGACCGCGACAGCTTTTTATTCGATATACAATATTGCTACATATAGATCTCCGATCGCAGTATGCTATATTCGTTTTCGTTTGTTTTTAATGCGATATTGTTCTGAATTCGTTAGTTGTTCGCTATACATTCAACAAATGGTGTTTGGATTGGAGACATTTATGTACATTATTTTTGGTATTTGATTCGACTAAGATAGGATGTTTGGAAGCTGAATAAGATTATTCAATTCTTGAATTATGGCCAACACCATTCCAGATAGAATGAACATGATGAACGAGGAATGTGGTAACAGAGTTGCAAAGCTTTTTGAGTGGCATACGTAAATTTCAAGTTATTTATACTACTGTTAAAAAAAACAAGGTTCTGGCATCCGAACAACAAAGCTACTAGAAGTAATGCCCCAAATTGTCTGAAGTCAACATTGAATCCATATCCATATGTTTTCCCCCACAGTGGTTGGCACATCATAACATTTGATGATATGAAGATATGAAGTGATATTCATCCGAAGGCCACATTTTGTAAGGGTCCCAAATATATATATATGTATATATATATGTTCTTCAGTTGATATGAGTCAAATGAGTGCATCAAAAGCAATTTATTGAATCTTCATCATATATGACAGAGCCTTATTTAAATAAAGTGGTTTATAGATAGCACTTCTCTCTGGAGATTGTCACATTTTTGCTGAATGCGCCAACGCTACTTTTTTCGTTCACCCGATAATCAACCGAACACTGACAGTGACAGCGTGAAACGTCTTGATTCCAAAACATTTTTTTTATAGTTCGTTAATCGGCATATTTCCACTTTTGTGTGAATCTTTTAACAATATTCCAGTTGAAAACTTTGTTTATTCTGTTCAATTCGAATTCGAAGGATGGTGAAACGCTGTGAATTGTGTTAAATACAATTTAAAAGTGGTGACCAGAATACAACATTCCACTGGCGAGTTACTCATTGTCGTATCATTCGTTGTGTAAACATTATTCACCTCATCCTAATATGCAAAACAATTTGTGGTTATTTGAAAACATTATCGGGTTTCCCCGAGATGAAAAGTTAGTGGAAACATGGAAAAATATGATCGGGAAAGAAAATATTTCTAGAGACGCTAAAGTACGCTCTCATCATTGTAGTACAAGTGATAAAATGGTTGGCCCAAAGTAATGAGAAAATGCTCAGAGTAGTAGAAAAGCCTTTATTTAGTGGAATTGAGAGGTTATAACAACGTTTGATGTTATACTTTTCAAGTTCAAAACTTTGAAACTTCATATTACTAGAAAATAAACAATATAGTTTGGCAGTGAATTGAATCTATCATCATTCGATTTCAAATTGTTTTCATGAACTTTTAGGGAGAAAGGATATGATTATTTTGTTAGCAAGTCAATTTATTCAAATTTAGACCCTTCCAAGACACTGTTGGTGCTGGGGGAATCTGTTGTTGCTATATTTGTTTTAGAATGAGGTAACCCGAGTAACTGATTTAGATGTTGGCTTCAATCAACTACTGTGGCAAGGATTGTGAGTTATTCATCTAGCTGTTATATGATCGAAGATTCTGGCAGTTGGCACGTTCATCAATACGTTTTCACCGTATGTCGATTTTTACTCAAGAAATTGGAAACATGTGAACTGTTTGTTGTGAAACAAATTTGATCTCCAAAACTTTGAGGATTACCATCCGATCATGCGACAAACCCTGTACGTATCTGAGGCATTCGAAGCTGTTATATCCTTGCCAAGGCCAATGACGTTTCGTCATTGCGACTGGACTAACTTTTTTTCCTCCATTGCATGCATATCAACCTATTCGAAGGAATTTCCTTCGAATCCGTGACATTCCGAGCGAAGTATTCTTTATTTTTCTGGGCGTCCGATTCAGTTCTAGTCTGACCTGATGGAAGGAATAGATAGCGCTGCAAGTCGTCCTAGACTTTGAGGAATTACTTTCACGGTCGATATAAAAATAATCGTTATTTTATGCAGAAGTTTCTTGAACGCAATGCGTGCCGCACTGTCAACTTTGTCAACGATTCGACTGCCAGCATTTTCCGGAAATCCATCATCAGTTAGAATTTTCGCCTATAAATGTCACTCTGGTATTCAGTATATGGATGAACAACTTGAAGATTGACAGTTTACAACTTCAATAACTTAGTACCTACTGTGAATGAGATAAAGTTTATATATGTTTGAAGTTTTGGAATGATTTCGTCTTCGATTTGGAAGTTCTACAACTTTTTGGGAAAATGGGACTGTTGAGATATTCAGATCTTTACTTCCTATGTGGAAATAAATAAACCAACGTTTGATACGTATCATTTTATGGTTGACATTCTAGTAACGTTCAGTAAGATACATCTCAAGAACGTATCATGCAAGATATTTCATTAAAAACTTCATAAACCTTTCATTTAGGCAGTTCTAGGAACCTTCTATACAATCATCAAATCTAGAACATCATCAGAACTACTCTTTATCAATCATAATATCGAATTCAGAGTGTTCAGTGTGATATATCGTACAAAATCTTGAAGACGTTGGATTCAGAAGATCCCTTAACATTTCATTAAAGACGTTACGATCACGTTTTATCCGGGATGTCTTGACAACGTTACATTCTAAACATTCTGAAAACTAGAGAGCTAGTATCGATGAAATTGATGAGACTTGTGGCCGCCGATGGTACAACGTTACTAAACGTATGAAGGAAGATGGCAGATAGGCTTCTCGGACGTATCAGCAGATGTAATAGACAAATTGAAAAACTAGCTTGTTTTCGTTTCATTTTGAATTTACTCTGGCGGTCAATCGATTCTGACCAATTGATGTCGAATCAAATCAAATGATATACTTCATTGTCTGACAAAGTCCTTCACAAGTGAGAAAGCAGAGAATGATAACCATCTTGTAGTAGTCAACTTTGACTCACAACTGTATGGCTTCAGAATTCTCATTGCTGCTTGGTTATCTTCGTGATTATTCATCTTTCTTAAATCAGTTTATCTATGATGACCTCGTAATTCTGTTTCTCTAATCATCAACTATACACTTGAGAACTTCGATCAATGATTTTTTTTCTCCAGATCGGCCAACTACAACAACTCCACTGGCGACTGTGAACTATCCAGCATGGACAGGATTACGTTGGCTGGGAGCAACGCCTTCCAGTCCGCAGTGGGCTACGACTACATCGAAAACAATTGCATCGAAGAGCCCACGAAGCTGTGCGAATTCAAGAAGCTGAACGGTAGGATACTGAAGACGGTGGACTCTGTTTACCAAGACGTCGGCTCTGTCGATGAATGCAGAGAGTTGTGCCTCAACTCACCCTACAGATGTCACTCTTACGACTACGGAGACACCGGCGAGATGGTGTGCCGTTTGAGTCATCACTCCAGGGCCACTTTGTCAGATATACAGGTGATTTTTTTGTGGATATCATGAGTATAAGTCGGATTAAAAAAATTCGAGTCGATGATATTTTGATTGTGCTCTTGAGAAATGATCTAGAGGTGTCAAGTCTGGTGTTTTCGGTGGCCATTTGGTGGGCTCTGTTCTGTTGCCGTTTAGCGAACATGAGTACTTTGGCCTCCTAAAAATTCGAGTGACATTTCGGATATGTTTTACTCCACCCAGTAGCGCTAAAAATTCCGCCTCATTCTCTTCATCAGCTCAATATACACACTTTATTCAGGATAATTTTGTTCATCTTGAAGTTAAAATCAGTGATAGATTATACAGGGTGCGACAAACTTCGAAGAGTGATTCTGCATGAGAAATAATTACAGTTTGCCGTTTTATGCAAAAACAACATCTGAACGCCTATTTTTCATGTCTTCAACAAGATTTCAACCATGTCTGAAGTACCAGATGAATGTGATCCAGATGAGTAATACAAAACTTTGATATTCACGTGATGATATTTCTTGAAAAATATTTCCACAAAGAATCAATCTCTCTCATTCAATCTTTATCGACATGAAAATTCGCGTAAATCAAACATGCCACACAACATCCTCGATGACAACGATTCATTATATGCCTTTCAAGTCCGTCTAGCATTTCAGGAAATGCAATTATGCGCAACAGATAAGATGATATGTCCACCTCTAGTCGACCCAACATGCAATACACCGAGTCCATACATATTTCATGTTGGCAATCATGTATATGATAACGATTATCCACATTACATGGGACATATTTGGAAGCGCCGCTAGGCTTTTTCGTCTCTCGTTACGGGCGGCACTTGCTACCATAGAATATCAACAACAACTTTTCCATGGACACTGACGCGCAAAAATGCTCCAGCAGGAAATTCATTGTATTGTCAAACAATGGTCGCTGCCGTATTGGCCTGTTCTTGGCTTTGCATCTCATGCGAATAATAACAGTGCAATTGGATGATTCCTAATTTGAATAGTAGGCTGTGATATGATAAGTGGTCTTATTATGGCCATGGTCATATTTGTGACTCAGGTGGTCTTTGTTAGGAACCGTATACGCCAACACCTGTTGTGGCTGTTACCAGGACGAACATATTGATCTGATCCTACCCATTGTATTTTGAATTTTTTACGTACATGCATATGTACCATGAAGCCTGTTATTCATATAAAGAAATATTCGATTTGCTGAAGATTGCTCGAAATATTTCTAAGGCTGATGATTATGATTGCTGCAGTTGATATCATCATCCACAACTTGAGATCAAAGTGATAACTGGTAACAATCGTTAATAACTTCATATGAGAGTAGACAGTGTAGAGTGTGTTAATGCATGCAAAGAAAACAATAATTCACATCTTGAATAATAGTCGAAAAAGTGTTCAATTATATTACGCGAAATATAGAAAAGACGGTAATAAACACAGTGATATTGTACTGATACCAACTGAAATTGTATTTAGAGGCGACTCAAGATACATAAATGAATTTGAATTCCGCGAAATGAAAAAAAATAAGGCTGTAGCAAAAATATTGACTAAACTCGTTAGAAAGTGCATTTTCTGCATTCGTTGCGTTTCACGAAACAGTCATTCTGAAATTCTTTCGGTAGATTTTTGGAGTTTCTAACGGATCAATCCCATATTTATAATCATAGTTTTGTTGGTAAAAAGCACTCCTAACTACCACACCAACTCACCGTAACAGTTGTTATGTTTCACCATATTGTCAATCAAACATTCCAAACATCTAAATTGCTTCTATCATGCTGCAGTGCTTGAACTCAAACTATGAGATCAATTTAGAATCCATAGACTCAACTTACTGGTTTTTTCAAATTCTCATTCGTCCTTGTAATTAATTGAAAGTTGTTATGGAATGAGTTCGAAAAAATGACTGACTAGTGTCGTTAGACTCTCTGTGATGATATTCATCGGCTAATATTGCATTTCCAGGGACTATATCAACTCATCTTATGTATACAGAGCGAAAAGTATTCATCATTTCTACCACAGTTTTCAATCAAATGAAATTTAGTATCCCCTTGTATGAGGATCCAAGGAATCTGACAACGATATCATCACATCTACTGAAGATGATATCAAATTTAAAATTTTAATGTTTGTGTTCTGCACTGCTCCGCTGGGTTGCCATCTCAGAATGCCGTTTCTTATTCTCAAACCTTACCCAGGAACCCTACTTGGAAGTACCAGAGGCCTCCACCTACGAGCTGAGCTCCTGCTACAACGTCAGCATCGAATGCAGATCAGGAGACATGATAGCCCACATCCAGACCAGCAAAATCTTCGACGGCAAAATATACGCCAAGGGCAGTCCAAATTCTTGCGTCAGAGATGTCAACAACAGCCTGGAATTCGAGCTCAGCATGGCATATGACAATCTCGAGTGCAACGTCAGGAAAAACGGCCTAGGGAGGTCAGTAAAGTTCTCTTCACCATTCATGGAATATTCAAATTCAAACTGTTTTTCAATTGGATGGACTATTTTTGCTTTCATATTTTGTTCTGTTTATTACAGGTACGTCAATGACGTAGTAATTCAGCACCATGACAAGATAGTGACTAGCAGCGATCTGGGATTGGCTGTGACCTGTCAGTACGATCTGACCAATAAGAGTGTTACCAACGAGGTTGATTTGGGCGTTCATGGCGATATAATGCCAGGTGAGTCAGGTTTTTTCTTTTCTTTTCAGTAGGTTGTCATTCCTTTTTCGTGAGCACAGCTATACTCTACTTGTAGAGTTCATTTGCCGTGAATTCAGACTCTCGACGCGATACAATGTCAGTAGTTGGAGAAATATATGTTCGCGGAAATAAATATGGTGCGGATTGTGGCGAATTAAAGTGTTCAAATTGATAGCCTGCGTGGGTTTCCAATGTCGACTCTACTGAAAGCAAAGTGGTTTCCTACTTGTCGCCTTTGATTACGGAAAGCGACTGCATGAATGAAGTTACAGTTAACTGGTGCTCTGTTAATGCCATCGTCTGTTTGATAAATGAGGCTGAAAAACCTCCACGAACGATTGAATGCGTCGAGAGTTTGTTTTATATCGGTGGGGTTTATGAGGAAGTTTCCAGTTCTCACGCTCTTTATAATTGATCGAACATGATGAAATTTCAGTTTTGTTTTAATATAATCCAAGAGGAATAAATTGCAGCTTTTGAAGACTGTGGTCGCGTTTATGAGTCACCATTTTCATTAGACCTGGAGGGGAAAGATAAATTAGCTGACCCCTTGGTATCATTGAGAATATTGTATAAAAATCACCATGTAAAGTAGAATGCCATTGTTGGGCGATGATCTTCTTAAATTGGGCAAATATGATTCATTCAGCAGTCATTCATTCCTCTAATGATACAGTTTTATTTGAACTGACAGATTCTGTAGTAAGTTGAATATTTGCTCAATTGGTTATTTTCCAGATCAACAGAGTCTGAACAACAACGAAAATTTAAAAAATGATCACCCACATTTCTTATATACTCTAATCCAATAGTAAATATATCTTTGAATACCTAATAAAGAAAATATAGTTATCTGAGGAGTAATAAATCAGAAACTGAGCTGGTGAACTAACTCGCATTGATCATAAACTGAGACGTTCTACAAGAGTTAGAAAACCAGTAGAAAAACAAGATTCGAGTTGATTCCACTATTTTGAACTTATCCAAATCCATCATTTTGGGAATCACTATCATATTTCATCATAGAACAAAACAACATATGGTGATTCTAATGTCATGTCAGATTAATGTTCTATATGATTCAATATTAAAAACAAGATTCAAACAATACTGTTCATGAAAAGATTATTCAATCTAACATCTTTCTTGAATTCTTCCTCATCGTTCTACCAATGATATCTTCAAATTATTCATTGTTTTAAAATGATGTCGAATGAAATTGACATTTCGTCTTTCTTCAGTAGAATCTGAAAAACTTTCTTGCGGTAACATTGAATTACCAGCATCTAATAAGTAAGAGAGTTAAAACCTGACAAATATTGAAGAGAAATATGTTCGACTTCGAATTCTTCTGCCAAGAAGCAGCAACCAACACACTCATTTTTTCTTCTCAGCAATTTCCGAGGAAGTTACTGTAGACTCCCCGAACGTAGCGATGAAGATAACAGACCGTAATGGGGATGACATCATGCAATCCGCTGAAGTAGGTGACCCTCTGGCCCTCAAATTCGAAATCATCGACAAGAGCAGCCCCTACGAGATCTTCGTCAGAGAGTTGGTGGCCATGGATGGCGTAGATTCCAGCGAGATCGTTCTCATCGACTCTGATGGCTGTCCCACCGACCATTTCATCATGGGGCCCATCTACAAGTCGGCCAACATCGGAAAGGTGAGATTTTGTCAATAGTTTGGTGGTCAAGTGAAGATCTCAGCATTTTTTGAACACGACTTGAAATTTCAACGATGTGATTCTCAGCATCAATTGAGGATAGATAACTGTCCAGATGAACATCTTCAGATCAATGTGGCGAATGAAAGAAACTGCTAGTGATGACATTATGAAGATCATTGACGAATATATTTAATAATAGTAGTCTCGTGTGAGATCCCTCCAAAAATAGTTCTAGCTGGTGCGTGGTGTCAAAATAATAAACTCATTCTGAATACCTCAGATTCAATATCTGTGAATTATCAGGCCAGAAATAATGCCCCATGCTCTATTGATAGATCAATTAAAATCAATTGAAATACTCGAGTCGTTACTGTATATCATTATTGTGACTTTGTTTATAGCTGCAAGTTGATCCATTTAATCTATACAACTTCCATAAAATCGTGCCTGGCTATCCTGCATAAACGCAGATTCTTCCCTGGGGAGAAATAAAGATAATAATTGAAATTATCCCATTAAATCTGGCACGGTTCGAGAGTTTTAATGTTGTCGTGGAGAAAACCAGTATCAGCAAAAATGGTAGATTGAATTATAATTGATACTTTGTACAGGCAATCAAGAGATAACTGTCGCTAAATCATAACACATAATTAACGAACTTATCGCGATGATGGCCGTAGGATGCGAGTTTTTTCTGCTTTGTGGAAATATTGGGAGGTCGTGGTATTTTTTTTTGGGAGAAAACACATTATGGCTGATCAACAGTGTTTGATGTCGAATTGATTTTGAATTATTTTGATATTTTTCATATAGAGTTCACCCCATATTACGAAGTTTGAAGCCCAATATAGAATAATTAACAGATACTCGTGAGTTGAACAAAGTTTTTGTTTTGTATTGATACAAAACTTCGGAATCGAAAGTTGTGTGCATATCTTGTCACATAACTTGGCCTATACGTAGCCTGAATAATAATATATACACTGACATAAGGTACGAACCCAATGAATAATTCACTTATATTTATCCGAGGAAGTACCCTTTCCTGCAAGAATGAATATCCTTGTCGTTTCATCAATATCAAAACCTGACTGACAATTTTTATCATCCTTGATGATAGATCAATCGACTGTTATCGAGATGACCAAAAAAAACGGAGTGATAAATTCTAAATTGTAGGTCAGTATCTGTCTGTAGAGTTTACCTGTAAGATATTCCTTCAAATCCGGCTCGAAGGACCATTTGTTGAAGAGTTTACCTGTAAGATATTTCTTTAAATCCCGGTTTGAAAGAAGAATGTTGCATGTCAGACTTGAATTATTTATTTTCCACCAGTTGATGATAACAATTTTTTTGTATAGTCACTAATATTTTTCTTGGTATTGATTGAGATAATGCAATGTGTAACATTGAAAACTAACTTATCATAGAGAAGTGAATGATTTCCTTACAGTATCATCAACAGTACAGGTAAAACAACGAAATAATCGTTTGACATAATATTTCCATCTCTTTCGAATATACCTCTCAGAAATTTGGCTCAACATGGCATTCTATAGAAATTCTGACTACTCTAAATTACTCAACAATCACAAATAGAGATGAGCTGAATCATTTCACCCATCGCACTCCCACCACTTTAACCACGCCCCCCGAAAAAGTCCCAGAACTAGTGCGCCAGGAACCGCTCGGTTCATCTACTAACGATTCCCTCGACCTAACCGCCACTCAACCCGAATATTTTCCAGGTTCTTCTCTCCCACTTCGACGCCTTCAAGTTCCCCTCATCCGAGGTGGTCCAATTCCGCGCCCTCGTCACCCCCTGCATGCCCTCCTGCGAACCGGTCCAGTGCGACGAAGAAGAACCCACCGGTGACCTCCGAAGCGTCGTATCCTTTGGCAGGCGTCGCCGTCGCCGTCGCTCCACCAACCCCGACGAAGACCTTCTGCTGGTCCAGTCCATCCAGATCACCGACCGGTTCGGCTTCGACGCCGGCGCCAATCGCACCGACGTCGGCAGTGAGGCTGTCTACGCGGCCGCCGGCACGTGTGTAGACGCTGTTGGGCTTCTGGTGGCTGGGGGCGTCTTTTTGGCGGCGCAGCTGCTGGTCGTCGCGGCGTGGACGTTGGCTTGGCAAAGGAGGAGGTCGGGCGCCAAGGGGGATGATGTGACGTCGGTGGGCGTGGGCGTGATGGCGTCGCAGATTATGGGCGCGGGGCGCAGTGATAGTCTCTGTAAGCTGTACGAGAGCGGGTATGCGCACCATAGGAGGTTCTAGGTGGTGAGGTGGAGATGACTTCTTCTCTGGAGGTGACTTCTTCGGTTTCTATTAATTTATCTCGCGGATTTGATTCCGATTTACTGTTGGTCTCGCTACAGATATCTATGTTTGAAAAAGTGACTAAATGCTCAATTAGGGAACCCAGCATGCTTTCTTCCAACGGTAGAATTCGGTTGGTACTAGATATTAGCAATTTTTTTCATCTGGATATTTCTAACCCAGTTGTCAATTTTTCCACAGCAATACTCGATGAACTATTGTTTCTTTGGTGCTTTCTTTGGGGATACGAATCGAACCAATGAAGATCACTATGGAGATTGTTCCGCTCAAGTTGAGCGGTTGGGGGTCTTGCTTATGAGCTCGAGCTCATAAGCAAGACACTTTTTTATTCGAACTCAATTGACAATTCTGTGAGTATCTCCACGAATTACAAATCAATGTTGCATTCACTTCTGAATTGACACAAACTAGATGTAGCAATCAATATTTCGAACAATTACTTGAATACCTTTACATGGGATTTGATCTTCAAGAGGTCTTATCAATAATACTACTAACAATCCTCAGACATTATTTATAATGAAACAATTATGTCTTGATTATCTCTACTCACTTTTCCTTAGAATATACTACGTAAAATAATGATTTAAAGTCGGACTGTGTAGTTGCAGCGACAGTTTTGCCAACTGCTAATGGTGGCTTGGCTAAATTACTATAAGGGGGTTTTCCATAGCTGACCTTGAGCTTGCAATACGTTTTAGTTCGATTCTTCTAGGATTCGATCGAAGTGAAGCTAGCATCTCCTAACTCACCTGCCATGAAAGGTATCCTAGATAAGACCGATTTCATTTTTTTTATCAGAGAGAGAAGTTTTACTTTTCGAGAGAATGATATCGATCTATTCGGACACCAGACTTTGGTCGAACCCTGTATATTTTGTATCGGTGCTGGCATTGGAGGATTCAAGGACGACCTGGCGTGAATGATTTCCGCATTATTTTGTCGGACAGTGTATGATTGTGTATTTAAAAGCTTGTCCTCGCATCCTGGATGCTTGTTGGTGATTTTGCTTGTGGTTTTCGATGAGAAAACTGCGAATATGCTGAATCACCCACTATAAAAGCACTATCAGAAATACATTTATGAATGTAATTCAATATACCTACTAGACAATTTTTATATTAATAATTTCTCAATTATATAATATTTAGTACTTATTTTTGTACGCATCTAGCCGATAAAATATATTTAAGTTCTAATGGCCAGAAAATTGCGTTTTTCTTATCCCCACCCCAAAAAAATGAATATCGCGACGTTTCCATAGTGTGAATTGAAAGACAACATTTTTTTATGATGTTTCCTTTTGAGTTCGATAATTTAACCACTCAGTACAAAAAGAACAAATCATTCCACTGACAATTTGATAAACACTTCGATATTCTCTTTGATCGCTTTGTAAATCAATATGTTCACAAATCTCGGAACTGAATTTTCTTTGTAACAAACACAATTATCGCATGTAATACAACAAGTGTATTGATGATTATCGAAACAAAAATTCCATCGATTTTGAGAAACAAATCATGTTGCTTGGAAACTATACGAGCGCACAGCGCGAGTATGGTTTCCCAAAGCAACATGATTTGTTTCGAAAAAGAGAAGAAATTTTCGATAATCATCAATAACACAAGTTGTATTTGTTCAGATTATTTCATGAATAAAATTTTGATGATTTCCTGTTTTAAACGTACAGTTTATGGAATTAGTTATTTTGATTGCATTGTAGTTCGACAGAAGAAGATTCGTTATGCAACCAACAATACATTTATGCCATTGTATGATGTAGGCAAGATTACCTAAGCACTATACTGAGCTAAATTCATTATGATTGTTGTCACAATTTGTGTGGTTAGGAGGTTACATTAGATTAATTCTAATTCTATTAATGCTGAAATTGTCTAAATTTGTGGAAAATGAAGTGGATACAAAATGATAGTGTGTGTTTATCATGGTTCAGACGAAAACTTGGTGTAGTGGCATTCATTTATTTACCAGGGAATCGGAAAATACTATGACAGATTGCAACTAGTAAGTCGTTGTTTAATTAAACTACCCTACTGCCTACGAATCAGAAAGCGAAATACTGAAACGAAAACACAGCATGTAGGTATCCAATAGCCAATCAGGAGCCGAAATACAACAAATCATTTCAACCAATCAAAAACGTGTATTTTAGCACTGATATTCCTTGAACTGACATTTATCAATTGTCACCGACTGAAGCGATTCTCGGAATTAGCCCAGCTGTTAATTGAGTCGGGCGTTTGTTTTATTTTATCATGAAACATTCGACGGTTTTTTTTGAAGAGCCGGCTAGATTATTAGAGTACTCGCTAGCCACAATTCGTAACAATGTCTTGGATATGATATTGAAAACGATATCGAATGGTTTGACCACAAGAACACAGGCCAATATATTTGTCGAAAGTTGTGCAGCAAGTTCCATTTTGGATTCACAAATTGACTCAGGTGATCCTGAATAAGTCACTGTGGAAGTTCTCTTTGCAAAAGGTGAAGTTGGGGAACTCATCATCTAGTGATGTGGTGCATATAACCTCCAAACTTTCAAAAAAAAATACTCATTTACTACTGGTGCAGTTAGAAGGAAAAATAATCACATCATAAACAATAAGCTACGATAACAATGGAAATATGACATATGAAAGAACAGTTTGGGGTTACCTGATTCAATAGACAATTCATTAAACTATGGAAAAAAATGATTTACTAGCATTCACAGACGTTTATTACCGTATTAAATGAAAAACTTCCTCGATATACGATATAAATGATAAATTTTATTCATATTTACAGCCTATCCTTTTTGTAAAATCGAAGATACAATTTTTGCTACATCTTAATATCAGTTTTTGGTACATCAAATGTGCCACATCAAATGCATTAAGTAGTCACAGTCATATAAAGCTGTCAACAGCGAATTTTCAGTAGTTATCGGATAACTAGCAATATCTATCTAGTGTTTCGAATAGTATTTTTCCACTGTTATTGCGAATTGCTGTACGTTCAAAACTTCTTGCGAATTCTAATGGGAAAACGATGGAAAAAATCAAGGAAAAGGTGGATGCAACCAGAGCCCACTTTCCAACTATAAGAGGCTATGGTTTTAATATCTAGGAATTTCACGAAGTCAATTTAGAAGTTATACATTCACAAATATCGAATTTCGTATTATCTAATCTCTAGGAAGTTCGTTTCAATCGATAAATTTCTATTGGACAAAACAATATAGGAAGAGAAGGTGGAAATGAAAATTTACGTACATTCACAGATATCAATCATCTCTTCATCATCTTCATCAACTGTAAAATCTGCTTTCTGGACCCATATTAGACATATCATATAAATACCACGTGAACACTCAGTACATGAAATCGGGAATACGTGCCACGCTACTGCTATTACAATGAGAATTCAATGTGGGAATATGATGAGAGATTATTCGTGTTGATAATTGACTTCGTGAAGATATAATATCGAATAAAGTTAATTTTATATCCATTGAAAGATTATTTATTCTTTAAGTTTGTGCCACTCTGCAATCTGCCTTCTCGGGGAACTACAGACTTCGTTCCAATGAAACAAAGCCGTACCTGTGCTTTTAGCTCCTCCTAAATCTAGCCTACCGATGATCTGAAAGAAATCAAACTTGTTAGCTTGGAGTTCACCTTGAGGTCGATATAAATAAAGAACTTCAATTTCGAAGCTCGTGTATTTTTTTCAAAAAGAATCTCACCTCATTCTTCGTCACTCTATCCCAATCCAGCAGCAGAAATTCAAGACTGATAGCCCCCAAAGCTTCCTCACCCTGAGGAATGTCAAACACGAAACTCTCGTTGAAAACGGGGCTGAGGGTTCTCTTCTTCACGTGTGTCTTCTTCTTGGCGATCCTCTGGCCTGTAATCACAAACATCAGTACGTTTTCGACCATCCTCTCCAAATATTGTTGCGATGTTTTACCGTTATATAACAGGTATATCTTGACGTAGGGATCTGCCAAGCCGGTTATGTCCATTTTGGGCAGGTTTCGAGCTTTCAAGATAACCACAGTCAGTCTGTTGGCAGCTGGTTGCCAGCACAATGAGACGAGAATGTCGCCGCGACCTTGACATCGAATCTAGAAGAGAATTGGTAGAAATTATCTGCGCGTCCGCCAAAAATTCAAAAATTATATTTGGTATGTTGTTGAGGCATTGACAGAATATGGTATTGTTAGTACTTGAACTTGCAATCATAATGATATTTCGAGTCTGGTGAACGACTTCAATGAAGTTCAAATAACACATATCTTACCTACAGATGCTTTAAGATTGTACTGTTAAATGGTGAAAATTAATTGCGCATTCGCCAAATTATCAAAAATAATTCAAGTTCATTGCTGAAATATTAGTTGAAAATCGTATTGATAGTACATGGAGTTTCAGTCGAGATGAAGTTTCAAGTCCATTGACAGACTTAAAAGAGATTCTGATTTCATTTCATCAATTTCAAGAGTTTTTATGCAGATGTTCTTGTTACGATAATTTTGGTGAATATTTATAGCGCCTCCGCCAAATATTGAAAAATATTTCTAGTATGTTGCTGAGATATTGAATGAATATGGTATTGTTAGTACGTAAACTTGCAATTATAATGAGATTTCGAGTCCGATTACTGACTTCAATGAAGTTCTAATAACACAAATCCCACAAACAGATTGCATATCGGCCAAATTATTAAAAATATAATTCAAGTTTGTTGCTGAGATACTAGTTGTAAATCGTTTTGATAGTACGTGGAGTTTCAATCGAGATGATGTTTTGAGTCCATTGACTGACATCAAAGAGATTCTGTTTTCATTTCCTCCACTTCACGAGTTTTTATGTAGATTTTTTGGTTATGATAATTTTGGTGAACATTTATTTCGCATCCGCCAGATATTGAAAATATTTCGATTATGTTGCTGAGATATTGATTGATTTGGTATTAGTCGCAATCACGATAAAGTTTTTAATCCTTTTTCTGTACCTTCATATTCCTAGGTTGAATGTCCCTGCAAACAGCCATCTGTTGTGATTCTATTTGAGTGATATCGACAGTATTCAGAGTGCAAAAAACTTCTCCAATGATATCGTCTCTACTGTATCGATCAAAACTGAGGATTACGAAATGCAGAGTGATGTTCGACAGCTGGTTGAAGTCTGAAGCAGAAAATATTCAAACTATGAAGAAACAGTGAACATCTAATTCAAGAGAAGCAATATTTGAAATTCATTACCCTCTTATCTACAGTGTGTTTTATTGGAAAGTAGTCTCTACATACCGATTCCGTAAAAAGTAAAATCTTCATCGTATACCGGATTCCTGGTGTTTCGCAGAACGCGAGTTTTGACCTTGTGCTGTTTATCTGGAAGGAGTTGGAGTTTCACATAGGGGTCACTGGATCCTACAGTTGAGTCTTTAGCTGGCAAATCCCTACAGCGTACTACTGATACTATCAACGCATTCTTATCAGTTTTATATCTAGAATTCAGAAAACATAACGTGAAATGCATTAGTCGAACATGAACGAAGAAAAAATTCCAGATCGTTCTGAGAAAAGTATGGTTAAATCTGTTGGAAACAGAATCAAAGGAAGTCCAAACAACTATTCATCTGACCTTAGTTTGAAGACCAGTTGTCCTAAAAAGAAAGCATCCTGCTGGAGGTTCTTCTCATTGGTCTCAATTTCCTCTTTGGTCGGTGCTTGATTTTTTTCGTTCTCGTTTTTGTAGGAGTCCTTCGTATTGGTCGACACTCCGGATTTCATCTCTGGGTGATTGACGGTCATAACGCCGCTTTCCAGGGGTCCGATGATGCTGCCAGTAGGACTGGGTGTTTGAGGATGAGGGGTCGACATCTACAATTTATTTGAATTTTCCAAATTTTGAAGTAAAAACTATGTGAACAGGGTAATGCACACGTGACTAATGACATGAGTAATGTTTTATCAAGCAACCCCCTATATATTGATGGTTTTTGTACATTTTTTTACATTTGACCTAATGCACCAATTGATATTCCTTCGGTTGATGTCAAAATAAAAGATTACGTTCGAGATAACTTTTATATTCATTACATTCTTGTATGCAAGTGCTATTGAATAGCAATGAAATTACGTGTAGGTAGGAGGATAAAAATTGATATTGGAAAATCAATCTTGAAATTTAAAAACCGTAAATTCGATGGTGAATGGGTGATGACAGCTTCAAACAACAATCAAATTGAATGATCATGTGCCACCATTGACTATCTGATAGTTGGATTCTATCGCTACCCACTAATTCTCGCATTCAATCTTCGACTCCCTCAGCACCCCCACAAAATCCGGCGGTCCAGCTGGCCACTCCACACAAAAAAACCAAATCAACTCACCCCTGGCGGAGTTTTGGAAGCGCCTGTCGGACTGGGGCTCTTCTTGAGGTAGTGCGGGCCTGCGCCCACGCCCACACCAACGCCCACGCCCGCTGGGCTGCGCACCGCCGTGGGGCGGCGGTGGGCGTGAAAGGCGAGTGGTTGGTCAGGGCCGGCGCCGCGTTTAGCGCCCAGACGGCGTCGACGTCGGTGGCAGTACCACGTGGCGGCGAGGATGAGTGCTGCCAATAGGAAGCCGCCCACGCATACTGCGACCACGGTGGGGCTGGTGGCTGAGAACAGAAAAAAAATTGGGGATATTTTGTGTTGGTGTTGCAGTCAGAATGCTGCCCTATGGGGATGAACGCCCAGTATTGGGTAGCGCTATGAACCACGCAGCGGTTTATGATGCCTTTCCATCCCCTTTTGCTTTCACCCTCTAACTGTTTGTTACCTTTTAGGCGGGAATGAAAGATGATCCACTTATAAAAATTATTAGTTATTTAATAGAAAACTAAATGAGTGTTTTGAAAACTTGCCATATTCAGTACACCTGGAAGAAGAATGATAATTAACTAACTCCCTAGTATATCGTTCAGATATCATCAATAAGTGATTATGTTATTATCATTTAAGAAAAAACACCGCAAACTATATATGTTCATTTTCATCCAATTTTCGGTTATTCACTGCTCATTCATTGAAACTTCAACAATAATTCGATACTATATATTTTGAAGAATATTTCGTTTTCAAACAATCACAAACTCATCAGACATAAGTAAATCTCTAAACGAGTCTAACCATATGAACTTGTAACAAATAAAATAAACTAGGCTCTTATTGTGTTTCAGGATCACACATAAATGGATTTAGATAATGAGGAATAGAAATCTGGCTCTATAGTTAATATAAGCTGGACACTCATCTCCAGGGTCATGAGGACAATCTTTCAAAAATTCAATGATATATCAATAATTCACCCAATGAATCAAGAAGTTTCGTACAGAATTATTAGATACCTTTCGGATCAGAAGTCATTCGAAATTGTTCATTATAAAGCAATTTCAAAACGAAGTTGAATGATAAAATTCGTTCAAGTTCAAACTTGGAACAAAATTCAAACAGCCCTTCAGACAATATCATGAATAATTCTCAGTAGTAGGTAACTGTTCATTGAACATTAATAAAAATTATAATCAACACCAAAAATTAACAAACTGCAACTACTCCAATCGTATTTCCTTCCTAAGCAAAACGGAAACCTAATTCATATTGACCTTTTCCATTGAGTACTTTCCAATAGGCCAATGTCTATTTCCAGACAATGAAATATTTGACAGCTGCGCCATTTTGTTGCATCCCCATCAGCCTCAGGTGGTGATTAATCCCAACAACCCCACAATACACTCACCCATCATCAAACAAAACAAATAACAAACATAAATGCAATTGAGAAATCCATCTGGCAGACATTCCACTCGCCTCTGTACCTGAAGATTTCCTCCCCAAACCGGGATAGCTACTCACCGCTTTCGATGGGCTGGATCTCTGGCCCTTCCCCGGCCATATCGAGGGTTTTTTTTGTACACGCGAACTGTTTCGCGATTGTCACTGAACGCGAGTGCCTTTCGGTGTACGATTCTAGCCGCACTTGCAAGACATTCAAAACAATTCGCTCTGTTGGGGTCTCGAGATCAGAGGGAAGGGTTTCTCCGCTGACTCACAGACAGCGGGAATCAATACGAACGGAGGGAGAGACTTGCGCTGATAGTGCGAAGTTGGGTAGAACACTGCCAGTGGTGTAGGAATGGGATGCGTCGTTTGAGATCATTATATGAGGGCTTTTTTCTAATTGTCAGCTTTCGCTCTATTTTTTTCATTGATGAAATTCAGCAGATAAAAATTAATTTACTACAGAATAATAATAATAAATATACTTTATTGTCATTGAGAGAAAATCTTGTGGACAAAGCTTGTAAATACGGTATGATTATAGATTAGATAAAGAATAAAATGTATAAAAACAACTACAATAAGTGTTGAACTTATACAGTATTATGAGCGACCTCGCTCTGAGTCATAAAACACAAATAATGTGGACTGTTTCGACTAAAATATATACAGAGTCATTTATACACAAATATACTTATGATAGTTATGAGTACGCAAAATATACAAAATGAACAACTAGGATAAAATGAGGGATGTTATGGAGAAGTTTACTCTTTCATTGGATGCCACATTGCAGCACAAAAGTTTTTCACAAAAATGTCTGTTGTGCACCCTTTCTGCGACCTTATAATGATCTCATTCTGGGGTTATCTAATTCGTGAATGAACATTTCAGATATTATCTTTTCTGTCTTCGTTTCTATGTTTCTATATTTTATGGATACCAATCACAGATGCGTACCAACTATAGCTTTCAAAATGTGATATGTAAGTCACTTTTTGCATCGGAAAATCAGCGTTGTCAATATCATAATAGTATGTTCAGAGAAATCGATACCACATTGTATTCCTCAATATTCAACTGGAGGTTATTACGTATACACCAGTCTCTAATTTTCGTAAAATCTAATTGAAAAAAAGGCAGTCAAAATGAATATCTTCAGATCATCTGTTAGATGGCTTTAATGTTAGTTATAATATCATTGATAACGATGTTGACGATTGATGGTCCCAAAACAGATCCCTGAGGGACTCGAGAAGTGATTGAAAAACCTAAATATTCATTTTCACTGTATTGCGATAATTGAAGATTTACAATTAAGATAGGAGTCATCATTGTTTCGACTTGAGAAATATTCTGAGGTAGTTACGACACTGTTATTTACATTAGACATTTGCGTAGTTGTGTTGATATTTGAATGTGTTCGCTATTTGAATACCATTCTAATTGGACATGCAAATTTGTAAGTCTGACGCAACTAGCATCTTCATTGTTTATGTCAAGATGATCTATGATAATTATATTGAACAGCTGAAACTCATAATTGTAGAATTTCAAATACCATATATCCTTGCAACAAATCAGATCCTTTGAAGAACACCAGGAGTCCTTTTTCGAGGAAAAATCTTAGTTATTGATTAGGCACCATAGTTTTGAGACACCTTGTACAACACCATTATAGAATTGAAGGTCAACATGAAGGATCTGATAATCATTACCTCTTAATCCTTGCTAAAAGCTTATGAGTAGGTATAAAGAATGTTGATTAGAATTTTATGATTCAGTCTTGTTTTCATCGTTAGTAATAAGTGACAAAACCGTAGATACTCACTGATGACGAAAAATATAATAATTATAGTGTATACAACACATTGCGTATCTCGTAAAAATCATTATCATTTTATCATCGTTCATGCAGAAAATAAACAATAATAAAACCAAGACAATTGGAGAGAAACACTAGCCATTTTATAATCAAATTTATTGGGCTCGAATAACATTGTATAATATTTAAACTCTATCCAGTAAGCTGTGGACCACCAAAGGAGCCTGTTTGTATCCTTTGCTTTGAGCATCCAGGCTATCCGAATTCGGCATGGTCCCGTCAGACTTTTGCTCCAACTGTTTTGGCCACTCGCTTAACGACGTTTCGTCAGTTTCGTTTCCATCATCCTTGCTGGAATTGAAGGTCGAGAAGACGAGGTTGTTCCCCTGAATGAAAAAAAATGGGATTATCAATGGACAAGATGGACCAGATGGAAATTTTATCTACTCCAGGTAGAAGTCACAGTTTGGAATGCTAGACCAGAATAGTTGTCATCCCTGATAATGATTTTGTTTGAATTGGAGTTGATGAAACTCTATTCAGGATGAATTTTGAGAAAGACTTCAGTGCCTGGGATGCTATAACTAGAGTTTCTACTCACGTAAAATGTGTGATCATCGTATACTTTGGCTCTGCTCCTCAGTTCAGTTTTGAGATTCCACTCTTGTAAAAAAACGTCAGGATTTGAAAGGACCTCTCCCACCCTTATCCTGCGTATCAACTGCCACCTGCAGTAAGAAAAAAAAACAATTCCCCAATCTCATAGTCATGATGCTATATCTCTTCTTCTATACCTTGTTAGCAGTTGAAACAACCTGGATTTCTGTCCAAACTTCCTCAGCAGCTTGCCTGCACCAGTCACTGCTTCTTGGTGGTGAGCTGAAGACCTCAGTGACCTCCAGTAGTACTCCAGTGCTTGTAGGTGGTCACCTGATGCAAAAAACAATGGGATTAGATGCTACTGCTGAGGAAGATGTTATCAATTAATCACCTGTTCTCAGGGACCAGTAGGCCAGCTGTGTGCCATAGTATGGTTCAGCCGGATTGATTTCCATAGCTTGCTTGAGGAGTTGATGGATTCCGGGGTCATCCGGGCCCAGTAATTTGGTTAGCTCCACGTAGGCAGCAGTGAACTTTGGCTCGAGCATCACGCACTTCCTAAGCATCTCTTCGGAATCGGACGTTCGGTTGTGTTTCCTAGGAAGAACATGAAAATTGGTCGTCAAGATTGAATGATGGATAATCACCTGTACAGCCGACCAAGATTATAGTGAGCGTTGACATGGTCTGAAGAGTGACGTATGGCAGCTAGGAAATGATGTTCTGCTTCTGTCATATCGCTCAGCAAAGTACCCAGATTGTTGTGGGCACTAGCATACGTTGGCCACAACCTGAAATTCACAAGAAAACTACTTGATTGGCAGTGGATCAACTTTGTCTAACAGCTTATTGATGATAAACAAATCGATAGCAGGATAAAGTTGCGTACGATAAATTCACAGTTTCTTTTTCGTGGTGTTTGGGGACTATTCCAGGATCAGTACGTTAGGCTTTGGAGTCAGCCATAAATTATTCAACGCACCCTAGTGCGGGAATAACTCACCTAAGGGCTGCTTGGTAATGACCTTTCGCTAATTCTGTTCTGCTTGAATCCCTGAGAAAATTGGCGTAGTTGTAATGCATCTTGGCGTTGTGAGGTAGCATCATTAAGCCGGCTCTGCAATAAAAAGGGAAATTCGATTGGGTATTTATTGCGAGCGCCCTGTGTGGAGTGAATACGAATTTCTGATTAGGAACAGAGATGGTGTCGGATTTTTCATTAGAAACTTCGCAACTGATATCGCAAGTAAAGGATATGACAACTATAATCTACCTAAGGACAAACAAATCATTTTATCACCATAACAATATTCTGATGTTTACTAACCATAATAATTGTGTTCACTTGATATTTAATATGCTTATGGAAGCAATATCACATTGTTGCTATGGAACAACTATTGAATAGATGCTGCTACTACCAGAAGCAATGAACAAAATTGACGTTTCACAATATGTGTTAGGTATTTAGTGAAGAAGTATAATATGTACTAGACAAATTTTTATACGAAACGTAAAAATATATATGGCAAAACGTAATTCTGGAAAACTTCAAAGCTTTCAATGATCTGCCGATGGACATAAAAAATAGTAATACAGCAAAGTTGAGTTGGTAATAGTTTTGAAGAAGAAATTCAGGGGTTGTCTCCTTGAGCCACTCCTGGTTCCTATTTAAAATTCCTACAGCATGCACTATAGAATAGTCATCGGTTTCGCTGATTACAAAGCCCAATTTTATTTCAACGCAATAACATTCACATCCAGAGGTACTCCTTTGTTCTCCTCTGTTCCAAACATCTCTCGATATTTCATTAGTCCAAAACTTTTCGAGTATAAATGAACAGTTACCTCTACGAAATTGAAGTTCTCGCAATTTGTTGTTCACCATTGTTTTGTCAACAATGAAAGTCAATGTAAATGTTTGTACTATACCCCTTTTTTTCCAATTCTGATGAAAGTTTGCTGAGTTTATTCACTACTTCAACCATTCTACAATAGGTGGCGCTTGAGTCAACAAATGAGTGTGTTTCAATCTGGTCCACTAATGAACAAGATTGAAACAACGATACTTTCATCTTTGAGTGACATTGCAACGCATACCAGATACTGCTGATCGTATGGAATTCAAATTGTGAATTAATAGAGAAGGCATCCATTGAAATTCACTAATTAGTTCTGTGTATGGATTACTTCATAATGAATTCTCCAGTCAGCTAGACCCGCGGCTATTATTAATTCAGGAATCAAATTTCCAATAATCTGGCAATTGTGGCTAATATGGTTAATTAATATCGAAATTCCCATTACAACTAGGATTTATTGCAACTCAGAAAATCGAAAATGTTTAATGGTGTTTGCTGGTAAATTCACTGTAATTGGCTATCATCAAATGTATTTCAATAAATAATAGTACAACCGTTTAGATATGAAGTTAATATGTATTCAATCGAAGGTTTCAGAGTCTGTCATTTACCAGAAAGATTGAGGTGAAACAGTTTTCTTGTCCTTTGTTGAAAAAATAATCTCAATATCATGTCTGATAATACATACAATGAGGAATATGAATTACTTTTTGAAGAAATCGTTATCAATTCAATTCAAGTACCTCCAAGTAGGATTAGTATAGGTTTACTTGAAATAGTAATTTCGCAATCATACCAGGGTGTAACTTGAAGATTGGAAATGAATTAAACAGTGTATTCCTTGGTAAAAATAATGATTTTTTTTTGTATGATTTTTGCATTCAGAAAAAAAGCTGACCTCGACATTTTTACTACTTTCCGAAATATACCAAACGATGAGTATCAGTGGGAATTATAATAATAAAGTCCTCTCACTCAAGTTCTCGTATCGAATGGACTCAAAAAAGATCGTACCTCAGTAATGATTCTCTGGATCGCCAGTCCCTGTTCCTGGCTATCGTCCTGAGACACCCTGTGACTAGCAGCAGGATCGTTAAACTCAGCATCGTCTGCCTGTGTATCACTTGTTTATCCCACAACAGCTGGATGCCGTAAGCGACAAGAAGAATGTATCCCAGACTGAAACAAAAGCGATGTACTCGTCACAAAATAATGTGGTGGTGAAATATAAAAGGGCAAATATGTGGCAACTCTGATCTATATTTATGCATTCAATATACTAGCGGAGGTGTAGCATTAAACCTGAAGGAATTATTTCATATCGATTGAAAATCGGTGCGATCATCTCTTCATTAATTTCCTCTCTTTCATTACTGAACTCATATTCTAGGTGATGAAGATGCTTATTGGCGCACTAATAGCACTATAGAAAATTCTTCGCGGGTTCATATTAAATTCTCATCAGGATGACTGACATTCTTGAGGTTTTGCATTGTGAATATTTCAAATGCCAAAGCACCCTAACTTATAATTAAAAATTTTTCGGGGTCTCGAACAAACTGAATAGATAATGATATCCGAATACCTACATGAAAATTTCATGATAGTTTGGTTTATGAACTCTTACCTTCCTTTTTTGTTTCTGAAACCTTTAACACCACGTATTCTTATAACGAAATATTTTTGGACCATAGTTTATGAAGTGAAGGATCTTTCATTCTCCTTGTGTTATCAAACCAGATGATATATTCGTATCAAATTGGGAAACACCCTGTATATATTGTCTATCATAATAATTCACGATTTAGATGTGATACTTTCCATATGTTTATGTTATTCTTCATTATCATGAAGATAAATGAATGATTCTAGTTATCTTGAAGTGATTTCTGCTATTCATAATTCTAGATTATAACGTGAAAGAAATGATTATAATGAATATTATATATATCTACCAGATTCCCATGCACAACCTCGAGTTCTATGGGTTTCACGTTTGTTTGCTATATATTATATTTTTGTAAAGTTCATCATATTTATGTACTTATTGGTAAATAAACATTATTATTATTATTATATATATAATAATTCATAATAAGTTTTCTGATCCTCCGAATGATGTATCGCTTTTGATATTTTCATCAGTTGAAGTATACTATTCAACTCCAACGGAGTGATAATCGCTTTCATGAATAAAAATACAGCTAGAATACTTAATTGAAAAAGTTATATGGAGACTTCCGAAAGTCGTTTGTCAGCACAAAATATACTTAATGTCGAAGGCATTTGAAGAAGCTATATGACATTCACATTACGAATATTCTAGATAATGATGAAGGAAAAAGAAAAAGAAAATCCACGTATTCATTTAATTATTCAGCATGTCAATTATTGTATGTAGATATATAATCTGAAAATAGAACAATCCTTCTTGAAAAGCCACAAAATTATTGATTCATTAAACAGATAGATTCGTTTTTTTATCATCAATCTCAATCAAACTAAACAATAGGCTTGGAATTGAGGAATTATATTTCAACTTAGTAGAATCCGATTCCATCGAATGTTCGTTCAATAGTATAGCACTCACCTAGGAATATAGAGCACCCTTTCTGCTACTACGAATCCCACAGTAACAAACAGATTGGTAGCAGGTAGAAATGGCAGGACTAGCAGGCATAATCCTAGAACCACGGGTGTATGCTTTTGGTCCTGAAAGAATAAATCATCACAAATAAGTGCGCATTATCAGTGTGATAAATCTCACCTGCAGTTCCGATAAACTCCTGATAGCCAACAATGATAGCACGAAAAAGAAAAATAGGGTGAGAAGGTTCCTGGAATCATCCACTGAAGTCACTAGAGGGATGGATCCCATTTGCCAGTCGTGAGATAAAGTCGATGGACAGATAAGCATCCACCAGTTGAATGCTGCCAAATAGGAAAATGTCAGAAACCTGTAATCAAACCAATCGGAGAATTTCTCGTGAATTTCGATGGTATTTTTCAGTGTCTTGATTACCTCACGTGCACAGATGAATGGAAAGCAGCTGGGTTATCCTGCTGAGAGAATTTGGGTAGTGATCCCTGCAGAATTGCAAGTCTCAGAGCCAATAGAATCCCCAACTATAAGAAACAGAAATTATCTTTATATAGGTGGATAGATTATAGATGTGCTGTCAAATTTGTTCAGGATTATAACCCAACCCAACCAAAGATAAAAATTAATCGTTATACTAACGCTTAAATGGCTGATACGCATCTTATGTATGGTCTTTGGAAGCTATAAATAACAATCTAGGAGTTAAACCTCAACTTTATCTCCTAGACTCTAGAAGTGTTGCATAGCAATATTCATTAATTTATTGTCAATAACGGAATGTCAACTTAGAGAGCTAATTTTAGAACAAAAATGGATTTCGGAAAAAGTATTTCTTGCATATTTTATTATAGTTAGAAAAGTGGACGGAATAATAATTATTGTAAAATGATTTTATGATGTTTATTACGATATTCTCTCATGGATTCCTGAATTATAGATTGCTTTTTGTGGTACTTATAAATAGACTCATATTCATGCATGATATTGGATGAGCGTAATATATTCCATTGAATTTCAACACGAAATTAAACTATAGTGATTCTGTCAATATTTGAAGAGAGAGTATTTTTGTACTTTTTCAAATTAACGATGTATGCTTTTGTCTTTTTTCCAATTAGACGAATTAACTTTATATCAGCATCAATTCTTGTTGGAAAACTATGGTTCAGGTAATAGCGTTATCATCGATTTCCTATCAAAGTAGGAATGACCGTTCGCAGGCTAGTAGTAAAAAAAAGAGGAGCTGGAAGAGAACTCTTGGGAAGGTCCTTTACGATGGATCACTAATTATCTTATATTCGCATTTCAATTCAATTTGGTGCAGAGAACTTTTTCCTGTTTGTGAACTTTCCGTGGATCCTCAGTTACTTTGGGAAACAGTTTCCTCGTAATGTACTTCTTCATTGTCCACAGAGGTAATTCCGAGAGACTTGAAATGTGTTCACCTAATTTATCTATACTTATCTAGTTCGATTTTCAATTAAACTTTTTTCAAATATATTCGAGTTTTTTGTCTGGTATATGTTGAAAATTCAAGTCACAATTCCAATAATTCAATATCCTAACTAGATTTTGTGAGCTTATTCTTCAAATGGAATGCTTGATCACAAATCTTATTTTCGCTATAAAGGCCTTGATTAATGTCGATGGGTTTAATTAATGCAAGTGATAACTTGAAAAGAAAGTTGATACATTATTTCGATTATACTCACCGATGTAAGGATTCTTGATGCTCTGTTCGCAACCTGAAGCGATTCTTTGTTCCATTTCATTTCCAGAATAGTCCTGGAATTGAGAATTATCAAATCGATAAGTACTTGACAAAAGTTAATTTTCAACAATAAACCAATCTGATATCAGACTTTCGTCTAGAACGTATAAAAGTTTGTTTACGATGTTCTACCAGCTGTAATTTTTCCAATCAATCACTTTATTATCTGTGAGAACTTTCACACTGAGCTTTTATTGTGTATAGGTACTGGGACGATATTGTCCCATCAATATCAGGAATGGGACAAGTTCGGGATGAAACAAGTGCTATCCAATCACGGCATTGTTGAGAAAATAGCGTTCCACCGATTAATCCATCAATTTATCTTTCCTGTCGCCATTGGTTCTGGTTTTACGTCAAAATTTCCTATTCAACTGATGATAAACGTCTATCTGGAATGCTATTTCTTCTGCAAGCACTACTTTGACCACGAGCGTCGGGAATTTATCGAGAAAATTGAATTCAATGTTTCCAGCGAATGAATTTTATCAATTAATTCATACACACGGTAACCAAAAGAAGTAGGCAAACACAATTACATCTTCATTATCATTATTTTCGCTTCAGTTAGTTGCTATTGACAAAGATCGATGCACTTTCTATATTTTTGAGAACGCGTGTCTTTAGTCACAACATCCATTACATTTACTTGTTTTGACAATAATTCTTTTCAATTCGATCGGTCAGTATAATAAACTCTAGGTTTCACACTTCTCATGGCTACTCAAAATTCTCTGAGATATACCTGCTATCACTATCTTCGATGAGTTTCTAAACTGAAGCTCATGTGATCAAACAATCTGAACTTGTTTGTGACTAACTCGAAATAATTTACTCAACGGTCGTAACTCACTTTTGAGCAACCCTGTGTATATAAATTTATCATCAGCAGCTGAAAATAAAGAGTGTCCTGAGTTCCAATATATTTGTTGATAAAATATCAAAATGTATGCCCTTATTAGAATAAGTATTATATTATTGTTGGAGATGTATTTATATAGAATATTGCGTTTATCGCTCTAAGCCGAATTGTAGCCCATTTGTGAACTCCATTCCCCGCCTATGGACCCCGATATGGCCTTTTCATCGACACGACCCTTACATGGAAGTTGGTTAATATACTCCGGAGTTCATATAAACCGCACCGTACCTTCTGAGACTGGGCCAGTGAAGATAAAAGTCATGAAGTAAATTGAGCAGAAATACGGTGATGCCGGTCTCTTTTGCCAACATGCTGAGACCGCCGAAAAATGTGCTGATCCATGTGTGGTGTTTGCCCTCTCGAGACCTGAGAACGAAAATGGTGTCATTGATTTCATGTGGGTGGAACACAAGGATTCGATTTTCATAAATATAAAGGTAAAATGAGGTGGAAGATATTTGTTTGTTTTTGGAAAAGTGGGATTTGTTAGACTGTAGGTGTACTTTGAATCCAGGATTATTTCTGAGAATGAGGCAAGGTAGCTTTAATATTCTTTGTAATAAAGTTCACATAATGTTTATGTTTTTCGTGAGAATTTTACTATCGGCAGTACGAATATTTCATATTGATGAAGACGACCTAGCTGCACTGGGTGTTTATTCATTTCAAGCTATCTCATACAAGAAACCATTTAGAATGTTTTATTGGAAATCTAATGAAAAATTATCGTAATTCTCACAATATGATTTATTTTTGGTGATGACTTGGGATTTTATTACATTCTACTCAACAAAAATAGCGGCGATAATAAAAATTTCACATTGAAATGTACGTTATTGAAATCTCAAACATTCAGCAGGAATATCGAATAATGACATTAGATGAAATCCAACTTCCCATTAGAAATGTGAATTATTAGAGTGAATAATATAAAAACCTACGATTTAATCAGACGTTCACACAACTCATGAACATTTCGAATGACATTTTAATTGGAAAAAATGTCTGGTTCAGCAGGTCGTTAAATTATTGACAAACCACATATAGAAATTCATCAACTTGAAAGCGAGTTTCTCTAATGGAGGTCGTGTGTTTATTTTCTCGCCCCAATCTGTGAACGAGGACGTCAAATCACATTAAAGCAAATAACGAAAAGCGAGGAATTTTGAAACCGCAAACGACACAAAGATAGGCGTCACAAATGGAAATCAGTGATCTGAAAAACGAATTTCACGCGGAAATAACGAGGGAGAAGGGCTCTTCAGATGAAACTGAATTCGAAATAACCATGTTGGATATACAGGGCTTGACAAACCAGAGATCAGCTAGGGATATGAGAAACGATGAATATAATGTTTTATTTTCGTTATATTTCGAAAATCACGAACCAAATGAAGACATTTTTCACAGTTCTCAGAAAAATAATGAGACACTGATTGAAGATTCGATAATTCACAAAGGTGTCGAAATATTTAATAAGTTATGTACAGATTATCTCGAAGCATTTCTAGAAAAGTTACATGGAAGACTGATATGTAAAGCAATTAGACTTGACAACTTTTTTCAACGAAGCGATATGATAATGTTTGTTCCTAGATATAATCATTTGTGTATAAGTACATTTATATATTTGAATGTGATTATTTATACGTAAGGTTCTTTTTGACCATTGTTTGTCGTCAAGATTTTTGTATCTCAGACAATAAAATCTTAGAATATCTCTCTTCATTTCCCAAAATAAAAGCAGTAACGAAGAATATCAGTAATCACTTTGAAAATATCAAGGAAGATAGCAACATCCATTTGGGGAAATAGCTTCTTACTGAAACGGAAATATATCATCTCAAGAAAATGTATTCTCGAGCATATTTTCCATTATCCTATATTGTTTCCATCACAATATAGCTACAAATCAATAAGGCTATAAAAAAATGGAGGAACAAACGGCAAAATCACTCTCATAAAAACCAATTGTCTTTGATGGAAATAGATGAATTCTTCTTTTGTTCTGGGATTTCTTTCGATACTCAATCAATCGACTGAAAATAGAGAAAACTCGATGACATTTCATATAATCTTCTCTCTCATTTGAAATCGATTAGAATAGATACTGTTACTTTTGGAAAATTGTTTCTATTACTGCTGCTCACACCTAACATACTTTCTGTTCCTGAAAACCTGCACTGAAAAACTCATTGGAAATTTAACAAAGCAGGTCGCTGTCATCTCTGAATAACTAATGCAGGCTTCGCAGTGACCCCCGTATATAAATAATCGAATTCCGAAAAAAAATAACGAGAGGAATGCACGTCTCGTTTGCAGAAACCGAATTTAAAAGGACGAATCGGAATATCGGATGTCGATCGCTCCAAGGGCATCAGAGCCTTTTGATCGAGACTTCCTTCCGAATAGCGGAAGAAAATTTGTATTCCCCCATCATGAAAAAATAATTGCGGATCGGTGGTGTCTTCGAAAATAATGAGATCGACGCGAGCACACAAAGCGACCAGACTTTATCATTTCATGCAGATGTCGGTGAGGTATGCTAATGTGGTCCGTTGTCTACCAGAAATAATGAATTGATCGCTAGGGAATCCTTCGAACCTGCGCTTCAGAAGCGAATTAGAATTCATGAGATAACTCAATTAGGTACAAATAATATTACAGCAATATCAAAGCTTCAATCGAAAATGTAATGATTAACGATACTCGTCAAAGTAGAAACTTTTAGTTAAACAATATTTAGAAGTCGTTTTCCATATGGAATGGATATGATAACGCGTACCAATGATGAGGAAATCCTATATTTCATGTGTTAGTTAACATTCGTTTGACTAGACAGTGTATTCTCATTTCAAAGTTGATCTTCCTCGAGACTTTCATGTTGAAAATTTGAATATGGATCTATGGGAACTAGAAATAGTTTTATTTCGAAAACATTAAAATGATTTCAAAACGAATATATTTATCAAAATCTCCACATCTGGACCTGACAATGAACCCAATTGAAACAATTTTGATCCGTTTTCAAAAGGAAGTATTGAGAGTAGAGCATGGAAGTGCTTATAACTTCAAGGAGAATCCGATATAATAGTTGGGCGAATATATACATGTATAGATTTGAAACAACGTCATGGTCAATTCTTGAAAATTTTTTAGACATCGATCTAACCTCTTATGGGATTCAAAAATCAATGTGTTTTACAACATTTCTAAGAGGTAGAAGCATATGAATCAAACTATTATAAGAACCAAAGGATATCTCATGAGTGACTAATCTTATTATTTTGTGGCTACCTATTCAAATGAAAATGAAACATCTTAGCTTAACGATTATGCTACTGAAGACGGATTTATGTACAACGCTTTTTCATTAATTTGTTGCTTTCTTTCACTGTCATTAGAATATTTTTCTTCAAGGATTTTGATCAAGAACCACATCATGTGGTTACCTGTTGAAACAGGTCCCACCAACGAAGACAATACGTCCAATAATTTAGACATCGCAGCAATATCAATAAAATATCCGAGCCACTGTGGAATCCCAAAGTTCTCGTCATTTATACTCCCATAGTCGGCCGTTTTCTTTAGAGAACACATGGGAAATTCGTTCGAAACGTCAAGGCGATTTATATATATATATATATATGTACGTTGTATATACCATACAATATGCATAAACGGCATGCCGCTATCCGTGCTACCTCTTGATTTGAATAAAAGATTGCGCGGTAAGCAAATGGATGTAGGAGAAGTTCTCATCTTGGAGAATTGCAGATCACGAATGAAAAGATTATGAACGTGTTGCCGCAGTAAGAGGTAAGTTGATTCCATCATCCCGAAATGGTAAGAGGTGCCGTGTTCGCGTCTGACCTTGTTGCATTTTTGATATTTTATTGTGTTGCAGTCCGTTTCAGTTGTATGGCTTCATTTAATTCGTGTTAGTGAAAAGCAACATTCGTGAACTGACACTGGAATATGGCAGTGATTTGATAGTTTCTTGTCACCAGTAGGTAATCGGGCAACCAGGAATACAGCAGTGCGTATTTACATTAGTATTTATATTAGTTCGTGTGTAATCTGAAATGTAAGAAGCATGTTGTGGATGATATCACCTACTGCAATCAACATCATCAGAAATGTACTAGAAATAGACTATTTTTTATCAAAGTGGAGTAGAAGTTAGATTCATCTCATTGACACATTGAAATTACTTACGAATCCTCACAGTTTGAGAAGGGGTTGGTAATTCAATGAATATGAATATTGTGTAATGAAAACGCTTACAGTGAGTAACAACTGATGAACATATCCAATTATTGTTTCTACTCATACATGTGCTTTATGACGTTTTCATACGTTGTAGTAGAAAAAATCACAAAATAACCTTGATACACGACTGAGCCGCTTACCTTCGTTGAAATCTCCTAATGAGACCAATATTCAGAAAAAAACGACTCATCTATTAACTGAGTTGCTTCAGTAGTTTTGAGAATAACACCTTCGAAATTGGGTACCCTTGAAAAGCATTATTAATTGACAAATTATTATTAGATGACTTTCGAAAAGCAGGCTCAACTAAATGTCATAAATGAAGGATAATATGTCTCACCCATGATATGCCAGAACCGATATAAGGAAGAATACACAGGCCAAGACATCTGCTCTTCCTACGATTCCGGTAACCTGAAAACAAAAGGAATAATTACCACAACATGTCAATCAGTTGATAGGTATGCAAATTTTAACATGAAAAACTTTCTCGTAACGTCATAAATATCGTTGAATTTTAGAATCACCTCGATAATTATTTTATCCGTCACATTTCAATCGATTTTTTTTGTTGGAGTGGATAATACGAAGTATAATTTTTTCTACATTGAACATTTAACTTAACCTTTTTGATATTCGATCGTCCTATATGTAGAATCATATACCTATTGTTCATAAGTCAAATTCATTCAAATTCAAAGACAATATAAATCGAATCACCGTGTGGGAGACTGAAATAAACATGCCATCGATTCAAGTTGGTTTGGTTAAAACTGTAAATCTCAGACTTGGCAGATATGAGAGCATAATAATAATACATCCTGTAGCGTATTCCGGTGATTGATACAACTAATATCGCTTTATTGGGCTGTGTAGGTTCGCCAGTCAGGTTGAGAATATACAACAGTCCGGAAGTCCAATATAAATCCCCCGTTTTTATTGTATCAGCGAGAAATATATCCCTGCTTTATTCGAAGATAAATCAAATACAATCCGATGTTGCTATAGCTAATCTCGTATATACGTAGTCCTACCACCTGATGCTCTGATAGGATATTTTCCGGGCATTCGTTTCACTGAAATGACCGTTAGAGGAGACATACGGCTACACCAAAACTATTAAATCGCTTTGTATTATGCGCAGGATTACATCCAGGATCCCTGATGTCCAGTCCTGGATAAAGTGCTTGCTCAGGTTAATACAGATTCAGCCTCGACAGGATATAGAATATTGTCTGGGGCGTTTTAGAGTTCTTTCTCTAGTATCCATCAAGATCATGTCGGTATTTTATGCGAATTGTTCCCTATCCAACAGGAGGTGATCGCAGGAGGATCAACTATCTCCTCTAAATGAATGTGGCCATTTGAATTGAGCGGTATTCCTCGTATAAAAGTCCTAGTTACGATACGAACTTCATCATTCTGCTTTAGAATCCTTCTATCTGGAAGCACTATTGGAGTTATTTATGTTCATATATCAAATTCAGCTCATATTTTCTTGAACTCGACGCATATCTCCAACTCCTTCAACTTTCCTCGACTTTGCCGTCAGAGATATTTCACATAGGAAATTATATTCTCGTCATGCCTGGTGATGCCTCATGATGATATTATTTCCGTGGCAGATTTATCATCATTCGAAACCTCACTTTTTGGAACAATAGAAACTCAATTTGTATTGGAATGCTAACGATATAATGAATTTAATAAAAGAGAAATAAAGCGAATATATTGCGTGAATATAAAATTGTGTTGAAATCCATAATAGAAAACAAGATTTCATTAGTACATAAACAAATGCTTTATCTCATTGCTGCAATATTGTAATTCGGTCTCAAATAATCATGGAAATTAGCTGATTGAAAATTCCGTACTTTGGGTATTGCCAAAATATTTCACGGAAATTCACTAATACACTCATTAGCAGACTGTCTGAAAAACCCATTGAACACTGTCAGTGTTCAATGGATTTTTAACCTATTTCTCACTGGTTTTCACCTGAAAGAAGCAGAAATTATCCTGAAAAGTCAGTCTGAAACGATTCTTTGAAGTAAATAGTTCCAAAGTGTTGCATTTATGAAGTTGAAAGTAGAGAGTTGAATCAAAGGAACATTTAGTCCCACTTTGACATGTTTGAATACAACCAGTGACTATCGTAGTGAATGATATAGGAGTGAGTACTCCTTTGAAGAGAAAGATGAATCGAAATCAATAATTCCAATTGGGTTCGTAATTGGTGAAGAATTTCATTTTCCGAAATCATAGTAAAATGGAGTTCGATTTTAGAAATATTGATCGATCAATACTCAAAGAGGAACATCAAAATGTTTGTAGTTCTTCTCCACCTGATGAAGCTAATCTTTTAAAGAAACACGTGTATGGGAAGCATAGTGATTTCGTGTAAATATCTATGATATCTTGATATTTACTGTACTCGTAGTTTGTAGTAGTTTGCAAACAGTTCACTCCATCAATAATAATAACTTCATCATTAACAATAACAAGATCCTATGTCGTATTCATAAACCTCTCTCTCTCTCTTTTCCAGTTTGTTATCGTGCTTCTATCCTGTATCAGAAGAGCAATTACTGGATTATTTGTCCTAAAAGAAATCCGCCAGGAGATATCGAAACAACAATAGACGGTCGATTTTCCAAAGCAAAGACTAACGAACTGGTCGCAGGAAATTGCACTTTTCCATATTTTCACCGCCCAAACAAAACAAATTCCATCCCAGGCAGAAATTGAATCCGGCGGTCAAAGGAGGCGAGGAGAATCAACGGAAAGTCCGCCATGGGAAATCCCATTTTTCAGGAAACCCGGCCGCATATAAACAACTCTTTGGGCGATTTAGTGGGCACGCGAGTTGTTACTGGAAATGGACGACCAAGAAAGCACTCACCACCCTCCCAAGTCCTTTTCGCTTGGCTAACCACCTTTTGTCTAGATTCTCGCTGAGTCCACAAATGGAGGAATTATTCGCAGAAAAACGAACGTCTTCCACATGGCGAATCGTAAAGAGATATACGCCGATGATACACGTTAAAAAGTGGATGTAATAATGCTTGGTAGGGTGGAATCAATCATACATGAAACACTCCTGGCTACTTTCAGCAAAGTATCCAGCTCATTTACATTTGAGAAAAATACTTAGCAATCAGTGTCTGGTTTCAATTTGAATGGATAGTTGATCCCCAGAAACAAATTACAATCATAAATCAGACTCAATGAAGAAACAGAACCTAATCCAAATGCGTTTGCAATACCATAACAGCCTGATGCTAGCCTTGACAGATTTGGAGGGTTACTATAGAGGGTAGCGAGAGGTATTTTTATTCAGATAGGCATCAATAGTTTTGTGGTGGTTGAAAGTATTCGAAACAAAATTACATTTATTAAAATATAACAAGACTAACATTTGGTTATGAATATGAATATACAAAATGGAGATGATCCTAAAACTAACTTTCATTACGATGATGTGGTAGCCCCAGACCAGACTAACTTCAGAACCCAGCATTTACTATTTATAAGAAAATACAAGTTCGTGTAATCACGTTTCTGCATGGGTTTCTCTGTTAGCACGTTGAATATATACATAAAACTATGAAATATCAACTTGGAATATATTCTAATGTACTGAATGTTCTACTTGTGACACTACTAACTCTGATGATATTATTTCCAGCTAAGTTTTCCTAATAATAATGGTATCATCAGCAGAAATTGTGAGTCCTTGTATATCAACATATGCCGAGTCATTTACGTATAATAAATTTGGTTGTGACTTGTGATACATGTTTGAAAAGTGCTTTTAACCACAATCCTCGAAAGTCCTATCAAGACTTGTACGAGTTAGGAAGACGGGGATTGTTTATATATCATCTGAAGCACTAATGTGAATGAAATCTTCATCCTCGTCATCAGATTTTTTTCTCCCCATATACCTTCAAACTGATCAAATTTCGTAACCACATATTTATCATTCAAATTCAATCCACTCAATCTCACTTTTCACCCTCCTAATGATGACAAATTATCACCAGCACTTACCGCTTCAGTGTGTATAGGGTGAGCTGCGAAAAGAAGACCGGCAAGGGTGGCAAAAGGCCGCCTGAGTCCTGCCACGTGCAGACACGTTCTTGTAAATAGAGCGCACGCCAAGGTGTGAAGAAAGACGTTGGACAAGTGGAACCATAGTGGATTCAAGCCAAAGAGCACGTAGTTGGCCCTGCAAAAAATAAAAACTTGCATGCTAAGAGTTCTCTTTCTATTGTTTTTTCTGGTACAATGAATTGCAATGTGGATTCCTGATTATGGAAATGTCAAAGGCAGAAAGAACGTCTGAAAAAGTCGTTAGTCAAGATTAGAACATGTCGGGGGCTGAACATACACCTGATAGGAGAATATTTCAGCGGTTCTGAGGCTGCAGGAGTTTGCACTCAGCATGAGTTATTTCTTGAGTGAAAT
Organism: Chrysomela aeneicollis; assembly: GCA_029955515.1. Lineage (NCBI taxonomy): Eukaryota > Metazoa > Arthropoda > Insecta > Coleoptera > Chrysomelidae > Chrysomela > Chrysomela aeneicollis. The sequence goes on along the minus strand of JARUHQ010000021.1, from coordinate 320,395 downwards.
ATCATTCCAAAGGTTATATACGTGAAATCCATCACGAACTAGTGACATATCTGAAACGATAATGAACATTAATCAGTTAATCGTGCATGTCTGATGACTAATGCATCGGTCGAAGTCACTTCGTAATGATCAATTTTTCCGTCTAATCCAGTCCGAATACAACGTTGACATTTTGTCAGTAGTTATTGAAAAAACACAACTTGTTTTTGCTGTGACTGTTATAATTGGTTCAGTGGTCTGACAATCGTCGTTATACGAGTTGGGAAATTGACCCCATAGCATGACGAATATTTTTCGGAATTGGCTATCAAAACTTCGACCACCAATCATCAAACTTTCGAGTACCTATCTGTCGCTTGAATGAATTTGACTCGAGCAAAATCGACTATGCGAATCAATAACAACGTCGAACTGTCAGGAAAACAAGGCTTTCAATTTGCTCGTAAATCATTCACCAAAAATGGTAATTCATTATAATAACAAATCAACCCATCAAAACCATTAGCCGCGTGATGAACGGCATTAGATTCACGGCGTCAGTGGGTCTGTTCTTTGGGACTAGTTCGTACCAGTTACTGGCCAGCGAAATATTCAGGGGCTTTCAGTTTACAAAGAAAACGACCGGCTAAAGTTACAATTAGAATTTATGACCTGAAAGCGATGCCATCGCTGACTAAAACGCTTTTTTGAATATTACATTCCTCCCATTTCTCTTTGTCGGAATAAAAATGAGAAAAAGTGTCGAGCTACAAACAATCATGGAAACCTTGACGAGGATTCTATTCCAGATGTCTTTTGTCTTGTGACACGTACAGGGCAATATTATTTTCCCATCAAGCATAAAAATTCAACATTATCAAGTAGGCAAAACTCTACGAATTTTCTGGTGCCTTATATCCAATTTAGTAAAATTGGTTTCATCTGGTTTTATATTCAACCGGGTACTAGTACACTTCATAATAATTGCACGCTAACAATGCTTTGTCAATCCTTTATTCACTGCATCACTCCGTATAGGATAATTGATGCGAGATATTAACATTCACGAAACACCTCTGAGGCTCTGATTAAAAGGTGAGTGAGGTAGCTGGAGACATTAGCCTCATTACGTCGTTCCTAGTCATTCGTTGAAACGAGTAATCAGCGCTCATTAGGCAAAATTCGTTCGTATTCATGAGCACATCCCACTCGTGAATCTTTCCACCATACGCCAAATTAATGTCAATGTCTTCAGTATTTGGCTGAAGGGTGCTTCCCTAGTGTTATCTCATCATTACACGTTGTCACAAAATGCTCCGGGTGACTGTTAGTTGTGGTGATGAGAAGAACGCAATGATGACTCCATTAGGAAAATGTTCCTAATTGAGTGTGCATATTGAGAAGAAACACTGCTGAATGCGATGCTGTTTCAAAGACATGTAAATCGAATAAACTATCTTGTAGTTGGGAACATTCCCGAATACCCGACCGGTTCATAAAACTCTAAACTTTCGGGTGGGTAGAGAACTGGGGTGAAGTGAGCATTTGATATTTCCGAGAAGGTCTCAGATATTCTGTCTGTGACAGTTTCTAAGAGATGGGCAATAGATATGGAATTGAGCGGTTCCAAAATGTTGGGAGTTTGCGGGAGAATAAAGTTGTCGATGGAACTTTGAATATTTTATGTGGCGTGAATTGTATGTTATCAGCGAATATTCTATCAAGAATAGTTGAGTGATTCTGAGATGGTTGTGAAAATCAATGACTTTGTAGCAAACAACAAATAAAGAAGAAAATAGGTATTTTCTCTCATTCCATCATGCATGATCTCCTATCATGATAGTTATTCAAAGAAGGCTTCAATGATGCTTTTCTGCCTCAAACATTTGTCAAATCAAGAAGAACATTTGAAAAAGATAAGTTTTCACGTGTGTAATTCACTGTGAATCCTGGGAAATGCATGTACTTTCACCATGATATCACAAATCTTCACATATATATTCACAAATATTTACATAATGTAACATGTTCATGTTCTGTGAATATAAGCTTATCTCCTACATTTCAGCAAGTATATTATTTATTTCACTTCACATAACATGGTGAAGCGTATATCTTTATAATCATATATGGTCATTTCAAAGACAACTCCATTGTCTTTCAATATATTCCTCGTTCAAAGTTAACAATGACTGTAAAGGTCCTCCTCTAAAAGTAAATTGATTAATATCTCTTTCGAAGATCATCTTTCCAATATCCGGAAATTCAAAGATCCAAAGGAGTTAAATTGAGAATGGAATTGTTGAAATTCTTGGAATAAAACCTGCAAGATATCGTATCCTGACATTCGTTTGACTGCGGAGACCTTCAATTCTCATCATATTCGTGAAAATAATTGTCGCATATTCATGTCATGCTCTCTCAGAGATACAAACACCAAGTGTTTTGTTGTTTCGATAAGTTCGTGCACTCACGTAGCGTTATCAGCATGTCTGCCTCTACTCTCCATTCAGTTGCATGAGCTTCCTGACCCAATTCGAACGAAATAACATCCAGTTGCGCTTTCCATTATCGTCAGTCGGCAAGCTTGAAATGAAAATAAAGCTTCAAATAGAAAGTATCGTGTCACGATGTTGTTGTTTGCCAGAGATTGATGGTTGCTTCTGGTGTCAGACCTTTTCTTCCCGGAAATTCAGGATCGGATCAGGAGAATATTCGAGTTCATGAATTATTCTCGAGCATCAATTCTATGAATTGAACGCACTAGTACTTTTTTCCGCTCGGAAAAACTGATATTTTTTCACTGTTAGCAAGACAATTAAGCCTTTGTTTTCTTTTTTATCTATTGACTGTGCGAAAAAAACGGTTATGTTCGTGGATAATCTTGCAGGCATTCTTTTTTTTTTTCACACTGCAATGTTATGAATTTTATTAATAATAATCCATAATCCTGTTATACACTGAAAATTTAGCTGATGAAAAAACATCTCTTGAATCTCATTGTATATTCCAATTCACTGTTGTTCTTCTCAGTGAATCTTTTTATAAGTCAGATACCTACCTTATTATATTCTAAATGTAAATGGGAAAAAAATCCAATCCCACCATTAATCCTTGTACGTTCATGGCCCGTCGTCCATGAGTAAACTAATGAATCTTTCATTATTTTCAGTTATATCCTCACAGGATCCTCTTTATCCAGGCTAAAACGATTTTCCTGTTGAATAGATTTATTCCGAGCAAGTTTTCTCGGAGTAATTAGAATGAATTATATACGATCGCGCCATCATATCTCACCCAACACGAGGAGTGTTCCATTGTTTCTCAGCTTGAACTGAGCCGATCTCAGAAGCTCATCCGACAGTGAAACTTGGTGGATGAAATCCACGCTACTTGATTGGTTAAAGTCGCCGTGAATGTCGCACTGCTTGACTTTTATTACGAATACCTAACATTCGATGTATCCAAAGATCACAACCATTTGCGAAATACTTGCTATTCAATATGTGTCATAATTCATGTTAATAAAGGTATATAAACATATTGGTAAAAACTCGCTAAAAATCTCGATTCTGTTTCAGAGGGAGAAATAAACACAAACTTTTGCTTTCGATATGATGTATTCCATCAGTTTATTAAGTCATTCATTCTCAGTAAGTAACTTTCACTAAAAAAAAACAAGTTTGAAAACTACAACTGTTTTTTATCATTTGATGAAATATTTTGAAACGAGGTATATATTATTGTGCAGTAGTTTGAAGGAAATAGGCATCTGAAAAAGAAAGGACTTGATTATGTGTTCCTTTTGAAATTGTAGCTGTCTTTGGGTTCGAGAGAAAGTATATATAAAGAAGATAATAAACCGCAAAGAATTTCTTGGGAACGAGTAATCTCATCTCGATGTTTGGTTTGAAATGAAATGTAGTTTTCAAGTGCCTATTTATTATTTTCACTACTATATCCAAGGGATAGTTCTTGAAAACTAACCGTCATTGCCTTTCGATTGAAATTCATCTTCTGAGTTTTTTTACTCCTCGAACGTTGACCATATCCATTTGCGATAAATTTCCCATGGAAGTTTTTCCTATCGAACAACGTTCATAAAAGTTCAGTAAATTTTCGTTGAGTGAGCCGTCCGACTAGACTTAGAAGAGGGTGCATATTTCAGGTTTTCGATTGAGAAAATGCTTTGAGGTCGCAGCGGTGGCCTGTAAAAATGTTGCCGGATAGGAACAGATGGCCACTCGTAAAATCTTTATGCCCCACGAGCAGCCGTGCTGCGTCTAATCGAATCCGATCCCATCAGATTTCGATGCAAAATTGAAGAAGTATTTTTTATGTTCTCAAATGTAACGGAACCGCCTTCATCGTGGGGAACGGAAATATGTTTCCACTCTGAGAGCCGTATGGGGTTGAATATAAATGAAAATAATAGTGCACGGTCACTGGGCTGTGAATCATCTCACAGTGTTATTTTTGGAAATGGCGACATCTGCAGTTGCTACAACTAAAAGTGCATTAGAAGCTATCACCCTGTCATCAAAGGATTTCAGTAATATATTTCGAAAGATTGCTTTGCTTAACAAATAGCACCCCAGGCTAGAAACAGGATTCATGAAACAAAGTCACGCAATATTCGATTCAATAAACTCAAAGTGATGGATAGTAAACGTCTCCCAAAGCAATGCTTTATTCTCAAATTGCTGAAACTCGATAATTACGAAATCAGACATGACTTCAAGTGATATATTTTGTGTAATATCACTTAACAGAATCACTGAAGCAAAAAAATAATTCCAGATTCATATACTCAAAACCTTTTTACTATGAACTAACATAAATAATCTATCTTCAAACCCCAAACTGTACAACCTATTGTGATGAATAATTAATCAAATTCGCATTGAATGTATGGTTTCTTCAACCCAAATGATTGAAACAAACAATATCTGCTGTATCATTAACCATCTGCAAGGGGGTGACCTCCTGTCCTATCTACAGAATTGCAAAGAAGCCAATGGTGCGAGGTAGAGACAGGTAAATACATCTATTGCAAAAAAATTTCGCGTTAACTCGGTTTTATGTCGTACCAACAGCTTTTGGCTTGCACGTTGTTCCACGGACGTTATAGGCTTTCTTTTCTTGTAATCAAGTGATAAAAAAATATTACTATATCTTCCAATTGGTAAATCGGTACATTGGTACTTCGCAATTTCATTAAAGAAGAAGTGTTAGTATATTGCAATCAATAGAACTATGCAATTAATCATAGTTGATACAACTGTTCAATTGGAATGAATTCCTGATATCCATTAATTTTACATACTGGCTTAATTTCAAGAATCTAGCGTGAGCATATCTTCCGATTGGATCATCCTGAGAATTAAACACGAATCCATTACTAGCAGCAGGTTAATAATTTTCATTTCAAGAAAGTGCAAAGTTTCGTGATTCACATAACTTAATGGTATGCACTATATACCCTATCTGATGCACTCCTAAGTTTCCTTCCTCATTCGTGTCCGAAGGATATCTCAATTTACGGATTAATCCTCTATAGACTTAAAAGTTGATCAAGTCTGACAGGATTACGCTCCGGGAAAATACATTCAGCTGATGGCTTCCACGTTTATGTTCTGATATGAGAAAAAGTGTTCGATGTTCAGGAATAAAATATGGTATCAACAGGAAGGAAAAACATTGAAGGTGAAAATATTCAGTGGGTGATTTTTAATATTGATACTCAAAGCACGTCTCAAAATCCACGCAAGATTGTTGCTAAAAATTCTGAAAATATCGCAGGTTTGGCAGCTACTGTGACTGTGAAGAAATTGATAGATCTGTAACCCCATTGGGTGAACAATGAAATAAATATCTGTAGGGCATTTCTCGGCAGTGTGTTTTTATCTAAAAATCATGCTCTCAAGCAGGAGACTCGTCACTTCAACACAAAAACAATTGCCATTTGCCAATTAAGTGAAGCCTTTTCAATCGCCCTTGAAAACTTCAAACTTCACAGGGGATTCTGAGCAAACAAAAGAAATTGTGTTCCATATATGCCGAGAAAAGAATGTCTCCTGAAGAGGGTTATATGAAGGGTACTCCACAGATTCGCGGGAAACTCTTGGCTCTTCTTTTTCCAGGTCTATGTACACAATGGAGGGCCACTTCAGCTGATGGAAGACAAGGAAAAGTTTGTCGTCTATCCAGCAGGGATAGTTGAGATTCAAACATCAAAAGGAAAGTTTGGAGGACATCAAACTCTTGTGTCTATAGTGGTGAAAGTGTATTCTGTTATCCGAATGACAAGTTTCATACAGTGAGCGACGGAAGTTTGAAATAATTAATTACGTAATTCTCATTGTTTTCTCAAAAAAATTCTCGAGCAGGTTGATATACTGGTTGCATTCTACAATTTTTAATGTGAATTTTCTTTTTTGAAGATGGAGTCACCTTATGCTTCAATGGTTCTAAATTGCAGGTACTGGAGCATAGAAAATCGTCATTGGATGGTAGAGGCAGAACTCTCTTTTTTCCACACTAGCAGAAATATTTTCCAACGAGGATGGAAATCGAGATCATAGATCAACAAACCACAAATTTTGGGAGCCCTGCTACTCACAATCGCATCAATAATTTCAGTTATATTTGCTGCGTTACAACATCTGTAAAAAATCCAATCCTGAAAATTTGGATCAAAGACTAATTAGATGATGGTGTTCAATTAATCAATTATGTGTCCTTAGCTGATTGGATACTACCCTGTGTAAATCCAGTCGAATGAGTTTCGGTTCTCTTTTAGCAGGGAGCTCCATCCATTATTAATGAGATTTCTCCACCATCAATGTAGTGGAGTTGGAAGTTTCCAGATACCGCGTTGGCATTGCAACTGAATAATCACAACTTTTTTCTATCGAGTGCACTGGAATAATAGATATTCGATTTATACCAAGTCCGTGTACATCAATGTAAATAAGTAGAGCAATCCGTCAATATAAAAATTATCCTTTTTTGCAATCGACATAAAAAATATTTGGCTCTTCATCAGCTCCATTGCTGTAATTAAATTCTATGGAAGCATTTTTCACCCCAGATGAAACTAATCGCAAATTTCACAGATAATTAAATCCAGAAATTGAACTGAACCAGCTGGAATAGCTGCGCCATTGACTTTTTGTTGTTCTCAAACTTTATTATCTGGATGGAACTAATGAATCGTGGAATCTGGGACGCCTTCAGGATATTTTTGGGAACGTCAGCATTGTCATTTCCTGATAGTTTATGTGACTTCCAAAACAAACCGAAAAAATAATATCTGTAGTGGAAAACTTTCTTGTGGAGTATACCTTTTTGTTCGTTTAAACAAATATTGAAAGTTTCTTGGGTTTCCTTTACTTGCTAGTTTTTTTCATATTCGAGGACTTTCAAAGATTGAAGTTGAGAGGAATGAGATATCACAGAATTATCAGATTATGTTGAAATAATGACGATATCTGAATTTGAATTATAAGTAAGTTTATCATATTTTTTCTGATAACTTTCATTGTCATAAATGTTAAAAACTATCAACTACATTATAACCTTTATGGGTTATTAAATATGAGTAAGTTTTTTGCAACCGACACAAAAGTCCTCAATTTATGTTCTGAAATGAACTCTAGAAGTTGAAGGACTTTGAAGGAATTCGAAGGAATTTGAAGGAATTCGAAGGAATTTGAAGGAATTTGAAGGAATTTGAAGGAATTTGAAGGAATTTGAAGGAATTTGAAGGAATTTGAAGGAATTTGAAGGAATTTGAAGGAATTTGAAGGAATTTGAAGGAATTTGAAGGAATTTGAAGGAATTTGAAGGAATTTGAAGGAATTTGAAGGAATTTGAAGGATTTTGAAGGAATTTGAAGGAATTTGAAGGAATTTGAAGGATTTTGAAGGAATTTGAAGGAATTTGAAGGAATTTGAAGGAATTTGAAGGAATTTGAAGGAATTTGAAGGAATTTGAAGGAATTTGAAGGAATTTGAAGGAATTTGAAGGAATTTGAAGGAATTTGAAGGAATTTGAAGGAATTTGAAGGAATTTGAAGGAATTTGAAGGAATTTGAAGGAATTTGAAGGAATTTGAAGGAATTTGAAGGAATTTGAAGGAATTTGAAGGAATTTGAAGGAATTTGAAGGAATTTGAAGGAATTTGAAGGAATTTGAAGGAATTTGAAGGAATTTGAAGGAATTTGAGGGAATTTGAAGGAATTTGAAGGAATTTGAAGGAATATGAAGGAATTTGAAGGAATTTGAAGGAATTTGAAGGAATTTGAAGGAATTTGAAGGAATTTGAGGGAATTTGAAGGAATTTGAAGGAATTTGAAGGAATTTGAAGGAATTTGAAGGAATTTGAAGGAATTTGAAGGAATTTGAAGGAATTTGAAGGAATTTGAAGGAATTTGAAGGAATTTGAAGGAATTTGAAGGAATTTTAAGGAATTTGAAGGAATTTGAACAAACTTGTCTCACCTGAAGGTCAACGTGGTGAGTGGCCGGTACGACTTGTGGCTGTTGAGGTCGCCCATAGGCGTGCCCCAAAAGTCGTTGCCAAACACCCTCCCCAAAGGGTTGGCGGCCACCACGTCCCTGTTCAAGGTCACGGCGGGGATGTCATCGTGCACAAAGTCTCCCTGAAGGCCGTTGGAGTAGCTGAGGACAGCGACGGCGCAGACGCCGCAATACGACGTCCAGGGGGGCAGGGGTGGCTTGGCGCGTAGTTGCTTGCGTTTGGGCTTGTCTGAGTTCATGGCTTGGGGGCGTCAGTCGAGGTGGGAGGGGTTGTTCGGTTCGGTTTCGAGCCGAGAGGGTATCTTCAGGGTGTGATGCCTCATCTTCTGGAAGAAAAAGTCGAATATTTCGAAATAAAAAAAAAATCCTGAAAAATGTTTTGTTCTGGAATCAGATCTTGGAGCAGACGTTTCTATTACTGACACAATAAAATGTTGCTAAGCAACACTTTCAGTGTCTAGAAGATAAAGTTGAAGTTTTCAATGCTAGGCCGAGCTGTTAATCGAGTTGGGTTCGTACAAATTTATGATTTATAGTGAAATGGATAGTCCATAGCTTTGGGCGAGCAGTGTATCACTTAGGCCAACACTATTCAGTCGGAAGGATCACTTTCAGCAATTTCAGTTCCATTACTCTACCTCTATGATTACGAAAATTGAGATGTCAGACACGCTGTATAATCTGTGTGCTGGTTCGGTAAATCCTCAAAATATTCGATTCTTGGTAATTTTTCAATTGTCTGACATGTACGAAGTGTTTCGAATGATATGTTTTTGTAGATGATATCTGTTGTCTGTAGTAAAAAAATTACTTTTATCAATTGATTACTTCAGATAATGATGATTCCTTCAGGTTTCCGTAGTCGTTGTAACAGCCTCTCGATGAGAAATAATAATGATGCCCTATCGCCTACGTTTCCCAAACTAGCTGATTAATTGAGAAGGGTGTAATATCTCACATGACTATGCAAAGAAACCAGAAGATAGAAACCAGTATTCGTGCTTATCACATAAAATCTAACTTTGCATAGGATAATCTTGATAAAACATGGAACATTAGCGCTTTTGTTCAGTTGTTTTCCGTGAAAATTCATGTTCTATAGTTATAAAAACGATCAATCTTCTGACTGTGCAAGTTTGAAATATATTATCTACGTACGTATTGAATGGAAAAGCTTCCTACGCCTTTTTTTCCTCACTATCTATCCAGTTAGTCTACAGGGGTTATAACAAATGAATTGTTGATTCCGTCGAGAATTTAATTACAATAAATTTACAACCATTAATTCTACAATCAATAAAATATGGATAAGATTTTCAAAGTACATACCACAATAGTTATATCAAACAAACATATATAAGGAATTAGGTGAGTACACATAGAACAACAATAGAAAACTTTTTTTACTCAATCTTGATATAGTCACGGTTGTACTAGGTTCTGTAGAGACCATCAACAGCATTCAACAAATACTTTTTTATGTATACATTCATAACCTGTACGTTCGATATTATAATGTGAATCATTTCAAGCCAACCTGTATAATTACGATTTTTCAATGGAGGAAGTAAATTTCAGTTAGGAAGACAGACAAGAAAAATAGACGGGACAAAAAAAATATCGCACGGTTCCGATTAATACCCTCTGTCTCGGGATTACCCTCGTCTCTTCTTCACTAAGTGCACCATCATTCAAAGTCACTCGAAGTATTCTGCTAGTTACTTTAATTAATGATTAAGATATTCGGAAGGATCTTGAGTGTTCTGAAAAAAACTCTCACTTTTTTCATCCTCTTTGATTCGGGATAGTTCCTTTAGCCAATTTTTGCCTGATCTGTTTGAAATTCAATAGTTCGGGTTTAATGAACGCATTGAAGTCTATCAGTCTTGAATTATTCTAAATTTTCTGAAATGTAGTCAACATTTCCTCGAAAAAATATAATACCATTCGTGTTGTTCCTGTGCCATTCCACCGTTTAAAAAGATACCCTTTATGGAGCATTATTTTCGGATGTTTTGAAATATTTTGCTGCCCACAATAATGTTCAAAAGATTATATATCGTCTGAATAATCTCCGTGTTTATATTCCTGGAGCATTTTTAGCACTGTCTGTGGCCCTAGTAAACCTCACAACCATGAATAAATCCCAAGCGAGAGCGGATATTAATAAGTCAAACACAGAAGTTGGTATAAAAATAAAAATTCCCCGTTTCAGTCCGATAATGCTGCTAATGTATACGACCGAAATGGCTGTATTGGCAAAAGTTAGTGAACATTTCAGGTTGATACGGGACGCTAATCGTTCCAGAGTGAAAAAGGCTACGATTGCTATGGCAGAAAGTGCATTGCTGAATGTTATTTCAAATATACAAGCGGAAAGTTAACATGGCAGTACGGGCGATCAACACAGCTTTGTGCATGCAATGCGGGTGAATGGCAGCTATTTTTAACGCCATCAATTGCCTCAAAACGGTTATGAACATAATTTGGTGTTTTATAGCAACTGGATTAGATTAAGAGCCTATTGAATATAAATATCTATAGGGTTACGAATGGGGCACACATATTCATGAAAAATCAAGATTTAGAACAGTTTAATGAAATAATCTACTATTGTGATGCATAATAAAATTTCTTAGCCCTACAGTTCAAGATATAATTCGAAAAATTACCGATCAAAATCAAAAAATGACAGTGTTCTTGAAAATCTATAACCTTTATTGAGTAACTGTATTGATAGAGCGTCCATGGTTCTTTGGGAACTTACTAACGAATGAATATCCCTCTATGATCACGAAATAGGATCAATATCGAATCCAAAGAAATTCCGATCTGTCCAACGCTTTCACATGGATACGAGGCGATTGAAAATGACTGGATTGATTAAACCGATGAATAGTCCTGTGAGAGGCTATCAGAACTTGAGCCTCTTTTGTGAAATCAGGGATTTGTATAGGGACTACTCCGAGCATCTTTGAAGCAGAGAATATTTGCAAAAGTCAATTTCAAATAATGATCCTGATTCCTATACGGCACTTTTGTTGCTATCAAACTTTATACAGTAGAAACATCCAATCTCAGAGAAACAGTGAGCATTTATTTGATAGGGTTGCAATCTGAGCTAATTACGAATTTGAATTAATTTACATAAATATTTGAGATACACATTGGATTGAGTGCCTTTTTGATATTATCCACCACAAACAAATCAAAAGTTAGCGTGCTCTGATACACCAACAAATAAATTATCTCGTGTACATATCTGGATAATGACAGGACGTGAGCAATCAGAACACTCTTATCTTCCAGGAAATGGTCACGAGAACTGAAATATTCATGGAAAAGGCAATATCGAGCAACCTCCCATTGTATTATTTATATACGTTTATAAAGCGAACAATAACAGAGGAATTATTAGTTTTCCTTTCAGTTTTGAGGAAAACTAAATTAAGATTGGTCGAATTAATTGCTAGTAGTATACAAGGTGGTGAAACAGAGTATGCTTCTCTTATTTGGTGTCCATATTGTTATGTTCCCATAAATGAATTCCTGTTAAGAGATATCCAATATGAAAAGTCAAAGTCCCAATCCTTGCTTACTAACACGTTCTTCAGATTTCACTCCTTCAGTTTCCTTCATTAGTTTATCTATAAAAGATCTAGTAATCAAAAATAAATGGGAAAGTGGAAGGTTTTCTAACGAAGGATTATGGAATTATTTCACCAAACCATTTGCAGAGAACATCGCATCATTCCAATGATACAGTCTGATGGTATGGTGCCATAAAATATTCTCAAGCATCAAGGAATACCGCATCCAATATACTCTACCTGATAATCTCTGTTATTCGTCAATCTATCCTTCAGGAGGGTACATAAATCTGGCCATCGATACTTCTCATGTAGCGTTCCGAACAGGAGATATTACCGTTTATCTGATATGTTCCACTTCGGTCATGACACTAAATCTTCCTATTGATTCCAGTGTCTTATCGCCAACTGGCACAGCACCAAACATCAGATGACAACACGGAGTATCGTGTTTGTTTCGTACCAGCTCACTCCGATTCCTTAATATATTCACTCGTTTATGGGGTTCATCACTGTTTTCTTCGGAAAACTTCTCTACTTCGAACTCTTGTTATAGCAGTCATAATATCCTCGTAAATACATTTTTCCGCCATTTGTCTGCATAATTGCTACCATTATCCACCACGTTTAGAGGTTTGGAGGAGTATTTTCTTGGCAAGGTAGTGTTTTTCACGTCAATTACTCTATATATAGGGTGTCTGACAACCGCTCAATTCTATTTAGTTGTGATGATCAAGAATCATTACAATACTATACTAGATTCAAAACTCAATGGAAAAAATAACACCTTTGAACTCTCAGAAATGTTTCAATATATTCTGCTTCAATGTCATTTCACAATAGTATATTATGATACGAGTTTTATAAGACGCTATTTTGTCGCACGCGTTGTTTGGAGTACGAAAAGCGAAGCTCAGTTTTCTGTTGAGCGATTTTGATATTTGCAACACTAGCGGTGAAACATGCAATGCTGTTATTGTTTCTATTGGTCAATTAAAATCAAATCACACTCTGAATTGAAATTTCCCAATAAAAACACTGAGTTTTTTACTGATACTATCACCGAACCCAAAATCGCACAGAATTAAGCTGGGTCTAACTTTCATTTGACAGTTTGATTGTACTAACCTCCGGATAATAAAAAATGCGTATCGAAACAGTTGATATTTCGATACGCATTTACGTTTCATAATGACTTTATTATAGAACAAGAATAGAAAAAATATATTCACAGATGCATCATCACTGCGTCAACAGTGTTCACAATCTATGAAGCAGTTATTTCATTGAGTGAAAATATGGCAATAATAACCTGATTGAAGAAGTAATGAGTAGATACGAGAGTAAAAGTAGAATATAACAATTATCTTATATCATCAGAGAAACGTAGCAGTCCGTTGTTGATTCAGAGGCATGGTTCGAAAAGTATTTCTTTCAATTTCAATTCAAAATTGAGAATGAAAAGTATTCAAGCAGAATAGATGAAACTATGCAAGATGATGCATTCTACTCGGAACTTTTAATTCATCTGTCGGATCTATATGAACCTCATTCACACGCATTCGTCAGATTTATGGGCCTTTGTGTGGTCGCTATCAGGCAGTGATAACGTCATCGACACGGAAAAATAGCACATTATACCCTGAATGCGATAACAGTCGGTTACCGATATTCCGGAATTCGATGTATTTCGATTAGTAATCGTGTCTGTGTCTAGTCGTTTACAATTTGGGATACGATCAACATGGTTTGTTGTAGCATAGGAGAACAAACAATGTCGAGCTAATAGAAAAGACATTACTGTTTGTTGTTTGGAGTTTCTAACTTTCTGTTTACTCCGATGATTTCCTTCATTTCATGTAATTGTCTGTGTTATTTAGTTTCATCTCATTTAACTCAACTGAATTCGAACTAATTCTTACAAAGAAATCCATCGAAGCGAATCATTTCTCACCCAATACAATTTTATATCCGAATTGCAAGAAAACTATCTTGAAAATTACTGTTCCTATACTTGCTGGAATTTTTATTGGGTATCCTGGCTGTTTATTGTTGGAAATCAGTTCTTGGAAATCTTCTTGAGAATTATTATCGGATTAATAACGGATGAGAGATTTGATACCTATAAAAAATACATTATAAACTTTCTGGGTTGTCCACTTTCGAGATATATCCCCCTTTCCACACATTGTAATTCGAAACTTCAGTCTCCTGTCCAGTCTTCAGGCTCACAGTGTGTGTTGAATACATGCTGTTTGATCTCTCAACACATGAACTCAGCTGTCTGACTCCATTTTCTGCTCCGTTTTATGAGATGCAGGCAAAGGAGAGGCCTTGTCAAATTCAAGTTCTAACTCCAAAGGAGCACGAATATCGCATTCATTGTTTCATCTACCTTTTTCAGCATTTACAAACATGTGAAAAAGTAGAATTTGTCATTATTTATGAAAAACAGCTCTCGTTATTGACCCACAAGCTGAATGAATTGGTGGATTTACATCGAGCTACTGCAGAAAACTTGCGATTCTGAATATAATAATTAGAAGATCTTTCACATTGTCGCAAAAGTTATATAGATATAGTGTTCTTCTTTTGGCACTCTTAATCTTACCAAAAAGGAATAAGGCCTCAATAATTATATATTATGAATGAATGAATATATCGCTAATATAAATTCAGTATGCTAGTAGTTTGGCAGCTCTTAAAATAGCTGAGTCAGACTAATTGATCATGAAACTACATAAAGCAATTTTTTTCAGAAATATATCAGATTCAACAAGTATAGGATGTGAATACTTTCAATGAAGGCCAGCAAATACTCAGGATCTATTTTTGCGCTCTAATTTATGTTGAGAGTTGTAAGGGCTTGATTAATTCGGAGAAACACAAATTATGGTGGATTTTAATCGCGCATCCACCAATAATTCAAATTTTCGTAAAAGTTTCTTCGTACACTTTCTTGTTTTCTGGTTGTCGGAAAATTCGATGTGGAAGTTTCCATGGAAGTTAATTAGCGGATTTTTCTATAATAGTATTTGCAAAAGAGTCTGAAGGAAATCAATAGATTCACACCATTTCATAATATCAAAATGGTGAATGTAATATACGCATACACCATAATTTCAAATACACGTCAAAAATTTGTTTACTATATCATTCTTGTTTTAAGTTGATTCCAATTGATAATCCACTTTATAAAACTCATTATAACCTCTTCATTATCATAGAGAATTAATTACAGGCAAGAGCTACTTTCTTTACAATATATACATTTTCATGTTCAAGAGTACTTATACCTACTTTTTTCATCGAATCCCTTTTTTAATATATATTTTATAGTGTCCCAGTGAAATTTGAGTTTAATCATGTTCGAGTTGTTCTTATTCGTATTTATATCACTGCGTTCTCCCAACTCATGATTTCTTCAGCAAGTTTATCGTCCTCTTTTTGAAGCTAAAAACACTGACTGTTAAAAAATTGAATACGAAATCAAATTAATGATTGAACTGATAGTCTGAAGAAATTTCAATCAACGAAGTTTTGTGGCGTTCTTTCCAGTTTTTGCCGGCAAATTCATTTTTTCCGGTCACACCGCACGTTCCTAGTTAGTCCGCAATTTCTGCAAGAAATAAAGAGCGGTAGATGGCTGAAGGCTAGAACGTACCACCGACTAGCGGCTTTTTTCGTAATGGCGTGGCAGCCGCGTGTGGTTCCCCATGGTGATAATAGGAAACGTGACCGATTCCGTGCCATTAGGATTGATTTATTGCGGACATTTCGTCTTGAAGAGACTTTGAGAATATTGCAGTGCCCACGATGGTTCACTTTGTCTCTGAACAATTTCAGAATCGGACAATGACTAATAGGGTATGTTTCCTGATGTTATAATATCGAAAAGTATAGAACTCATTCATGGATATGGGAAGATTCTGTCAAAAAACTATCAAAAATGAGAGAAATGTAATGACAAAAAAAATCTGTATTTGGTATAATTTTTATTAACAAAACGTTATAGAGGAGTATAATAATGATTTAATGGCGCGTATTAGGCCAGTTCATTGCAGAAGATGTTGCTAAAGAAGGGCATGATAAAAACTTTCATTAAAATTTCATACAAAATTCAAAATTTCATTAACCTTACAAATCAACTCGATCTTCCTTACGAACATTATGGTTATTCATTTTTAGCAGTCGAAAGTTCTCCATATACAGGATTCAACTGCTAATCCATCAACTTTCTATTATTTACGGTAAAAATAATGATTTCATCTGGCGCAAATCAATCGATTCACCGAATGTCATGAAATTTTAAAATATGGCGAATGTACGAGCGCATTCGCCATAAAATCAAAAAATTAATTCTATATTCGGGTTAAACAGTTTTGTTATTATCTGTATTTTTACCGATGTAGAAGAGTAACGAGTACCTCCTAATTCATATAGGAGATGAAGATGTGGAAATAATGATGATGATGAAGGAATAATTTGACTTTCTCATTCTTTTCATCATCAATATTATAACCGAATAATCGTTAAAAATTGTTGATTTGAATTGGAGTAAATTCAATATGTGCCTTTTTTCCATTATTTCCTGGGATTCTGATGATACACTAAGTGTTGTCAATTTTCTCTATAAGCAATTAAGGAGGACTGAATAGTAGAATGGATTGAATATGCTTCGAAGTTAACAGGATCATTTGCAAGGGATATTTAATCCAAATATGGATTCCTGAGAGAAAAATGCGAAATGATCTATATCTCACGAAGATATCCAATACTGACAAAAACTGAATTCTATTCAATAAGATTCCAATTATTTTTCCAATATAGTTGAAACACATCCATGAGGAATTGGAGGAGAATTGTTCTTTATTGTCAGATTCCTCAATTGATTCTGACATTTCTTCCATTAGAGGAAACACATTCGTTAGGCTATAGTCCATTATTATATTGAACAAGATGGCTCAAGTATCAATGGATACTGATACCAAAGTTTGAGAATTGAGAAGACTGAATTTATATACAAGCAATATTTCTCTTGATATATTTTTTTGAAGAATATAATAGTTCGTCTTCTGTTTTTTCCCCTATATACTCTACTTAGTTACCCCAAGAAATTGGCTCTTTTACGTCAATCAATTCATAAAACGGCTAATTCATTTCCTCCATTGAATAAAACATAGCACGCTACTTCATTCAGTGAATATACTGGTTCTCAATCACTGTCACAGATTTCAAATTAATGTATATAAGTATAATGCAGATAATTTGACTTGATTGGATAGTGTGAACGCTCTTATCACAACAGTAAATAATAGTGCCAATACAGCCCAATCGAGTCATACTATCTGGACCCCATTTAGTAGTTTAATCGAACAGACAATAGTATCAAAGGAATGACTGATAGAATTAATAAAATAAGATTGATTTAGTGGGACTAGTCACTGAACAAATTATTTGTTCAACAGATTCAAATGAAATGTTATATCCCAGAAAAGATGGACCACCATCTCCATCTAGTCCTATTATGAACGTATTGAAATGCAAAGAAGGACAAGCCTTTCTGCAGGGAGTTGAATATCCTCCTAAACTTTTTCTTTCCCCAAAACCCTGAAATCCTTTCTGCACCTTTTATACATTCGGGAAAGGATATCGCTTCAATTCGTCCTATCTTGGTATAGCTCCTTTGTGCCTCTAGAGTCTAGAGATATCGAACATCATATTATAAATTCTCAATAGAACTGATATCATTCTCATCCTTCTCAGCCTCAACATCGAGATTGTGGAACGATGTGTGAAATAAAGTTTCGGGTATTTTTTTAGGAGGCTTCTATCGATTGTAGTTTCCATGAAACTTTTGACCCGGAATCCCGATTGTGGGGCATATATATGAAATAACTATCGAGCGTATCTGAAATATATATCAGATTGGTGTTTGAATTTGATATGATGCATATTCAGTTAGAATAGATCGATGAATACAACTGAGAATATCAGTCATTACATTCGTCGTTCCGTATAAAAATGCTGACACTATTCCATTCAGTTTTTTCAGGATATCAGTAACATTTATGTCATTAACAATTGGAAGTTAATTTTTGTATAATCATATTATGAATAAAACTGTTACAGCGAAAAAATTAATGGGATTCGTTATGAGTCTCTAATTGATTCATTTGGGAAACCCAAATCAGAGTTGACTGGTAGTTTGGTGTTATGATATTTATATGAATAAAATTGATAACATCCAGAGCAACTATGGCTCGAAGGGGATAGTGTATCATATTGTCGTTAATTTTCTGTAAAAAAGAAATTGATTATTATTAGTAACTCTCTCTCTGAATGCATATGTTCCCAGATTTGGGAACTCCTCAATATAACTTACTCTGGTTTGCATATTTTCATATACTTTATCTATATTATTTATAATAACATTGGGCGCTCCTTTCTTGAAAGGTCACATTTTCAGTCAGATTGATTTCATCTTTATAATCATTCTCCATCCTGATTGGTATTCATATATCGTATTTAAATGGAATTCGGCAAAGTCATGTAGAAGTATCGCCGAGATTGAAATATCAACCTTTATTGGACATTCCAGATAACTCTCGATTGTTCGTGAAAGATCCAAAACAGAAAAGGATGGAATATCCTGGGAGATATGAGTTGGAGAGAGATGACAGAGGAATGACAGTTCCACAAAGTTCTAGAACAAATCAAACACGATATATATACAGGGCCAGACAATGGCAGAAGTCAGTTGAATACGAAGTCGCAATACGTGAACATCGTTCATAACCTCTAAAATAAATAGTTGTTATAAATCAGTCTGAAATAAGTGTTAGTGTTTGTTCGAATAAATTAGTTATCAAGTTAAAACTTGGCCGTCGTTCACTTCTACCCACGAAGATCGTAACAGAATATCATATTTTGCTCAAATTCTAGTTTTCTACGAACTTTTATTGATAAAAAAAATCATCTTCAAAATGATCCCACTTCATAACCATGTAGTAGGTATCTACTTTTAAACCCTTATCACTTTGATGGAATACATCCAGTTTATATCAGGATTCAATATATCAACAGCAATCATATCATAGTATTTTGTGGATCTTCGAATACCCAATCATATTTCAATCAGCTGTTATTGACACAGTAATCATTGGTGTATTCGAAATACCTATCAATTTCCAAACATGAATTTCATATATCAATCATTTCTGATAATTACGATTCAATATGTGAACAACAAATAATATCAGATTCAAATAATTTTGTGTACTATTACGTTTCTCCCTTGAATTATATAGGATATAGATGAAATATGAACCCAAATGCCTTTGGGACAACAGATAAAAATGATATCGTTTCTCAGAGGAATGACAATGCTAAGAAACAGATTACTAAAATTTGATTTCAAAATTAATAAATGAGGATTATTATCGTAGATACTATTAATTTTCCTATTATTATGTTTGCGTGGTGATTTGAATGAATCAAGGAAGGTTTCCAATTTACATACAAGGGCTACAGAAAATTAAAGACCTTGCCTTTTGATTCCGCAAATGGAAAAAGCTGTTATTCAAGAGATTAAACCTAAACCTCAGTTACATTACATTACAGTATTGCGAATGATAATATCACATATAGGATGGGATTTCCCGCAAGATTGGCTATATGTGTAAATGGTTTCAAGAAAGAATTGCGAGCAGAGCAGGTTTAATTTACGAAGGAAACATTCTCGCGATCCAACTATATGTTTAAAGGGATTTAAGGAATGTTATCCTTTTATCAACAGTAGTTTTCTTCACTTCATAGTGATGGAATGTGCGAAAGAATTTATTTCACTTTGCAATTGGAAATTGCAGAATCATTGCAGTACGATTCGTGAGTTTAAAGGCAAAAAGAGAAATTGCATGACCAACAAAGACATCAGACATCCGCTGAATTTTACTCACGTTCTGCGACAAATCCTCAGACAACGCTCACACATCTTTTTCCATGGAAGTTCACTGACGCGACGTTTGCAGATTAGAGGCGTGTTCGCAACTCCGCAGATCGTGTGCCGTGCAACTCCCGAGAGTTTACTTGCCCTTGCGGCGGGCAATCGCTATTTATGCTGAGCATCGTCCTACAATCGGCCAAATTCGGTTCGGTAGACGAGTGGGGAGTTGTGCGCGTGAGTTTTCGGTCCAACTCCGAGGAGTTGCGGCTGGTATTTCCTGGGCCCGCGCTACGGCGTATGCCGATTTTCTTCTTTTTTTTTTCGGTTCTTCTTGTTTGTTATGATCTCCGTTATCGTTGTTTGGATGGGATCTCACGCTTTTATTTCTCTTTCAACTAATTTAGTATTTTTTCCGCAGATAATAAACTTTGAATATCATCACATGATTATACAGGTTTAGGAATAAGTATGGATATCTACGATGGAATTTGATGGAATTTTTGTTTGAAGGTGGCTGACAATGTCTCGAGTTGTGAAGAAAAGTTTCGGACTTCCATTGTCTAAAGGTATGAAGATTTGAATCCTGAGAAAAGAAAAGATGAGTTATGCTGAAAAAACGAAATAAGTGATGAATAAAAATTAACTATTTTATCGAATCAAGAAGATTCGAGTATCAATAAATCAGGTTAGTATTAGTGTTAGTATATATGAAGTCGAAAAATGTAGATTTAAATGGGAGTTTAACTAGTCGATGAGCCTGAAAATCGAAACGTCGTGACAAACTCGATTTGAATCTTTCTCATAATTTTAATTCTTTATTCATTCATTTTATTTTAATTTTTAATTCAACTTTTCTTTTTTCAGGCTATTCAACTTTTCTTTTTTCAGGCTATTGATTTCTAATTCAACCTTTCTTTTTCAGGCTATTGATTTCTAATTCAATTTTTTTTTTTTTTTTCTTATTTTTCAGGCTCATCGACTAGTTAAACTCCCATTTAAATCTACATTTTTCGACTTCATATATACTAACACTAATACTAACCTGATTTATTGATACTCGAATCTTCTTGATTCGATAAAATAGTTAATTTTTATTCATCACTTATTTCGTTTTTTCAGCATAACTCATCTTTTCTTTTCTCAGGATTCAAATCTTCATACCTTTAGACAATGGAAGTCCGAAACTTTTCTTCACAACTTGATGGAATTTGGTACCTGGGAGCTGTTCGACAATGTTATCAGATTCCTTGATTATGCAGTGCGTAGTTTTATTTTTGCTACAACCTACTGAAATAGTTACTGAACATCGATTTTCACTTATCCCCAGAATTATAATTATTAGTAAGTAATTGTTATTCTACGACCTCCTTACCTATTTTGGTTTCTGACCCAATGATCACAATTTCTTATTTATATCGTCGATAATAATAGCGTTCATTTATAACTACTTTGGTATATCATCTGAAGTCCATTAGTAAGACAGATGATTATTGTCCTAAATTGGGTTGTTTTTCAAAGTAATACCTGCTAGAACTAGAACATTTTTCGACAAAGTAAATTATGAGCATTGACAAGAAATGTAGACTACAAAGAGAATATCAAAACACGAGCAAATTTTTAGAAAGAAAATGGGACATTATCATAGTATCGGAGTTCGGCTCTATCTTTCCATGATAATAGGCTATGTAGCTACTACGTATGTTATTTCTGTCCTAAACCAATTCAATTACAGGAAGGATTCTCTCACTTTGTGAATAAAGCACTCCCTCTACTGCGAGTGTTGCTATTCATCCATTTGCATCGGTAACAAAGAGACACTCTGTTCGCAATTGTGCAGATCGAGGACAGTTGATTCACGTAAAAACTAGTGTCGATAAAGATGATACCTTGTATATTCACATCACTAAAAGCCTGATGTCGGATGGAAATAATCTAGGTGAACCTTCAATGAGTATAATCCCCATTTCCTTTTCTTCGTCGCCCCAGAATATGAATGAAGCGCTGACAAAGTTTTTACTTGTTTGTGCTCATGTTACAGAAGAGAATGGTTCATATTCCTGGCGCGATTCCAAGTTATAAAAGCTGATGAACACGACGTAAACTCCTATATATTTCTATGAAATATGGAGAACTGCATGCAACTGTCGTTGAGATCTCTTACTTTGTTTATCCTTTTTAATTCTCCAATGACATAAACTCACATGAATAACGTTCCTGAGGATTACTTCGCTTCATTCAGAAAGATAAATGAAACTCTACTTTAATATAGAATGAGCATAATAAGTAGTTGACGGTGACTCAACATGAATCTGAAGCCAGTTATTCCATATTACCATCAATAGATTTCCATGATATTCGCGAGACTGTTGATTTTCACATTTTCTATAGGTTTCATTGGTTGAAAACTCATATACATGATGTTTTCGATGAGCTGAACATGATTTCCTTCTCAGTTCATCTCTATATTTAGTGATTTTGAAATAAGTATGCATCTAAAAAGAAATGTATAGAGGGTGTGTATTTTGACCCCTACCAAAAGATTCAACTATACGAGGTAGAGAAAACATTTGATGTAAAAGTTGTAGGATTTTATCAGCACTATCTGTTGACATCACCAGAACAAACAAGTGCAAATTGCAAAATTGAAATAAATACAAAAAAATATTTTTCAATAAAACACCTCGTATATTTCTCAAGTTCTGAGCAACTTCTTTCAATCAAAAATATGCCAACAAGCTCTGAGATAACCAATGAAAAATGTATTCCCCATCATAAGCTTGCACCATTCTCATGATTGGAATATTCGTTCAAAATGAGCATCGCACTATCCTAGATGATGAAATTGGATGCATAATTAATAGTTTCTAGGGAGTACCGCCCCATCCCACCTCAGCTCCATCGTGATGTATGGTGCTTGAAACAGATATGCGACATAAATTATAGTAATCTCGGTAGGACCGTGTACATTCCTCGTCAATGAATGGCTGTCGGTTATCCAACAATGGCCTGATTCACTGATCGATATAATTAGAGGTTACCACGTTGTTAATAGTGGTAGAATGCGCAGGCTATTGGTCACTCTTTTATGCCAGTGCAACTAGGTACATATACCGAGTAGTCCACTATCCATAACAAACTAGCCTTGAATGTCGAATCCTTTTTCTTAAGTTGGAAGCATCTTGCTCATTAGGTGATTCATTGCACCAAGGTGTGATGAAAGTGCCTTCAGACTGAGCCAGTCAAGAGCAGAAATCGAATCAGACATAAATATTTGGAAAACGTTTCCCAAGAATCCATGTTCTAACCGACAGATATCTTGTCAAAAACTGACAAATTTGTAGGGGACATTCGAAGGGCAGATAGCCAAGCAGCACTAAAAGCTCTGAAGTCATACATTTGTGAGTGTCTAAAGCTGACTTGGGACTGTAAACGATCTCTAAGACAACTGGCAACGATGGGAAACAGATGAAATGAAGTCTCACTGGAATAAAGTGCTAGGACAAAGACAAGCGAAATTGCTAGTGAGACTTTCGCCAATGGGACAGCTTCTCTAGTTGGACAAGAAAGACTTGAAACTGGTGATGGGACTCCTTACTGGACACTGCCCTCTGAGGCATCATATCAAAAATATGGACAAATGAGAATGTGATAGTCGCCAATCTAATCCATATCGATTATATTATCTTTCGTATCAGTCTGGAGACTACCAATTGACGTCCTCTGTTATGATAGGATTGAATAATTTTCGTAAGTGTATTCAACCATTATGTTTGATATTGGAGATACTCCCGTGGTTTCGAATTGAATTCTCGATCAAAGGAACAAGCAAAGGTTGAAACAGTGACGGGCATTTGCCCGTCTGGTTTGCTAATATGACTGAGAGCTTGAATATTTTCAAATTGAGGATAAATCCCGTAATGTAGCTTGTTTTTTGGGACCATCCGTCATCACTACAATACTCTACTAATTTTGGCTGATAGTTGAATTCCCATTAATAGATTAGACTAGCGGATGAGATATCGATTTCATAAATTTTACCAATATATAAAGCCCACTCGACAGACTAAATTGTTACGGCGACTCTTCAATATTTATTATCCAGCAGAATCAATTGGAAATTTCATCTAGCCATTTCCTCTCACAATGACATTTAAATTTATTGTTCGGTTTACGATCGATCAATTTCAACTTCAATTCGGGTTGGAGTCGAAATTGCATTTAGAATTGTGTTTCTGATGATTATGATGAAAAATGCTTTCACCAGTAACATATAATGATGATCAACATATTATCACCAATGTTTTTTTCTAGAAAATATTGGCTGGTCTATAGAGTTAGTGACGGAAACAGCAGATAAAAGCAATTTATTTTAAATTTACTTGAACATGGCCAATGGTCGAAATTTATCCAGCGTGAAAGTAAATTATGTTTTTCCACTCGATAGGCTCTAAACCCTCACTTTCAGCGATAATCTGCAGAGCTTTATCCATATATCATCCGCTGGTTAGAACAAATATCCACAGAATCTTCTTTATGATCATTTTGTAATTTTTCATTTTCATTCCATGTGAAATACAATTCCCACCTGATGAAATCAATTCGAGAATAATTCGTTTACCGATCAGAGTAGGCAAAAACTATTTTTTATCCGAAAATCCTGTCAAAATTGGTTTTAATAAATCAATCGAAAGTTCACAAAGCGCTCATCGACCAACATTTTGTTTAACTATCCACTGTTATTCATGGAATACTCATGTCTGCATACAAAGCAACCCAATGTTCAAACAAAAGTATATATTTAATAATCCAGATATGCAAATATGACATAATTGTTTTATTTCAATTTGTGTCATCGCATATAAATGAAATGTTATGATCGAATGTGAATACCATCAGATTATTGATCATTTTATTAATTTAATCAGCGTTCTTACATTACTGAAAAGATGAAAATTTTGACACATCACGATTATTTTCTTCCTGAAATCACCGATAAAATCTTCGACTCCGGTTTGCCAATTATCACCATTAGATATAGACCTGTTATGTCCATACACCAGAGACTATTACATCCGTGTTAGCTCGAATTAGTCAATGATTTCCTGCATCACACTATTCACCCTAGAGATTGCGGCCACGACACAATAATGCCAGCATATCAGGGATACCCTTGACAACACTTTCCTCGGGGAAATCAAAACTACCACATGCTGAATCAACGGTAATTTTCCTTCCATACACCTACTTTGCCACACCGCGAAAAATAAGATCGATCATTGGGAAGGGATCATCAATCAGAACAAGCTGCGAAACTACTTTTTCGGATTTAAACTTTCAATAAACTGTGAAACACATGGTCCCGTCCCCTTACAGCTCAAAGATTCATTGCTTCTTCTGAATAATTTGTATATTCATGCTAGCAGTTTTTCTGGAGTTAGCGTTGTGTATTCCTTGGGTGTGACAATTCCGATAGGTCAAACTTTGCAGGAGATTCTTGGAGTTGTCAAAAATGATAACTTCCTCTTGTTCTTATAACAGAATAGATGAATAACGCACAATCCTTGCCACAGTAGTTGTTTGAAGCCAACATCTAAATCAGTTACTTGGGTTACCTCATTCTAAAACAAGGATATCAACAACAGAATCCCCCAGTACCAGTATTTTGCTATCTTGAAAGGGTCTGAATTTGAATGAATTGACTTACTAACAAAATTTTCATATCCATTATTCCTTAATGTTGATGAAAACAATCTGAAATCAAAGTTTTCTGAAAATATGCATCTCATAGTTATTACTCGAATGATAATAGAGTTGATTCACTGTCAAACTATATTGTTTATTTTCCGGTGATATAAAGTTTCCAAGTATCGAACTTGAAGAATATAAGAATAAACATGTTCATATTACCTTTCAATTACACTAAATATAGGCTAATCTACTACTCTGAGCAGTTTCTTACTACATGGGCAAACCATTTTATCACTTGTAGTGAAATTATGAGAGCATATTTTAGCGTCACTAGAAATATCTTCTTTCCCAATCATATTTTTCCATGTTTCCACTAACTTTCCATCTCGGGGGAACCCGAGAATGTTTTCAAATTACCATCACAAATTGTATTGCATATTAGGATGGGTAAATAATGTTTATACAACGAATGATACGACACTGAGTACTCAATAGTGAAATGTTGTGTTCTGGTCACCACTCGCACATTTCACAGCGTTTTACCATCCCTCAAATTCGAATTGAACAGAATAAACAACGTTTTTAAGTAAAATTTTATTCAGATTTTCACACAAAACTGGAAATATGCCGTTTACGCACGTTTAGGCACTTTTTAATATGACGAAGATTGAATAAATCGATTTTGATGCACTTATCTGATTCATATAAGTACCCACCTACTGAAAGATATGTATTTGAAAACCTTGAATAATGTGGTCATGGTATGATTATCTGTGGGGAAAAAACATTTCAATGTGAATTTCATGTTGGCTTGAGGAAATTTGGGGCGTTACTATTCTAGTGGGTTCGTTTCAAGGAGGGTTTGTCCATATACCTATACACGAATCGTGATAGAAAAGTTATGATGCCAGAGGCTGAGCAATGCATCATAAATAATTTTCAGTGATGTTTACATAGAGCAATTATTCGCGAGACACCTACGAAACGGAGGGTCGATACCTGCCCTAATAAATTACGCAAGTTAAGCCTAGAATTAATTTCCGCTGAGACGAAATTACATGTTGGATTTCCTGTAGTTCTCGCTGAGTTTGCTCATACGCTACATTCGATCTGCTATCTGGTGATTTTCGATAGTACAGGAAGCATTTCCGAATTATCTCCCAAATTATTGTTTTTACTAAATAAATTTGGAAATTACAACGAATTATGATATGTGAGGAATGCCTCAATGCAAGTTAGACCCCAAGTTAATGGTAATATTCAGCAGTCATCTGATGCATGGTATCAATATTCAACAGTAACTTCAGTAATAGAACTTATATTAACTATATCACAATAAACAATATCGAGTAGTATCGAATTATTCATTCTGAATTAGTTACAGAATGTACCTTCTCCACGACAAAAAAATATTAATCAAAAATAATGTTTGATTCCTATATCGATAATGATTTCGGAATTATTACATTCGGTACTCTTGGTGGTGAAAAATATGTTCAGTGGATGATGTTGTTATTTCATGAAAGCAATCATTAGAAAAAACATCGATTCGTTATCATAAAAGAGATGATTATTTTTGCAATCCAGTTCAATCAAGAGTACAAAAGCAGGCCTGCAATCAATTTTTCAGAATAGCCAACATTTTCGGTGGACCTGACCAGTGGACCCCGCATGGAGATATTCAATTTAATTCGATCCACTATCATTCGAACAGATGTGTCATTTATAGACAGATGGAAACGAAGCTGTCGATTCCAACAAAAGTTGAGCGAATTCACACTCTGGCGCTGTGCATTGTTCACAGATGGCAATTTCCATGCAACAATTGCAACGCCGGAATGGTTGGAATTCCAGAGGGCTAGCGAAGAACTCAGGATGCATTGCTTCCTGCATTTCCTGCGCATAATAGTTTCCAGAGAGTATTCATTTCGTGTACCAGGGGATTTCGATTCGAATGCACAAAAATTATTTCGAGATTCAATTTTTTATGGTGGAAAGAGATATTCATCCTATATAAATCAGAATCACGAAATCAGAAGATTTCAAAACTGAAGAGGGTCTGAGATAAGGAGGATCATTAAGCCAAATGCTGTTCAACATATTTCAATAATGATGATTATGATTGTATACTTTGTACACCTTGAACTGGAAGCTTCTTTCAAAGATGGAGATTCTGTGCGGTTGATTTTTGTTGAAGATATTGTGGATATCACTTATTTACGTGGTTCAAAATAGTGGCAACCTTATAAAAGATTCAAGTTTCAACTTATTCGCATGATTTGTTTTATTAGAAGGATACTAGAAAAGTCTATCAGGATTAAAATTGGGAAAACACATCAACCCTTATCCAATTTAGATCTTATGTGGAAATTCTAACAGTATACTGAATCAGTAAGGATAAGGTTACGAAAAATAGAAAACTTCTCATCAAGATGAGTTCCAATAGCTAATTCTTCTGCTAATATCCACCCGTGTAGTGGCAGTATAAAAATAAACGTCACCAATACAAATACTTCATTTCTTGTAGAAGTAATCATCAGGTAATTAGCAGCAGCAAGCATTTCTCCGAGTTAATAAAATCTCCTCGTTTGCCACAAACTTCTTTTGATTATAGTTGGATTGTTCGAATCAGAAAGTTACTCTCGTGAAATATGAAAGTTTCTGAGATGAAGTACATCGTGAAAACGCGAGCATATTGAGTGTGGCAGTTCATGAAAGTACTCTGGAATAACTATCCCCGTGGCATCCCTCTTTATTTCTATAATCAAGTTTTATACCGACCGATATATATAAAATGGAGGATATTCGCCTCATCTGTGGAGATGCTTCTCTTTGTTGGATCCATTTGCGTTGTAGTTTCTGCAGTAATAATTGTTTATATGACTTTCCTGAGTACTAGAATCAACACACCTAATAAAGGTAATGGCGACACTCTTGGATATATTCTCCTATTATGCAAAATACCAATGTCAACAGTTATCTCATCGGTTTATCGGTGTGTGCGATATAGTTGTATACAGATATTGGAAGTAAAATTGTTAATAATACTGAAAACTGTTAGATTGAAATACCATACCAAACCAGGGTATTGTTTTTATCAAGCACACCATAATAAGTTCTTCTCCCTTAATGTAGGTGATGTAGGAAAAACTCTGGCAGGCTGTTGTTTTGTTTTCAAATCAAATGGTACACTCTTTCTCAGTGAGGGGGTATCATTTCGAAACATGATAAATTATCTGATTCATGATATACAGCGTTTTTCATAAATAAAACGAAAAACTTCGAGGGATAGAAGGGCACATCAATAAAAACATTTTTTGTATCATAAACATAAAACTCCTAAAGACAGAAAATTTCAAATCTTGTAGGAAATATCACCTTAAAAGGTAGGATTTCCTACAGAAGATCTACACAAAGAAACTAAATCACATAATAACACAAAACTGATTGGATTCGTTTGAAAAATATTTATGCCAATATTGTTTTAACTTCCACAAGCAAATCAAGAAATATATTTTTCATCAATTGAATTCGTTTTCTGTTTTTCACAGTGTATATAAAGGCAAATAAAATTGAAAGAGTTATAGCTTGTTGGAATGGCTGTCATTGTGATTTCATGATATGCCAGCAAAAAAAATATTCATAAAATTTCCCAATGCTAATCTCGTTCAAAGCGTTCCACAACCTTCAAAAGCGCAGGTTCTAGTATGAGCGCCGTTGAATAATTCTCGTTTGCTGTGTAAATGTTTGCACATGTAATTCGCAATGTGAGCCTGTATAAATTCCCATATCAGACCTGGATTCTACACAATTATAACGGCGGATTCGGGCTTCATTAAGTTTCTGCCCGTAAACATATCTTTGATCTCTCGACCTTCGTCGAATTTTAATTTGCTGCAAAGAAGACTACAAATGGGTTTGGAGATTGCTCTGCATTTTTTAGTGGATTCGTTGGAACTATGGAAAAAGCTATTCCGAAATTTATTAGGAAAAATCACCCTATTTCGTGCACTGGTAAACTAATCTAGGTAACACTTAATATAGAAAAAAATACAATTCCTAATTTTTTTTCTTCAACATTTATAAACATTATATAAAGTGACACATTGTCTGAAGTGAATATACCAAACGTTCTTCTATGAGGACTCGTACAATATTCAACTCAAACAAGCCTGCAGATATACTGTCAATATTATCTTTTTCATTTTCTATATACTGAAATTGGATAAGATGAAACATCACTGGAAGATACAATAAAGTAACTCGATTTATGATTCATGATACTCTTAGGTTGCTTTCTTCCATTAACTGGAATGGCTGATATAAAGGGTGTCTCAAAATGTAGCGATACATAAAAGTACAACGCGTTTTCACAACAGTTCGCATTTTTCGTGACCTAGTTTGGATTTAAGAAAAATTTTAAAAAACATTTCTTTATTTCCTCTTATTCATCTACCCCTCCAACAACGCATTGGTCGACTTTCTGAAACATAGAGAGATTTCACCAACATTCATGTAAAACTGGATGTGAGAATTCAAGAAAGAAGAATACGTCTACTCCGCTTTCATTTTCAACATCAACAACAGATTCGTTATGTTAAAACATGGGATATATGAATTCAATGCATCTATAATTCACGGAAAAATATCATTCTCGAGAATAAAACATATCGAAGCAACTCACAACAAAAAGAAAAGGGGGTTGTGATTAGTTTCCATTGTAGCAGGGTTGGGATCGAAAGTAATCCAATCAACTGTGATGAATTCCCTCTTAAAAAAGAGAACGTATAACGAAGTCAAGTGCGAATTCTTAAAAAGACCTTTCAATCACTCGAACAAATGAAGGAATCTGAAGAAAGGTTTCATTTGTGGCATACAAAAAATTCAGTTGTTCATATCGTTCTAATGGGGAAGGTATACTCACCCCCAATTCGTGCAATGAACTCACAGAATGACATACACTTATAACAATGACATTGTCGCAATATTCGTGATCAAGAATTTTTTTTTCCAATAGAAGTTGTTCCGCTGAAAATCGGGCGTAATTCTGCCACAATTTGCATGTTCTGCCATAAAGTTCTCTTGCACGCAGCACAGACTACTTAAAATTCAAAAACTCCGTTTGGTTCATTAGCAGCAATAACAGCAACTTGTTACCGATGAAAATGAGATATTTCGTAGCACTGTTCTAAATGCACAGGAAATGTAAATTCGTGATATAACGTAACCAAATTATTTGAGTTGACGATAACAAGCTGAATTTACATGTGTAATATTCATGGAAATATCACTTTGGGAAATTACTATATAATCTACTTATCGTTTGTTTCTTTGTCTGTTTCACCTCCAGTCTACCGAAATAATATGTCTCATTCGTCACACAGCTAAAACCAACAGAAATTTGGTTTGACATGTCAAAATACAAACTGTGAAAACGGTATCTGTATAGAAAAAAATATTTTCATCTATCTAATTCATATTCCGATAGAATCCTGATGGTTTTTTGAACAAACATCTTGAATTTCTAACGAAGTATTCCGCTGATACTAAATGAATCGGTAATGATTACAATTCTCATGAAAAATTCAGTAATTCCGATATATTCTGATTCGTCCTCGTATATGAATGTGATAATAACAGCGATCAATGACGTCATCTCCCCCCATATGTGATAAAATTCACATAATATCCTGTTTTCCGCATCTCGCTCACATATATCTGCAAACAATCTCTGCTGCACAACCATTTTTAATATCTTATTTGGAAAATCCAGTGTGGGGATGTAGTCGTGTGGAAAAATGCCTGCGAGGCGTGAGAAAGGAGATAATGTTATGAATGTTTCCCGTGGAAAGCTGGGGGGGAGAACAGCCGAAAAGTATGAATTATTCGAAAATGCTTGAGAGGGGAATGCTAGATGGGAAAACGGACAATCATTATGTTTTTCTTGAAAGATTCCAGCAGATAATCTTCCATACGGAAAGTGAGTTGATCAATAATGCTCTCATTTCTATAGATGAACAAGCTCAAAGGCTGAGAACACAATAATGGCAACATTTGCATTCAAACATGTACAAATATACTACACTGGGTTAGTTTGAGCAAGATATGAGGAAAGGAAATCTATCAGTGAGAAGCTCCATTGATAATTCATAAATAAATGTTTCGGTATAGAAAGCGAATCTGGAAAAATCCGGGACATGATATATTCAACGAAAAACTTTCGGTAGTCGTTGTGTATACGCTTTCGATGAAAAGCAGAGCGACACTGCGAATAGATTCGAAACACATTCTGAATAATGCATGTTGAGGAAATTAAAACAGTATTCACATACACGTCTATGGCCACATTCCGAATATATCCTCTAGAAAGTAGCGGAACCGAATCCTGGTGAAATATTCCTCGATACTGACATGGAATATTTATTATTCTATAATATAAAAATCAATTCAAACACGTGTCCTTTGAATGAAATAACAATATATCGAAGATATCATTGAAACCTTGTTTACATTTCTGCTAGACGCGAACTCACTGTATACTGACTAGATATTAACATTCAGACAATATTTATCCAAGTGCTACAGCGCTGCAAGCTATAGTAATATTTCATGTGAAATTCTGACCCATATTTCAGCTATGTTCACCATAGTCAAGAATGATTTTTCACTTCAAATTTCCTGGAGGTTATAATGACACACTTTTTCCAAATCTCTATTCTCTCGTTTTCTACTTTTTCCTCCACTACACTCCTCATTCCTCCATAATAAAATATGATTTCAGTGCATTTCCAGCATTTCAGCAGCCAGTGTAAGACTGGCGAGGAGTCTGATAATCGAATTATTTGACGAGGTTAAAGTTTCAGATAAAACTCACTTTATCGAAGAAGTTCTACAATCTATTTACCCCTCAATGTCCCTGTTGATGGAATAATCACGGTTTTTGCCTTCCTTATCTGGAAAGTATTGTCCCCGCGGAATCAACTTCATGACGTAAGTGAAAAGTTCCAGGAGTTGGTAATTGGAAAATGCCCTCGAAGATTCATTTCATCATTACATAACAGATCGTGTTTTCTGATATTTTACAGCTGTTTTAACGAACTCGTATAATGTATGAAACTGGAACTGATCATTGATTGAATCAATACGTGAATATCCCACTGATCATTGCTGAAACTGCAGAACATTTACTTTGCGAATGCCCAGCACTCTTCTGCAAGAGGTTCAAGTTTCTGGAAGGGGCCTTCTTAGAGCCCTTCGATGCCAGGAACCTAGCACCCATCAGGAAACTGATAAACTTCGCAAGAAGCCTCGGAATCCCGGGCCTCGAATAGATTAAGGGTTATGCACAAAAGATCCAATAGGTCGAGGTGCTTGAGAGGCTGCACAGCCTTAACGACCCCCTACAATCTACGATCTACAAATCCCATCACTGACCTCTCTCGTATATATCCACTATCGCGACCTTCTCGAATGCATAAGTCAAGTCCCTCTAAGTGATCGTCTTCATTATTAGCTGAATATAATATGGTTCAAAGGCCTCAAAGTTCATCAGCTCGACCAATAATCGATCCTTTCTGCGAGTAACTTGCGGATTCCGTAACAATTCAATTTGCTCTAATTTCAGGAGGCATACAGAGAGGAAATGCGGGGAACACTTGCAGACAGTGCTGATGCTTCTCCATCTGTGCATTCAGTTTACGGAATATCACCCGGAGTCATACATTATTATTAACGGGCGCTTTCGGATTAGTTGAATTGAATACGCGGAGGATGACTTATAGAGAGAGTTTCCACAAATTTTGTTAATCTGACTACGCGCATATTGAACTGGAAAATGAACTCGGAATGTTACTGTTATATAAATATATTTGGCTTATCATCAGAAGCTTCAGATATTGTGATCTCTCAGTATTCTCCTGATCTGATTATGCTTGAATCCAACCAATTATCAGGAATAGAAAATGAAAAGTTATGCTTCAAAGACAAAGTAGACAAGATAGTTATATATGTTTTATCGTATCATTGAAGATTGAAACATTATTATATGGAATCTTCATTAATAATTATTAACATCATAAACATATACCAAAACCTTAGTTACTCATAATACATTAGTTACCATAATTTTCCCCAATTACGAAATCATAATACGTTAGATACAAGCATACGTTAGAATTATTAATTTTTCATTTATTTTCTCATCGCTGTTGGCAATGATACGACGAAGCTTCAAATGTAACTCGTTTGTTAGCGATTTAACATCATCTCAGACATTACGGTTGACTCTGCTAACGCCTCGTAACCTAGCAATATCCTCGACTATTATAAATCGTATAATAATCTCGTTCCATTTGAGCCAGAATAGGCTTAAGCATTTGAAAATCAAAACAAATCAAAATGATACCGTAACCAAGAAGTGTCTATAGAGATAGATGAAAACAAATATGTCTTCACTCTTCGAGTAATGAAAAATGATGGTATTTCCGATAACACATCGTACATGGTTTCATCAGAGAAAATGGAAATTTTACGTCTCACTCCAAGAATCGGTGTGAATCAGAGTCGGTCGACAAACAAGATAAATCTGAAATGTAGCACCGCCTAGAAGAATTGCTGAATTATGAAGTCACTTTGCAAAATTGATGGTTTTGTTTTCGATATATCTTCCTTTAAAAGCTCCAACTTACAGCATGAACACTTCGATG
This sequence comes from Chrysomela aeneicollis, assembly GCA_029955515.1. NCBI lineage: Eukaryota > Metazoa > Arthropoda > Insecta > Coleoptera > Chrysomelidae > Chrysomela > Chrysomela aeneicollis. Next base: position 285,946 of record JARUHQ010000021.1, on the reverse strand, counting down.
AAATATTTTCTTCTGAAATTATGATTTACTGAGAGGTTAATTCATAAACTAAATTTCATCTCAGGAGAGCTCAGTGCAGGAAAAAATCATGAGACCATCTGAGATAGATTCATTCTGCGTGTATGAGAAGAAATGTAACGATAGAAAGGAAATGCTGATTGATGCTAGATAGTTTATTCCGGAAATCCGGGAATCAGTGAATGCGATGTTATTTCGAAATCGTATGTATAACCCGAGTGTGGACATAAATACGTCCTGAAGAGTTATGAACTTGCATCAGTTCATGCCTCATAAAACAGATCTTTCTCTTACGCAAAACAATCACAGCCGATTATTCATATATTCATCACACTACTTGTAATGAGATTTTCATTATCAGTCGATACATTTTCTCAACTCCAGTGTTCTGCATAAAGAAAAGCTAGAAACAGCTAATAGACCTCACAATAGATCGATCCATGAGCCGTCTCCCGCCATTTCTATTAACATCAGCACAGCCATTTCCTGAAAGAAGTCAGATAATCCATGGAGGCGCTCGAAAGGCCAGATCATTTATCCCATCGGGAGTAATTTCGTCCTTTGTGTTGGCCTCTATGCCTCTACCAGAGAGTATAAATTTCGGAATTCTTCCGTAAGTAATGTGGCATTCGCGAAGTCAAGATGGGAAAGGGTTAATTGCCTTCATCAGCCCTTATGCAGGGTGGAAGCCTTTCATCTCCTCAACAGCATTAGTAGCTTGTAATCCAGCTTAGTGGGGATTCCCACGGGGTGGATTAATTCCAATTTTTGTATTCGTTCATCAAGATATGTCTTGATGAGGGTCCGTGGATAATATGTGAAAATCGAAAGTGAAATGAACTGAGCCAAAAATTGACAAGAAACAGCAAGTGGGGATGAAGTGGCTGTGAAATGATCAAATTTCACTCCAGTTTCATCGAAGGAAAGTATTGTATTCTTATCATTGGGGAATAGATGCTAAGCTAAGAACGTCTTTCTTCTCTTTCACTTTCCTGCTCTTTGTATTATTTCATTTCTTTCACGTCTAAAATAAGTTACAATATGTTTTCTATACAATACCCAAGTATCTTTGTCACGTAATATTTATTCGAATGAAACTATATTTTTCTCCTTGAATGGAGTAGGTAATATTTGGTAGAGAAAATTTTCGCTCTCTTATTTTATTAGTATTACCAGTGTTGAGAAGCTGTTCAGCTTTCCTTGACAAAAGGCTCACTAGCCTTTTCGCTTGTTTTCGTCTTGGCAGTTTATTCCAGTGAAATTTCATTTCATCTGTTTCCCAGCGTCGAATTTCTTCTTTCAAGAGATTACTCAGAAAGGTCCTGGGCCGAAAAATTGTGTGTCTGTCCCTTATTTGGCAAGGTAGTCTGCTTCCTCGTTGCCTTCAACTCCCTTTTATGACCTGGCACTCACATCACAGTGACCTGGTTGTTTGCTGCTAGTTTTTCAAGGATTGTTCACAATTCCAAGTCAGCTTAGACAATTATTGTATAACTTCTGAGCTTTCAATGCTGCTTGGCTAACTATACCTTTCTAGTGCCTCTTTCGAGGAACATATCTCTATAGCATGTAGTTCTGCTTGAAAGATGTTTAATTTTTGGTACTAAGAGCTTGAAATATAGCCCTGTAACATCCACTCCAGCATCAGTTTCATCTTTGTGCAGATTTGGTGATTGTTAATGACCACTTCAATGTGCGTTTCGAAGTAGTACCTGAATAGCAAGATAACTGTCAACTCTGACATGGATTCTGGGAAAATGTTTTCCTAAATATTCATATGTCCAATCCGACTTCCTGCTTTGAAGAGTCTGTCGTTGTCTAGCAATGTACCATAGCTGGTCAACCATCCTCCGATATTACAGCAGTTCAAGAAGTAATCTTTCAGTATATTCGACCTTCGGAAAACTATTCTGGTACGCTTATGATTACCAAATCCGACACTCTCGGTGTATTCGTGACGCATGAATCGATCGAAGAGACTTGAACAAGATGGATTTTTGTCGAGGGAGATGATTCTAGTATAGCTAATTCGCAATATTTTATCGACGATGTCCCTGGTTGAGTTAGGATGACAGCACGACCGGATAGAATTCCTCTGAAATATTCAGTCTTGTCGGACATTTCGTTATAGCGAGAAGTAAGCGATGTTTTTCTTTTGACAAGGCTTTTCACATACCGAATCTGATTAAATAAGAGCAAGTGTTGTAGCCAACACGATCCCCAGATCTAACACCACTTGAGATATCTCAAGTTCGAATACGTCAAAATTGTTTATCGCCATGTTAACACCCTGTATATACCCAGCTTGTTTTCTAGTTGCCGACAAAGTTGGCAAGTTGGCTCCAAGTGAGTTTGTTGAGACGCTGTAGGATAAATGAGGGCTTCAAGAAGGTGCAAACTTATTCTGATGCTGAGGGTTACATGAAGAATACAAATAAAGGCGAGTTGGAAGTGCGCATTTATTTATGTGGTCTTGTCATGGGGGTTCATTTAATAGTTCCGAAAGTGAAATTACCGAAGAAGCCGTTATGCAATAACAGCTTATTATGGCAGAGGAATTGGAGATGGGAGAGGATTTCCCCTCTCATGAATAACAGAAATCGTATCTGAGGGGTTTTATTGAACTTGATGAGAATATCTATTCATCGAGCAGCAGAATATGAGTTTAGGGTCTGAACTGATTAGGAAAATGTACGTTGGTAGCATTATTTATTACGAATCGGAAATGGAATACACATATTCCGTTGTGTTGCCTCAGTTTCTGTGATTCATCTCACTATAAAAAGAAATAAATTCACAAACCCATCTAACCAGTCGATTTCATAAAAGATACAAAAGAGAAATCAGAACATACAAAGAAAAAATAGAGAGAGATTTTACTAACACACTATTGAAAATGTTGAAGCACTTGTGCTTTGGTGAGTGTTGACTTATTTCTGGGCATGAAAATGGCTTACGAATGTTTGTTTTATTTCATGTTTCATAGGAAAGTTTGTTTTTACACAGCATATTCTCAAACAGCATATGTTGCTCGTCTACAAGTCATCCGATTTTCTATGAATCTATGAATTGTCAGTTCAGAACAAGGTACTGAAAACTTTCTTTCAAGAATTCCAACTACGTGAAGAAATAGATCTAATGGGAATCTGAATATTTCTAACTAGATCTCATCATTTATAGTATATTTTCACAAGAGTTTCTCTCATCTTTGAGTTGAATATACCATAGAAAAGCTCGAAGTACCTATGTAATGGATTTTTAATCAAACTTTCTCTGAAGAGTTGTAGCTACAGAATTACAGTCTTCATTGTATCAGCCCAATATAGTTTCTTAATTCTTGGTAAGTTCTTCAATAATGTTTTGATTGTTTTTGCCAAGTGTCTGCTTGTATTCTCAAATTTATTGTTTTTGAATTGATATATTCATGAATTGATTTAGTTATTTGATATAATATTCGTGAAGAAAATAGGTAGGCATTGAAAATATGTTGAGAAATGTTACTCTCTATGTTTTTCATCATAGATAATACAATGAGTGTATTAAATCAACTGATAATTTTTATGAAAGCCTGTTGTTTATAATTCCACTAGTTCAAAACTTAATATCAGTTAGTACCTAACAGTAATCCAAAAATCATTTGGAAATATTTATCCTCTTCTCCAGCTGTTGAGATGATTTCACACCATTTATATCCATCCCCGAGTTTGCTTCCTAAACTTTCACATGTCCCAAATATACCCCGAACTTCCAAATCGATCAAAAGTTCATCGAGTAGAATATTTCGAAAACGGAGAATCAACGAAACGTATTTCCATCTCAATTGAATTCATTCGATATCACTTCGAAATTTATACCGTTGAGAACAATGCACGTTCAACCCATTCCTCCTCGATATCAGACTGCCTGCAGCATTTTTTTTCCACAAAAAGAATCCGGCTCCGCTGATGTTACGTCTGGACAATCGTTTCGTGAGCGCAGCCAAATTGAAATCTGAAAACCGTGATATTATTCATCGGTATGCCGAGATTACTTTATAAAGAAGAATCAATACAAAGGAGGAATAGAAAAGATCGTGCTCAGAATGCTTGTGGCACGATTCGATGGCAGCTTATGCAATACTGGATGACCCTTGGAATACGGTGGATTTTATGGAAAGGCCATGATATTTGGGAGTTTTGATATGCCTCGTTGGGTACACGAATACTTTATCGATTTATGCGTCGAATGAAAAACTGTGGACGATGAAATTAATATCGTTGTTGAATGATTTATATCGAATACGAAATCCCCCAATGGAATTTTTTTTCAAATGATATTTATGTCATACAATTCATGTGATGTACCTAGCGATATGACACTGCGGAAGTTGCACAGGATGATATTATGAAGGTTGTGCAGATCGAAGAGCAGATATTTTGTGGTTGCTCTAGACTTTACATCAATCAACGGTGCTTTGAAGAGATAGGGAATGTCTGACCTCACTTCTCATTGGTCTAGACGCCAGGCAAGCATACAAATGGTTAGTTGACCGTATGGCTGTGCATAAATGAGGATAAATAAGGATGAAGGATCAGAAAGATCAGAAAGATCAGAAATTGGATGGAGATAATGTCTGAGAATGGCAACTATTGAATTTGATCAACTCTGTTTTTGGTCTTTCATATCGTAATAATTATAAGCGATGAAGTAATTCCCAGATTATGCGTGTGGTTCGCCGCAATAGGTACTAATAGATATCGACCAATTATAAATTCGGAGTATCTGGTAATTTTGATCACGCAATCAACAATTACCACTGTAATACACATTGTTTATCTCATCACCCTCATCAGTGGAACAACATTATCCCACAACACGAACTTATTGTCTCGATGGTGCTCACAATTGCTCATGTATAATGATTTTGTGCATGCATCAGCCATGCACAATCTGAGAATCTTGACAGCTGATCTCGGTGTAGCGATGTTCCGTGTTTATCTCTATCAACTCTACAGCATCTTTCACTCGTGTTGGCTACTCTTAGTTTCGTCGATTCAATTGCTTGCATATAACAACAGTTCATAGTCAAATATCGATAATGAATTCCTGATCGATGTAAAATGAAGCTTCTAGAGTTTCTGCAAGTTTTCTAGCAACCCTAATTAATAGAAACTGTTTATACACCGAAGAAATGTAAACAATTCTGGAATATCGAGGGAATTATCTAGGAAGGATCGGAATTCTGAGTCAATAATAGGGCTAATTATTCGGTGTATTTCGATTGTTCTCAACTTCGTTGCAAGTTTTGCGATACTCTGGATTATTGGCTCTAACAATGTTCGCTCTATTCAATTACTTGGGTATTATTGAAAGCATTGTGATTAAATTGAACAAAGACCCGATTTCACGTTTGAGACATTCCAATTTCAGATGCTTTCATTCTGAGGCACGTGAACAAATATAATAGTTTGAATTATGTTCTCGAATTCTTGGAAGGTCTTATTCTACAATATAGAAAAATGTTGAGAATGGGAACAGAGTAGCAAATAGAGATAATAATGCAATAAAAATATTATTAACGCACTCTGCGTTTCTCATAACCATATAGGGCGACATGGCTCCTCTTCATTCGATTTTGTCTCTCAATTAACAAGCACAGTTATAATTCAACCCCCAAGTATATTCAACCCCATTTCACCTTTCTCTAGGTAACTGATGCTGTTTGCTTCATTCATAATGATTTAAATGAAGCCAAGGTTCAGAGTAGAACTTTTAATCAATCGTACCTAGTGTCATGTCTAGGTGAAAATAAATTTGATGGTATTCCTGAAACCAAAATCATCCAAATATTTAATATCGAGTAGTACATAGATCAACTTCAGTTGAAGATATTTCCACTTTTTTTTATGTTTCTGGACACTGATCTGTGAATTTTCTTCTCCTTCTCATTACCGCGTATCACAAGCACTGCTGTAGTAATGAAGACCATTATAACATTCAATCAATACGTGATAATCACAGTTATCATACTTACAGAAGCGTATATCTGCTTCAAAGCTACATATCAGAAAAGAGGAAACAGATTCGCAAGGGATTTTCCATACGTACGGCAACTTTCCTGTCGTTTCTGAGGGTGCACAAATATTCTATCGGGAAAAGTTGTGAATTCCATAGGAGCATTCAAATTGAATGAGGCTTGGAAGGGCACCTCCCACTACGACCAGACGAAATACTTTTTATTCAATCGCTGGGGTTGCATGTGACTGGAGTTTTGAGTTTCACAATAGCAATTTTCCATATTGCGGTCCTCGTAGTAGTGAAAAACGAATATATTTCGGCTTAAAATATCCGGGAGCTCAATAAATATATACGGAATAGATTCAAGTTTGTGAAGGAACAAAAAATCTATAATATATTATCAACAGCACTGTTAGAGTTGCTGGAAATAAGATGATATGTTTTTTATGAGAAATGTGAATTTACTTTGGAGAGAGAAATTAGGTGATTTTCTGAACGTTGTTAAGTGAATTGACGTTCGTTAAAATTTTGTATTCAGACCAGGAAAAGCTCTCAAGACCACACTATTCAGAGTAAACTATAACGCCTAGCAGAAAGATGAAAGGAAAATGCAGTAAGAGGACGTTAATAAGTTTTTTATACCGAAACAAATCTCCAAACTCGTCTCAGGACTTCCCAAAGTGAAACTATAAAACAAATTAAGTCTTGTTATAACTTCGCCAAATGTTTTTGCAGTACTTCAAACACTCCAGATTCTCCCTCATAAATTTAATAACCGGTAAGTTTATTCAGCAAGGCAAGAAACTTGGGAATATTGAACTAGAACGAAACGTTTTCTATAAACTCTGACTATGTGCATTCGATAGCCTGATTAGATTCGATTGGATTCGCTCCACTTTGATCAAGCACGGGAGATTTTTTTGACCCGAATTCCTCTTTTCAAACGAATTCGGTTATTGCAACTTCGTGTGGAATAAAGTTTCAATGTGTATCAGGTCTGTTGATGCGAAATAGATCCCTCTGTATCCCCTTTACAAACTTATATATGGTTTTCATATCACAGAATTTGAATAGCAATTTCAGAGGGATTATTATAAGAACTAGGGAATACCCCAAGGAAATTGTGGCTTTAAGCTGATGGCTTTCAAATCAAAACATAATCGTTTGAAGGCATTCTTGCTTGGATTATTCCCAATGATTCGAATGAACATCAGAATCCAGAGAACAAGGACACCCTTTATAGCAGCATCCGTTTTTGCTCAATCTGGTCCTGATACATCCACGTTTTTACAGCATCCGATGTTCAGTCCCATCAGCGTGTTTTTCTGAAACTCTTGAGATTTCTCTTGTAAGTAAAAGTATCCAGTCGGGAGTCCAGATAATATATTTTGAAAGGGACTTTACGTTCCGGTCTCCTCCGGGCTAGACTTGATTCCGGGTAAAGGAGGGAACATGTCCAAGAATTCACTGGTGATTCTCGTTCCATATGCGATTCTAAGTCAACTGATTGAATTCGAAGTTGAGTCGCTATGAAATCGGAAATGGATAAGGTTTCTCAATAATATCTTTGAATATCACAGCGCCAATTTGATGTTCTGAACGAATCAGAGTTGTTAATAACGTTCAGAATATGTTTATCCCCTGATATCAATTGTGGAAGATATATAATCATTTCTGGACAACCCTATTTATATTTCATATAACCCCATTTATGCTGTTCCGATGAAAACCGCTTTCTACTTTGACAGCGAATACGGTTCGTTGTCGGAATAGAATAGAGAATAATTTATTTGATGTCAAGCGCAATATGTGAAGCAAAATATATGAGTGTTATCGCACAGGTCGATTATAATGATCAAGAATTTGGTTAAGTTGATTTCAATCTTTATTATAGGATTACTTTTACATTAGTATATTAGTAAAATATATTATTCAGTTAGGACAGAGTATGTAAACCCCTGATCATCTCCGAAATGACACGTGATGGAATTCACAGTTCTGTTCGGCCTGGCAAATTCAAGAATAATATCAACGATATTACGAATCGTCTTATTCCAGTATCTGATTATTTTCTCTTTATTCAATTGCTGTTCTCTATTCGATGGGACTCAAGAACGATGACATTTCAGAACAGAGAAAACAAACATCATCGTTATAATTTATCATTGAACGTCAATTCAAATCCTTATTTGTTGTCTTCAAATTCTCCATTTCACCTCGTTGCCTCGTTTCAAAATTCATCATCCGTATTTATCCGTAACTGACGTTTTGATGATGGATATTTTCAATTTCATTACACATATTATACGTTGGCTGGTGCAAATTTTATTGTTCGACTGAAATTCAATGTCGAGAGCAAAGCATCAAAACAGTAGCGCATCGTAAAATATCCCGGACAAGACTGTCAAATTCGAGTTACGTGAGAGGAGATATGAAAAAGTGTATTCAAAGAGTGAATACCTGTGTTTTATTTGCGCGAATAAATCCTTATTTTTAGAGCTTTTCGCAGATGGCGCAAGTGGCGGGTCATAAAAAGGATTCGGGTCATCGGGTGAGGGTGGTAGAAGTACTCAGGGCGAGGTGATTTGTGCTTCAGTCGTATATCACTACCCCCCCTGTCGTTCAGGGCTAAATTCAATTCTCTTGCGGGTACTCACCTATGCTTTCGACTAATCTCCCTTGAAACACAGTAATCAGTTTTGTGCCCATTTCTCTTTGTTATGTATCGAAATGCCTTGAATATATCTTGTTTTTTTAGATTTGGGTCATTAGACATCAGTTGATTCTTTGATTCCACCATTTCATTCATTTAACTGAAATCTGCTCTTCTGAAATGTCAACAATCGTTCCTCCATTAACAGTCTCTTCGAGATTAACCCGTCAAGTTCAGTCTTCACACCCCTTCGTGGTCACTTTAGAGATCTGCAGAACGTCTCTTTCCAAAGACTCGTTCATCCAACGAACATCGAGACTTTGGAACTCATTACCTAGGGAGGTGTTCCCCGAGGTATACCATCTCCAGAAATTTAAGAAGAACACCAACTCCTACCTTCTTTCCCTTGGATCTCACGATGTTCTCTGAACATTACAGGATATTCCTTTTCGTGAGAACCAGAACATGAAAAACATCTGTGCTTATGATTTCATAGAATCTATTTGTAAGGCATACACTGTATATGAACATCATCAGAGGTAATAATATTATAATTTGAGAAAAACATGATGGTAGTTCTGTTTGTTAGGTTTGATATCATTATTCACGTATCACGTTTAATCATCTTGAACCTACTCACAAGCATTCAGCTCAGCTGCATTTTCGACTCTGTTTGAATATACAAACTGCAGACTGCTGAGGTACAAACTGATATTTGCCTAGCCTCACACATGAGCTGCAGTTATTTGTTCAAGCAATCCGTTGGAGTGCGATTTCAATTCCACCGTAAGAATAGAAGGCACATTTCGATTTTCCCAGGAGATTTCCAAAAGCGCGGATAATTGATCCTCCACAGGTTCTATCTTGGGCAAATATACGTCATATATTCACTATAGTCTAGTTCACAATGTGAAAGAAAGTGAAGTTGATGTATGTGGCGCATGCATTCGTCAACAAAGATCATTAACGAAATCAAACTCTTTCGATGGGTTCGTGAATATTTAATTGGAGTGACTTTATTCAGACTGTATAGTCATCGTGCTGATGTGCTTTTTTTGTAAATATTCTCATATCATCATTTCATTCTCGTAATAAAATTTCCTATTCATAACACTATCTCTCGTCTTCTGTCGAAATAAAAAAAAACAGTACACAACTAAAAAAATCCTCTCGTTTATGGTCCTCACATGTGCACTGAGTTTAGCTTCAATCTAGTGATGAATATACGATTCAATCTCGTAACAGCTTCAGAATGGAGTTTGTTCCTATTAGGAGGGCAGACCGACCCTCATAAAACTATATAATTCACTTCGAGGACTCCTCAACTCGAGCAGTGCGCAAAGTTTCACCGCACCCACTAACGAATTCGTTCTCCCGGATTGTCCCACAGGACGCTGAAATATTGCTGCTACCAGAAAATATATTTTCTCAACCAGAATCTCTAGGTGGATATTACTTTTTCGGAAGATACGTGTGTATTTACCAACGAGACTGCTGTGAAATGACGGATGTATTTTTTTTTCAAGAATATTACTTTTCTTATATACTAGATGGAACGTATTAAAAAATATCACGTTCTTATAAGGTATAACTATCAAAAGTTTACCAAATGAGCTTACGTGAAAGAATAAAATCCCACGAATGCGCTAATAATATCTGGATCACAGTTATCACGATCAATGATGAAATAAATTCGAAGATACTTATTTGGAGTACAGTAATAAACGCCGATATGTTATTCTGAAGAATTCTGAAGTTCTTAACTCATAGAGGTCTTAATAAGACTCCGAGGGTTATGCTTTGCAACTAAGTTGACAGTTAAAAAACACCATACACATACAGTGTTCCACCTGACAGTTTTGGATGAAGACATAGAAGATGAAGCTGACACATGCAAAGTGAAGATACTACATCAGTTTACGTTTATCGAGTTTCAAGAATATCAACAGTCACAGAAAATAAGAAGAGTGGCTAAATTCTTGACGAAATATTCATTTCATCCTATCGAATACCAAGAAAAACAAGATTCATGATTCACTAAATGTTAAAATTAACTCAAACAAACCATCGTAATCGAAACTATCATACCCATTTTTCACTACTCATCAGATAGTTTATATTCATGTTCATCATCACCTTAACTAACTCGAATGAATTTTCTTGCCACAAAGCTTCATGATTCCAGATTTTTTTTCCCAGTGGAGGAATTCGAATTTGTCGCATTGTATGTTCTATTCGTAATGGAATTCAGTGGAAACTGTCACAGCATAAAACGAGCTCCACGAGCTGTCCCCTCTGATGTCTCATATACTTCTCACGGAGAACCTTGTCACTTATTCTGTTTCCCAATTCAAGAAGCGATTTGCCTGCTCCTTTTTCGTACATACTGGTGAGAAAAGTGATATCAGCTAAGCTGAAACAGCCACTCGCTAATCAGGGATGTTATACTGGGCGTCAAGACGGCATGTAAACTCCACAGGTTGAGTTTTTGATATCGATCAATTAGCTTTTTCGTTCGGTTCTCCCCAAGGTTTTCAAAGTGCACATCTACGCGGCTTGAATTATCGACTGCGGAGTTGCTATGCGGTAGAAGTATAAAGTTGGCGAAGAAGATCCGAGAAAACGTGATGAGAAATAATACATCTCGTTTTAGTTGGAGGGTCGACGAAGGAAGCTGGAATACAAAGCGATTCTACTAACAGGTAGATGTATATTCAGAAACGGGCGAAATCGCATTGATAAATTGGCAGTCACGTCACAAGTGGGATATGGATACGATTGATAGACAGTTGTTGTTTCCTAGAAAAAGGAAAAAATGAGTACCTAGTCTAAAAAAAAGTAACTCATGGACAGCAGAACACCTAATACAAAATGATGGTAGGACTAAATTAGCTACTACTTCAAGGATCAGTACTAGGCCCCCTGCTCTATACAAATAATGTTCCTTTGAAGTTATTAGTGAGTTGATGGTACAATATGCTCACTACTGCTCAATTATAATCAGTAACGATGATACAAAAGCACTTATATTTAAAACAGTTAAGACTGATTAAACATTGATATGCTTTTAATTTCATCTCATGAAACAAATCCTTAGTAAATCTAGGATATCGATGTATCTAGAAATGATTTGTGGTGCTAAACAATCCCTCGTCAATTTTGTTGTTTTTCATTCAAGTAGAGTGGAAATGTGTTAATCCCATCAATCTTCTGCTGCCACAATCTTCGAGGTCGAAGGAATACTACAATGCTTACGTTCCGGTCTCTTCCAACGAAACAACTAACTGCAGAGGAACAAGTTCGAAAACTAAGGCAAGCTACAGTCGCATGCTCGTAGTTCTTGCTTCTCTCGTGACATGCATCCAAGGATACACTCGACTTTATGTCACACTTGAAAACGTTACTTTTAGTTGGAAGTGGCCGTTCAAATCTCCAGATATCCCAAAGAGTTATTCACGAAACGATATATAAGTGATGATAATATATCTCCTTAATTCATGAAACATGGAAAGCAGGTGAAAACTTACCAAATTTTAACATTCATTAGTAGATACGAGAGCAAGAGTATAACATAAATTGATTGTTTCTGATATGAGAAACGATGCTTGGGAATATCAGAGTCTGTTTTCTTTCTGATGCGTATGATTCAACAATATGCATTTCTTATATTCATATGAAGAGTGTGTACCTGATCTACTAGTATCCCCAATTTCGATATTTTATTAGATACTTTCGATTATACATAAGTCACTGCAAAAACGAGTACATTAGATTTGAATCATCTGTAATCTTTGATATCAGTGTTACATATTACAAAATCTGAATAGTTGAACACTTCATTACTAACATGAAATGTCTTGTGGCAAGATATCTCTTGAGAGGGAAGTAACAAAGCAAAGAAATAGTTCAACATCCAATACGTTGCAAATCGGAACAATGAGAAGCTATACATCTAAGATACGTCTTCAGTTAAATTTCGAGTAAGTTCATAAACATTTCAATGTCAAGTGGCATTGTTTCCTGAAAAAAATTCAACTCGCCCGCTGAAAGACCCTCTCCATCAGATCAGTTATATCCGTAAAATTTGTTTTCTTCATCAGAGTTGTTTTGGGACAAGAAAAATGAAGGTAAGTCCATGGTCTACGCCATTGGGTGTCATCCTCGCAAGTTTGATGAGGGTGTATGCGATGTGACTAGCAATTTCGATCCGAGCAAGAAAGCAAATAGGAGGGAAATTCCGAGGTTGCCGAACAAACACGAGATGGGACATCAGAGGGAATGCCAAAAACGTTTACGTGAAGTATGAGTTTGTCCTTGCTCGAATTAGTCGGCTGAAATTAGCTGAAGCGAACGTCCATTCATCAAGTCGACATTCGCGACAAAGTTAGAGAAAACAGAAGGGAAAATACGCGAACGATATTTCGGGACCCCCCTACAGAAAAGTTATGATTTGTAAGCGTCGAGATGGATATTATGATACACCCGGAAACTTTGCATAACCATGACGACTGACGTATATCGAGATTTTCCTCGCCTAATGATAACTTACAGGGTATTCTCGTTTATTTTGAGCCATCCCTCAATCAGTACTTTTCTTATAACTGATATATAATAATATATGGTAGCATTGGAATTAATCATTTTGTTAAAATTCGAACATGAGTCACTGATTCGCTTGAACATTCAATTAAAAAGGGTAAAATGACGGAAAGTTATATTACTTCCCGGAAGCTCTGTTCCCCTAAGTATAGCTGATATCCTATTTACGCTCAAAAATATTCGCATCAAGAAGCAAACTTATAATCCAATCGACGTCTTCTCAACAAATTCCTGTGTAGAATTTTCGTAGCAGGCGTTGTAGACGACGCAGATTTCCAAGATGAATAATATAAGAGACAGCAAGTTCATTACGTTCCTGAAGGAATAAGCAGTGTCAACAAGTGTGCAGTAAGTTTGGGTATTTTGAGGTAGAGTAAATAACACCTTTCTGCAGCAATCTCGAGCAAACACAAGGATTTATGTTCGAATCGGGCGAAATGAAAGCCTAAATTACCTTTATAAAGGAACTCGTGTGACTTCTGGAGGCTTTAGGGCTTATCTTATTTGAACAAGCGGTTGTAACGGCTGACCAGGAAATTATTGTTTAATTCATGATGATGGTAGAGCAACTAATTCTACTTAAAAAAGCGATAACTACACATATCCGGTTGAAGAAACAGCAGATATTGCACCCTGAGGAAAAGAGCTAGTCTAGTTGTGAAATAAATCGTCATTAGATCTAGTTGAAATTTCAAAGAATGAGGACTCGTTCATCAACATGATGTATTTCAAAAACCAGCTCGTCGCAACTATCGTCACACACCTTGCAATAGATTATCGCATGTAATAACTCAAGACTATGACTATATCAATGATATAAGGTGTAGGTACCTTGTATTCCGGGATAAGTTGATGAGATTTTATAAAAAAATGCTAGGGTTAATTTCAGTAATTGTTTACTTCAATGGTTTTGTACTCAATTTTTTTTTTGTTTCATCACACGTTCTGGGCCAAATTGCTATATTATTGTAGCTATTCCGGGTGCACCAAAATGCTAGAAAGTGACGAAAGAATATCCTGGAAATAGCACTTTGACTCCAGACAGAATGCGAACGAGAAGCACCGAACATTTGGCAAAACTAGTCGAGAGGAATAAGCAGCGAGCGTACAGCTGAAAAAGACACATGCACGAAACGATCTCTTGAACTCCCCAATTTATTATGTGATTTTCTGAGTACGTCCTCATCAAGTATGGAGTGCGAATTTCAATTTAACGGCAACGGGTTTCAGTTCGAGAGATTGCACTTTATATTTCTGCAGGCATACGCCTTGCCGAGGTTTTCCAGAGCTGTCTGAACATAAAGGGCGCCCGAATAGCTGAATCTAATTTAAAATCTTATTCTGCCCGGGAAAATAGGAGAGAGAGGAATACCGTGAAGATTCGAGAAGGTAATAACATAAGCGAAAGACTGTTCATATATGTCTTAGTACCTTCGGTTCCTTCCATTACCAAGCAAGCTCAAATCGAATGGGGACTCTTAGCTTAATTTCAATTCCATAACTCAAACATCATTTCAGATATTGTTTCAAAGAAGAGTTCCTATTGTTTCTGATCGCCTTCTTTCTACTCGATACAATCCTCAACACTGTCTGCCAACGTACAGCCTATAGACTCTAGAAGAATAGAATGTCACAAAACTTCATTCAACGTAGATGAAAATAGGGGAAAGGAAACTCGCCTTTCAGTTTTTCTATGGACTCTATTCATGATTTCACTGTTTCAGTTGTCTTCAAATATTTCTTCATGATGCCTATGATTCAAGAAAAGTGGTCACAAGGCTAGTTATAACTGCGTATATTAATCCTAAATGAACTGGACACAAGAAATACAACACCAAACTCTTCGCCTAACGCTATACTCTCAATGCCCAGAGAAGAATGATATTTCCTTCTCTATTTTGTGATCGACTATACTTGTTATAGTAATGAAATGAAAAAATGTGCTGAAAGCATTATGTAAATCTGTAGTACATTATTTCAACATGAAATTTAATTGAACGTGATTTTCCAACTGGGAAAATGGACAAAAATCGAGCGAGAGAAGTACAACAATTTCAATCAATCATTATCGCCAAGCGGTTACAATTAATCAATGGAAACACTGTAATTAGAAATGTTTCATCGTTCAGCGTGACAGTTAGAATTCTGATTGATCAATCGGTTCGCACTCATGACGTCTGCCTGAAAATGGATCGTTTTAATTGGAAACGACATTTTCGTAATCAATATTAATTATGAGGCGCTCCACTCTGTTCCCATGAAAAATATTCAGCCAGTCGATATGTTTGCAAAATTGCTTGATCCAAACTCTTGTGGAAAGTATATCTTCATAAAGGATAATAACACAGCATAATAATAAAATAATTCTCGCTCTCGATTCATTCTCCAGTAAATTCTTATGATTAGCATGGAAACATGGGGACAGAAATTGGTTGTTGGTGGGTACGTGGGTTAGTTCAGATTTCACCCACACACCGTATTATAGACCTGTCGAGCCTACAAGAGATAATTCCAAAATAAATGGAACGAAATGCGGTGCTAGCCCATTTATCCGAAACGATAATCAGCTTTGCTCGAGTTGTGCATTTTCAAGTTATCTGCGCTCGAACTTGGCTCGTATTTCAGCAAACACAATTAATATGAACAGACCAACTACTCGAAACGGTATCAACAAATTCAACTGTTTTGTGTAAGACACGGGTCATTAATTGTGGTGCTTGTAATTGCCGAAAGTTGTACACTTTGATTTGTTGCTGTTGATTCCGGGCCCGGTTAAAAGGCATCAACACTAATTAGCTCCTGTAGTGAGGAATTGTTTAATGCCCTCCAAACAAGAGATGCTCTTGAATAGTTTAGACTCGAAGGGTGGATCTGATAATTAATGTTTCAATTACACGATTTTTGAAAAATCATATTAATTATACGAACAAAACGTTCATTGATTGACACTCGAAGTAGTAGTTTTCGCATCCAGATGAGAATAACATTAATTTATAGCACCGAGGCAAGGTTTCCGTGATATTAAATTTCTACATCCCTAGACAAAACAACACTAATCTTCTTGCTGACGTTGAGATTAAATTGCCTAGCCTTTTAATCTCTGCCTTTCTAATAAAACTGTCGGAACTTATAACTGTTTTTCGAGCACTTCGTTCAACTAATGACCATTCATGAGCATCCTCTTTCTGAATCGTTCCACCATCTTTTCGAGAAATAGAACACTATTCATGGCAGAAATTCCTGAATTCCAAATATAATTGTCAGAGAGATTTGACGAGGCTGAGAGAAATTGTATACTGTGCTTATAGCGTCATCCCAAACAATTTGGAACATCTATCTGGTTTCACATCTGGTATCCTCAGCCAATCAAATGAATCACACATGCCTGCACTTCCAAGAAGTGGATATCGAAACTAGCTGTGAGTTTGTGCGTGCCAAGTGAAGTGGACTAAGATCCTGCTATCCCTCAGCGCAGTATTGCTTATTGTATAGTTTCTGATCTATGTGCTTCAGATTCCTCTACTTCGGGAATTTCGCGCTACGGTATAGGCAATTTTCATGGTACATGAATCCAGTCGAAACTTTCTGAGATCGCACTCCATTATCTTGTAGTGTTAATATTCTCTGCCATCTTATCGTCCCTTTAACGGTTGGAATCTGGGGAAGTTTGTACCGAACTGCGAACTGCATGTACACCGTTATCTTTCCATTATTTCCGGCTTTCTTCACTCCAAGACGATTTTAGAGTTTTTGTGGAGCGTGTGATATGGAACTTTGATAAAAGTTCTCCAACATACGACAGATACATTCAAGGAGTTTGTCAATAAACAATGGATTGGTCTTGGATCTCTTCCAAAACTATATGCATGATGAACACAACTGAATTTGCTAGATTTTGGAAACGGAAACATTCGATAGTATTACATTGTTTGGATCTGACAAAGTATAAAATTATGAACTTTCAGTACTTCCACTCCAATAACATTCAGTATCTCTCAAATTGAAATCGAATCCTAAATATTTGAATTTTTTAGACCAGGAAAATAGAGGTTAGTGTATGAGTCTCCTTCTTATTTTTGTCTCATTGCCCTAATTGGAGTCTTCCTGTCAGAAGTATTGACTAGCAACATACATAAGTTATTAAATTGAGTGAGTGAGAAATAAGTCAACTTTAAGATCTAACTTTGAAACAAAAATATGGACGTCTTCAGTTGCAGAAAAAAGATCCATTATTGTTGAGCTAACTGCAAGGTGGATATAGGATGGTGAAACAGCTTCCTATTAACAAGCACTAGAATAAACTGTAGACCTTTGCCTACTTGATTTCATACCGTAGTAATATTTCCTGAAATTAACAGAGATGGCGACATACCTTGTGTCGGTAAAATAGAAACTGTGCTTCTGTCATCTTTTTATCAGTTTCATCTGTTCTAGATGAAAAATGACTGAGAAGAGTCAAGATATCGATAATTATTCCAGATTCACTGAAAATATTGTGTTTTGATGTCCTTTCAACTCATGTCTGTCAGATGCGAACCACAGAAATACATGAGCAACAGAAATCTTCTTCGATAATCGATCTCACCGCCATCTTCATTCAAGTCGTGGAAATATTAGTACCTTCTCAAACGGTCTACAAGTTTTTCGCAGAAACAATTGAAGAGCTGTTTCACCATCCTATATCCACCTTGGCTAACTGCAAGCCTTGATTACACTGCTACCAGAATATCATCCCAGAAACTCTCAAGAATATATTCGAGAGCAAACATTTCAAACATTTGAAATGAAGTAAACCAGTAAATTATGTTTTGCTTTTGAATTGCTTTATTATCATTCGTTTCGAGCTTTTAATTTCCTTTGACTATGATGAGAACATCGCAGTCTCATTAACTTCAGCTTTGGCTGATGGCTGAAAAGCAGTAACCTTTAAAATTAGAGGAATATCTATCTCAAATGTTGATGAGGTTGGTTGACAAATCAGAAAATGCTTCATTGAAGCTTATCATTTTATGTAATATTTGCTCAATATCAAATACAATTATCTGCTGTACTTCCCACGTAAAAGGAATATAAAAAGAAATTTGATACCCGATGGAAAAAATAGTATAGAAATTAGGACAGTATATATAATCCACGAGACAAACTCATGAGATAAATCAACGAGTAAAGTGTTTATATTCGCTGCTTCAACGTTGTGAACATCATCAGCAGCATTTAGAAAATCCCTGGAGCTTCTTTCTCTGATATTTCCCATCCAAAGTTCTCTCATATCCGATCCACAACTCATTTCAGATCAACATCAAATACCAGAGTGGTTCTTCGCAAACAAAAAAAAAGATCCAATATGTAGCACGATCCCCAGATTAAAATGTGGCGGGTGGTATGTAAATCGATCTACTTTGTATTCGACACGGTGATATGCATCCGTCAGGAAAATTGCAGTGCTTGCATTACTTATTTTGTCGCAGGCTTATTCGCGTATCTCAAAGCGGTTTCAAATCCGCCGAATTTTCTGCTTACAAGTCAGGTTCCAAAAGACTTTCCTCTGTCGCATACTGATGCCCCTAATCCATCAGAATAAGACGGATCAACTATGTATACGGAGTGCATGAGAGGGTAAATTCAATTCTCGATCATTACTGGTACTTCGAAAAATCACAATTTTTACGTGGATGAGGTTTTCCGCAAGTATCTACTTACTCGGGAAAATATTTATCGTACAATAGTAAACATCAGAAGACCTCAAAAAAATTTATAATGAGGTAGAATACATCATTTGCGATCAGAGAAGGCGCAAGAAGATACATCAAGAAGCATTTATTGTGAAAGAATTCCACTGATTCCGTTCGAAATATTGCAAATCCCGATTTCTCTTACTGCTGAAACTTTCGCAATATAACTGCCGTATCAGGATATCATCCGAACTGCTGAAATGAGTTTATGGTAAATAATCCGAAAATTAATAAAACCAAGAGCACTGCAAACGTTTTCAGACATAGAATTTGATATTTATGACTTTCTCGTCGAAACTGCTCTTACGTAACCCAGTCGAATTTTGTTCGATGAATCAAAGTACAATGTGTCAAAAATATTTCACAAACATTGTCAAGCAGCTTCGAGCTAATATAGCCAAACATGCCCTGAAGTTTGTAAATATTTATGTTGGCAAAGTAGGTTTCTCCTTCTTGGCATGTAATGGAAACTATAAGATTATTCAGTTCGAGCGTGATGTCTTCAGAATCAGTTTAACGATTTTGTTCAGGAAACTCAAATATTTGTCGAGCTCAACTAACTGATACTGAGCTTTTCTCGAATTTTACGAACCGTGAATCATAATGTACCTGCGTGTAGACAATATTTTTTCAAGTTTTGGCGAATGCGCAATAATTTCCAGATACGTTATTATCACATTTATAAATTAATTGTCTACTGAAACTCTTTATGTTCAACATTTCCTACAAGTCATGGATTGGATGAGTAGTTCAGCAATAAATATATCACCTTCAGAAAAGTTGAATTATCATTGAATTCACTTGACAGTCTCATTTGAAAAAATGGCAAAGGCGTTACAACTACATCCGCCAAATTTGATTGTTTGCAGACATCCCTTATCAAGATTGGACGAGATTTTTATTATTTCGTGTTGATTCACAAGCTCCACATTAATATATCTGCCATGATAATTCAGTAAACTTATTTAGACACCCAAGGAGAATGAACGTGCATTATGGGGAACCCCTAATGGAATATGAGGCAAATGGAATTTCAGTATAATGGAGGGTCTGGAATGTGTCCGTCGTATAGAATAATGTTCCGATGTGGTTCCTGCTCCAGAAAAAAGTGGACCGCATTCCATCTGCATAGCACCGGTCATTGATGGCGATACGAGAGGAAGGAACAATGTTTGTGATGGCTCTGCATGGATTTTGGAGGTGATGGTCTAGAAATTCTGATGGAATTTTTAATGTCATTTCGTACCATTGATTTTCCTTTACTTTGGAAAATCTGACTTGGATATGCCTATAGTATTTTTAAATTGACAATTATTACTGTCGTTCATGCCTACTTCGTAATTTTTGAATTTAAATCAGCAATGGCTTATTCGAATCATAATATATTTTTCAATTTTGGTTCTATAATGAAGTCATTATGAAACGCAAATGCGTATCGAAATAGCCTCTCTTTCGTTCGGAGATTGGTACAATCGAACTATCAAATGAAAGTCAGAAGAGGTAGGCCCAGCTCATACTTCTGAGCGATTTTTGATTTGGTGATACTATAGCAGTGAATAACTCAATGTTTTTATTGGTAAATTTCTTCTATTACATTCAGTCACTCTTCTGAAAAACAACTTTTCATTTACGTGGAACTATCACTATATATATGCAGGCATCATGATATCATCTAATACAATAGCTTTCCATTTTTAGATGATAAATGAAATCGAAAATGGTCCTTCATTACATCTCCTTCTTCAATGACATCGATAGTGAAGAGATATTTCATTAATAACAATTTTGCTGAAGGGTCAGCTTATTACAAGGATCTAAAACATAACGGAAACTATGTGAATCTCATCATGATATATAATTAATATATTAGGAACAATATGGGTAGTGCGGTCATAAGGGCAGTGTTAATTTCCATCTGGTAGTTACCTGCTCATATAACAATATGATCACATTCACATACTTTATGAACGTACTAAAATGCTGCTCGCTCATTAATTTATGGGTCCATAATATTGCTCTCAATATGAAATTATATTCCTTATTATGATTCTCTGTCTGTCTGATTTGGAGTTCACGATTTTGATAAATGCGAATTAGGTTTTGGAAAAAAATTGTTTTCATGCAGATGTAGTTAATTATATGGAAGCGAGGCAGGAAAAGACGTTTTAGAGAGTAGCATAAATTTCCATTATGAGTACTATCCAGGGCCGGGATATATGTACGTTTGGAATGTAAATGAAAGGGTTATATACTACCCTCTAACCGAGCGTTGTGAAATAGAGGGGATTTAGCCCCTGCCGCAACAAATGATATTTATTTTAGGGAAGAGAATGCATATCGCCGTAAATTTTAATGAACGCGAAAAAATGCCTACATAGCACGATATTGAAGGAGACAACTTTAATACTGATTTGTATAATTATTGGTAATGGCAACTATAGGGGTATTCCGAGAATTTTATATGCAACCAAGTTTTCCGTTTCGGAATTAAAAATATGCCTGAATGGAGTTTGAAAAATAATTGAGAGCAACAGGAGTTGATTTTTAAAGCTGTCGATTTCCTTCTTTTCTGCAAATTCTCCTACCAGATGTATAGTGCAGTGCAGTTTATTGTGCTACGAGCACTGTGCTATGAAAATTCACTAGATGTGTTCTATAAAGTTACTAGATATGTTTCAAAAGTGTACTAGATATGATCCAAAAGAAACAGATCTGCACGAAAATAATCATAATTAGTAAATGAATTATTAAAGCCTGTATGATTGAAATATTGAGGAAGAATGCTTTCAAAAAGTTGACTGAACATCAGGCTTCTCAAAGACTGCAAAATACAAACAAAGTTTGTTGGTCTGACTCACCTGACTAGGTGTGTTTTCAATTATTTCGATATGTCTTGAACAATTAGCGTTAAATTTTCATTGCGAACACCTCAAAAAGTGGCACACTCCTTGCCATACCAGCATTCAGGCAAATTATGCCTATCTAGTCTAGTTTGTATATTTCCAGTTGGATCTCTAGTTGACTTTGAATTTAAGGTGGACCTTTCTGTTTCCATGGCCCTATTTTCATTCATCATTTTCATGATCGAGTAAAAGCTTCTCAAATTAATATTCCACGAACAAAATGCTTTTCGAACAGACTAGCTGCGAGCGACTTGTTTTTGGTGGGACCAACACGGAATCCTTCCTATTTATCCAACGATAAAATCACTTTTGTCATGTTCATTTGATGAATTACCAATTCGAGCGCCCTTGTGGAGTCGGAATTATGCAGAGTTTAATGGAATATTTTATGGCCGGATATTCAAATTAGCTTTCGGATTTGCCTAGTCGCAGTGTGCGGTCGGAAAGTCTAATAATTATTTAATCAGAAGCAGTTCTAACTAACACGCCTCATATGACATTTTGTATTATGAAATATATATTTGACAGGGAACTTTTGCCCATTAAACTATAGAGCTTCAATTACTTCATAGGTAGAGAATCTATGAAGTTAGGTCCCTTACTATTCCATCTAGAGTCTGCCAGGGCCCAAAACAATTATTTCTCTGTGGAACAAAAACGAAAAAATTCATTTTTGAATAGATATTAGCTGAATTACGAAGTGGGGTAATGTCCACAAGATCTTTTGGAGTCAATATTAACACTCAGAGTAGATTGAAGCTTCTGATGTAATTCATTCGATGTAAAAAGAGAGGAGTATCAGCTGCGATAATTACAAAAGAAAACTGGTAAATGATGATGAAGGTCAAGAGCAATAAATGTGTTTAAAACCTAGATCAACTCCTTTAAAGATATATGTCCTGCCTAATAGACCATAAAATGTAGGTACTACAATCAGTCTGATGATTACAGTTTATACTGTATGAAATAATTAAATATGCCAATTTGAGTGATTTCAACAGATTCCGGTTTAAGTGGGAATTTTTCGTTTTCCAAATTTGCACATCGGATATAAATATTCGGTTTTTCATATAGGATATTTTACTGAGCCCGCGATATGTCTTTTATATTCCCGCACCGCATGAGTGAGTTTATATTTGAATTTCAATCACAGGAGATGAAAAATACATGGACAGGAGTTGAGAAGCTTCGGCTCATAAAATGTTTATGGAGGCATATAAAACAAGGAACAAAATAAAGAATGCTCTTGAGCTGAGATGTCGAAATATCTATATCCAGGAAGATATTTTATTCGTTGCACGTGGTGAATCCAACAAACGAATTTATTTATTTAAATTTTATAATGGAATAAGTACGTGTTGATATTATTTCATTCAGACTGCTGATATTTTGGTAAAATATTCATTGGTTATAATGTTTCAGTATTTACAAATTATATCACATATAAATCAAATCAATTTTGATAAAAAGAAAATAACTTCCAAGTCTCAAACTCCCCATGTACCTATATCAACGGTGCATATCAATCAACGACTATACCATACAAACATCATAGATGCGCAAAAC
The DNA here is from genome assembly GCA_029955515.1 of Chrysomela aeneicollis. Taxonomy (NCBI): domain Eukaryota; kingdom Metazoa; phylum Arthropoda; class Insecta; order Coleoptera; family Chrysomelidae; genus Chrysomela; species Chrysomela aeneicollis. Next base: position 262,478 of record JARUHQ010000021.1, on the reverse strand, counting down.
AAAAAGAGATTCGTGCTGCAGGCGATAAATTTTTCAGTAATCCATCACCATTTATCGAGAAATCCATTAACACTAATCATCAAAATAAATTCAGAAACAAGTTCATTTTTATATTCTGAGCGCCATCTCTCGGAGAACATTGAAAGTATTCCTGTTATGTAGTTCTGTGGACGTGAGTCGTAGAATCATGGATCTTACTCGTAGAGTCGTCAACTCGTTATTGACATTTGACATTAGCCAAGCCAGTCATTGCCTGTGATATTTTATTGTCTTGACGTTTCTACATTTTTTTAAATAATGATTATGTTGTGATTACAAGATATTACGTAAAAAAAGTGAACAAAAAGCGCAAATCCCATAACCCCACATATTGAAGTATATGACCTTTTTCACCTTCAGACTTCACTTCACTAATGTAAGTTCTAACCTCAACACTCCATTATTCCAGCAACTCTTTTTTATGTAATTCTTGTTCATACTTGTAATATCGAATCAATTCCAGTACCTGCACAATATGGCATCAATAAAATCGCTGACGTTGATAGGAAGCATCAATAAATCCATAGCCAGAAGGGCATTTTCCACCACAAATACAGCAGCCGCCAAGCAAATGACTGTGAGGGATGCTCTCAATTCGGCCATGGATGAAGAAATGGAAAAAGATGAGCGAGTTTTCATTCTCGGCGAAGAGGTAGCTCAGTATGATGGTGCCTATAAGGTAACAAGAGGTCTCTGGAAGAAGTATGGAGACAAACGTGTCATTGATACTCCTATCACTGAAATGGGATTTGCAGGTACTGTTTAGCATATAGTTAAGCCATCCACATTCTCCCATACCTTCAATAATGTGTGACTGACAATGTCTACATGAAATATACCATATAACTATTTTATGAAATAGATTGTATAAATTCAATGTGCAGCTCCAAGAGAACAAAAATTCTCGATGTTTGCAGGCATCGCGACGGGCGCCGCCATGGCAGGCCTGCGCCCCATCTGCGAGTTCATGACCTTCAACTTTGCCATGCAGGCAATTGATCACATCATCAATTCAGCTGCAAAGACCTTCTACATGTCGGCGGGCAGAGTGAATGTGCCCATTGTCTTTAGGGGGCCCAATGGGGCGGCGGCGGGCGTGGCCGCCCAGCACTCGCAGTGCTTCGGCGCCTGGTACGCCCATTGCCCCGGTCTTAAGGTGAGCAATCACTTCAATCAGTACACTTTTATAGGGCTTAGGGTGCATCAAGTACACTTTTAGGGCGCATCTAGTACCATAGTACATTCAAATACTTACACATTCACCACACTTTGAGTGCACACTGAGTCTTCTCAGTGCAAATCTGATAAATATTTGTACCCCTTCACTTAATTTTAGTGCACATCTGATACACTTAGTGAATTTTCAATGCACTACACCATAAACAAATCTAGTGCATATTCTGATATAGTACACTCACAGAACACATACAGTGTACCATAAATCATCAATCAAAAATAAAAGTTGATATTTTGCTTTGCAAAAAATTATCTTCGTTTATCACACTCCTATGAGTTCGGAAAAATTTATTGGTGGAACTTACGTATTTTGACCTCCTGATCACGAATCTGAAGTCAAAACGCGGCGGTCTCAAGTATTTTCGGAGATACGGCCTCATTTTGTCTCAAAAATGCACCATTTGACATGTCAAATTTCTGCTATCAGGAATACACAAAATTCACCCTTCTTTGATCCAAAACACTATACACGCATATATTTACTTGTTTCCAACACTTCTCAGCAGAAAAAACGATTATTTTTCAAAAAATTCACCCTTTTTTGAAATGTAAACAAAACAACCTTTTTACACTGATTTTCTGGTAATTTGTATTTATGATGTTGGCAACGTGATTGTTTGGCTCATGGTAAGACGTTGCCAACATCTCAAATAAAAATAACCAGAAAATCAGTGAACAAATATGTTTTCTTGACGTTTTGAAGAAGGGCGAATTTTTGTGAAAATAAACAGTTTTTTATGCAAAAAAGTGTTGGAAACAAGTGAATGTGAGCATGTGTGATGTTTTGGCTCAAAGAAGGATTAATTTTGTGTATTCCTAATAGCAGAAATTTGACATGTCAAATGGTGCATTTTTGAGACAAAATGAGACCGTATCTCTGAAAATACTTGAGACCGCCGCGTTTTGACTTCAGAATCGTGATCAGGAGGTCAAAATACGTAAGTTCCACCAAAATTTTTTTCCGAACTTCTAGGAGTGTGATAAACGAAGTTTTACCTTATCTTGATGTACCTTTGCACTTACAGTGCACAACAAATACATTTCTAGTACATTTTTTGTGTACATCTAGTATATTTCAGTGTGTATCTGGTACATTTTTAATGGAAAATCTCGATCTGCCTGCCGGAAATAAACATCCTCATGATTTAGGTGATATCTCCCTACAACTCAGAAGACTGCAAAGGGCTCCTGAAGGCCGCCATCAGGGATCCCGACCCGGTAGTGTTCCTGGAAAATGAAATTTTGTATGGTGTTCAATACATGATGTCCGATGAAGCTCTAAGCAACGATTTTGTTCTGCCCATAGGAAAAGCTAAAATAGAAAGACCAGGTGAATTTTTCATTAGATTGTTTGGCAACATTTTTTTCCTGTTGGTGATGTTTTATCTTGCAGTTGTAGCAAATGCAGAGATTAAATTATAATATTCACACTTGAAATATCGAATTTATCCACAAACTCTTTTTCGCAACTTTAACAAAATCAAATCATTTTGGAGTAACACACAAAAATTTTGAAATACGACTGTTTTATTGGATAATAATTCGTGAATTTTCTCTGTTTAGGTAAACATATAACGATTGTAGCCCATTCAAAAGCAGTGGAAACGTCATTAGAAGCCGCCAAAGAATTGGTCGGCAAAGGCATCGAAGCCGAAGTAATTAATCTGCGATCTCTGCGACCTCTAGATATCGAAACCATCGGGAAATCCGTCATGAAAACGAATCACCTCATCTCCGTCGAACAAGGGTAAGCAATAATACTTGAAAGAAAAAATTGGCGATAAAAAAGTGTTTGACTTTTGGGTACAGTGCTGAGTCGGTCTTGTCTTTAAAGCAGCGAGGTTCTTTCCAAGACCTCTACAGAGCAGTTACTGCAAGCCTCTCATCTCTCTTTACCTATTCTAACTTTGATTTTTTCAATTCGCTACTTCGTGCCTTTATTTATCATTTTTCTGTTGCAATGCCTTGTCGCTTCAACGTCTTTATACCAAGCAGACATCTTGATCTCCTAGTTTTTCGAATACAAACTACGACTTTGTTTGAGGGATTGATGAATATTTCTATGTTCTTCCATGTATTGATTCTTTTGCTCCGACCTTATCCCACACCTGACACCATTTGAAACGAAATCAATTTATTGATGGTGCTTTGACATTCGCTTGCTCAAAACATAACTTAACGTGATAATATACTATTAAACGTTGTGGAATACCAACGAATATACATATACTCAACTTTCTCCATCGTCTCGGCTAATTCGCTTCGCGTCGAATTTATCCCACACCTGACACCATTCATAACGAAATTAATTTATTTCGCATGTTTCAACATTTGCTCTCTCAAAACATAACTTAACGTTCAATACACGATTTTACGTTTTGGAATACCAACGAATATACTTTAACTCAACTTTCTCCATCGTCTCGGCTAATTCGCTTCGCGTCGAATTTATCCCACACCTGACACCATTCATAACGAAATTAATTTATTTCGCATGTTTCAACATTTGCTCTCTCAAAACATAACTTAACTTTCAATACACGATTTTACGTTTTGGAATACCAACGAATATACTTTAACTCGACTTTCTCCATCTTTTCGGCTCATTCGCTTCGTGCTAAATTTATCCCACACCTGACACCATTCATAACAAAACTGATTTATTTCGCATGCTTTGACATTTGCACACTCAAAACATAACTAAACGTTCAATAAACGATTTCACTTTGTGGAATACCAACGAACACACATATACTCGACTTTCTCCATCGTCTCGGCTTTATCCCACACCTGACACCATTTGAAACGAAACTCTTTCTTCATCGCGCGTTGACGTTTCACCCTCGGTATGTGCAGCTGGCCCACTTGCGGCATCGGTTCCGAGATTTTGGCGCGCATCATGGAGAGCGAGGTGTTTTTCCATCTGGACCAGCCGGCGATCCGAGTGACCGGCGCCGACGTCCCGATGCCCTACACGAAAAGCCTCGAGGCGGCGGCGCTGCCCACCGCCAAAGACGTCGTCGAGACGGCCAAGAAGTTGCTCAAGGTCAAGTAGAGGACGCGCCGAAAGGGAGGGAGGGAGGGGGGGGGTGTAGTCTTAATCTGAGGGGCGGTTTTGGTGGCGTGGATTTGTTGTTGGAAAGTAACGCGTTTTTACAGTATTTTTCATTTTACTGTGTGTTTTTTTTCTGTTTGCGGGATTTATATTTTGCATGTACACTTTTATTACTTTCTTTTATATCTTTTTCGATTTTATTTTCAGCTCAATTGTGTGAACTGCAAAATTGATCTGTTTTTCCACTTTCAATTATTATCACCCAATAGCTTAATTGGTAAAAATGATCTTCCATTTTTTTTTTCACCCAAACAATGAAAATAAAACTAGACTAGTTGAAATTTTAATTTATTGGTTAGAATATGTGCAAGATTAATCTACTAAAACTATAGCTTCATTATTGACAGATTAAACTTGCGTTCTGTATTTCCATGAGATTCATTTTGCAACTGTGTCATTTGACAGATTGATCTTGTAACAAAAGCTCATCACTCGTCAGATTAATATTGCAGGATTGATCTATTGATTTACTCCTGATTGCAAAGTTCAATTCTGAATTATCGTACTTGTGAATGCAGCTCAGTTGATCCTGCAATTAATTTGAATGCAAGACCATTATTTCGACTATAGCTTGATTATTGACAGATTGAACTTGTATTCAGTATTTTTCCAGAATTCGTTTTGCAACTGTGACACATTGATCTTGTATAACAACCTTAACATTCATCAGATTGATATTGCAGGATTGATCTATTGATTTACTTGCAAATAAGGGTTAGTTAATCCTGCAACTACTAAATGCAAGATTAACCATGCAAGTTTAATCTTTCAATAATCAAGCTGAATTTGCAATATTAATCTTGAAATCAGAATAATTGCATCTGAACTCCAATTGCGAGTACAATAATGTTGAGTTTATTGAAAGAGCAATCTGTCAATTAACCAAATTGCGAGGCAAATCTAACCAAAAAAGCACGATTAATCTTGCAATGAAGAAAAAATTAACAGAATTTGTTGAATGACTGCAATATGACTTTTGCAATGAATTGGCATCTTGCAATCAAATCATTATCTGTGAATTTTGTTAGTTTTTAGCCCGATAAACTGAAGATTGTTTCAGCTACAAATCCACGTCAATATAAATCAGTATAAGGTTTCTGTCTGTTCCTTAGGGATGAGGGAAATTTCAAGAAGAAATTTCCAAGAACTGTCAACTGGTCTTGCATCTGAATATTCAACTTTTTGATGCATTTTTTGAAATGCCAACGATTATTGGATTTCCTAGATTTGAATTTGGTGCTTGAATACATTGAATATTCAGATCTGGTGTCTTCAAATGGAATTTCTTGAATGGACCCAACCCTTTGCCATACAATTTTCGTTGATACTCAAAAAATTATAATTTATGATCGTAATAAAATCGAAACACAAATATTCTACATTTTATATAGTGACATTTGTAATTTATTATATTGAATATGTTGTCCATTGATGTACCTACAGTTGTTTTTTCAGGAATTTAAGTTTAATTGTACAAATATTGAAGATATGTAAATGATTTATTGTTTCTCAGTTTTTATTATTGTCTCAAACTATTCACGAAACCCTTTCTGCTCTTTCCACAGAACAATTTGGTGAAATACCAAAGGAAAAAAAATCTGGATGATTATTATCTACCTACCAAAATAAGATTCGAACATTTCCTTGAAAAAGGTATTTATGTATACAGAATATATATATTATATATTCTCAATAATAACTCTCATCAATCCCGAAAAAAATTCCCCCTGTGATTCAAATGTGCTTCCCAAAATGTTCCAAATACTCCCAATGATTTCGAGAATCCACAAAATTTGGGGAGTTTTCAATAGCTTCTGAAAAATTCTGATTATTTGAGGGACTGCTTCGGGCCTTTCTGGGACTGAATACAGCAGTATTGCTCTAGACATCTCATTTAGAACACAAACAAAAACAACAAAACAAAATATTTTTTTATGATTTTTTCACTTCATCATGTAGCTATTGCTATTTAATCTAGATGAAGTCTCATTTTAATAAAGCTAGTAGTAAAGTATGAAACTTTATTCCTCTATCAGTGTGTTATTGATCATTCAATACTGAAGGACTAAGTAATTGCTGATGATTTTTGTAATTTTTGAGTCTCCAAATATTAGCAGAAATTGAAGCCACGTACTGAAATATAACCAATTATATTTCAGTGATTCAAGCCTTAGGCAACTAGCTGACGTCACGTCTGGGATCACCTTAGATCAAAGAAGGGGATCACATTCACAGATATCGCGGATTTGGTCATACTTTGATTTGAGTTCGGTGGCTTTGACCAGTAACCATCCAGTAACGACCGTATTCGCTAAGCTAAGCTTAGGATTTAAGCTCGCTTAAAGTATACGGCCGTAACTGCAGTAATCAATCAACGCTTTGACTAAAGTTAGATTGATTATGACTGAAGTTGTTAGGGTCTCGGGAACTACAAATCTCAGGGTTCTTATCAAATTGTACACTGGTGCCTTGCACTGGTGCATGATAGTTCTTTATTCTGTGTTCCATGCTAAACCATATCCATCATAATTCTATGGTGTCTATGGATCGGTTTTTCACAGACAAATCTAGCGGGCTATGATTTTCGCGACTCAAGAAACTGCTTTGGTGGTAATCAATTGTTTTTTGAAACCTGTGAGTACAATTTTTTGTATGTTAATTGTGTGTTCAATAGAATATACTTTTTTTGCTTTGAAATCAATACAGTTTGATAAGAAAGTATGTTGGTCGGGCGGTTGGATGATTATAGCTTCATATTCTTCTTGAAAAAGAGGTGAGATTATTTTTTAATATATTTATTTTCACATTCCTATTTGCTGTTTCACCCCTCCCACTGCTCTTAGTCCATACCCTTCAATTTCAAGAAGTTATAAAAAATAAGAATCATTATAAAGTTACATGTGGTTATCTAGAATAATCATATGAATGAATCCATATTAAATTATAAAGTTTGCAGTTTGTACAGGAGGTATACGCACCTGTAAAGAAAATAAAGTATGTTGTTCATCCAACAGGTTTGCTTTGCTTCCATAAGTTCTAGATATTTCTTTTGAGAGCTTTTTGTTCATGGTCAAAAAGCTATATACCTTGATATCAAAAATGAATGATTCTATCAAAATTGTTATGGACTAGGACTGTTATTTTTTAGTGATTTACATTTACCTATACTGATATTAATTATCATATGAACACTTCTGGAAACCAGAGAGAATAAGTGTAGAGTTCACATTGAAATTATCAGTTTCAATAAAAAACTATGTAAATTTATACATTCCATCTTAATTTCATCTGAAAATGTGTTGATCATGATAACAGAAACATTATTAATATATATCCCTTTTTCATTAAAAATTAAGTTTCAATAGCATATTATTTGCTTCAGTTTTGGGAACATTTTCAGAACTTGCAATGAAGTCAATCAAATCTTTTAATAATATGATATGATGGTTGTTATATACTTCCATTAATTGTTACTTTAAGATAAGTTCTTCCAAATATTCTAGGTTTTCCAGAACAGGATGGAGCTGTACAGTTCTCTGACTTGTCCAATGCACCACACTTTTTGGTTAGTAATTTTCACTGACCTAATGACCTTTACAAAATGATCAATATGTGACCAATAATTTCTAAGTAGGGTAGAAAAGCTGGTGAAATAGAAAAATTACCCATAATTTGCACACATATTTGATAAAAAAATCTTAATATGTGAAAAAATTGCATCTTGTTCACTGAAATATAATAAACAAAGCTCTATATGTGTTCAGCTGGATTAAAATTAGTATATTTGTTGAATATTTATGAAAACCAATGAAATTTATTGTAGGAATGCACAACATCAATATTTTGCTAGAAATAGATGAAATGTATTCAACTAAAAATTACATCTAGAAATTCTTTAATTCTGAGTTATGAAAATTGTTGCATCTGTCTGTTTTTTCTGTTTTTGCTCATATGTCTCAGTTTTAAATGTATAGGTACCAATTTTGATATTATTGAAATCAAAACCATTATTTCAACTACAAGATTAATTGTAGGTATACTACTTATAGGAAAATTGATTGCTGACCTTTGTTATCTTCCACTATTTTTATATAATATACTTATATAGGATTATTTTCTTCCTTTTCTAGGTTTTCCAAAACATGATAGAGCTTCTGAGCTGCCTCTGGATGGCGTTGAACTGTTGCAGTTATTTTATGATTTTGAACATACTTCTTGTGGTAAGTAGGTACCTTATTTTCACTTACCTATACAGTGTAACCATATATGATAACTTAGATTTGAAATATCAGGAATATTCCCATGACATTTCCATAAGATATACTATTGATTTTCCATTTTATTCAATCCTAATACCATTTCTAGTTGAACACACTTGAACAGAGGTTAAGCAACATGAAAGCTCTTCCACTGGTTTTCAGCCAAACTTTCTGATATCTTGAAGAAATCATCAGCTTTATTGATGCCACAAACATACCTTGAAATTAATAACATTTTCCAAAACAACTACAACAATGTACCTATCTCCTAGTATTATAGTGGTGAGAAGATCTTCCTCAAAAAATGGTCTTAGCTTTTCCACAAGTAATCTTTGGGTCTTCATCTACACAATCTTGGCCACACTGTATACCTACACTATAATACTGATATTTGTTTTCTTTTTTTCCAGTTTCTCTAAAATATCTCAATGAATTACTTTATTTCAACTGAGGAAGAGGTTTTTGTTCACATTCTCATTAAAATCTATATTTATCCAGATAAAGTAATAAAATTCATGTATTGAAATTCAGGAAAACTTCTAGATTATTTGTTTTTTTTTTCATTTCTCACCGTTTCATTTACTGAGATTGTTGAGGTTAATCATATGATACATATGATTCATTAGTTGAGCCCAAACAAACATGGGCGATCGGTTGACATCATCAAATCAGGGTTAGTTGAAACATTGTTAAATAGTACAGTGGTGCAGTTCTAAAGTTCAGAAACACACAAAATCTAGTTGGTTGTGACATGCGCATTCGCGAAAAATTCAAGGCGCTTAGCAAATGTTTTATGAATTCTGATTTAAATTTTCTTTGCGCGTCTGTTCGATAAAAAAACTTATTTTTTGCAGAAAAAATCGCGATATTTCGTTATAAAAGTGGATCATCATGAAGATTGAATGCTAAACTTCAGATTCTGCATTGAAATTAAGGTGAGATATAATTATTTATTGGTATTTTTCATCAAATAAAGTTTGGCTGCAACCTGCCCCCTACCTCGGCTCTATCATTATTTGCAAGTCTTGACTTGTCTTGTATTCTCATTGTTCATTTGATAAAAAATTACCTAATATTGTTTCTTTTTGATTATTTTGAAATCCAGAAGATGAATTTTTGCCAATAAAAGGTAAGTAGGTGGTATTAATTATCATGGAAATGATTCTCCCTAGGTAGGTATGGATAATATTATATTAATGAAGTTGATTTACTTTCTACTAGTTTGATTTTAATAGGTATTCGGTTATTGTTATTCATTATTTTTCAAGTTTATTCCATTCAACTTTATGAACCATTCTACAGGGTGATTTTCCAAGTGATAGTTTTCTGTAATTCATTCCAAAGATCATGCAAACTATTTTGAAATCACAATCTGCTCACTGTTTTCATTTAGATCGAATTACATACCTATACCTATATAACGTGATGAAATATATTATTCGTAGCTCGATTTATTTTGATATTGCTAGGTAGCATGTTTATTATTATTGATTTACTGCTTTGAGTTGTAATTTGAGAATAAACTAATGTGTGATTAGGTATTTCAAATCATTTTTTAATTTATCAGGGATTTTAAAGAATCCCAAAAGTTATTCCAAGCTGATTGATGACATTTTTTTACACCATGTTTCAATTCAGGAATTTTGATTAATGTCAAAAGTAGGTAATTCTATTCCCAAAGCAATTAGAAGAATTTCAAGTAATTCTAGAAAACCAGTTTTTTTTTTCAAAACACCACTGAAATTTTAAAATTCATCATAATTATCATGATGTTCAGAACCAAGGGATTATATGAAAATTTCAAGTAAATATTAGAAACTCCAATAGGAATTACACGGATTTACAATAATAATCAGGAGAAAACTCAATATTTTTCACATCATGGTTTAATTTTGATGATATCGAATATTAATTTCTCCACTGAATAAATTTGATGAATTCCGGGAAAATATATAGAAAGTATGTTCGAGACTAATAAAGAATAATTTTGAATGATTCTGTGAAAAATAAAAAAATTCAGAGAAACTTATTTTTCATATACCCATCATGTTTGAAACTGAGGACTTTTAAGATATTCTAAAGAGTCATGAACAAAATAAAAAGTACCTATATATGTTGGAAACCAAGAAATTTTGAATAATTTCGAATGAATCTTAGAAAATTTCAATTTCGTATGAAGAAAAATCTAATTGTGAAATTTTTTTCGGAAATCACTACTTCTTTCACTGATCCACGTCGTAATTTCTTCCAGATCGTGTGTGTGTGTGTGTCTTTGACTTCGAGAGAAGGAGAGATGCTGCGGAAGCAGAACCGCCAGGGTTGGATGAAAAAAAAAATCACTGAGGGTGAGTAAATTTTTCATTATGCATGGCTTGGTTCCTGAGGAGGAGTTTCCGAATTCTTCGGGAAATCATGCTGGGGGTGGTAAGTGGAAGGGGTGTTGGACACCCTGTGTTCCGATTTTTCACCCCTAGCCACCCCCTGAACGAGGAGATGAATCGCAGAGATTAACGTCGAGGGTTGCTGCTGTGTTTTTTTTTTGTCGTTTTGCATGATCAACCGAGGCTGACAAAAGGTCAGTATGGAGAAATGGAAGGAAGGGTAGCTGGCGTGCCCAGATCGAGGGGAAAAGGGCGGTTTTTCTAGGCCCAATTAAATATTTTTCACTTCGAAACAGACCCACATGATTTAAATTTTGATATTTTTTTAGTCACCTTGCATTCTTTCGAAAATTATCTTCTTGAAAACTATGCCTTATTTTTTTTGTTTTCAAATGAAGTTTATATTTGAATGTTTAAAAAGAAAACTTCAATGCTAATCAGTACATTTTTCTACTCGAAATTCATCAATGGATAAATAATTTGCAGCTGTTTTGATTTGAACTTCTGAAAGTAACTTTGCTATATAGTTTCAGCAGTTACATAACTTTACTGCTGTTTGAGTAGGTAGGTACTTCTAACAGAAGAAACCATCCCTTTTTGTAGGGTCCTTGTGCCTTTATGAAAGTGCAAGGGTTGTCAGATATGTTTGCAGACCTAGTGCCTCTAGATGTCAACTCTCTGATATTATGCCCTCGTTCTTTTTTGAGGGCATGAGTACTTTACAAAATCAGAAGATTAACCATTTGCTACTGAAGGAGATGACAATAAACAATAAACGGTTAACGCCAACAGCAGGTTGATGAAATTAATGCTGTTCAGGGAATTTTTCGACTCCAGTTTCAGCCATCGTTTTTATTTTGATTGTTCGAAAGGAATATTGGTACAGATATTTTTATTTTCAGGGCATTTTTCAATTCAACATGCAGTAAGATTTTCACGATAAATATATTTATATATTTTTTTCTTCACAACATGTTTCGATAACACTGTAGCTTCATCAGGTATAAGTACACTGTACATGTTGTGAAAAAAAAATATATACATCCTGAAAATGTTATCGTTTTTCGTTTGTTTACAATAGGAATTCTTCTATTATAGCTTTACTGTTCATATCGATTTCTTCTCTATAGATTCATCAGTTGATTTATAATTTTTCTTTTCTCTTCAAAATATCGGAAAGTTTTTTACTCTAGGAACAGCAAACTCAATTGCTGATCAGATCACTTTCTGTTTCTTTATCTAATGACTCGATAGTTTGCAACTATTTTTGTTTCGACTTTTTGAACGAATTTTTCCTATGGTCATCAAATGGAGGAATTCACTGCTCTCTACAAACATTTTCGTCTCTATATTCAGAGGATTGATAACCTGTTATCTACCCTTTCTGTGCTCATTTTCGGAATCATATATATTTTTTTGTTTTCAGTACGAAGATTGTTTTACTGCTTTTTAGGGCATTTTTCGTCTTCAGATTCAGTGCATAGATAACTCACCACTGTTCTTGTTTGCATTTTCTAGAACATTTTCCGGAAACTTGAATATCATCTTTTTTTGAGTTCTTGTTCACTGGAACTCCAAAAGCTTACTAGGGTTAGAGATAGGAACCGTTTTCAAAATATACGGCAAAATCGAAATCTTTTCTTCTCGCTAGATCCTCCATTTCAAGGTACTCGTTGAATTTAAGTGGTCCTTTTTTATATCTACCTCAGTACATATCTCAGCTGGAATAACTCATGATTACGTTTTTTTACTCTGATGGTTTGGTTAATATCGAATTAAAACATACTATAGACTCGCCCTGTATATTCTGTTCAATTTATTGTTCAATACCATACAGTGGAATTCAAAAATTACACAACAAATGGAAAAATCCTTATTTATGATTTTTCAAAAATATAATAAAAATTGTCATCAAATTGAAATCTACTTAGCACTTATCAGATTTTCAGTTTATTAGAAAATAATTATGTTTCAAAATTTGCAAAATCTCAAATGATATAATTTTTCGAAAAATAAGAAACATTTTGATAGTAATCCATTGGCAGAGAAAGATTGGAGTTTCAACAAGCCATCTGAAAGGCAATCATTTTGATAAAAAAGTGATTCGCAACAAAAACCTTGTGTTTTTGCACAAAATTAACTCTTTAATGAATTATATGAAATGTATAAGAAATAATTTAAAGTTTTCAATGAATTTGAAATATAATCACATCGCTGGACTCGTCTTTAAAAACAAACGGAGTTCTATAATTAATTCCTGATATATTTGTAATCAATCCAAAAAATCGAATCGATTATTGAAAAAAAATTTTTTTCTCACCTTCACATTGTTTAATGACTTCCTAAAAATATAACACATGACATTTTGCTAATGTTGAAAAATGCGTTTGCTGAAGTAATTCAAAATCACCCAGTATATCAAAGAAATGCCCAAGTCAACAAAAAATCTCATTCTCTCAAACACCATTGCACCCATAAATCCCACCACCACCCCATCAGCCACCAAACCCACCCGACCCGCACCCTCTACACCCCAGCCACAGCCCCAATAAACTCCCTGACGGCAGCCACATTCGTATACACCCCCGGCATGCCAGGCCTAGCGCACCCGAACCCCCACGAAACCACCCCCGCCAAGACCCCCTGAACGATGACGGGGCCCCCAGAATCCCCCTGGCAGGCGTCTTTGCCGCCCTCGGGCCGTCCAGCGCAGAACATGCGCTCGGTGATGGTGACGTGGGCGTGGGCGTACGCCCGCTTGCACTCGGCGGTGTTGACGACGGGCACTTCAACCACCTGGAGCACTGTGGAGAGGCGGCCGTTCTCGGTGGTGGTGCCCCAGCCGGTTATGGTGGCGAGGGCGCCTGGTTTTGGGGTGGTTGTCACCTTGGGGGAGAATTGAGAGAGGGGGGGTTACACACAGCTTTGTCTTGTCATCTCCTTTCATCGATACATAAACCTGACTGACTGTTTTTATCATCCTTAATGTTATACGATTCGACCATCATCGTATAATGACTCAAAAACGGCGTGATACATTCTAAATTCAGAATCATCAATAGTACAGGTAGTACAACGAACGATCAAAATCGTCTTACATTAGGAATCGACAATTCATTCTATCAAAAAACAACTAGAAAGTTTCAGATATGGGATATTTATTATATTCAGAAATTAAAGTTCATAACCTCCTACCTTCCAGTATGAAATTTCCGAACAAATCACAATTCAAAAAAAAGTTAAATCAGCATGTGCATTCTCATTTTGATGAAGATTTTTCCCACAATCTAAATTGATAGTGAATGGATGATTTTATTTCAACCCAATCTCACTATAGTAAATATAATTGAATTATAATAACTGATAAGGCGGGTTTAGCCAGTTCACAATGCATAATGGATAACTCATAATGTGTAATGCATCATTTTAAAATTTAAGTTCCTCATGCATCCGTTTATACAACTCATATGGGAAAACTCGTAATTTAATGGAAAACGCACAATTCACAAAGTTGACCAATTTTTATGCATTATTCACCATGTGAATTGAGTTCGTGCATCGGTTCGTGCGCATGCGTCTGTCAGACAGAGATTATAATTCTGTTCTGTACCTTCATTGTAAATCAATAATTGATAATTATTAATTACACAAGTCACAAATGAGAAAAAATGCTGTTATTCAGAACACAACAGTTAGGTAACTGATTAATATGTACATTGAGACAAATGTCGCCCGATAAATCTGTCATTTATTTGAGCAATGAGCATAAAAATTATGCATTCTAAAATTAATTTTTCTGTTGTGCATTATGCATTATATATTATGTAATCGGTCCGATTCTTTAAAAAGTGGTTAACGCACAGTGGATCCATTAGTAACGTTGTTAACAACTACTTTTTTAACCACTTTAGATTTTCCACTATTCATATGTGGTATTCTTCAAATACGAAATTTATCAAGGTTGCTAATTTCATACATTTCCACTCAGTGGTAAATAAATGCGGAAAAGTTAGTAACTCCTCTTCTTTTTTATTATAGTTTGCTGTTTTTCTACAATTTCAACGTCAATCTAACCTCATTTTTTTGATTCGATGTAGTATTAGCACATAGAAAATATCTGCACACACTCACACATATTACTTTTTGGTCTTCTGTGTCCGGGACTGCCAATTTTTTCGTGAATAATTGCAGGAATAATAATTATATGTTTTGTTAATGAACCTAGTGGGGTAGGTATAAATATATCTTGGAATGCATAATATTACACAAGATCATTGCTCATTGATTCAGCTAGGTATCTAATTTTTCAGTAGCAACACATTCTACCATGCTGAACATCATTGGTTCTATCAGAGACATCATTAACATTAATATTCTTGGCATGTGATATATCTTCGGTAAATTTTTAGGTCAATAATGTTGAATTGGTTTGCATAATTTCATAAGGCTCTATATAATTGGATGCTATCTGTTTCTTGAGCATATATATGTAGATATTTTTATGATATTTTTTTCAGTAGGAAGGTATAGGTTCTCAATAATATCGATTATCCTACCATATAATTATTTCCTGAGCGACTCAAATCCTGACAACTGTAACAAATTTCCTTCATAACTGCCTCTTCAAATATATATCACCTTTATGATGAATTATTATATCATTTCCACCAGTAAAATCTGGTGGATAAATTAGTCACTTTATCAGTGGTAAACCAACGACAAGTTGTTAAATTTTTTGCCATTTTGACGTTAGAGAATTGAAAATTCGGAAAGTGATTCAAATAATAACCGACCTTCCTATTTGCCACCCAAATGACAGTTGTTGAGATTATGCATTGTGAGCTGGCTAAACCCGCCTATAATTACAATAGGAAAAAGTGTAGAACCAAGTGGATAACTTGGTAACCGTTTGTTAGATTTTTTGAATCCATCATGCACAGGAAGATTCAAAAACATGGCGGTATCGAAACCGCGTCATTCCGAAATTCACCTCAACTTCACCATCCCCCACACACTCACCTTATCCACCCCCATGGGGGGCGGCAAAGGCACCACCTCCGCATCCCCGCCCTCGATCGGCTCCCGCAGCTCGAGCAGCGCAACGTCGTAGTCGACCGTCGCGGCGGAGTAGCGCTCGTGTTGGCGCGCCCTTTTCACGCCCACCACCCGCCCGCCACGCCCCCTCAGGGTGGAACCAGCGCGCACCGAGAGAAAGGGCGGAAAGACGCCCTCGGTGCAGTGGGCGGCTGTGAGCGCCCACGTGGGCGCGATTAGGGCGGCGCCGCAAGAGTGCGAGCCCAGGTACTCGAGGGAGAGTTGGTAGGGGTAGGCGGCGATGTCGGCGTCGATGCCGCCCACTATTTTGCCGGCGTCTAGGGGTTGGGCGTCTGTATGGGCGTGTCGGAAAAAATGAGTTATTAGGAGTAGATATGCTATAATTATGATTAGATAGATTGATTTAACTCATACAGAAGATGGTTTATTGCAAGTTAGGTATCATCCAAAAATTACAACAGACTAGATTTTCTAGAAGATTTACATATTGATGAGGAGTTGCTCAACAATGATCTTTGTCTGAACTCACAAATAAATCTGAACAGATCTTACATTTATTTACACAGAATATTGGAATAACCATAAAGGATTTTTAATTATGAGAAAAAATTTACCAATGATGAATTGCTGACTTATTTTCTATTTACGGTTCCATGTCAATAATCCACATCACAAAACTTATATTTCTATGCTGCTTCACTCTCATCATCACTTCTCTATGGACGATTGAACAATCAACAGGTAAAATTCGTTGACAAGTTTCAAATGTTAAATTTTAAAAAATTTTAACGGGTTTACCTCAATGTTGAGAATACCAAACATATATTTTATTAATGTGATAAGTTTGTATACCAGATGTATGTGTTTTCAAAATTTATGGAAATCTTATTGTAATACCTGACGAGTGAGTATTGATTTACACCTTCATATATACAAGGAAGAAAAATGTCCTATCAATTTTTTTATCTTTATCTATTGATAAGAATGTTTTCTTATTTACGAAATCATACTTACTTATTTCAGATTTGCACTGATGATGACCTAACAGTCGAAAGCACTTTGCTACAAATTTTGAAATATAATTTGCATGGAATACAAATCTGGTTTTTTTGAATTACATAAATTTGTTTAATACATATAGAACTAATGAACAAAACATTAAGTGTAACAAACTTCAACATTGAAATCATAAGAAAATATGTTGGTCGGGCGGTTGGATGATTATAGCTTCATATTCTTCTTGAAAAAGAGGTGAGATTATTTTTTAATATATTTATTTTCACATTCCTATTTGCTGTTTCACTCCTCCCACCGCTCTTAGTCCATACCCTTCAATTTCAAGAAGTTATAAAAAATAAGAATCATTATAAAGTTACATGTGGTTATCTAGAATAATCAAATGAATGAATCCATATTAAATTATAAAGTTTGCCGTTTGTACAGGAGGTATTATGCACCTGTACAGAAAATAAAGTATGTTGTTCATCCAACAGGTTTGCTTTGCTTCCATAAGTTCTAGATATTTCTTTTGAGAGCTTTTTGTTCATGTTCAAAAAGCTAAATATACCTTGATATCAGGACTTTGTTATTTTGTAGTGATTTACATTTACCTATACTGATATTAATTATCATATGAACACTTCTGGAAACCAGAGAGAATAAGTGTAAAGTTCACATTGAAATTATCAGTTTCAAGAAATACCTATGCATGTAAATTTATACATTCCATGTTAATTTCATCTGAAAATGTGTTTATCATGATAACATCCTTTTTCATTAAAAATTACGTTTCAATAGCATATTTTGCTTCAGTTTTGGGAACATTTTCAGAACTTTCAATGAAGTCAATCAAATCTACTAATAAGATGATATGATGGTTGTTCTATATGTCCATTAATTGATTTGAAATATCAGGAATATTCCCATGACATTTCCAAAAGATATACTATTGATTTTCCATTTTATTCAATCCTAATACCATTTCTAGTTGAACACACTTGAACAGAGGTTAAGCAACATGAAAGCTCTTCCACTGGTTTTCTGCTAAACTTTCTGATATCTTGAAGAAATCATCAGCTTTATTGATGCCACAAACATACCTTGAAATTAATAACATTTTCCAAAACAACTACAACAATGTACCTATCTCCTAGTATTATAGTGGTGAGATCTTCCTCAAAAAATGGTCTTAGCTTTTCCACAAGTAATCTTTGGGTCTTCATCTACAATCTACACAATCTTGGCCACACTGTATACCTACACTATAATACTGATATTTATGTTTTCTATTTTTCCAGTTTCTCTAAAATATTTCAATTAATTACTTCATTTCAACTGATGAAGAGGTTTTTGTTCCACATTCTCATTAAAATCTATATTTATCCAGATAAAGTAATAAAATCATGTATTGAAATTCAGGAAAACTTCCAGATTCTTTGTTTTTTTTTCATTTCTCACCGATTGATGATTGAGGTTAATCATATGATACATATGATTCATTAGTTGAGCCCAAACAAACATGGGCGATCGGTTGACATCATCAAATCAGGGTTAGGTGAAACATTGTTAAATAGTTCAGTGGTGCAGTTCTAATGTTCAGAAACACAAAATCTAGTTGGTTGTGACATGCGCATTCGCGAATAATTCAAGGCGCTTAGCAAATGTTTTATGAAATCAGAGTAAAATTTTCTTTGCGCGTCTGTTCGATAAAAAAACTTATTTTTTGCAAAAAAAATCGCGATATTTCGTTATAAAAGTGGATCATCATGAAGATTGAATGCTAAGCTTCAGATTCTGCATTGAAAATAAGGTGAGATATAATTATTTCTTGATATTTTTCATCAAATAAAGTTTGGCTGCAACCTGCCCCCTACCTCGGCTCTATCATTATTTGCAAGTCTTGACTTGTCTTGTATTCTCATTGTTCATTTGATAAAAAATTACCTAATATTGTTTCTTTTTGATTATTTTGAAATCCAGAAGATGAATTTTTGCCAATAAAAGGTAAGTAGGTGGTATTAATTATCATGGAAATGATTCTCCGTAGGTAGGTATGGATAATATTATATTAATGAAGTTGATTTACTTTCTACTAGTTTGATTTTAATAGGTATTCGGTTATTGTTATTCATTATTTTTCAAGTTTATTCCATTCAACTTTATAAACCATTCTACAGGGTGATTTTCCAAGTGATAGCTTTCTGCAATTCATTCCAAAGATCATGCAAACTATTTTGAAATCACAATCTGCTCACTGTTTTCATTTAGATTGAATTACATACCTATACCTCCTATATAACGTGATGAAATATATTATTCGTAGCTGGATTTATTTTGATATTGCTAGCATGTTTATTATTATTGATTTACTGCATTGAGTTGTAATTTGAGAATAAACTAATGTGTGATTAGGTATTTCAAATCATTTTTTAATTTATCAGGGATTTTAAAGAATCCCAAAAGTTATTCCAAGCTGATTGATGACATTTTTTTACACCATGTTTCAATTCAGGAATTTTGATTAATGTCAAAAGTAGGTAATTCTATTCCCAAAGCAATTAGAAGAATTTCAAGTAATTCTAGAAAACCAGTTTTTTTTTTCAAAACACCACTGAAATTTTAAAATTCATCATAATTATCATGATGTTCAGAACCAAGGGATTATATGAAAATTTCAAGTAAATATTAGAAACTCCAATAGGAATTACACGGATTTACAATAATAATCAGGAGAAAACTCAATATTTTTCACATCATGGTTTAATTTTGATGATATCGAATATTAATTTCTCCACTGAATAAATTTGATGAATTCCGGGAAAATATATAGAAAGTATGTTCGAGACTAATAAAGAATAATTTTGAATGATTCTGTGAAAAATAAAAAAATTCAGAGAAACTTATTTTTCATATACCCATCATGTTTGAAACTGAGGACTTTTAAGATATTCTAAAGAGTCTTGAAAAAAATAAAAAGTACCTATATATGTTGGAAACCAAAAAATTTTGAATAATTTCGAATGAATCTTAGAAAATTTCAATTTCGTATGAAGAAAAATCTAATTGTGAAATTTTTTTCGGAAATCACTACTTCTTTCACTGATCCACGTCGTAATTTCTTCCAGATCGTGTGTGTGTGTCTTTGAGTTCGAGAGAAGGAGAGATGCTGCGGAAGCAGAACCGCCAGGGTTGAATGAAAAAAAAAATCACTGAGGGTGAGTAAATTTTTCATTATGCATGGCTTGGTTCCTGAGGAGGAGTTTCCGAATTCTTCGGGAAATCATGCTGGGGGTGGTAAGTGGAAGGGGTGTTGGACACCCTGTGTTCCGATTTTTCACCCCTAGCCACCCCCTGAACGAGGAGATGAATCGCAGAGATTAACGTCGAGGGTTGCTGCTGTGTTTTTTTTTTGTCGTTTTGCATGATCAACCGAGGCTGACAAAAGGTCAGTATGGAGAAATGGAAGGAAGGGTAGCTGGCGTGCCTAGATCAAGGGGAAAAGGGCGGTTTTTCTAGGCCCAATTAAATATTTTTCACTTCGAAACAGACCCACATGAATTTAAATTTTGATATTTTTTTAGTCACCTTGCATTCTTTCGAAAATTATCTTCTTGAAAACTATGCCTTATTTTTTTTGTTTTCAAATGAAGTTTATATTTGAATGTTTAAAAAGAAAACTTCAATGCTAATCAGTACATTTTTCGACTCAAAATTCATCAATGGATAAATAATTTGCCGCTGTTTTGATTTGTACTTCTGAAAGTAACTTTGCTATAATTATAGTTTCAGCAGTTACATAACTTTACTGCTGTTTGAGTAGGTAGGTACTTCTAACAGAAGAAACCATCCCTTTTTGTAGGGTCCTTGTGCCTTTATGAAAGTGCAAGGGTTGTCAGATATGTTTGCAGACCTAGTGCCTCTAGATGTCAACTCTCTGATATTATGCCCTCGTTCTTTTTTGAGGGCATGAGTCCTTTACAAAATCAGAAGATTAACCATTTGCTACTGAAGGAGATGACAATAAACAATAAACGGTTAACGCCAACAGCAGGTTGATGAAATTACTGCTGTTCAGGGAATTTTTCTACTCATAATTTAGTGGATTTTGCCACTGTTTTTATTTGAATTTTTCAAAGGAATTTTGGTATTGTCAGCAGATAGTTAATTTTATTGCTGTTCATGGCATTTTTCAACTCAAAATTTAGTTCTTAGACAGTTTACCACTGTTTTATTCTAATTTTTTGAAGGAATGTTTGTATTGTCAGCAGATATATATATATAACTTTATTGCTGTTTAGGAGATTTGTAGACACAAAATTGAGTAGATAAATAGTTTGCCACTGGTTTTAACTGAATTTTTCAAAGGGATCTCGGTATTGTCAGAAAATAGATAACTTTATTGCAGTTCATGTCACTTTTTGACTCAAAACTCAGTCGATAGTTTTCCAATAATTTTTTTTAATGTTTCAAAAAATTGTTGGTATTGTCATCAGATAGATAACTGCATTGCTTTTCAGGGCATTTTTTCGAGCAAAACCTGTTATCTACCCTTTCTGTGCTCATTTTCGGAATCTTATTTTTTTTGTTTTCAGTACGAAGATAGTTTTACTGCTTTTTAGGGCAGTTTTCGTCTTCAGATTCAGTGCATAGATAACTCACCACTGTTCTTGTTTGCATTTTCTGGAACATTTTCCGGAAACTTGAATATATTCTTTTTTTGAGTTCTTATTTCTAATACCCCTTGGTCTTGGTGCGCCAGTGAGTCGGTCTCACGTTCTTGTAGCTGAGACCGTTCTTTCGTTTTGCATGATCAACCGAGGCTGACAAAAGGTCAGTATGGAGAAATGGAAGGGATGAAAGCGGTTGGGATCACTTTGGGAATTGTTGCAGAGGGGCTGATGATTTCTCGTTGCATGTCAAGGTTATAGGCTGACAAACGGTCAGTATAAAATATCGGTCCGAATAACCAATTACAATGAGCGTTTATTAACTATTGTTTGAACACTAGTTTCACTTATTTCACTGCACAAAGAATTTTTGAAGTTGTGTTCTATTTCACCAGCGAACCGGATACTGATCCTAATTATTAGCACTAGTGGGGTTGTATGAAGACACCATCACTGACACAAGACAATAAACAAATTTTGGTAGGGAGCTTCCAAAATTTGTTTTTAAAAAACTTTATTTCAAAAACTCGGTTGAGCTACAAACGGCAATGTCAAAGCCTGAATTATAACTGAGCTACATAATTACAGAAACTGAATAGATGCATATAATAATTTTATCTCGAGAATGCAGATTCAAGCAATCTTGCATTTATACAATATTACGTGTTTGAGGTCCGTATCTTGCTTCTACGGGCGTCGTGATAGTGGGTATCCATATACAAGGCGAGATGATACTTAACAAACATTTATTAACCTATATAGCAAACAACCAATCACGACGACTGTTAATATCAAATTGACTCAACTATTCATCACCCTTATCGGAATAATTATTACAGATTCATACCTATCTGACTAATAAACGATAGCCGTTCTGTATAGGGAACGTCCGGACTATGGCTAGTCGCTATATTATAATGATTATACGAAATGTATTTTTTATCGTGCAGATTGTCATCTCGAAAACAGTAAATTATACGAAGTTGCGGTTGATTTATTAGGCAAAATTTGTTTAAGATGTTGCCCTTTCGAAATATCAGGAACCGTTTTCAAAATATACGGCAAAATCGAAATCTTTTCTTCTCGCTAGATCCTCCATTTCAAGGTACTCGTTGAATTTAAGTGGTCCTTTTTTATATCTACCTCAGTACATATCTCAGCTGGAATAACTTATGATTACGATTTTTTACTCTGATATGTGTTAAATTCTGGATCATAGGCCAGAATCATCAATAGTACAGGTAGCACAACGAACGTAAGTAAGTAAGTAAGTAAGTAAGTAAGTAAGTAAGTAAGTAAGTATTTATTGGCCTCAAATTACATAACTGGTACAAAAGGCAAGTCAACTTACAATATACAACGTATATCGGATGAAATACAAATCATGTAAGATTGTCATTAAAAATAAAATTTTGAACAAATACATCAGGAATTACTTGACTAGAAATTTAGATACATAAGTATACTCAATTTTATTTTCCCAAGACATTTTCAAATAGTAGGAAGTCTTCGGACATAATTATTGATTGAATGAGTATATGTGGTCATTTGCAGGAGAAGTATTCCTCCAAGTTATAAAAACACTTTGATATTAAAAAATGTTTTACATTCTTCTTGAATTCCTTATAAGAGGAATTATTATTTCTAATGTTCACTGGAAGTGCATTATATAGTGTGACACAGTTGTAATAAGGAGATTTTTTGAAAGTGGATGTTTTGTATTTTGGTAATTTCAGGTTATTTGTTCTAGTGTCATATGAATGGTGGCTCCCCTGTATTGCAAAATTTGATAAATGCTTTTTTGTAAATGTAACACATTTTAAGATATAAATAGATGTTAAGGTAAGAATATGCTTTTCTATGAAGATATCACGACAGCTTTGGTTGTAGCTAAGATCAAAGATTTTTCTAATGATTCGTTTTTGTGATATGAAAACCCTATTTACTCCTGAAGCTGAACCCCAGCTCATTATGTTGTAAGATAAGTGACTATATACAAATGCGAAGTAAAGACTCATCAACCCGTTTTCATCCAAGTGGGGCTTCATTTGGAAGATTGCATAGAATGCTTTGTTTAGATTTCCACAGACGTGATTTATATGGTGATCAAAGGACATGTTTGAATCGAGCCAAGTTCCAAGGAGTTTCGAATGTGGTGTCATTTTTAGGTTTAGCTCCAACATGAGTGAATCGGAAACACATTTTTTAAGATGGAAGTTCATGCAAACTGTTTTATTTTTGTTCAAGATCAAAGAATTTCTTTGGCACCAAGTATCCATCTCATCTAAAGTGCACTTAACTTTTTCTTTGAGCTGCTCAGGGGATTTTCCGGATATTGTTATTGTAGTGTCGTCCGCAAACATGGTAACTTTTCCTTTTGTAATGAAATGAGGAAGGTCATTGACGTAGAGCAGGAAAATCATTGGGCCTAGTACTGAACCCTGTGGTACTCCAAGAGATACGGGTACGTATCAAAATCGCTTTACAATTTTACGTAAATCTTTATGTCATCATGCCGATATGCTTAAAAGTAACCAAGATACGGGAGATATTTGAAAAGTGGAAAATTTCAATTTCACCCCATATCTCAAAAACAGGCAAAGCTATGAAAGTTATGTTTCCGACAATGTTCGTTTCACAAAAAAGTTGGGCAGTAAAGAGTGACAACAAGAGTTAATTGAGATTATCTGCTTAGTTTTTGAGAATTAGGGATATTTGATTCGAATTTATTTGAAGATATGCTTAGCTGATATAATTCTCATATTTATTATTTGATGATATGATTTTCTTGCTGCTTTGAGACGTTTTGAAATCGTTCAATTGGCCCACTCAGGCTAATTCATCTTATTAGAAAATATGATTTTATCGTCTCGAATGGTTCTTGAAATTTTTTATACTACAAGAGTTTTATAAACTCCCATCAGTTTTCCACGATTCTGTTATTGAAATCGAAAACAGAAAATTTCAGATAATAATTCAGGTATACTCACCATACGAATAGACGCAAAATAACACAATAAATAATGGGATCATCGTCGTCGCACACTATAGAAATAAATGGCCTCTTCTCGTTTATGAACCATACCTAATCAAGTGAATACGGGTCATCAACTGATATCACTTATTAATATTAAATTGGAAAAAAGTAATTAGTGAGGTGACCATCAAAAGTCAATATATTGGATTGCTTTTGCTTTGTATGCTCCATGCCTAAATATAAATTCATTGTTTCTTTATCACCTTCCCGGAAAAACAATAATTAGGTATATGATTCTTGTAGCTACGTTGAGAAATCTGAATTTTTTAATGGAAATTTTTCGATTAGGCCATAAAGAAAACTATTGTTTCAACATTTCAGTTTCAATTTCATGATAATATAAAGTTAGCACAGGATGTAATGTCAATGATGAAGATTGTAACTTCGAAATTAAGCCAATTATTACAACATTTTTTTGATCTCATAATTTTTCAAAATTTTTCCTTCGGAAGGAACGTGATATGGTTTTATCCGATCCTGGGCATTCAACCTCATGGTAGTGGTGATGGTTCATCAATATATTTGTTAATCATCTATAATAGAAGTTCAAGGATTATTTTATTTGCTCGTTGTCAATGTCAAAATGAACTAATCCATATCGAAATCACAATTTCTCTATTTTCAATATGAACATAACGTTATTGTTAACATGATGATATCTTCAATAATAGTATTTTGGTAATGAGTTGATTTTATACCTGCATTTTTTCGATATACCATCTAATTCATTGCACATATAACGACATTCATGGTTCAGAAAAAGTTGCATCCTTTTAAATTGATATTGAATAAAATATACTTGTATGAACAACGATAAAAATACACAACTGAATCAATTTATCATGAAAATATAGAATGACTGTGTTCTAGTAATTATTTTGTTCATTATGATAAGAAAACTCGAACGTTGTTATATTCCTATAAGATCTGAAGGTACTAGAAATCAAGAAATAAAAAAAAAACATTCGACAAATGTAATATTCTTCTTCTGAAAAATTGAGTGTACTGTAGTCTAACTCACCTACTGTTTGGAATTTGTGATGAATAGAATCAGTAATCTTTCATTATTTTGGCGATATTTCCAAATCGGAAACATCAAGGAGCGTTTTGAAAATATACGGGGGAAACCGAAGAAGATTGTTTTCTTTTCTTCGTTGTTTCAAATGTTCTTCGAAATACAATAGCCGCGATACAAAAATCCGATGTTATCGACTTTTATTTACAAACTATAAGTAATAATCGGCAATGTATCTATATCAAGTTTTTCGATCGGTCATCATGTTGAGCGGATCCTTGTTGTACTTGGCGAAAATCTCCCTCTTGAAAGCGTCGAAATGCTTCCTGTTGAGGTTGTTTTGATGTTCTCGCCAAGGTGGGCGGGATCTTTTCACTTGAAACCCCCAATGGCACGAGAAAATGGGGGACAGCACCAGAAACTCATAACCGGCCACAAACATTTCGTATACCTAAGGAAAAACATTAGAATATAATAATAATAATGACATTTTGATGATATTTTGGTAGGTAGTGCCGCAATAATAGAACCGATCGCAAAAGTTGGAGAAAACGATGGAATTTATATTTTCTGGTCGTAGAGAAAGTACAGTCTGTTACTCGTTCATCAGTATGAATAATTCCAATCGTATCGGTTTTCTGAGAAGAAGAAATGTACCAACCTGACTATTCCTCGTATATCCGTAGCCTATGAAACGTTCGTCATGAGGAGGAACTGTGTCGGGAGCGATATAAAAGGGCTCGTAAAGAAACTCAAAATTTGTCACTGGATGGCTGATGTGTATGTCAGGACCGTCGTTGCTTTGTGCTTGCCACCTTCAAAAATATTTTAATCTAAATAGATTATTTAAATATTGTCGACAATCACCCTGGATACATATACAGGGTGTCTGCTTTTTGAATGCCATTATGGGAATCTCACCTATATCTCAAGAAGTTGGTTAAAGTTTTGGATTTTTGTGCTGAATAATAATCAGATAAGTGAATTCCACAATTCTTTCGTTCAACGAAAAAAATAATTTTTATGTAGTGATGATAATACTTTGTTCACAGTAGAAAATAGCTTCTTGTGTATTCAGAGCGCAAAGTGATAGATTGCCGCTCAAAAAATACAGTTATCTTTCGAGAGCGACAAGACACTTTGCGCTCGAAATACACTCATTATTTTTTTTACTAACACAGTTCCTAGACAAGAAAACTTCATTCAAAATTCGCATTTCATAATATTCTAAATTTATAATCATCAATTTCATTAATAATTTAATTTTACATTGAAATTCAATCCAATAATTCGTTGGCTATTGAGGCTATTTGAAAACTTATGTCTATTCCACAGTTATGATACGTTATGAACCAAAAAGATATAAGTCACGCTTATCTTCGCTTGACGGACTGGTATTTTTTGAGAAATACGACTAGTTTCGGATACTTACTTTGATATCTTTAGCATTCAAGCATTTCATGCGAGTTTTTATGGCACCATATTATGAATGTATTATCATAGTTTATACTTTTCCTCGACTTCTCTGGTAGGAGATTCAATGTTTATACTTTCTACTACATGAAAAGTGTTAGATAATTCACTCTCACTTTTATTATTTTCCATCATGCAACAGAATGATGAGTTCGTTTTCAACAATGATGGATGCGAGCGCAAATATGCTGTCACTTAATGACAATTGACATTATTTCCGCGCACGAGCGGCAATGCTGCCACTTGATGACATTTTTCGAAAAACTTTGATTTTGTGTTGAGATTTGAAAGCGTCCAAGGTTACATTGTTGACGGTTTGAAGAAAAAATTGTTTTTCCCAAAGCACCCCTCGCATAAAATTGATCTCCGTATTCGAATTCTCCATAGAAAATGTTTGATCACCATTAGTTTATCGTTAAAAAAATTTGAAAGTAAATCAGAAATCTTCGTTGTATTGCAATGTTTTCAAAAAACTTCAAATAATTATATTGTGCACAAAAATGCACAACTTTACTTTGTACCTCTTGAGATAAGAGAAAAAAAAAATCCTTCAGCACACCCACCTCGTGAAATTCGTCGCAAACTGATTGTAAATGAACACCTTGTGGTGGAAAGGCCTGGCCAACCCCTTGTCGGCCAGTCGCACCAGCTCGCTCTTGTTGCGTGGGTAGCGCACCCTCTCGTCCACCTCGTAGGTGGGTACGACGTAGGCGCACCGACGCCCGGCGTCGCAACCGCCGCCTTTGCCGTCCGCGGCGAGGAAGGCGTCGAGACGCTCGGTGGCGCCGCCGCTTGGCACGACGTCGACGTCGGTGAGAAAGACGTGCGGCGTGTGGCAATTTTTGCGCGCCAGGTTGCGCAGATGGTTTTGGGGGTAGGGGAGTTTGGGGCGCCAGCGAGGGCCTGAAGAGGTCGCAGAGCGGTGGAGGTCGCGCAGTACCTGGGTTCATTCCAAAAAATCACGATTTTTTCGGGATTTTTTTTTTATTAGGTACATTGTGATTAATATCCTTTATATCGGGATTTATTTGATTAAATTGCGATTTTTTCGATTCAGTCGTATTTTTTTCGATTAACTCGTCATCTTTTTCGATTGAATCGTAATATTTTTATAAAATCGTTATTTTTTCAATTTGAATGGTAATTTTCAAGATTAATTCGACGATAAAATCGTCATAATTTTTGATTGAATCGTCATTAAATCGTGATTTTTTTCGATTAAACCGTCATTGTTTCAATTAAATCCGTATTTTTTCGAATAAATCGTAATTTTTTCGATTAAATCGTCATCATTTCCGGTTGAATCGTGCTTTTTTTCGACTGAATTGTGATTTTTTCGAGTAAATAGTAATTTTTTCGAATAAATAGCCATATTTTTTGATTGAATCGTAATATTTTAATCAAATCGTGATGTTTTTATCGTATTTTCTTTCATTGAATCATTTTTTTTGCCGATTGAATCGTAATTTTTTCGATTTAATTGTAATTTTTTTATGCAATCGTGTTTTTTGTTTCGATTAAATCGTCACTGTTTTAATTAAATCTTAATTTTCTAGATTAAATTCGATTGAATCTTCATTTTTTCGATTAGATCGTCATTTTTTCGATGAAATCGTAATTTTTTCATCAAGTCGTGATTTTTTTGATTTAGTCTTAATTTTCGATTTAATTGTAATTTTTTCATTCAATCGTTTTTTTTTTCGATTAAATCGTCACTGTTTCAATTAAATCTCCATTTTCTAGATTAAATTCGATTGAATCGTCATTTTTTTGATTAAATCGTCATTTTTTTGATAAAATCGTCATCATTTTCGATTGAATCGTAATTTTTTCATTAAATCATTATTTTTATGATTAAATCGTACTTCTTTTGATCAAATCTTAATTTTTTCGATCAAATCTTTTTTGTTTGATTAAATCTTCATTTTTTCGAATATTTTTTTTATCATATCGTAGTTTTTTTTTATTGAATCGATGCTTTTTCTAAAGAATCTTCATTTTTTCAATTGAATCGTAATTTTTTTGATAATATCGTCAAATTTTCGATTATATCGTAGTTTTTTTTAAATGGAATCGTCATTTATTCGATTGAATCGTTATTTTTTTAATCGAATCATCAGTTTTTCCGATCAATCAAAATTTTTATATAGTAGATGGTAATTTTTTAATCAAATCATGAGTTTTTTACTGAATTGTCGTTTTTTCGATTATATCGTTCTCTTTTCGATTATATCGTCCTTTTATCGATTAAGTAGTCATTATTTTCGATTCAATCGTATTATCTTCGATTGTATCGTCAGTTTTTTCGACTAAATCGTGATTTTTTTATTGAATCTTGATTTTTTTTTAACCATTTGATTTGATTTGTTGCAAACCTGCGTGTACCGCTCAATCCTGTAACTCAAATCCTTACCCACTCACCTCAACCGGCCTCCTGCAATCCATCCCCTCCACCCCCGCCCAATCCACCTCGAACCCCTTGGGCATCCCCTCCCTGGCGACAGCCAAGTGAAAGCTCACCCCCTCCCCGATTGCTCGGTCGCACCTGCGCAAGTAAGCGACATACGTCAACGTGGCGTCCAGCTCTGCTTTGCTGGCGGCGAAAAGGGCGACCGAGATTGGCCCTGACCAGTGGCGCGCCACCTCCGCCAATGAGGGCAGCCTGTCAAGGGAGCTCTGGGTGGCCAGGCAGGTCTGGTGGCGGGCGTTTAGTGAGGCGTATTTGGGGCCTGCAAGAGAAGGCAGGAGGGTACTGGTGGGTGGTTTTGCGAGTTTTGGTTTTGATTTGTCCCACTTTTTTGGGAGAGGATGCGAAATATTTGTTTTTTGAGCTAAAAGGTCGAAGGTATAATAAAGAAGAAATTGAGCTGTCCAGTCAAGATTATTGATACAGCTCACTTTTTCTATTTCGATTCTATAATGAAGTCATTATGGAACGCAAATGCGTATCGAAATAGCATTTTTCATTATTCGGAGGTTGGTACAATCGAACTGTCAGGAAGATTTGAAAGCGTTTGTAGAAAAAGTACTTTAAGCGCACGTCATTTCTAGCTATTTACCTACGAGGATGTTGTCAAACAGTTTGTACTTGAGGGCATTATCCCATCTCCCAAGAGAAAGGTCCAAGTTGAAGCTGCCTGAATCGTGGTGGGCTGTGATGGCTAAAGGGCATTTTGGCCTGACTGGTTCAGGGGGTGGCACCACAGGCGGTTTGTGCTTGGCACATTCGGGGGTGTAGACGAGTTTCATGGTGAGGATGAGGTTGTACACAAAGAGGAAAACGAGGGTGCAAAGGGTCAAGTTCCATAGCCGACATCTTCCCTGGAAGAGAGTTTTATGCTTTTATCCACAGCTTATATAATTATTGATGTTTTATCCACACTAATGGACAGTATAAAGTACCACTTCTTCCACTAGTGGAATAATGAAATTACTTACAGAAGAATGGAATGTTTTCAAAAAAAATTGAAAAATCTGTTATCCCTACGGAATATTATTGATTGTCTTCTTTCTCGAACCCCTTGAAATATTTTACCTCGATTCCTCGCGAAATGGTATTTCGAAAATAAAATTGCTAAACTAATTTTTCTGTCGATATCTCAAAAACCAAAAATGATAGGTACCAAATATTATTGATTACTTACATTGACCTGATTTGAGTGACATCGTATCTTTTGAGATAACCGAGATCCCCACGTAATTCGAACATGAGAATTACGAGCACCCTGTGTAGAAATATCACTCATTCTTATCATGTAAATAGCAGTTTTTGATAATAATGGTTTCATTAATGACGTCGATATCTATCTCTCTCCTCAAATTAAAAGAAGGGGAATGAATTCGGTATTCTCAGTGAATATAGCATCCACATTTGATAGATACGTGCTCTAAAAGATCTCATTCATTCATATCCATCTAGTATAGATAACATTTCCAAGTGTATTTCCTACCTGGATCATTTGGTCCGAACTGAGAGAACCGTGTTGCCTTGTTCACATATCCTTTCACTTCGTGAAAAACACATTGGCTTTCACTTGACACTTCAATACCCTAAATATTTCATAATTTCCTTGTTTTCTCGAGATAATTGTGCGCTATTAAAAAAGGTAACATCCACTACTGACACACCGTCAGTGTTCACATATTATTTCAACTCTCAACTCGTTGTTCCAGTGTTTTTAGCACGCAAGCGCTGGGATTCTATATCGATTTGGGGACCATGAGAATAAATAAATTTATCATCAGATGGATTTCCCGAGGGATGTCGTTGCAAAATTGTTATTCGCCTCGTACGGATCCTGCTGTTTCGTATGGATATTCCGGTGCGGGACTAAATAAATTACGAGAGCTTCGTTTTTGAATCAATTTATTATCGAATCAATATAGTCAATTAGATCGGGGATTTTAGAGTAGGCTCCTGGACTGCCTGGTTTTGCGCAAGAGAGTCCCCACGAGGTGATGCCAATCAGAATACCGGAAACCATCAACGGCCCTCCAGAATCACCCTGAAATCATTCAAAACAACCATTTAATTCTCTCAACTCAGAAGAAGACGAGTCAATTAACTGCGGAACTTTGGATGCACCTAATCGAACGTTTTCTAGTATTACGCATATATTTCGAGAATCACGAATGAATCTACAGAATTAGAGAAAAATATGCAACTCAACAAATGAATCTGCAGATCCGAAGTCAAATTCGAAAAGAAATAGACAAATCTATAAACCTTCAAACCATCGATGAGCATACAAATTAATAATATATCTACAGCAGGTCTACATCATCTTCATCACTTTGCAACTCAACTGATTATAACTTAAAAATCTGATACGTCCGCGAAGTATCGGAAGAACGGTCCATTTACCTCACAAGTGTCCTTTGTACCGTCATCGGTCCCAGCACAAAACATGCGTTCGGTGACGTACCCATCAGGGTAGAAACCGGCACATGTGAGGGTGGAAATGGTGGACAAAACGACCATTTGTAGCTGATTGGAGGCCGGTCCACCATTCCAAAGTCTACCCCATCCGGTGGCGATTGCTGGTAAACCGTCTTCGATAATGGTACCGGACGTCGCAAGGGTTACGGCTATAGAAAATTTGTAGGATATATGTCTCTCACGCTTGTTATATTATACTAGAGAACTTTTCAATTCTTTTATTTTGACGTACTGAATATAAACAGGAAACATTTTTCCTACGACCCCGTATGAAAACGTCATATAGCACACTGTTTTGTTGTTTGGAAAGTAGCTCATATCACCATGGTGTTGTTATTTGAAAGAAAAAAGAACACGTGTTGAAATGAAATATATGCACACGCCCGCCTGAATTGATAGAAATAATTATGTTGGTACTCACTGTCAATATAAAAGCGTTCTAAAATCAAATTTATATTGTTTATTGAAATTTCTTTCCCGTTTCGAATTAAACCGAGAATTCTTTAGGTATCTATTAATTTCAATGTGTCAATGATACATAACCTCTGAATTCACTTTGATAAAAATTAGGGACAGTGACTGGAACTACTTATTTCTATACATGTCTGATGATGTTGATGAGAGCGGGTGAGATCATTCAAAAGAGTACGGCTACAGTTTTATGCGCGGCTTGCATCAGTTGCATGTTGCATCATATCACAGTATCACAGATGTTTGCACTATTTAAATTTGACAAGGAGTCAAGGACGCACTAACTCGTAGCGCTTGCGCACTACGTACTTTTGTGGTTCTGTATTCCTGGTTGCGTGATTACTGGCGCCAACAGGCGTGTGGTGTCAAATATCAATAAGATTGTTTGTCCAAACAAAACTAATGCAATCAATCAGTAATTCACATAATAAGGAATTGTCGGAGAAGAACTCAAATGTCATCTTGAATATGGAAATAAACAGTACTATTGATATCGAATCAAAACCAGCTGAAATTATAGAGACCGCTAAAGTTACATTTTTGACAAGACTTCCCGCGAAATGAAAGTATTCGTAGTCGTAGGAAAAATAGTGTAAAAAACTCGTTGGAATGTGCAATTCCTTCACTCGTTACGTTTCCGCACTAGTGCTAAACTACCCCTCGTGTGATATATGTCACTTTCCACACGTGTTATGTAATATACTATTTCAATTATGTATGCAGGTTACTGAAATGGAGGATTAAACGATGAACAATAATATTCCTATGAATATGATTCAGAATCAATGGAAAACATTTCGAAAATTTACTGCTTTTACTATTGTGATGTATTTAATGTATACCGTCACCTACCTTTCACCCCAGGACCAAATAAGATGGTGCTCTCTAGTTCTAAAATGGCAACATCGTAATCGTAAGTCTTACTATTAAACAATTCATGCTGATGGATTTCAGATACATAATAAACAGTTCCTCCGTTATTACGGATAGATGAACCAAACCTGACGCTAAGTTGCTTCGCAGTTACGCTAAAAGAAAATAATCTTTTTTGATCTTCACATGTCATCAATTGATAATATTTATTCAATTCGCATTCTGGTAAAGTGCAATTTTATCATGTGTTGATATTTTTGAAGACATACTCACTCGAATACACAATGCGCAGCTGTCAGTATGAATTTCTCACTTAGTATAGATCCACCACAACCATGTAGCCCAGAGTACTGGATAGACGCTTGGTAGGGATAATCGACAATATTGACACTACTACCATTGACTATTCGAAGATTTGGTACAGCGGCTGCCTGATGGTCTTAAAACGAATTTAATCACTTTTCAGATTGTATTTGTGAAAATCTCCTAGTTACGAAACACCCTGTGATTGTGCCCCAGACTTACTTGCGTAAATATCGAAGACTAACAACAGCATTACTAATGTCACTTCTTTCGTTATTTGCCGCATCATTGATGGAGTTATATGACTGGAAAATCAGTATTTTATTCAATTGCTCACCTACCTATAGGTAATTGTTATCACATGCACTCCTTATCAAATCATATTGTTGTTTGTACAAGTAGGTATTTATTCATTTCAATTAGCGATTTCCTATTCAGATACATTATCTGAAACACATTGAGTATCAATCGATCGGTAATTTACAGTAAATGATGACAATTATTGTATCGACCACAATCAGATCTTGAATCAACAATTCCTAAACAACAAACTTTTTTTCATGTTCGAAGCATCAATAATTTCATTACATTAGAGAAAAGTCTTTGGTACAGTATTCTGAATATCGTATCGGTCAGTATTTGGTGATTTCTTTTATCCAATTCCGGAATTCTGGAACGTTGGTATAGACGCCTGGATACTTGGCTTGGGCACATCCATATCCCCAGGAAACAATGCCGAAGAGTTTGCCGCGAGCCATCATTGGTCCTCCAGAGTCTCCCTACAAAAATGATTTATTTGTACTACAAAATTTTGATGGACCAAATCCTGTAGACTAACCTGACATGCATCTTTTCCGCCTTTTCCTACATATCCGGCGCACATCATGTTGCTTGTTATATTTTCTTCGGTATAGATTTTGTTGCATTGCTGGTGATCCACGATGGGCACTTGGACTTTTTTCAAATTATTTGACACTGCTCCATTTTCCTGAAATAATCTTGTTCTAGAGCAACTTGGTTACCAAAATACGTATTTGTAGACTTTAATGTTTCCAAATGAGTGTCACTTCATTATATTTCCACATTGATATCTGCTTTCTCAAACAGCTGGAGTTACTATAGTTTTTTTTTTCAAAATTTGACGAGATTTACCAGTTATTTATCGAAATGGAGACCTTCAAAACAATTCGAATAATTTATGAACACATTTACCATAAAGCTAAAAAGTACTTGATCAGTCTATTTGCCCCTACCCTCTCTCCATTTCACTGCAACTAACGAGAAAATTGACAGTTAGGAAAAACTGGTACCGATTATCAGAAACATGATTCGAAATCAAATTTGTTCGGAATATTATCAGTTCCCCATATTGCCAAAGGATATAGCATCGGGATTGGTTCAAAAAAGTTATTCAGTTGTCCCATTGGTCAGTGGAGATGATAGTGCGTTGAGGTTTTTCCTCAATCGGAAATATTTATCTTGAGATATTGAAACTCGTATATTTCCGTTGATAATTACCGTAGTGAAGCCCCAACCAGTAATGGTAGCGATGGTTCCTGTTGAAAGGGATTCGGAGCTGCTTGGCAGGGCCACTGGTAAAATTGT
The DNA here is from genome assembly GCA_029955515.1 of Chrysomela aeneicollis. Lineage (NCBI taxonomy): Eukaryota > Metazoa > Arthropoda > Insecta > Coleoptera > Chrysomelidae > Chrysomela > Chrysomela aeneicollis. The sequence continues at coordinate 227,011 of JARUHQ010000021.1, read as the reverse complement.
ACTATCGAAGGAAAGTGGGCTGCAAAGCTGTGGATAATCGATAATATTCTAGGTGAATATTTGTCAACTACAGTTCAACAAGTTGCAATTAAAATTAATAATCACGTATACACATAAATTCGGATGAGAAACGTGGCCATGATAGAACTGAAAGCACCTTTTTAGAGCGCTTGACGTTTTGGTTGATTGGGATTGCTTACAGTCAGTATAGCGATATCATTGTCCATCGTGATTGCTTCATATTCCTCGTGGATTCGAATCGAGCAGACTTTGATGACCGTACCACCCGAACTTATGGTACTACTTCCTGCTCTAACTGAGTACCACTTTGCGAAACCACTAAAACATAACAGACATGTTTTTTCACTACTAACCTGAGAAACCACTATCATTCAAGGGTGGCCAATTGCCTTATAGAACATAGGCTGTAAAAAAATACATATCATTCAAGAATATATCATCCAATGAGAAGTTATACGTTTTTAACCTGGGCGAAATATGTAGCACTTAGTATGTCTATGCAACCAACAATGAAATATCCATTATATGTACCCAAATGTAAACCAAAATTTGAAGAACCTTTGAAATTCACCAACAGGTTAGAGGAATCATCTGAAGTTTCGATGGAAATATCAAAATTGTCTCACTTTATTTTGATTCTATCATGAAAATTTCAAGTCGTATTTCTTTTTAGATCGATTGCATTCGAAATATGGCCAATAATCACAAAACTTCAGTGGAAATTGAAAGATATGTTATAGATTGTTTCGATACTTCCTACTCTGAGGTCTTTCCAAATGTTTATAACCTCCAAACTATAAAAAAATCCTATACCTCCATCCTTTCCCAATATCGTTCCTCTGGCTTGCACGATATTCCACGAACACTATAGGTTTTCCTTCAGTTCAGTCGCAAATTAAATAGAGTATGGTCCGAAAATATTCCATTTCGAAAATATACGGGGTGGTTAAGTTCAAGAATGAAGATGCATATTTTTCAATAGAAGCGTTTGATTCTTGTAGAAGATTATTTGAGATGCTTTATGCACGTTAACTCTACCTTATTACGCAATGAGCTGCTGTTAAAATGTAGGAAGTGTGAAAAATTGCTCCTCCACAAACATGGTTGTTATATCTTCTCAAAGATACTTGGTAGGGGAAACTGGAGATGTTTGCTTCCGTACCACCAACTATGCGCCCATCGTTGAATTGTCTGGACGTTAAATGTGCTGAAACATTTATTTACATATTTCTTCCGTATTTTGAAAAATAACTTACAAATTTTCCGATAAGCGAAATTATTTATCTAACCAATGAAAATCATTTTAACAACAATTAATAATTCATTTTTCCTGATATTTGCTGGAAATTGGTCCAACAGATTTTCCCTAAATACCCTCGATAATTTTTGGATATTCTAAAATCCACGGATCCATGGATCAAATATATTGACATACGGGTTATTGAAAATCACATTACCTTCGCACGAATGCAGAAGTGACAGAATCAGGAAATAGTTTAAAAACATGTTGCTCTCACACAATGTAGATTCTTACGATAAATTCCTACATTTTAAATAGACACGAAATCAAAGTCTAACTGATTCCAAAGTTGTTCAGAACTATCATCTGCTGATCCTTTTTATCATAAATACATATCAAGGTATTGACTTTGGAATCTAACAACACGTTATAAATTTTACCCGACTTAGATATTTTGTCATTCAAATATGTCGTCATAAACCTTGTGGCAATATTTTATGATATTATTCTGATTATATTTGAAAATACGCATGGAGAGTACCCAAAATACTGATCCGTCTGATGAAATACTGAGTGACCACTAAATGTTTGCCGAAAATAATCCCCACTTTTTATTATTGTGATGGTCAAAATGATCAAAACAGCAAGAAGCATTTTTTGTGTAACGTTACTAGTAACTAACTGCAAGAACGTCTAGTTCACTCAACACTTTCTGTTTGTTTTATATTTTCAATTGCCCGAGTCGCATGACACAGTTCATACCTCGGTTTCCCAACAAAAGCACTTCAGTTGATTGATCGTCATGTATATAACAATATGGGGTTTGTTGTTGCGTTTGTTGACATTTGAATGGGGTGTCAATTGTGTGGATCTCGAACAAGGTTTGTACTTTGTACTGTATACCTACTAAAATTACGGATATTTGATACTGTTACTAATATTTATTATCCTTGTCAATTAATTTTAATGCTCAATTATAATTTTTGTTTCACATGATTATTGTCCAATTCTCTTCAAAAATAGTTGATGCCTTTTGATAACAGAAAGTATATACAGTGTGAATCATTGGACATTCGCCTTGCTCGATTGATCGGAACTTTGAAGTTATGCTCAATATATTTTGTTTTATTTAGAATTTTCATGAATAATACGGTTTTTTGTATGAATGAATGTAGAGGACTGCATCGATTCGTGAGAAAACATGCCACTTTGTCCCAAAGTATACTTTTTTGCTCATACCTATAGACCTTCAATTCTACCGATAGTCAATTGGATGTCAACGGATTCGTTCATTCGGAAAAAAAATTTAAACTGTGAAAACATTTTTAAATCTGGACAAAATATCGTATCGAAAATATCACTTTTCCATTCTATACTCACGTGCAAAAACTTTGTAAAATTTTATGTGTGTCTCATAATTATGTTTGTACCTGCTATGAATTATCAAAAAATATTATTCTCGCTAGCGAAATCGAGGTACTTGTTTGAAAATGCATTTTTTTACACATACATAATTAGAACGTTTAAGACAATAAGACATCCCATTGTTTGAAAACAGAAGGACGATTATTCTGCTCACCCATCATTATGGTTGGATGCTTCACTTTCATTTGTTTTGGTATAGAGATGGGTGTTGTCAGTTGAATGATCGATATTCTGAATCGATTCGTAATACAAAAAATAGGTTTCGGATGGGTTTCGGTATTCATCGATGGGAAAAGTTGAATTTGGCATGCCGAATTTTTCACCAAAGTCACCATCATCGCGACTGCCCGATTGTACGCTTTTTTTTTCACGAACTGATTCAGTGGCCTGCCTGCTTCCTTTACCTTGAACCACTCGAATTTTGATTAGTTATAAGTTTTTTTGAAATATATCGACGAATGCCACGAAAAACCTTCACATTATAGAAGATGCAATCTATGTCTTCAGCAAGGTGGGAGACAATTGGAGCCATTCTTGTATAAGTATAAGTTATTTCTGATATTTTATTTTAATGTTATCTCTGCTTTTCCTATTCCTCATGGAAAACTTATATATACGATATTGTCTTTGGTTGAATACGAAAAGAAGCTGATCATACTTCAGGCATCGGTTTTTGTTGAAACAAATCTACATTGATACTTACCACTGTCATTCTTGTAATCGCATAAGAAGAATGAAAATACTGAAAAAATCGTGGTGATTGCCACCCTCTCATTGTCACTGACTTCAAACCTTCACGAACAATTTCACTCTCTAAAATGAGTCACACTTAAAAAAAACATTTATTTCCAACGAAAATCAATCTTTCCAGTCGAAGAGTTGGTCAAGCAATGGTCCCCATTGGTTTGGCTCGCGCCCAACGAAAAATTCCTGCCGCTGAGCGTGGAAGAATATTTACCGCACGTTCGATTGACCATGAGAAATGGGACAGAGATTGACGAGGGAAATTCGGGAAAACTGTCGCCAGATGAGTTGCAGAAAGCCATCTTAATCCCCGATGTTCCTTTAGGTGAATATATCGAGTAAGATGAAATAATCGGGTGGTTTTTATTTCTGGGTGAAGGAATAGAAGGAAGTTTCATTTTGATTATTGAGGTCTTGGCAAAGACGCGGTTGTGATCATTTAGTTCTATCAGTCTAAAATCGAATCAGCTCTGGTTCTTATTCTTAGCTTGAAAAACAGAAGTTCATGATATACCAAAGTTTTGTTACATCACCATTCTGAGATAGGAATGACTTTGATAATGGCTAACGTATATTTACTGAAATAATGCTCAACTTCGTTTTTCCTCTTGTCCATCGCCTTGTAGGTGAATTAATCCCGCAAATGTTGTAGACATTCTGTTGAATGACACCTCCTCTTTCATCTATGGCCATAATCCAAGTTTACATCGGGTTACCACTTACGCGTTTGTGAAACAATGCGAAGAAAACACCCAAAAGGATGACAAAATTAGTTTTCACGTCAGCTATTGGCTGTTTTTTCCTTATAATATTGGAAAACAGGTTTGTTTCATAGGTGAGTTGGCTTTATTATACCGTTTCTGAAAAGTGAAAATAACTTTTTTCGCATATTAGTAACTTTTCTCATGACGTTGTCAAATGAAAAAAGTTGTGTTTCGTCTTATTCACACTCAATACAATTTTCTTGTACAAAACGTATGTTTGACGTACGTATAGAAATATTTATATAATTTGAATTAACTTATCTCTGAATGTCGAGGTTATTTCCCGCACTCGAAATATGTGATTGGTGTGCATTTTTCAGAATTATAATTTATTCGATAAAAGATACGTGCATGTTCAACATTCGACAAATTATCTTTTTGAAAGTCACTCCCCAAATACAGGGTGTTTATATAAATGATTGTAACATCACGCTGAAGCAGTCAGTATCGAGCTCATCCATATATCTATATAGAGTGCAAATCGGAGATTGTCTATGCTGTAAATAAAAGTCTGGCTAGAATTTTCAAATGATTATCTGATAATATGCATGGTGACTTTTAATGCAATCCAAAACTCAAGCTTGTATTTTTTCATGACGATTACCATAAACGATACCTCATCATCATTGATGATCATGTTACAGTCAATCAAGGTGGATATAGGATGGTGAAACAGCTCTTCAATTGTTTCTGCGAAAAACTTGTGGACCGTTTGAGAAGGTACTAATATTTCCACGACTTGAATGAAGATGGCCGTGAGATCGATTATCGAAGAAGATTTCTGTTGCTCATGTATTTCTGTGGTTCACATCTGACAGACATGAGTTGAAATGACATCAAAACACAATATTGTCAGTGAATCTGGAATGAATATTGATATTTTGACTCTTCTCAGTCATTTTTCATCTAGAATAGATGAAACTGATAAAAAGGTGACAGATGCACAGATTATGTTTTACCGACACAAGGTATGTCGCCATCTCTGATAACTTCAGGAAATATTACTACGGTATGAAATCAAGTAGGCAAAGGTCTACAGTTTATTCTAGTGCTTGTTAATAGGAAGCTGTTCCACCATCCTATAGCCACCTTGCAGTCAATCTTCTTACAACGCGAAAAGAACTGACTGCTGATGATATTCCATGATGATTTTCTATTCGTATACCTAGGTAAAATACCGACCCTAAAAATTCTCAACACTTGTTTGGGTAGCTCGAGAATTTTGGGAAACCATCTAGGAGATTGGGAACACATGAGTCTCAGTTTTTCCAAAAGTGGACTTCCCCATCAACTTTATCTGGCAATACACGATACCGGTGTCTACTACACCTACAACGAAACGAGGCGGTCTTTTGAATTTTCGCACCAGAGGTAGGTTTTAATATCAAAATGCAAAATTCATTATTTTTCCTACTAGGTATATGTTCTCGTTATTGTAGGAAAGGCATTCTCAAAGTACCAAATCTTCCGCAGATCGTGAGGATGCAGGGACAACACCCTGTAGTATTTTCAGCCAACGGCTCCCATGGGCTGTGGTCCGCTTCCGGGGACTTTGATTTCGTTAGAATCCCTAAACTGACAGACCGGAACGGGTAAATTCGAGTATTTTTTTCAATCTCGAAAATCCATTTGCTCTGTTCCAGATACGGAACACCTTGGAAAACTTGGGACAACATCAAAGTGTATAACATAGACACGAGTCCTCTCCCCTTTTGGGCGATTTATCCGGGAAAGTGGGGCAACCCGAAACAAAATTGCTTCGTTTCTAAACAACTGGGCATATGCGAGTATTCGCAGGGTCCTGTAGGGCCCCTGTGGCACAAACAAGATTTCGTCTGTCCATCTGCTCATTGAACGAAATTGTGATACAAACGAAATGTATTTTTAAGGGTTTCATTAAAACTATTCATCTTGAGATCTCTGTGTCTTAACTTACCATGGAAATGTGAACTATATCAACGGTTAGTATTCCGTTGATTTTTTATGTGCGACCGCCATCTATTACGGTACGATCATACTACACTACAAATGAATAATAATTCAGCCCACAGAATCCTGTAAACGTTCAGTTAGATTAGATCGCACCCTTAGCCTCTAAAACTCGTCAAGAGGTAGCATTACGATAAAATTGGGGTAGCCATCTATGATATATGAAGGAAAACGTTACAATCTAGTTCTAATTGTACAGGAATCTGCTGATGAACGATGACTGTAGATTTCTGTAAGGTGGTGTTTCATTATAATGCCTCAATAGATGGCAGCTAACGGTATAGCACGAATTTGTATTGCCATTACAATTGAAAATAAAAAAAAGTGTAGTGTATTAATCTGTACGAAGAAATAGTTGTGGTTGTAGTTCAATCATGTTCCAATAGATGACAGGTGATATATTAACGTTAATTGATAATTTCTTACCGCCATCTATTAGAATTCAAATAAAGTAAGCTTCGTTTCACTTCGAATTGAGAGAAATCTGCATACAAACAGTTGTGATTATAGATCTTTAGTGTGGTACAATCTTGATATACCTTGCCATCTATTAGAAAATTATGGAACAACCTTTCGATCCAGTTCCAATTCTATAGGGATCTGCGGAGAAATAGTGGTTGAAGATTTCTGTAAGATGGTGTTTCATCAACATGCCTCAGTGGATACCAGCTGACGATATAGCACGATTTTGTATTGCCATCTATCACAATTTTGATGAAGTTGACACGTGAGTTGTATAGTGATCTGTACGGAGAAAGAGTTGTGGTTGTTGTTCAATTATGTCTCAATAGATGACAGATGATAAATTACTATTAATTGAGAATTTTTGATTGCCATCTATCAGAATTCATAAGAATTAAACTTCGTTTACTTCGAATTGTAGAGGAATCTGCATAAAGAGTTGAAATTATAGATGATATACCTTGCCATCTATTAGAAAATTATGGAACAACCTTTCGATCCAGTTCCAATTCTATAGGGATCTGCGGAGAAATAGTGGTTGAAGATTTCTGTAAGATGGTGTTTCATCAACATGCCTCAGTGGATACCAGCTGACGATATAGCACGATTTTGTATTGCCATCTATCACAATTTTGATGAAGTTGACACGTGAGTTGTATAGTGAAATGTACGATGAAAGAGTTGTGGTTGTTGTTCAATTATGTCTCAATAGATGACAGATGATAAATTACTATTAATTGAGAATTTTTGATTGCCATCTATCAGAATTCATAAGAATTAAACTTCGTTTACTTCGAATTGTAGAGGAATCTGCATAAAGAGTTAAAATTATAGATGAAATAACTTGCCATCTATTGGAAAATTATGGAACAACCTTTCGATCCAGTTCCAATTCTATAGGGATCTGCGGAGAAATAGTGGTTGAAGATTTCTGTAAGATGGTGTTTCATCAACATGCCTCAGTAGATGGCAGCTGACGATATAGCACGATTTTGTATTGCCATCTATTACAATTTTGATGAAGTTGACACGTGAGTTGTATAGTGATCTGTACGGAGAAAGAGTTGTGGTTGTTGTTCAATTATGTCTCAATAGATGACAGATGATAAATTACTATTGATTGAGAATTTTTGATTGCCATCTATTAGAATTCATAAGAATTAAACTTCGTTTACTTCGAATTGTAGAGGAATCTGCATAAAGAGTTAAAATTATAGATGAAATAACTTGCCATCTATTGGAAAATTATGGAACAACCTTTCGATCCAGTTCCAATTCTATAGGGATCTGCGGAGAAATAGTGGTTGAAGATTTCTGTAAGATGGTGTTTCATCAACATGCCTCAGTGGATACCAGCTGACGATATAGCACGATTTTGTATTGCCATCTATCACAATTTTGATGAAGTTGACACGTGAGTTGTATAGTGATCTGTACGGAGAAAGAGTTGTGGTTGTTGTTCAATTATGTCTCAATAGATGACAGATGATAAATTACTATTAATTGAGAATTTTTGATTGCCATCTATCAGAATTCATAAGAATTAAACTTCGTTTACTTCGAATTGTAGAGGAATCTGCATAAAGAGTTGAAATTATAGATGAAATAACTTGCCATCTATTGGAAAATTATGGAACAACCTTTCGATCCAGTTCCAATTCTATAGGGATCTGCGGAGAAATAGTGGTTGAAGATTTCTGTAAGATGGTGTTTCATCAACATGCCTCAGTAGATGGCAGCTGACGATATAGCACGATTTTGTATTGCCATCTATTACAATTTTGATGAAGTTGACACGTGAGTTGTATAGTGATCTGTACGGAGAAAGAGTTGTGGTTGTTGTTCAATTATGTCTCAATAGATGACATGATAAATTACTATTAATTGAGAATTTTTGATTGCCATCTATTAGAATTCATAAGAATTAAACTTCGTTTACTTCGAATTGTAGAGGAATCTGCATAAAGAGTTAAAATTATAGATGAAATAACTTGCCATCTATTGGAAAATTATGGAACAACCTTTCGATCCAGTTCCAATTCTATAGGGATCTGCGGAGAAATAGTGGTTGAAGATTTCTGTAAGATGGTGTTTCATCAACATGCCTCAGTGGATACCAGCTGACGATATAGCACGATTTTGTATTGCCATCTATCACAATTTTGATGAAGTTGACACGTGAGTTGTATAGTGATCTGTACGGAGAAAGAGTTGTGGTTGTTGTTCAATTATGTCTCAATAGATGACAGATGATAATTTACTATTAATTGAGAATTTTTGATTGCCATCTATCAGAATTCATAAGAATTAAACTTCGTTTACTTCGAATTGTAGAGGAATCTGCATAAAGAGTTGAAATTATAGATGAAATAACTTGCCATCTATTGGAAAATTATGGAACAACCTTTCGATCCAGTTCCAATTCTATAGGGATCTGCGGAGAAATAGTGGTTGAAGATTTCTGTAAGATGGTGTTTCATCAACATGCCTCAGTAGATGGCAGCTGACGATATAGCACGATTTTGTATTGCCATCTATTACAATTTTGATGAAGTTGACACGTGAGTTGTATAGTGATCTGTACGGAGAAAGAGTTGTGGTTGTTGTTCAATTATGTCTCAATAGATGACAGATGATAAATTACTATTAATTGAGAATTTTTGATTGCCATCTATTAGAATTCATAAGAATTAAACTTCGTTTACTTCGAATTGTAGAGGAATCTGCATAAAGAGTTAAAATTATAGATGAAATAACTTGCCATCTATTGGAAAATTATGGAACAACCTTTCGTTCCAATTCTATAGGGATCTGCGGAGAAATAGTGGTTAAAGATTTCTGTAAGGTGCTGTTTCATCAACATGCCTCAGTAGATGGCAGCTGACGTTATAGCACGATTTTGTATTGCCATCTATTACAATTTTGATAAAGTTGACACGTGAGTTGTATAGTGATCTGTACGGAAAAAGAGTTTTGCTTGTTGGTCAATTATGTCTCAATAGATGACAGATGATATATTAATGTTAATTGGGAATTTTTGATTGCCATCTATCAGAATTCATAAGAATTTAACTTCGTTTCACTTCGAATTGTAGAGGAATCTGCATAATGAGATGAAATTATAGAAATCTGTTTATTTTACAATATTAAAATAACTTGCCATATATCAGAAAATTATGGAACATCCCTCTGATCCAGTTCCAATGGTACATTTCAATTCCATAATCTTGCCATCTATTAGAGAAATATAAAAGTAAACCTTTCAATCCAATTGAAATTTTACATTTATTTGTGAGTGGAAAAAGGAAGAGATTCCATTGATTTCAATCAATTTCATAGATTTCAACTTATGCTCAGATAAATAATATAACTCTATTGATTTCGCGTGAAGGAATTATGACATTTTCAACTAACGATTAGTTTACTTCATTAACGGAAACTGATTTTGGAAGTCGACGAGGTCTAAAAATCCACCCCATTTAATTATTACAAATCCTATTTTTTTGTATAAGTCCATTTCGGAAAAGGGGTCGCTTATCCAAAATAGTTGAGGAATCGCTAAGTTCACAGTATCATGAAATTCATAATAGTAAATGGCGAGAGCGCATACAGTTTTAGTCAACACACCATTTTTATGAATTGGTGAGAGCGTATATATTGGATTCGCCAACAAATGAAATTATTCCATACGTTTTATCTGAATACGGTTGAGAATAATCTTGATATACTCCAATCGAGATTTTGTATGCATTATGTCATTTCAGAAAATTTCTATATAGAAATAATTCAGCGACAAATTTTTCATATACTTTGGAGTGAATCCAATAAAAACCAGCATCCACAAATTTCCGCGAAAATAATCACTTCCATATAGAAAATAAGGAATAACTCGCTTTGCGACGGCCAACACAACATCACTAATTGCACATATATGTAGTCGGGATTTCGCGAAATATTAGTAAATTCGTTAGCAATGTAAACGCAGCTAAGCGGAAATAACAACTCGGCCGGGGCAAAGTTTCGGAGTCATTACGTCCCATGTTTGGGCCCGGAATAATTCGTTTCGTCATTACGCGAACGCAGCATGTGTTACAGCAATGCATGACGTATAAAGAAAAAAACTTTAACGCGTTTGCCTAGTTCTAGCTGACGAACATTGACGGTAAAGATAAAATTCCTGGATCATCATGACAATGACATAATTCAATAGTCAGCTTTATCTCCTAATAGCTGATTTTTGTCTGCCATACTTTTCGTATCTTCATCTGGGATTGTTATGTTCCAAAATCTGAACAGAATCGGTAAATCTTTGTTCACCACACTCCCATATGAGTTGAGAAAAAAATATTTGTTGGTTCTCACCTATTTCCACCTCCTGATAACCGAATTTGAAGTCAAAATGCGATAGTCTCAAATATTTTCGGAGATATGGGTCTATTTTCCCTCAAAAATACACACCATTTGACATCTCAAATTTCTGATAGTAAAAACACACAAAATTCGTCCTTTTTAACTAAAAACACCACACACGCTGTTTAGCGAAAAAACTGATATTTTCTTAAGAATTATCACTTTAGAGAAACGTCAAATTACAAAATACCGCAATATGCCGACAATTTGGATGTATCATCTCTGAGAATCACTTTGTTCTTCTGCACTTCATAGGTTTTCTTCATTAATTATATTGTATCTTTATAGATTGTGGAAGGTTTCAATCCCAAATTAACACAAGAAGGAATTATAATTGGGTGTAATATTAGAATAACGTGTTTGCTTTTGTTGATGTCATTATTATATCGACAAACATTCAATCGGAAGATATTGTTATTCTGCATAAAACGCCAGAATATCAAGCCATTCCAAGCCCTCTCAAACAAGAACAGCATGTTTCTTATATTACCCTTATTCTCGATCTTATCTGGCGTTTTACATTAGCCCTTCCGGAATTGGGGTTTATTCGCTATCACGCGATATATTACTGCCCTTCGAGTCCTTGCGATCGACCTAGGCTTAACTACGTGAAAAGGTGAGGGGTGGAAACTATTATAAAAGTAGAAATCTGAAGTAGCCCTTTAAGATATATTGTCAAATTTCCAAAGGTAGAATATTGGTTATTAATTCTCTCCTGATCATCCGAAATTGTGACTTGGGGGATTTTCTGGCTTGGCATCTGCGTGATGAGGCTCTAGATCAAGCTCAAAAAAATCTGGTTTATTTGACAAACATTTGATATAGGGCACCTCAAAATGAATCAAAACAAACATGGCATAATATTTATAATATAATATTTTTCTCGTGTATATCTAATACACTATTTTTTTCTGTGACTGGAGAAACGACGTTTTGATATTAAGAAATCATATTAATACAATAATATATTGATAAAATTATCGATGTGAAATTTTAATTTCGGAACTGGTAGGCTGTTATATAGCTGTTATAGTCAACAGAGATAAAATGTCAGATGTTTCACAGAAAACGCTAATTAATAATTAAATTACCATTTACTTCATTAGGTGGGAAAATCTTGGATCGAAGGCCAACTTGAACAGTCTTAAAAATACGATGTCTATTTTACTATCGATTTCGTGAAATACATTCCCAAAAATCATTATATTCTTGAGCTTTTCAACAACAAACAGTTCAGGCAGAAGTGGAATCGAATGTTTTGTATAATTGGCGGGATCGCGCAAACTTTATACATGTAAATTGGTGGACGCACAATTTTAGTCCACCGATTATCCAAATTCAATCACTTGGAATTTTCGCCTAAATCAGTGAGACAACATCTGACTAGACCTAAAAGCACTTTGGGGTTTCAATATTATGATTCTAGGATAAAAAATTACACTATCATTTCTGGATATTATTTCGACCATATTTTAAAGTTCGTAAGAATGGTGAGAGCGCAATGTTTATCCTACAATTCTTATTGCATATTGAAGATCATCCTGGTTGATATGGCTAATTGGAGAGCATTTCACGTGGTATTCTAGACGATTTTCTTCGCCAATCTACATCCAACGCATTCGTCTCTTGGAAATAATAGGAACGTCCCCCAGTGTGAAATACGGTCTTGACAATGGGTAGGCAGATATAGTGACAGCACAACAAAAAAACGACTACCTGAATTAGATTTTTCGCAGAGCTGTCCAGAGTTCGCGGGTGCGATTCGAGTAATAAATAACGTTGCTCGGCACTCCCGTGTGAGATGCACGTCATGATCTCGTGTCGTTTTCTGGGGATTTCGTTTCAGAATTTTATCAATTTGAATGTGGGAAAAACCTCCTTTTTATTTTCTGAATTCAAAAAAATTCTTGATGAACATTTAGAGGAAGGAAAAAGATAGACTGAGAAAGGTAGAAAGTGATGACGAATGAATAGAGGAAAATACGAATATATCTATAGGTTTATGGACAGCATAATTCCAGACATCGTCGGATCGTCGTTTCGAAAATCTGGATTCATTAAAAATAATTTAGTGTCATCAGGAAAAGCTAAGCAAATTTGATTCTATAGTCAGGTGCTGGTCTAGAAATCCTGAAATTCAGTATTTTCGAACATCATTCGCTCGCAGATCACTAATCTCTTTATGTAATATCACTATTTCACCTAATGAATTCTGGAATCTTTTAAGTTGCTTTATATTTCGAAAATCCACGTATCTCTATTAAACGTAACACTCTGAATATAACAATGGTTGATTTAGTAGTGTGTTCAGTTTTGAAATTTTGTTGTGCTTCCATTGATGATTCAGGCAATTCAGTTGCCGAAATACCTACGTATTTCGTGTTTCAAATATATTTTGCGGTTTTTGGGTTACATTTTGATTTGTTGAATTTGTATTTCATGTTGAATCAAACTTAATTGGAATTTCTAATTCAGAATTTTTATTCCTAAAAATTTTATTTCATTGACAAGTACATTATTTACTGGTTCTGGAAAAAAATAGTTGATATAGCAATGTGCAGATTATATATGATTTCTGATTGCCATGGTAGTAGATCAAAGCAGACATCTCATTGGTTCTGAAGTAGTTTTATGAAACTTTTTAAGACGATTTTGTTACGTTCATTGTGCTACATGTACTATCGATGATCCAGACTATCCCGTGCCCTCCAATTTATCTGATCATGAGGCTGTATACAGTAAAATAAAATTCAAATCACATAAAACGAAAAATAAATGTCACTTTGGCAGAATATACTGTACAAAAAATTACAATAGGTTTCATCACTTATGCTCAGACACTGATTGGGATAGTGTGTTGTTAATGGAGAAGCCGTTTGAGATATTCTATAGAATCCTAATTGAACATTTTGAGACCGCGTTTCCCAAACAAAAAATTAACAAAAAGAAACGAAAACCATGGATCACTAAGGGAATACGAACTTCTTCGAAAAATATGAGATGTCTTCATCAAATCAGAAAGTTTACTAATGGTTTATTTTTTGACTGTTACTTCAATAATTATAGGAAAGTCTACAGAAAAATAATCAGGGACGCAAAGAACTTGTATTATAGAAACAGAATAAATGAAGCAGACAACAAAGCTAAAGAAAGCTGGTCAATAATCAACGAACTCAGAGGAAAAAATATGTATACAAACACAGTAGATTCATCCTTGAATCCAAATTTTCTAAACAACTATTTCTGCTCCATATCAAATAAACTCAGTGAAAATATTGTACCTCCTCACGATCCTCTAGAATATCTCAGCGATATCTATGTAGACAATACTTTCTCAATAAACAACACCAATATAAATGAATTAAAAGCAATAATTGGAGACATAAAAAATAAAAAAGCATCTGGCATTGATGATATTTCTATTAAAATCTTCGAGAGTCTTCCTGAGATTGCACTCAATGTTCTTGTAAAACTGATAAACAACTCCTTCGCACAAGGAACATTTCCTTCATTTCTCAAAACCTCAGTTGTTATTCCTATCCATAAAGGCGGTAACAATGAAGACCCAGCAAACTTTAGGCCTATATCGCTAATTCCAACCTTAGCAAAAATAATTGAGAAACTGGTAAAAAAAAGAATGATGGAATTTTTGAACAGTAACGGGATATTGAGTGCACATCAGTTTGGCTTTCTGAGTTTCAGGAGTACAAGCGATGCTATATCAACAGTATTGCAATTGGTGTATAATGAAATCAACAACGGGAAAGCCACTGCAGCAGTACTTTGTGACTTATCCAAAGCTTTTGACTGTGTCAATCACAGTATATTGCTTCAGAAACTCACAAGATATGGATTTAGGGATAACAGTCATACTTGGATTAGATCGTACCTTTCTGATAGAAAACAATTTGTAAGAATGTTGTCTAACTCGGACGTTGAAGATATTAATTGTGGAGTACCTCAAGGCTCTGTATTGGGTCCTATTCTGTTTCTGTTATATATTAATGATTTAACCAACATATCAATTACAGGAAGCTTTACTTTATTTGCTGACGACACCACATTATTGTGGCATGACGAAGACAAAAACAGATTGCATGAGAGAATGTGCCAAGACATGGACAAAGTGAAGAATTGGTGTGACTCAAATCTTTTGTCATTGAATACCAGCAAAACAAACATATTAGCTTTCAAGTGTAATATACCTGACATCTCCTTAGAAAATAGCATAATAAAAAATAACTCCACTTCGAAATTTTTGGGAATATATGTAGACGAAAATTTGAAATTCTCTGAGCATATTGCTCATGTCAACAAAAAACTAGCGTCAGGATGTTTTGCACTGAGAAACGTCTCGAAGGAACTGGGGTTTGCTGCAGCAAAGGTGGTGTACTATGCCTTAATAGATTCTCATCTGAGGTATGGTATACCCTTTTGGGGTATTTGCAGTAGACAACTTATGCAATCGGTTTTTGTCTTACAGAAAAGGGCTGTTAGGTACTTGTGTAAGGCAAAATGGCGGGATTCATGTAAACCCCTATTTCGAGAACATAAGATCCTCACAGTTATTTCAATTTTTATATTGGAAACCGTATCGATAATACATAAAAATAGGGAGAACTATGAATCTTCAGCCACATACCACACAAGGCGGTCGAATGAACTGAACCTACCAATTCCTAAAACGTGTTTTGTTCAAAAATCATTGATATATAATGGAATCAGGATGTACAACAAACTGCCCAATGATATAAAAGAGACTTCTCTCATCGTATTCAGAAAAAAAATTAAAAAATTATTGAGTGATAAAGCCTATTATGACTTAGAAGAATATTTTGACGATGTCCTGTAGTTGCTATGTCTTGAGTTTGCAATTGTACTGTGCTGAAATCTCAATTTTATACCTTGTCCTGTTATGTCATGCAACCTTTGCATATGTGCATATATATATATTTTTATGTTTTTTTATCTGACTCTTATACTTTATACTTCATGTTTATATGTGAGTAATATTATTTATTTATTATTGACATTGTGTTTGTAACATTGTGTTTGTAACAAGAATTTATTCTTAGACAATAAACATATTATTATTATTAGATCGAGCGATCTGTCCAAATACAGCCGAAATACAAAGACCAATCGGCAACGTGTGCACTTTATGCGAATCTAATTTACATGTATATTGCGGTCCCACCCAACTTCGATCCATCGTGATCGTCTATTTCTGTACAGTCACCGGTCACTTTGGCAAACAGTTTCGTCTGTTTACAAGGCTCTCCGATAACTGATCGTGGACCTGGATTAATCAAGACAGGGTCCGTCCGCCAGATAGAATCGTAATCGATTTTCGATGTGCTTATGCAACTCTTGGCCGTTGATATTGTCAAGTATCTATGTGTTTGAGGAACAATTTGTGGGACCATTAATCCTGCAACCAACTCAAAAGTTAATAAAGTTGATTTTTAAATACTAGGATTCAAGGCCACCCTTGAGGCGAGTCTGAGATTGACTCATACCCATTTGGTTGAGTTTGTATAAAATTATGAACTTCCCGTACTTCCACTTCAATCGATTTCATTATCTCTATCAAAACAAAATCAAATGAACAAGCATATTTATCAAATTTCCAAATACTAAATGAAATGTATACGAATAGAGTTATGTTGATTCTACTTCCTCTTTTTTGTCTTATTTGCTTCTTTTTGCCAGAAAATTGATCAAGGTTAGATCAGCGTTAGCCACAATGGTGGTTACTTCGCTACTTTCTAATTTCGGTGGCAGAAAAAATAGCATGTTTCATTCAGATCAAAAGAGAGTATCACTTCTGAACCTAATAACATAATGTACTATTTCACTTTATTCCAAATGTAATCATTCAGTATGAAACATTTTCAATTCCATAATCAGAGTTCGTATAGATATAGACAGTAAAATTATTTCAATTACTTATATACCTCGTTACATTCACCTTAGAATCTGTAGAGTCGGCGATATTGCATTATTGAATAATTCTTTGATACGTGTCAACAGGCATGTTGTAAACATGCGATTTGAGACTCGTTTTCAATATAAATAGCGGAAAAGTGAAAAATGCTCGATACAATAAGGAGTCCTCGTATTTGACTTCAAAAATTTACGAAAATGGCCTACGTATAGTTAAGAAACTTCAAGCGCCGGAACGACCCACATAGACCAACTGTCAGTTTCCGTTGCGAAATTTATCGAAATTATTTAAAAGAATTATCGAAAATTAATATATCACGTGATATGTATTTTGAAAAATTTACTTGTATACTAAATTTGATGAGCTCAAACGATAAAAATTCGTTGATTTTTATTCATCACATAACTAAATAACAATAAAACTCGCCACCAAAAAAATCAACTTTATACTGCTTTCAACCGATCACAGGACAAAATTTCATCAGAACAGTTTCATAAGAACGGCAATTTTTTAAGCTTACACCAGAAAATAGTAGTGCAAAGTTACGAAGGACCGCGTATCCTAGTCGACCAATCAGATTAGTTTGCTGATATACCTCTAATATTTCACCTTGAATAGCTTCAACACCCTGAAGAGTTGAAATTGTTCTTCATTTTGTATGTTTAGTGTTTAAATCATTCATGCTGGGTTTTGGTAGGTCTTTTGAATATTTTAATATTTAGGAATGTTGCATTCAGTTTAGAAAACTTTTTTTTATTCGGATGAAATATAGTTGGTTGACACTTTCAGAAAAAAAACTCTCTCGTAAAAGCCAAGGAAACTGAGATGCGACAATATCTGTTTTTTGTGCAACCGAACGCAAAACAGGCATTTCCCATCAGCCACAGCAGAGGCCGCAAAGTGATGTTTTGCGGCTTCTCGAGAAATGTTTGGTGAAATGCTAGTGATAATAATCAACTCCATTAGGAACTCTGGAAACTAAATGTTCCCTCCATTTGATGAAACATGAACAAAGAATAAATCTGTAGTAAAAGGCGTCGTCGTTGAATTTTAGGTGATTTGAATAGAAATGTTCACGTGTTCGGAGAACGAAACATTTGCATTCAGTATTCATTCAGCGAATCAATTCATAGACTACGAGTGGGTATTATTCAATGTTTTGAAATTCGTTATACTCGTTACGTTGAATTCTGTGGTGTAGTCAGAATTTTGAAATGAGCTGTCATTATTCAAAGTTAACCCGAAGTTATTTTTTCCAATGGAACACTTGGTGGCCTTTAAAAATCAGTTTTAGGCTGTGACAATGTTGTTTGCGGTATCGTGAGTTTTAAAAAGAACAACTAAAACTGCAAATCTCTATCTCAATATCGGGATATGCTGCAAAAATATCTAAAATGGGACACCCTGTTAATTATATTTCAGTTACACATGAGAGATGGAAATTGAGCCTGTCTCAATGATATATCAATATGAAATTCACAATTATCGATAATGTTAGGTACTGTGTTTTCTACCCAAATTACTCTCGTGAATTTTGAGAAATCTTTTAGAATGGGATGTATTTTTTTCTGGCCCTCTGATAATGGGATGATGCTTATTGAAAAAGAGCAAAGTGCCACACAGGCATTGTCTCAAAACATATAACCATCGCATTTTTGGTAAATGATTACTTAAAGAATGGTGTTTTATTACTTCAATAAGATCATTTCTAGATTGTGTTCAAAGAAAGGAGTATATTCCAGATTGGTCGTGACACTGGGATGAGCCTTTCAACTACAAACAGTTCAAGTGTTGCTTGCATCAACTAGAATCATTCTTTTCGAGGAATTGGCGAAAGCGCTAGTAAATGGTTAAATTTGTTTAATTGGTGGGAGCGCATTATGATTTCACCAATTGTTCAATATTTTCTATAAACTGTTTTTATACCGGTTGTCCCAATAGGATCGGGAAGGTGCGATAGTATGGAAGAATCATAAGCCTCATCGATTCAGGGAAAAGGATGTACCAATATTTTGCTTCAACTCGTTCTTTTTCACTCATAATGATGTTGGATGAAGCTGGATACTTGAAAATATTCTCCATCATTTCTTTTGGCCGGTTTGGTCAATAATTTTTTCTGTCGAAGCCGTGAGGTTTATGGTTGAGGTTAACGGTATAACAGGAAACTGTAGCTAGAATTCCAGTAGGTGCTTCATACTTTTCACCTTTATCCCAATTTTTGTGACACAATTTTATCGTTGTTTCGCATCGAAACTGATCTAGCCACCCCAAGCAATCATCATCCCTTAGCGAACGATTCGTACTTACAGCACGACGGGTTGATTCGTGCATTGATAAACCCATTAAATGTGGCCCCTACGAACGATTGCCGGCCCGTGAAATCCCATTAAAGAGGCAGGCAAGTCGAAGAACGAGAAATATCTGTTTCGCCTCTGGCCCATCAGCGGTTCTAACTCGAACTCGGCCGTTGTCTCGGATTCGAGAGGGTTGTGAGAGAGCGGACTGGGTGCCATTGAAAAATTAACAGCTGTACGGGAAATTGCTTGAGAGGCGTGCCGCCGGCGGAAACAATTTGTTATTGTTGATTCAGTCGGTTGATGGATGGGTAGATGTGATTTATGGTGCCAAATGATTACATTTTGGTGATAACACTGAGAAAATTACTCAGGCAAAAAATAAAAACATTTTACGTATATAAAAAACTACTTGGGAGTTTTCCTTAACATAGTCAAGTTTTTATCAGGGATTAGGATGACCTGGGCTAGTTGCCTCAACTGTGACAAATCATATTCTTGTGAATAAACGACTGGTGTTCTGTTGATAGTTTTCTTACGGAGATTCTGAATATAATCTAGGTATTAACAAGAAATTTGAAATCAGCTTCACAATAAAAGCTCAGCTCTGAGTTTTCATCAGAATTAGGTTAGAATGTACAGTGAGTCATGAACCCCGGATATGTGCAACTAAAGTCTCAATGTCTTTGAAGTGAACAGGTTTGTCTATTATTTAACTCACTGTTTCTTCCATTTGATAAGAGTTTCCATTTTCTTAGTCGCCACGTTACCTCATGATGAAATTGTCACTATTAAAAATAATCCCACTTCTGAATTGTTAGGACTTAACAAAAAAACACGTATATATTGCTCTTGCAGTATGATTAACAATACTATTCATATTATAAGCACCCGATATAGTTACCTAACAGCTATCGAAGTACTCGTATACAGGGTCATTCAATTATAATGCCATTATACTACCACACAGACAAACTATAATTATAATAATAATAATGATTTTGGTGCTAATGATCTCAGTAATCGATGCACCTTAATGTGAAAAAAAAATCTCTATAACATTTTATACAAATCTTCTTACAAATTGCTATAAAACCGGTACCTATAAATGAATTTTCTGTAGATTCTATATAAATTCCGAGGTTTATGTTTCTGCATCCTGTGTGATCAAATAATTTGGTTGTCTTTGAATTCTGAAAATAGAATAGGATATCTTATGTATACTGGCTTCTTCAATTCAGAATTAAGTTAATTGAGGTAATCATTTCGTAAGTCCAAGCATTTCAAAGACATCGTGTAGAAAATTGCACACTTTTTCCAGATGTGATGCGAATATTGAATTTTTCTGTTTTTTTTATTCGATTGCATTAGTGAAAAATCGAATGCAAATTTTGATGTTTTTCGCAATTGCAATAACTTTGGTGAGAAGACTATCGACGCAGCAATTTGTCGAACACGAACAACCTTGAAACGATCGCGTGATTCCAAGAGTTTTCGAACGCCAATGTGGCGCTCCGTGCGATTGAATAAAATCATTATCGAAATGAAATGTTTGCATTACGTAAATCTCGTTTACAATGTTATTTTCGTCGGCAAAAATTGCGGCGCGTCGTCGGAAGGTCGGCCACACGATTTGTCTTCATTTCCACGCCGATTTCCAGGAAATTCCATCGGGACTGAGATGCCTGGTGACGTGTTTATTATTGATGTCTTCGACGGAAAGCCATCGCGAATGTTTAACGTAAAGTGTGAGCTTGAAATATGTGATTTTTCAATCAGAAAATATGTTTTTCCTACGTTGATCCAAAATATGGAACTGTATTGAACTATATTTGTTGAAAGAATTGGTTCTCTATTTCACTAGTGCAACTAAATTTTTGTTATACCAATATCTCATTTTACTACTGCGTTCCATAATCATGAAAAAATTGCACAATTCATATATCGATTTGAAGGTGTTGACATCACTGCTTACAAAAATAATAATTGTGATAAACCAGTTTCATTTTTCGAATATTTATAGCATGTTAGCACTCATCAGTAAAGCAAAATATCAGGATTTCGTTCAAGTTTTTGATTACGATTTGATTCGTAAATGTTGGCCGACAACTGTCCCAAAAGGTCTCATAAGATATAAGTTTCAAGATACATTTCAAGCTACGAACATTTTTGTTAAATCTCCTGATAATGTTCATCTAAACAAATAGCTACATGTTTCCCCAATTAAGATTTGTACCTTGATAGGAACTTCATCAGCTCTACCAATTAATCCTAGAGTGAGAATAGAATAATGATTTCAGATTATCAGAATCATTTAATCTTGTCCTCAACATATTCATTAATTATATTCAGAAATTAGCAAAAACTAAAGTCCGTATTACATGGTGCAGAAATTGATACAGAAAATGTTCCATTATCTCAAACAGACTGTTGTACAGAAAACATTGACAAATTTTCTGCAAATAAATATTGTTTGGTAATACACGATATCAATAATTCAACACATAAGCATGCGCAATATGTGAAATCAAACGGATTTTATTAGGATGTTAACCTCATTTCAACCTAACTTGTTGAGAGATGCTTTTGGAAATTTTCTGCTAGTGCCTTTGTATCAGTCTCCGCCTTGTGAATCCGTGGTACCTACATCCTCTACACAAACAAGGATGTCTCCAATAAATCATTCTTCGACTGTGGCAGCTTCTGCTTGCAGTGCTTTAATAATATGTTAACATTAATGAAAATTGATATGGAGAGCAGGAAAGGGCGGCTTTGGAATCGCGAATGGCTGAGAAGGAGAGATAATGGCAGAGGTGTACTTAATATGGTTGAGAATGAACTTCTTGTTGAGGATACTTTTTAGCATACAAAAATCGGTATTCTTTTATTAGTGCCAAAACTTGTTCTGCTGTCCAATTCATATTACTATTGCCCTAACTGTGCCCAAAGGCTCTCACTTTTATTTGTATTTCGAGGCGATTCGCGAAATATGATGATATTAATAAAATTAACCTCACAAATATTCGAAAAAACAAAAACAATAATGCTGCAATGCAATAATCACACTGCGCATGATCACATGCACAAAATCTGTTCGAAAATAGAACCTGTCCTATATTTCTTGGATGGAATATTCAGATTTAGTTTTTCTGTAATACACGATGCAGAAAATATTGCCTTCACATTGTCATACAGTAAATGTACCATTTTCTGCACCGTGTAATACGGACTTTACCCGATTTTCTATCTGTTGCTTTAATATAATATGTGCCAACATATTGAAAATAATTTCTTCCCAACATATTTCGGCTACGATTTGTCAAAATCGCAAACTTTGCATTATTATTCAGTGTGTTGGTTAGTCTCAGAGTTACGGCTGTTTGGGGAAACATAATTATGGTAAAACGACTCTACCGTCCTCTGGTGTATATACTGGCAAAAACAATTAAATCAGCTGGGCATTCGAACTTTGCCGAGATAACCGAGTCATTAATTTTCATATTCGCTTAACTTATTTTGCAACTTTGAATTGAACTTCTGCGAAACTACTCTATGCATTCAACTCAAATATCTCACAGGGATGAAACGTTCGAATATCATCTCGTAGGTGATGTTATTTCAGCTCCAAGATATATTACAGTGTGAGTTTCAAACACTTTCAGTGTCAAAAACTGATGTAACCAAATGAAAGTTCTGGTCGTTTATAAATTCGATTTCCAAAATAATTATTGGAGTGTGGAAGAAATGCTTCATCGCATTATTCTCAGAAAGGTCTGAGTATTTTCATTCATATCTGTGGAGAATTGGAGAAGTGAATTCGAAGAACGTACGATTAAGTGCCGGTTGCATAAAAGCCCGTCAAGTCTTCTGTTAAATTAACG
This sequence comes from Chrysomela aeneicollis, assembly GCA_029955515.1. Classification (NCBI taxonomy): domain Eukaryota; kingdom Metazoa; phylum Arthropoda; class Insecta; order Coleoptera; family Chrysomelidae; genus Chrysomela; species Chrysomela aeneicollis. The sequence goes on along the minus strand of JARUHQ010000021.1, from coordinate 203,834 downwards.
TGGGATTAACTCTGCTAATGCGCGAGCTAAGGCATGCGTTGCCGTGGTTATAAACAAATTAAATATTTAATCGTCTGTTAAATCTTTATGCAACCGGCCCTGAGAATAATATCAGATACTGTAGGTATATATACAACCTGTAAAAAAAGAAAATAAAAATAGATCAATCAGTGGGACTACACAATATATCGATTCCTTATATTGAAAAACGAAATAAGTAAACTCGTTCTCAATAAAGCTCGTAGAAAACAGGTTTTGATTCAGTTCATTTATCAATAATTTCATTAGGTGTCATGTTCTCGTACAAATTTCATAAAAGCGATTTATTATTTATTAGGAATACGCATCAACTATACCTACATGAAAAATAATTAGAGCGGCACTAATCATTACATGCACAACTGATTAAAATTTCATGATGGAGGAAATATTCATGGATTATTCCATTATCGCATCATTCGTCATATTAAAAACAATACTAAAAATTGTTATGAAATGGAAATTCAACCAGGAATATTATTAACTCTGCTCATTTGATCATATAGCTCGTTTATCTGCAACAGGTCCAGAACAATTATTTACATTAATTTTCACCATTAATTTGTCAAATTTCAACGGAATATACTCAAATATGCTCTAGTTTGTTTTTTTTTCCAATTGATAACAAGCTGAGAAATGTAGGTACCCTATTTGATTCACAGAGTTTCATCCAAAGATTAATCGGTAAAATTTGGTTCCATCAAACTCCTATAAGGTAATCGATACAGGATAATGCAAATTTCATGTTGTTTAATCGGAAATAGAGATAGATACGCACAAGGATAAAAACAGAAAGTGTCTTCCTTTTTTTCGTACCTATTAAAATTAAGCCAATAAAAAGTGAAAATCAAAAATCGAAAATTTAGGTTTTTGAAAATATCTCAAATACTTGTTGAACTCTTTTCCGCGGCATATGGTTGCATAAATGCACAACTTTCACCTGATTCACCCGACTTTTTATCTCCACCGAGTTCCCCATGTTGGTCCGCCAATTCGGGACACCCTGTACATATCGAGAGAAGAAAACCTATACCCGATCTGAATTGCGGTGTTCTGTTCACAGTTTCCCTCGGAATATTTCTCGTATTGACTTGCCGGAACTGCCGCTATTTCTTATGGCGACGCGGAAATCGGAAATGATATAGAAAAGTTATTTCGCAGTCGCAGTTTGCATCGTTCCGGGGCCGGATTGCCCGTCAAATTCAATGGGAGTGAGAGAGATGTTTGAATACGCCAAAGAGAGAGAGAGAGAGAGAGCGAAGACCCTGACCCGTTTCGTCGATATCCATCGAAAGGGCCCAAAAAAAATTCTTCGAGGCGAAGCGAACACAGCCGCGTTTTTCAGCACGGGATGTTTGATGGCCAGGACACGATGAAATGGTCCGAATTGTAGCCATCCGGAGTTGTTTCTTGTATAATATGTGTATATACAGGGGGAACTGACTTGTTCTCGACACATTTTCCACGTCTCATCAGGTGAAAATTCGAAACATACAAATTGTAGATACTAACCTCTACTTCCAACTTTTCAGTGTTTTGCATGGTATTAGTCAGGAGAGTGGTTGTTTTCAGTTTGTTTTCCACACATTCAAATGATGTCTGCATTTGAGAAATAGCTATTTGTGTGTTTAGAGTGCAAAGTCATCGTTTGTATTGTAGACACATGTACAGATTAGTATATCGAACCTTTTGAAGAAAACAGTAGTCTTTTGAGAATCGTTCATCTACTAATATAAATTATTTCCCCAAGAAACAGAACAAGTTTTAATTTTTTGTGGTGTCAGAACTGCTTCAAGGTAGCCACTCCTCGTATCTAATCCTTCAAGAAAATACATTATTCGAATATAACAAGCATTTTCGGCACCCTTTCCAGCCTATATTTGACCAGAAAATAATTGGTGAATGTTTCCTCAGCTGTGCAAACGTACTAAACCAAACAAGGATATTTAGGACGATCCAGAAAAAGTAAACAATGTTATTGAATGAAACATTTCCTTTCCTATTTCGATACCAAAAACAAATTGATACTTTCGTTTTTCTATCAAATGGTTATCTCAATTAAATTTCAAATATTCTACTTTTTCACTTAGTAGTCATTAAAAAATTGATATAGAATCAAATATTTTCATGTCACTCTCTCTCGTAAAATTACATATAGGCACAATTTCGTTGTTTATATAGAAACTTTGCCGATAAAAAAAGCACTTGTGTTTTCGCTGTTGATAAATGATTGTTTTGATTATACGGTCTGAGTACTTGTCAATTCGTATCACGTTTTCGTATACTTGTCAACTCGCAAATAAAAGTGTAGATCGTCACCAGTTTCGGTCGATGTCATTTTTGCTGCTCGTCGAACGTGAGAAATCGGATTACAAAAAAATGCCTGACAAATCCGCTATGTACAACTAGAATGGAAAAGTTTTAATGGCTCCACAGCCCTATTCCAGTCGATAATGGCGGTATTAGAGAAGTTTCCGGGAACATTTACACTTTGCATTTCCCGAACGACATGTAGGAATATTTTTATGGCCAAAAATTATACTCGTTTTTCATGGAGTTGAACTTTTATGAACGTGGCATGGTGTCGTGAAAATAAATTGCCGAATTGAATATCCTCTGGACCAGGCAGAATGCACATTTCCTATAGTTTCCTTATTTACGATCTTCTTGAAGTTTACATAATCATTTGAAAAAGTACTCATTCCTTTCAGATTTTAACAGAGTACCTTTTCTAATAGGATCTATATTTGGTATAAAAAATTCTATACCAGTGGAAAATCACGAGTATCGAATTATTCATTATCAATAAGTAACAGTTCTGCACGACGTTTCACGAGCGTAGTGAAGGTTATTCAGGAATTATTTTATTCGGTGCTGGTCATGTTGAATTATTTTGCATCTAGTAATAAAACATGAGAGTGATGTAGTTGTTCGTGAATCTGATGTGAGAAATGAAGTTTTTATTGGTATCTACCAACAAGTGGAGAACTAAAATCCAACGTTGGGATAGAAATTAAAACACTATAAAATTTTCCCAGCTTTCATTCTACCTTTGTGTGCATTTTCAGTCTTGGAGGATTTTTTTATGGTATAATTTCACCCCACTACTTTCACTTTTATATAAAAGAGTCCACAAAAATACGAGAACTCATGAAAGAGAAATGCAGAGAGACAAAACTGTAGGATAAACGTGATCCGAAGAACATTCAATATGAAAATGGCGAATATCCCCATTGATTTCCGCAACTTGCGCGAACATTATTCAACCAAGACTCTCATCAATATTTCACTGGAACGAGCAGAACACGCAAACGTTTCTCCTCCCGCGAATAAATCTGTCCGACCGCACTTCTCACTTATTTTCGCCCTATTCGAGAGAATTCGCGGCCACTTTACTGAATAGACAACGTCGGTTTTTTCGCCTCCTCCGTGCGTTTTCTCGTTAGTGATGGGGAAATTTTATAACGGGCGCCCTTCTCATGTCTCCAGAGGCGTTCCACGCCCTTCTTGCTTATCTCGACTGAGCTTGTCCATATTTCGTGGCTTATCGTTTTTCCTTTATGGGAAGTGGCAGAGATGGTTTTCATTTCGCTCCGTATACTTTGAGGATAATTGCTGCAGGCGCTGCTGAAAATAATGTGGATCACTGTAAAAAAAACTCCAGAGTTTATTATCCTACAAAAGTGTTTCTGTTACAAGTACAGTTTTTATCGTCTTGCCTTCCACTTGATGAAAACGCATCAAAAAAACATGCGATTACAAATTTTCCTTCTCTGAGTCGTAGAACGTTCAAATCGAGGTTATAGTTCTGGGAATATTCGCTTATTTGGGAGTTCGACATAAACGAAAATCTGAGACTATTATTTTCTCCAAATGTCTAAAGTAGTCTTCCTTGAATATTCATCACCCTATATATTTTTCTCTTCAACGTATGATCCACACTTCCTATATCTGCGAAGAAGCACCCGGTATATGCGATAAATTCAAGCTATGAATAGGCACAACCAAGCTGAAAAAGTCTATTCATTTAAGTTGCAGGCTTTACTGTAATTATTCAGCATATTTCATCGTCAAGGTTTTCGACAGTTTCTGCAGCGCAGCGTCCAGATTGAAAATGCCGAAACAATAACGACCAAAACCCTCTTCACGTTTTTAATTACCTCAACATCAATTAAATCGCGGTTATAATGAAATTCAATTGAATTTCCTTTCGTTCGAAAGCTACATTGAACGGAAAAGTTTTGCCTGTCTCCGCACCTAATGCATTTAGTTTTCCGAAGAGGGAACAGTTTCCCCTGTTTTTTCGAACTCGGAAAGCTTTTCAAGTATACTTCAATTAGCCTATAATCCATGCTCGGTGAATAAATTATGGTCTCTTCCAGTTTTCAGCTTGGATGAACTACCCTGAAATGAAATATAACAATTTCGCTTCCTTGGAATTCCTCTGCATTGTCAGAAATAGACAACTGAACGAAAGGAAAACCTATAATGTTCGCGAAATCAGTCAATCAATATATACTCATTGACAAAGTGATTATAAAAAATAGATAATAATGAAAGCTTTTGTTTGAAAGTGGCTGACAATGTATCGAGTTGTGAAGTAGAGCTTCGGACTTCCATTGTCTAAAGGTATGAAGATTTGAATGCTAAGAAAAGAAATGAGTTATGCTGAAAAACAAAATAAATGATGAAAAACATGTTCAAATAATTGTGAAAAGGTAACTAGACTATTGAAAATTCGAGTATCAATAATCTGAAAAAATAAAATAGGTAAGTTCTAGTTTACTTCACAATAATGAAAGCATTTTGTCCTTTCTCATAGCCTTTTTCAAATATTTAAGTCAAATTCAGGCATATGGCTATCAATAGAAGGAATATCAGGCGATTCTACTCCTCTGGGTGGTTCCAAAATAGAATTTGCTGCAAACATATTGTATCTACAAGCATTAAATTCCAATTTCATTTATTTTTATATCGAAACCACAAGGGAAGACGAACATTTCGAAAGTGAATGAAAGTTCAATGAGCCTTTTCGATTCACTCTTAAGAAAACCCTTTATCGTTCTTCTGTAATGCAGATGACGTATCCCAGAGTGTTCTGTCAGTATCGAACCGAGAAGGATAATAAATACGTGGAGAGGCGTGATGAGATGGGCGCTTGTCACTTCAGGTGAAATTACTTTCCTTCTGCTTGGTCCCGAGGGATATCAATGGCGTAGCAATGGGGGTGGAGTTGGAAATTAATATAAAATAGGAATATATTATCTTGCTAGCCCTTCACAGTTGGTGTAAACCGGTGGTGTTCCGATAAAATGTCAATAGACGTCGTCGAAACTCGGAAGAATCATCAATATATTTATGACCTCGAAAATATTTCCAGTAATCATAGAAGCTCTAGTAGTATTATTAGTGAAAATCACTTGAGTACTGGAGAAGGTGTGATTTCATCGGATACTTTCACCTTATGTAGGTCGTCTGATGGTCTACTGTCCACACAGTAGTTGATTCACCGCAGTAAATGAAAATACACCCATTCTATCTCTGTCAAAATGACTTAACGTCATTTCAGATGGTCAAACAACATTAGAAGTCGATTTATCTTTATGGAATACCTCCCAACCTTCCTATATTGAAAGTATAACCGCCGCGCTGTGAGTTCATGAAGCAAACACCACGGCATCAGATCTGCAACTGACCAGCCTAGCCTGCGTCTCGCATTGTCTTTACCCCCCTCCACAATAATTGAATCATTGCGGATCGACGCTAAATCATCCCTCTCGGAGATAAACTTCTGTAACGTCCTTGGAAAGGGGTGGCTGTGCAAACAAACGTGACACGCGATTAACTCGTTCTTTTCCAGCCGCCATCGCGTATTCCGACGTACTGCCGTCGTTTGCCAAGAAGGAGACTGTTTTTTTTTTGTGACTGTCAATTTGCCGATATTCGTGTGGGAATATGGATTGGAGACGCTGCGGCTTGATGTTGAAAGCCAATCTTCTTTATTCGTGGCAATTGATCAGAGATTTTCGCGGCACATAATTTGGCACTTTCATTCACAGACAATGAGAAGCGAGGTAGAACCTTCCCTATCTATTCAACGATGTATTCCACAGAATTCCTGTATTACTAACTGGACCAGACATGAATAATATTTTGTGTGAAATTTTCTCACCGATTACCACTCTAGCTTCAATTGATAACAGTAAATTCTTCCTCCAACACGAATATTTTGTAGAAAATTCGTGTTGTCGAAAGAATTTCTAGTAATAATTGAAGCTTTATATTATAAGCGAAAAAATTTAGAACTCTTCATCATCAGGGACTTTCATACCACTTCTTGAAAAGTGAAAATTCAACTATGCGAGAAAATGTGGATAATTTTTCCTTCAATTCGATTTCAATAACCCAATATATTCATCAATTACGGGTATAATTAACCATCATTGCTTTCGCTCATAAAAATGCTGCCTAACAATGCAGTAATTAGTTTGGAGTTTGGATTAGAACTCCATGTTCCTCATGAATAATGAACCAGGCGACATCACATCGGTTCGTGTGTTGCGTTTTCGTCTAGTGTATCCGCCGTAGTTTGCTTTGCATTCAGCTCCGACAGGTAATTGCAGGGTGTAGACGCGTCTCCCAAGAATTAATTGGTTTCTTAACCCTTCATTAGTTGGTTAGAATCCGTTCGTATGTCGAGTTTGATGACAGGAGGGGTGGCTACCACGACGAACTGGTTTAGAGGGAGAAATACAGGCTTTTTTTTTTGCAGGATAATCGAGATTCAGGTAGTCGCGATGGGTTAAGGGCGTAGAGTGGAAAATTGTAGAATGATTGGAATGAAAAACTAAGAGAAAGAAATTAAGCTTATATATTCATTACGAAATATCCACATTAAGTATCCACTATTGGTAACTTCGTTATTATCGAAGATGATGTTTGTTCGATAAAGAAGAATGATGAACACCATTTTCGTTTTCTAGTTTGAACATAAAATAGCTCGAAAAATACAGTTATCTATCGAGAGTGGCAAGACACTCTGCGCTCGAAATACACGCAATATTTTTTCTACAAACACAGTTCCTTGACAAGAAAACTTTATACCTCTATCAATTGAATTATATTTTATAATATTCTTCATCTAAATCATTGATTTAATTAATTATTCCCTATTGAAGAAGGGAAAATGACTTATAGATTAAGAAAGAATCCAGTAATAGACCCCGGGCTGACTGCTTTAGAAGTTGCGCTTTGAACCTGTCGGCTATTGAGGCTACTTGAAAATTTAGTTCTATCCCATAGTTATAATACGTTATGAACCAAAAAGATATAGTCAAACTTATTTTGCTTCATATTCAGCGGACTGTTGTTTTTCGAGAAATACGACAAGTTTAGGCTACTAACTTTTATATCTTTAGCATTCAAGCATTTCATGACACCATGTCATGAATCTATCATATCATGATTAATACTTTTTCTTGAATTCTATGGTAGGAGGTTCAAATTTACCATGTTCGCAGTTTCTGCTACATCAGGAGATGTGTTAGATAATTCACTGGCACTGTTATTTTCCATCATGCAACAGAATGATGAGTTCGTTTTCAACAATGAAGGATGCGAGCGCAAATAAGCTGTCACTCAATAACATTATTTCCGCGCACGAGCAGCAATGCTGTCACTTAATGACATTCCTCGGAAAACCGTCAAATTTGTGTTGAGATTTAAAAGTGTCAAAGTCTACTTCGTTAACCTTTTGTAGAAAAATACAATTTTTTCCAAAGGAAACTCTTGAATATCTTGAATTACTTTAAAAACTCAGATGATGAAACTGTTTCAATATTCCCCCGAAGATGCTTACCTACATACTCAGTGAAAACATTACACCAGAATTTTCTTCATCATCGTAGGTGCCATATTATCTTTTCTATAGGTGTTCGAATGAATCAATCCCAGTTGAAATTCATTTTTTATTCGAATGAGATAACTTTTTAGTCCACATTATTTCAACAACGTGCTTTTTATTTCACAGTTTTCCATAATGAATTCCAACACAATATCCATGCCCCAACCACTTTTCACTTAACGTAACAAGACACTCAAGTGTAGAGGAGTAATCCAAACAAGTGGGAACACAATGGCCGCAATCATTGTTCGTAGGTCCATCGAGTAGTGTAACGATAATGACACGACGTAAAACATTCGCGGTATCGTGTATCGCCTCTCCCAATCGCGTGTCCTCGAATCTGAAAGCCATCACCCATATACTCGGTTTTCTCTCCGAGCCGAGAAGCTGCCGATGCATGTAACAAAGTAACAAGTGCTTCCCCCCCATCCCCCTTTTGCCAACTTTTCGACTCGACGTGAACCACTTGATGTGAGAGTAGGGGGCGCGTCACCAAAACAATGGAATGTTGGTAGTCGAGGCATTTCTCTGGGCGAACAATACAAGAGAGGAGAACTAACACGCCACCCCACTCTACAATAGGGTCAAACGCGTTATGGAAAATTGTGAAAAATTGTGCTTCCAGCAGCGTATCACTGTCTAGCTTCGCAACTATCCGGATTGTTTACGTGGGGAAAATTCGATTCGAAATATTGGTATATGTAGGTATTGTAACGGGGTGGTGATATTATCAACAAAAACAAACTCTACTTCAATGGTCTTGTAGACAATTTATTCATTGGTTAGCCCGTTAATTGTACAGCTAAAAACAAAACAAACCTTTCAATAACTCGCACAATGTGGACGAATATCCCAAAAAAACAACAAAAGTAATATATTATTCTTTAGTATAATATCCGCCAAACGTGATGTAAGAAAAATACTCACCTAGAGTAGATTCTTCAGATGATGGAAAATGAAAATTTTTATATATTGTTACGAACTGCTGGCATTTCCGAGAAGGTCGGATATCACCATCCCGACGCGTGACTCACAGCGAAGATATCGGTCGCATACGCACCGCTATAATTAGCGGATGATTCATTGCCGTCGAATATGAAAAATACTTCCAGTTCATTCCTGTTCTTTCTGGACAATGATGTTTTTACCTTTATAAGATCCGCGGTTTCGCGGACAAGTTAGATTAGAAAGAAAGCTAGTATTGTGAACATTGAGATTTGTAAAGCGAATATCGTTGTGATTTAACTTAGTGTTTATTGAGTTGTATTTAGTGTGTTTAGTGAAATATATTGTTCAGTTTTGTACTGAGTGTTTTAAATTCACGAACCCAAGTGGAAATAACGTAACAATATTCTGCTAAACTAAACACTAAAACAATCTTAGCATCACGATGTCGTATTCTCAACGAATAAGAAAAAGTTATCTAATTTTTTCGAGTGCATATTCGTTAACTACAACCTCTTATTAGTAGGTGTGAAATTTTTCATATTGTTGAGATGGATAATAAAAATTTGTCTGCTTGTTGACGGCGACACTGGCTTCGTCAAGAAAAACGCCATTTTTCACTTTCGGGCCATCAGCCGGGAGGACACAAAAGAACACGCTTCTGCAATTTGCGGATCTCGATAACAAATAGGTCGGACTGGCCTTATACAAAGAAAGTGTTAATGGCATTCGCACATAAGAAAAATAAAATCGGAGTGGGAGTTTTTCCGTGTCCGCTGTCGCAGCCGCGTTCATTTACACAAAAGTGAAATATATGTATCTGTTCGCGGACCCGGCAAAAGTGGAGAGTCCGACGACAGGCGGACGAAAAAGAAGTTATTAATGATTCGGGGGTCGGGATATGTGAGTTCAATGTTTGTCATGTCGCGATATTCGAGGAACGAAAAAATACTCGCGCGATCTGTACATATACGTGAAAGGTCGAGTTTCCGTTACAGCAAAAGTTTTTTCCGACATTACAAAATGAAACTTTTGGTACGATGATGAGGAAAACTCTCGTGATTAGTATTTTTCTCTGATCTCGTATGAAAACGTCATAAAATGGAATTTGTTATTTGAACAGAACGTTGACATAAAAAAATATCGCACGCTGGTATGTATGGATAGAAATTATTAGGTACCAATATCAATTGGTACTTATGTCACCATGAACGCTTTTGTTACGACATATTTATATTCATTAGGTTTTCTGCTTCCTCTCGGATTGTTAATAAATTCAATGTGTCAATTGATGGAAATTAGAGTCTGGAACTATTTGTACTTCAGTAGGTACTTCATGTCTGATAATGTTGATTGCACAACTTGCTAGTAAAATGCATGTAAATTGCATCAAAAATATTTCAACTTTTTACATTTGATATAACGCACCAATTTAAATTTCTCTGTTGATGTCAATACGCATTCTGCTGTATTCCTGGTTGCGTGATTACCTACTCGCGACAACAAATAAACGGGACATAAAAATTGTTTGTTGAAACGAAGAAGATTCAGTAATTCACATCTGGAATTGTCGAAAAAGTTTTCACCACCTGATATTAAAAGATACTGCTCAAGTTATAATACATAATTGAAATTACTAACCGCGAAATAAAACCAAATATTAATGGTCACTTTCCACACTGGTTGTTTAATATACTTTTTATATAATTATTTATTAAAAAATATAATGAAATTCTGTGTACCCTACTTTTCACATGACCCTAGAAAAAGAAATCCAAGGGTGTTAGATCAGGAAAACATGCTGGCCATTCCCGCCGTACTATCTATCCACTTATTTAGAAACGTTGAGTCGACATATTTCCGCACATCTATTCGGTTATGTGTAGGTGCCCCACCCTGCTCGAACCATATCATATCGGTTGAAATAACGAGCCAAATAATTATCTCTAATCAAATCGCCATCGATGACATCGTTTCCAATTATCACGTCCCAAATATTTTCAGTAATATGCGTATGTAATTCTATTATGCCGAGAGGGTTTTCATCATCCCAGTACAGATTAATATGGACATGAAGTGTCATAGTGGACTCATCCGATAACAAATGATTTTCTCTAGTTGGATTACCTTGTTATCTGCATTATTTGTTCACAAAAATGTTTTTTCCCATAAAAATCTTCTTAGTAAAGTCCCCATTATTTTTTATCCTCTTTTTGTTGATGAAAATGTCAAAACTTGTGATGACAAATTGTCAACGTGTTCGATAAAACTTTCAACATATTCGAAATACAGTCAGTCAATTCCATTCAACCATTAAGTTAACCATCAGAACCACTTAAGATGGTAACGCACAAGCTGAAGCGATAGCAAAATGTCTCAGATGTATGATTTCAAAATTCAAATATTTGAGGAATTTGGTGGACGGCAACCATCTCAAAACAATATATAACGCCCTTGTCGAATCTGTCTGCGCTACGGAATACTAAGTTGGGGTGGGATTACAGATAGCCATTTTTTACGAAAAGTTGATACTCTTCAACAATAATATTAAAATTATTGTACAATAGACAGTTCACCAATACTCATCGGACCTAATATTTCGAGAAGCAAATGGATATAAGACAGCTCTACATGCAAAGTTTAATTTCATACATATGTAAAGAAAAAAGCTATCGTTAGAAGTTAGAACATTCATATGGATCACGCAACAAAACAAAAAAGATGGATATACATGAAGACATGTCTGCCATTTTCGATGCAAAAGCGTGATAATTTGATGTCATCAATGAACAACAGTTTCACTTTGATGAAATTCGCCCCTTTGAATGAGAAAGTATGACAAGCAACTACCCTTCATAGATGTTCTAGTACCTAATTGAGAATATTATCAACAATGACAATATATATATTCAATGACTCAAACCACAATTCTTGACATAAAATGATCGTCAGTTTAAATTTGTAGATTAGTAAATTTCCTTTGAATTCAAGGTCGTTAACAATTTTGTACAGACTCAGTTCTACCCCGTAGTATACCCCAAAAAGCCGGCCACTTTGGTTTTCGCAAGAAAACTAGGTTCGGGTCGACCGTCGACGGACCACCTAAATTCGAATTAGCATCAGCATTGCGCGTTAGTTGCTCTCAACGCATCTGGCTACGAAGGATGTCACTTAAATGTCTGTTATCCCCTAGCCGAAAATATAATGGCCGGAATTTATCATCAAGGATACGTTTGCTCAGGCCGTTCGGCCTCATGATTTTAATAATAAACAGTTCCGGAGATTTTCTATGTCATTAAAGCGAATGAAGCTGAACGAGTGGTAATGAGGAAGGGGGGTGAATGATGAAAAGAGACGAAATTCTGGGGGTTGGTCGTGTACACAGGATTTATATGTTAATATTAAATATACTCTATATTGTCCAATGATTGAAATCTTGTTGGTTGAAGTATGAATGAAATATTGGATGAATCTCATAATTTCGGAATTCTTACTCAAAAGTATCTTAAAAAATTGCACTTTCATTAAATAAAGATAACAATAATTCTTCAAATCCCTGTGAAACATGATAAGGTTCATAATCTGATACAATGAACATAAAAGTAGATATATAAGTTCAAATAAGATAATAGATAGTGTAAATCACAAAACGATAACACATAAGCACTAAAAAACACATTCGAAGTATTCTTGAACTCGGTTAGTTTACCTGAAATGCTGAGATTTGAAAGATAATTAAAGTATATTCGAAATGGACCTAGAACCAATCCTTGCAGCACTCCCGAATCTATCTCAGTAGTATACTTGATATTTCGTTAGTCTTTCTACTTTAATACGCTCTCTGAGGTATGATGTGAACCAGTCTTCTACTTCTCACTCTACATCCATAATGATGAAGCTTCCTGGATAATATATTCCGTAATTCAAGCCGTCAAAAGCTTTTTGGAAGGTTGCCGTGGCAATATCTCCGTCAGTCATATCAAAGTGAAGCTTATGCAAAAAGGAAAAATTGCATTATGTGTGTTTTTTTCTATTTTGAAATCCAAATTTGTGGTTTTATCTTTAGGTTTCCGCTATATTGTGCAAAAGAAGTATATTGTCATTCAAGGATGGAAACGTATACCCACAAAAAACGAATGGTTCATTTAAGATATGTTAACCACTCGATAGTGATTTTTTCTCTCTTTGATGAGTTTCTGTGAATACAGTTTCAGGCAAACGGCTATAGATGTCATATAGCAATATCATAATTATCTGTTTTTTCCAGGAATTTATTGCAAATATTCAAGCAAACATGTCGGCATTTGATAGTAAGTTGTAACCAATGTTGAGATATTGAATTAGCTAATGGTGGAAATTTTTCCAAAACGAATGGTGATCATTTGAGCTTCAATCACATCTTGGCATGCCTCTCTTTTGGCTTCGACATATTCTGTTTCGACCTCTGTTTTGTTGTTTGTCATGAACGTATTCAATAAGGAGGGTGTCTTCTTTGAAATCAAATGAGAATACCGTTGAATAAAGTAGTGAGCGAGACAGTGTCGAAAAACTTATTCTGAATCGGAATTTCCGCTCGAGAAAAATGTCCGAACTCTGGAAAGCCGCAGACCGATACAAAGCGGTGAGAAAAACCGAAACTTCCCTTCTGCTCACTAGAGATTGAAAATACAATATTTATGGGTACGTTGGTCGGGGCCAATATACTCATTCTGTCTGGTCCCGACTGTGCAAGATGCGGATGCTGGACAGAAAATCGTATATCTGAATTACCACATCGAAACTACGGATTGGCTTTCCATTTTGCACACATCCCGATGGGATTCGATATGGATACAATATGGCTTGTCAAATTTGAAAGTTTTTGGGTGCCGTTTAGACATGAAGTCGATACTTTCACCTTTTCCGCCACAATATCAACCCCCACTTTTTAAGGGAAAGTACTGTGCTCTCTTACCTTGATTTCAACAGTCAGATCATAGGAGTTTTCAGTAGATCTATATTATGCATCGAAAAAATTAAAGGGAAATAAAGGAAATCATGGTTAACACAGGGAACTGTAAAGTTTCCAGAGAATATGCGATCCTATTGCATTTAAAATTAAAAAAACTCACTACATAATTATATAGGAAACATTGGGAATAAAACTTTCTGAATTCTAATAATTACTGCTGAAGAAATGAATGACTTTTAACAAAGCACAATGAAAATACTAGGAACCATATGATCCGTTGAAACATATGGAAAAGTATTGAAATTATAATCTGCCGAACTATACAAAGAAAAATTGCAATTCCTATTTTCTGTCCCATACTAGCTAGCACAGAGTTCCGTAATGAGCTTTATAGGTTTTCCTTTCGTAAAGTCAATGATGATAAAAAAATCAAAGAATTGTTGAGGAGTAGTGAAACAAATATGAAAAACAGGAAAGCAGCTGGCTATATTAAAAAAAATCTTCTTGAACTCACTGTTTTAAATACGTCAAGTATTATTCATCCAACTTATTGATCTTTCCAACTCCCTATAAGTTGTGGCATCTTCAACTCGAAACTTCGTTCAGTTCTCAATCGAACTTTCGAAGATTAAAGTCTTCTTGATGTCTCTTATTGATGTTTCAAGAATGAATCAAAATCTATAGGTTGTGAAGGAAAGTTTTTAAACCAGGAAGTTCAGGAAATGTTTGATTCTTTGATGTGCTTTAATAAATATAAAGTAATTAAAGTATGGTGAGAACCAATTAAATGATTCTTTGAGTCGAACTTTCTCGAACTCCTAATATAATGATAATTGGAAGCTGAAAGCTGAAACAATCATTTATATTCTGTTCAATCGTGAATTATTTCGTCATTTCATTTTCCTTAGTTAGTAAGCCATTCCCAGTGACTTCACAAATGATATATTTTTTATATGTTTTTTAAGATCCTATCGAAAAATATTCGTCTTTATTAAAATTATCTGAGTTACTGAATATCACCCGTTGTTTCGTAACAAAGCATTTTTTGAGTAGACAATCATGAATTTTTTACATAGAATGACATCCTCAAATTTCCGCATATCGCAAAGAAATACCTTTGTTAATGGTAGGTATAATAAAAATCTGTAGCATAAAATTAGTTACACGCTTTTATAAACACATAAATAACATATGTACACGAAGATTTTGATTAAATCCAATAACATCGTTCAACCATGAAGACTTTCATTCGAATGGTGTTTTTCATCTAGGCCCAAAGATGAGTTTCCATGGGGTAATGAATATGAGCGAAAAATAAAAAGGCTCCCGCGAGACGTTCACACAACTATGTGCATGGAAGCTAATGGCTGGAATTACAAGATAGGGTGTTGTCGCTTGTATTTTTTTATGTCACCGTCCATGAAGTGTAATGCGTTTCGACAATATTTATGAATATCGTCACGCTATACGTTTTAGTGCCCATTAACTAACCGCTTTCATGGCTGTTCTATACAATCCACATTGATATTATCTCAGTGTGTGTGCTTCTACCTTCTGGTTATGATCGATTTCGATAGGTTAAGTCATACTTTTCTGACAACAACCTCGTTTTTCTATTGATAAGTTCACTACAAGGAATTGCAAAATAGTCCGTGACTGGTCGAGAATACTGCCTCCCAAATTTTGTATTTTATTTTTTCTACTTCAGCTCCTTGGAATTGAAAAAAATTATATAATTCGAACAATCCACGTTTCCTAGTGTTAACACGTTGATTGTTATGTAATTCATAATGTTCATAATCAAACAAACGTTCTGTCAGTGTCAGTTTCTTCAAGAAATCAAAAAAATGGATATCGAAGCAGCTTGCGCTGCTCTATTATACCGGTACCAGTTTATCAAACTCACCTCCCTAGGGAAGTAAATCACGATCGAAATGAAGTACTTACCGAGTAAGGAGTAGAAAAAGTCTTTTTTGTGAAGGACACCATAGTCCATTTTTTGCAAAAAACATCAGGTATTAGGTATTTTTTCACTGATGTTGTCAAGACAATTCTTTATTTGCTCGTTTTGAAAATACATCATTTGACACGCTAAAAAATCATAAAATTTGTCATTCCTTCAACTTCAACTGCACACGTTCAAATTTACTTGTTTTCAACAATTTTTAGCGTTGGCCAGAGGTATAAATGAAGCTACAATATTTTCAGTGTTGAAAGATCAAAGTCTCCTATTTTGTTTAAGTTTCGAAAAAGGGTGAATTTTTTGAGAAATATTAGTTTCTAACGCTGAACATTGTTGAGGTTTAGTTAATGTTGTGGTGTTTCATTTGCGTTTTTATTAGTTATATCACCTGGCTCGGTTTTGAAGAAATTTGAGGGTGTAAGATCAGGTGAACTTTTTGGCCATTCTAGCGATCCTTGCTTATTATGCACCTTTTCGTAAATGTCAAGACGTCAATCCAATTGAATTTATACATCAGATTTGGGGACGACTCTCATTTCTGTTAATTCCTGGCATATTCAATCAAGTAAACCTCTGCTACCGCCTCAATTACAATAATTATCGGTCGCGTGGACTTTCCGAAAGGAAATGGAGCAGCCCCAACCGCCTCCTCCATTTCACCCTATCCCGGTTCTGGCCGATTTATCCTGCTTTTTTTGTTCAACCGACCCGCCTAGGGTGTTTTGTGCAATTTACGGAGTACGACACGTTCCAACTGTTGAGATGCACTCTCAACATTCGTGATCGCGCGTTGTTTATTCAGCAGATTCCACCGTTGATTCTGTCTGCATATTGTGGAGATAAATAATATAGCGGGAATTCGCTAAGGATACACAATTTATAAATGTTCGATTCATATTATTACGAGGTTATTTTCGAAAATGCTTGTATGATTGAAACGTTTCAGCCATTGACATTCGTTTTTAATGACTTTGCCTTTTGATTGAGAGTTTCAGGCCAAATCAGTAATCAGCGTATTGACATACAGCGTGTTCCACTTTTTATGGAAGCGCCCCGTATTTTCCGTTCCGTCAGAGGAAACACAAATTATTCAACACAGTAATGTTCGAGATTATTTTTGAAATCTTCTTACACACGCCCGAAGAAGAGTTCCTTTAAGATGTGTGAAAAATCTTAGTAATACATGTTCTAATTAGCAGAAAGCAGACAGATTGAGATGGAATTTAAAAGTCCGTATCCCAATATCTTTGAAAATAAGTTTTAAAGTTTTCACGGTATATCTTCCTTTATTTCCCATCCTGATGTACTCCTAAATATTGAATATACCTGACATCCCGGTATATATTCCTCTGAATTCGTCGGCTTCTGTAACTTAATCAAGATCCGCGATCCTTTCATTAAATATTTCTGGCTAATCTAATAAACCATAAATTTGGGGCGCTCGCTCTAATAAACTCGCCTGAAAATCTTTCATTAATATTCTGTCAAATAATCCGATTTTATATTGTAGTCGTTATTTTCAGCGTTATTAGAGACATATTGTAGGATTCCCTGAATAGGACTACGAGCTAATTAAATATGGAAAAGAGTTTCCTTAATGTCGGTAATGTTTTATTGTTACTGTAATTGAAGAGGGGAGGGAAAGTATCAAGTTTTCGTTTTCTGTTACATCGTCAAAATATTCAGAAAGTTGTTTTTGAGTTTCATCCTAAACATTGACTCTGATGTTTGACTGGTATGAAGGTGAGAGGAACTTGAAAAATCTTGATCACAAATGGTTCTACAAAAAACTGATTGATATGCTCGAGAAAAACCAGATGAATTAGCAGTTCACCTCAAGTGTTATTATTACTCATCACCTCTTAGTCTAAAAAAAATGGTTCTCGTGCCTCAGCACTATAATTCTTACTTATAATCCTTGAAAATTATTCAGTTCGGTGTAGTTTAGTTTTAAATTGCTAAAATTCAATTATTCAAGAGGGAATGTTTTTCATTTATATCCTATGAGTGGTTTATTTCTATAGTTTTGGAAAATCGTAACAGTAATATTGTATTTCATAATCATGAAATTATTTCTAGATTATGCCTTTGGTATTACCTCTCTTCAATTTGAAATTATCCATGCTTTGTAATCTTGTTGGTATTGCTGAAGGGAACAGATTGAAATTATCTGATTCTTCATCATCCTCTCCTATATGCTCATTTTTGAGTATATACTGAATGTTAACTCTTCACACACCACATGTGTCTTTTTGTTTTTTAATTACTCTTGACCTCTTGACCAAACTGTCGCATACACAGAGGTTGTTCTTGACGAAATACATAATATACTAAAGTTCCGTGTAAACTGGAAAGCGGTTTAGAGAAATCTCCAACTCGCGCTTAGCACCATTTTCAAGTTAAAAAGTCGTCTTCATTGAAGTTTGAATGCCTGCACCATATAATTATGTTTCATGAGGCAAGTGTAGTTCACGAAGGGAAAAATACATTTATAAATATACAGCGTGTCTTATTTTTGGTGAAAGCATCACAATTATTGTAGTTACGACTGTGCTGCTATCAAATGTGAGATCAGTTAATTGAATTAGAAGTCGATACGCGTCATATGATTTTCAGATTTAATCTAATCATCAATTGCAACCCCGAAAATGTGTTTTTTTGAAATTAATATTCGCTTGTCTAGAAAATTAAACGACATTTTCGATCATATATCAGAATAGAAGTTGCGTAGGTAGCTAATTTGGTTTGGGAATTTCAGATCCGATTTGAACTGGTGTTTTTTAACAATTATTGAAAAATCGAAACTTTCAATTTCGAGAGTAAACTTTAAGTGCACATTTAGTACACTGTTGGTGCACATCTAGTACAATTTTGATGGACATCTGGTTCAATTTTGGTGCAAATCCAGTACCGTTTTTGCTCACATCTGCCTCACTTTTGGTGCAAATCTAGTGCACTTCGAATGCAAATCTAGTGCACTTCGAATGCAAATCTAGTGCACTTCAAGTGCAAATCTAGTGCACTCTAATGCAATGTTATCAACAGAAAACGTTTTTTGAGATCCTGGGAATTTCATATTCGAAAGATTTCCATTGAAGTTCTAATAAGGGTTTCTTTCGCATTTTCCTCGTCCAAAACAGCATTGCAGAGTGGAAAAATTCCCCATCAAGCGAATGCGAAATACCTAATTAAAAACACGTTTTCCCTTTGTCTTCCTATGTTTACACACAACAAAATACATTCGTATAAATACGAAGGAGACAAATGTTAGTATGATGATAAAAAACGCGCCACCCCGGTTATCAAAGCACGTCACTTGTCACAAACAGAATGAGTAGGAAGTTTGTCGCGGTTTTCGTGAATGATGGGAAAATACCATTCGCTGTCGTCGTCTTGAATGATTATCCGGGCCAGCAAAAATTGGTCGTTCTTGTTTCTTCTCACCCCTAGACAATGGCGATATTTGGGGTGATTAGGGTCGAAACGTTGTTGAGGTTGTCATGTCGTAATAATTGTGTGCACGTAGCGAAAGAACACGTCGAGAAATGTGTCGAGTTCGAGACACTGTGCATCTGACAGTCAGGAAATTGTGTCATCAAACAAAATAGAAATAGAAAAAAGTTCACTTTTCCAGCAGGAATTATGAAAAAATCACTAGTCTCAACCTTTGTGGTACTTTCCAAGATTAACTTATGTTAATGTAGGTACATATTGATATTTTTGTCAGTGGGGAGTTTCAAAAAATAAGATATAGTCCAATAACTTTCCTTACGTTGAAGCTATGAAAAAAATCAAGGAACAAATAATCTGCTGAATGCTACTATGGGTATCCTAAACTTGTCGCATTTCTCAAAAAACATCAGTTCGTTGAATATAATGCAAAAATATTATTTACTGAAAAAGGTGAATTTCAATTATTATAATTCATGCCTTGTACCGTAGTTTTAGAAGCACCAGTAGTAGTAGTAATAAAGTATCGAGTTTTCTTGTCTATGGAAATGAGATTGTAGAAAATATCTTGTATGTGTATTTGGCACGCCAAAGTGTCTTTTTTGAGCGGCAATCCATCATTTTTCGCTCTAAATATACAATTAGCTATTTTCTTCGATACCTTGTCTATAGAAAGAGTTTTCTTTTTTTCTACACTCTCAAAAACACTTTCGTTGATAAGTTCAAAAGGGTGTCCCCATAAATTCCCGTCTCCACCGACTACTCTATACATCGCATTAAAACACCTGTAATCGCAAGAAAACGTTTTTATTGGATTATAAATCGAAAGACACTGTTCCCGACCGTAAATTTTCCGCTCGAACTCGCTGCTTTTCCGGCTCCCAAGAAAAGTCGACCCGACCCTCCCAGAGTTTATGTGTTCGAAATAATATGCTTCGCACGATTTAGAGCAGGAATTCGCCCTCCGAGATCTCTTTATATTCGAATCGTATGTTAAATGCGTTTAATGATAAAATCGGAACGGTCGAAACAGAAATAGTGAGAGCAAATAATCCAGTTGCTAATCGGTTACGGAATTTCCATGTTGTTTGCACTCTTGCTTCAGGCATAGGATCGCGAATTATTTATTAGTTATCGAACAAACACGAAGGGCGTGTTTGCGGACTATAATTATCATTTTCTGAACTGGAACGTTTGAGACCTGAGGTCGAAGGGTATTTGTATAGAAAGTAAACATTGATGGTTCGAGTGTAGCTGGTTTACCAAATTCGTCAACATTTATCCCAAGCAATCACATCACCTCGCAAGATGCTAATTTAATCTTAAGGAGTAGGCAACTCACTGATTGGGAGGTTGAAAGCCTTCGAAGTTAATATACTGAAATCAACGTCTTTATTAGGTACTTTTTTTTTCAGTGTACAGATTTTTTTGAAATTCGGTACACTTACTGTTAGGGATGTTCCTCTGCATCTCCGATACAGATTGAACCTGAATCTCTCAGAGCCAGAGAGCTTTTCAACTGTCCTTGACCTTCAAAAGAGTCATATAACTCGTTTCTCAATATTTAAAAAATAATAACGATTTTATTCAGAGATATAATCATTCTGCGATAACATAATAACTTTCTAATTACTGAATTATCGAAAAAATAAATTCACCATCCTAATTTCATTCATCTTGCTTTTTGTAATGATGTACTGCGTTAACGAATTCAGAAAAGCGCTATGACTTTATATCATCCAAATCTATCACTGACACTTGTTGATGAAATAATAAATACAACTTAAATAATGCTACGCAAAGACCGTTTATGGAACGATTCATTCCTAATATTCCTTTTAGAACATTGATGGTTTTATCAGTTTCTTCTCTATTTCAATTTCGAAAGAAAATGATTCATTGTAGCATTTTCATTTCATCGGGAATGAAATATCCTGGGAAACATCACAGATTTTTTAGTTTTTGCAAAGGGTATACTGAAATAATAATTGTTCATCTCTGAATTGAATTTATACAGCAAAAATTGCTCAGGGCCAATTCATTTGAATTGAATAAATACAACCAACACTACTCATTCATTAAAAAAATATCTAAGATTAATTTTCGAATATAGATGAAGTTTAATAATTTTACGTTCCTGTATCCAATCACTAATTTCGAACCGGACTCGTTTGTCTGGTTTCTCTGTATTTTTTTCTGATATAAAGGTCATTAGCTGCGTTGAACAATTAACAAAATCCGATAATCTCTGAATCGTTTTTCCAATTCATGCATTATTCAAGCCTCCGGAATGAAAAATATTTCGATCTCTTGAATACCAGTCCGGTATTAATCAATTTCGATCTTCATATTCGCTGAAAAAACATTTTTAGGGCAACGGATTCTTTCCACGATCTATATTTCATAGATTATCCGAATGAAGTAGGAAAATAATATATACACATACGCGTATGTCAAGAGAAGAAAATCTTAATTAGTCCAAAACATCATCCAGGACTAATTTTGAAAAAAGTTTGTGACAAATCACGACTTTGATCACAAGAAGTTTCATGAGGAAGTCATCGATCGACACTCCCACTCTTAACCTTGGTTAAGTTGGGAAAAATATACAGTGTGTCTATTTCATGTACGAATACTATCGTTATCCCTAGAATGAATTAAAGGCTACACTGATTGAACTTAAAGTGAAGCGAAGTTAGGTACAGCAAACATCTAAGTTGTATGATATTCCCAAAATTTCCTGTAATACGTTTGTTTTGATATAAATCTGAGCCATGTCACCAGTATTTGCCTTAGAAAATAGCAATTTCAAGTTGTAATCGGATTCTTTCTCGAAACAAATCGTTGATAACACTGTTCAGTCTTCATTCACATCAGCAGTCATTGGAGAGAGTTTACGGATTATTCCTCTTCTGCCTCTGGACCGCAGTCTCTGGAATTACGTTCATAGAGGAACCCTGGGAATCGTATTCGTAGAAAGGAATGTAAGATCAGTATTTGAACAGTGCCGTTTGTACTGCTCGCTTCCATGCGGAATTCAAATAATAGATTGGAAAACGAAACTGTTCGGAACTGAAAACTTTGTTGGCGCCGAGCAATGTTGATTAAATCTGTTTTTTTATTAGTTTTCCGTTTTTTCGTGATTTTCAATCTTCTTTACATAGTCGCATATAATTCACTAATACTAGTTCCACAACCTGGTATAATATATTTTTTACACTTAGCCTCAGCCTCAGTTGATCGAATATTCCGAATTTTTCCAATTCGTTCGTCATCAGAGATTGATAAATAAGTAAAGATAGGGCTGGACATTGATACCGAAAACAACTACAGTGAATTTCAAAAGGTCGCAGTGAGGAAACTTTACTACTGTTAGGGCCAATATTAGAGGAGAAAAGTTGAAGTTCTAATCAAGTTTCCTTCAGGTCCCTCTCAGAGTTCACATTTCCACAAGTGAATGTTGAACTTGGTATAGAAGCTCTTATTGGTTTTCCTTCTAACCAGCAAAAGGAGAGCAGTCTTAACAAGCTCTTTCAATGGCTAATAAGTTTATTTTCGACATGATAAGATGTTACTATATAGTTTTTGTCATATTCTGCGTTGGTTTTTTTCCTGGTAAATTTTTCGGCAATTTTCTTGGGATATTTATCCCAAGAAACGTGACAACGTATATATAAGACAGTCAAGTAAAGATTGTCAGCAAAGCGAGTATAGAAGTTGTACGAAGCACCTATATGCCGAACAGCCGACAAAAGACAAACGTTTCCTTCGGTCCTCGAACATCTCCAAGAAGGACTAAACGAAACCGAGGACCCTCGAGGAATGCGCCATATCGTCGCTAAATATTTGCAGGATCCTTCGCGTCTGTAGCGCAAATTACTTCATATGGCGTTTGCACTCTAATCGTCCTAAGTGGTGGAAGATTCTTGCAACAATGGATGTTGGCAATGAGTGCGAGCCTCTTCAAAGTCAACCGCTGGATGGAGCGAATTCCGCCTGCTAGGTGGAACAATCGAATGTCTAACTGAAACTGTATACATTGTCAGAAGTCCTGTTGGTATGACGATGAAAATTTCGTTAGTGACGGTGTTTCAAAGAAAAATTAGTTTTGGAAATGTGAAGAGTTTATACACAAAAGTAGTCGAATTATAATTATTTTCAGCTCTGAAAGACGAGTCTTCAGATCCCATTGATTTCTTTGGGCTCAGTGGAAAGAGAAAAGGTCCAAGGAATTGATTAACCTCAGCGATTCCTGTGAAGATTTTCAAATGAAAAAAAAGTATTAATATTCGTAGTAACATTCGAATTGATTGTAGTATTTTCAAGTTATATCACTTGATGCAATGACAAATGAAGAAATAATCGTGTTTTGAGGGTGTACTTCCATAGGACAAATAACAACAATATTGAAAAAATCGTCATCAATACCGAAATTGAATTAGGTGATTAATTTAATTTCGATCCTGCTGTATGAATAAATATCCGAAGTATGAAAATTTTAACCTTATACAAATGAACTGATAGCTACATCAAAACTATCGATGTGAACTCGTTCTGTTTATTATTTTCTTATCTAGAACGGTGTGATGACAATCTGCCTTGTCTCGATTTTTTGAAATAAAATATATTATTCATATGAGATTCTACTACTAGTTATGTGGTGTGAATGTATAAATTGAATTCTGATTGCATAATGTTACTGATTATACTTCAACATTTTTCGAATCGTGTTAGTTTGTTAATCGACCTTTTGCATTATTTCCACACCCTGTATTTATGAACATACAATGAATTCACAAGAAATGCCCAAGCAAAGAGTTCCTGATATTTTGATTGTTCACTGCATTCAAATCTGCAAGGATAAGCACATGATTTGTAATTACGAGAGTTATTGAATGTTGTTAAATGAACTCACCTATTTTTCTGTAATAATTTCACAAACTGCCACTAGGAATATCATAATATGAAAATGATCAATAATAGCTACCAATATCCAGCTGAAATTTTATATTATATGAAGATAATTTATGTCATTAGATTTCTTGAACGTTGAGGAATTTTGGGTCGAACTCTGATACCAATGAATTAAAATTTTTTTTTTATGTTTGGGTCTATTCCCCCTAGAGAACCGGATATTTTCAGCCTGAAAAATTACTTCACGCAAGCATAATTACCTTAATATTTTTAAGTATGAGGTATGCTGAAGCCATCATATTCTGATTGATCTCAGCACATCACGTTCTATTATATAAGATCAATGTGGCGCCTCACAGAATGAGAGATAAAATACGCAACGACGTGAAAAGGATTATCCAATAAAAAAGCCATGAACACGTCCACCGTAAAAAATGAGCGTGGATTGCAAAGCGTCGAAAACGATTTTGTCCATGGCGGTGGCCCTCTTGTTTTTCCGTTACCGAAATGGATTTGCATCTCCCGCAAATCGGTGGTAATTTCGCGGCCTGGCCAGAAAATAAATCGTCTGTTGACGAGTTTTCGTGTTCGCAGATTAAAACGGTACCACCTTCAAACACTTTTGCTGCCGCCGAATGATTCACCGCCTCTGTAGGTGTTTGGATATAGCAGCAGAAAATCGCGACTTCAGTTCGTTCGGGTAAATTTTTCGTGCCCATTTTATCATAATTCTGATCAACACACCTCTGATTTTGTCCCTAAATACCCCTTGTTCTTAAAATTAAACCAGATAATAACATACAAGTTTGTTATAGGTACGAATAATTCTACTCGTTTTTCAAAAATTTGTTTGCATGTAAAACACTGCATTTTCAATGAGCAGCACTCTGATAATTTTTCGTTCATTTTAGACTTTGTACGTATACAAAAACCAATGTCCATATTCTATTCAATTTCCTATATAGAAAACTATAGAGAAAAAAATTGTGAGATTTCATTCAAATCTTACTTATAGGTGATTTCCATCTTTTATGAGGTTATGTTCATCATCAAGAAGTTCAATAAGAATAAAAAATGATTGAATTTCAACTCCTTTTTGACTACACTCTCCCGGAATTGTCAATATATTTATTCAATATCCAGTTTTTACATTCGGAAACCTACTCGGCTTGATTCACTTATCAGAATAGCTATTGCCTAGAATTGTTCGTGGAAGAATAGAAGATATTTGTTTGAATAGTGAAAATTATTAATCAATCATGGGAGTACCCTTGTAACTTTTTCGATTTTTTTTCAAATCGTCAACATTTCCAAACGGATGGACCGATTTTAAAATTGTATAGAATCCATAGATCAATCAGAAAACTGAAATCGTGGAAATTATTTATTTTTATAGAGAAAAAATGAATCGAAGTGGGTACTCTTGGAACGAGACTCACAATCGTTTTTCATCAATAACGATTATTTTCTATTTTTCGAGATTGATAAACATGGCCGAATTTTGATTGATGATCTGAAACGAGATTTCCGACAGCTTTCAATCCTGAAGCCTAGTATCGGAAACACCTTCCTGAAAACAAATAAACAGAAAGTCGTAACACGTCCACAACCTTGACAATATCGTTATATTGCGTGTTGAGAAAAATGCTCCGATCTATGATAATGGAATAGTATTAACGGAATAAATTACACTTCATGCATGGAAAACATTCGTTTTCTACTAGAGTTTTTTCTGTGACCTAATGCCTACAGAAACTGAAACACAATCAGCCCAATATAGTTCCATTTCCAGCGAAAATGAAGTAGGATATCGATCAATTTTGAATATGCCGGTTATTTATCATTCACTTCCACAATAACTAGAGAATATTCCAATTGCCCTTTGACGACTCACTCATAAATTGTATTCAGGACAGGCAATATACCTCTCATTTCTGTTCATTGAAGTATTTTTGCATTCACAATAGTTTTTATTTTTCCTCTGTTAATTAGACTATAAATCAGGTTTCAACATTTGTAACGATTGACATTGTTTTCGAAAACATTGATTGGACTTGCGTATGTTTGCTACGAAATGTTTCGATTTATTTCAGTCACCTGAATCAGCCAAAGTTGATGATGATTCGGATGGTAAATGTACTTTCATTAAAAAAATTGAGAGCCTGTACAAACTTTTTCAAGTCAGTGAAGAGATCTGGAAAACTCAACTAGCCCAAAGAACCCAATCTAACCCGAACCACCACTGAAATCCTCAATGATACTGAACGTTTGCGAATGGAATACTCATCAAAAAAACAAAAAAAAAAAGATCTGTAACGCAATTATTATTTTTATTAAATCTGATTGTGCGTGATGCTCAAAAATCCGTTGAACAATATTTCTCAGTGATACGTCATACAACAGGTTGCGTTTTTCGGGATATAACTCATGATTAAAAACCCGGCGGAATAACACATACAAACATCATAATATCCGTTCTCTTTCCTTCCTCATTTCGACCTCGAGTCCTATACGTAGCAGGAATAACAATGGCCCCTCCGAAAAGGAAACAAATGAGTTTATGCAGACGCGACCGTATAGTGTCACGTATATTTATAAAGCTCATCATTCACCCCGAGCTAGCGATATCGACTTCTGTCGAATTTTTCGTTTTTCGTACCTCGAATTCGGCGACAAATAAGGGAATACTCGGATAATAGTTATTGATGGATCCGCGGAAAGAATGACTGTGGAGGCGAAAAGAAAAAAGCTCGATGCAAATTGAGTAACAACGCTCTCTCGAAGGAAAATGATAGGTTTTTTCTGTGAAGATTCAGTCAGAATGTTTCAAGTATTACGGAATGATATCTGAAATTACTGATACTGTGTTCTGAAAAAATATAGATTTAAAAAATTGAAAAAATCAGTTACTTTTTCTAGATTGTGGGAAAATATTCGTCAAAATGAGAACGAACATTCAATGCAATATTATTTTCAATTTCTTCCTGGAAAGCGAATTGTTTAGAGGTAAGATTGACCCATTCTACGGAAAAATTTAGCATATTCACATAATTTTGATGACAATAATTGTCTAATAAGTCTATAGGATTTATTCCTTTTTCTGCCAATATATTTACCAACATATTAACAATTGCTGACTTACTATTCAAGTTTTCTATTTTGTTTTTAGTAATGCCGATCAGTAATAATTGTGGGAACCGAAAGTGGGAATAGACGAATTATCCATGTTATAATCATGAAAATTTCACAAATAACATTTTCGACAAATCAAAAGTCTATATTTTGTATCGTTACCATAACAACTAGAAAGATTAACAAAAATTTATCTCTTTTCCTTTGAAGAAGGAGCATGGAAATTTTTTGACGTTCATAGGTTAAATGAAATTCTCATTCACCTAATTTCCATTGGTGAAACTGGTTCGCATTCAGTGTAAATATAGTTCTATTAACTTTACCTCAGTGGTTCAGAGATTTTTGTCATGATTATTCAATGTATCAAGACGGTATCGTATAGATTTTTTCTTCAATACGAGTATTCAGTAAAAAAATTCCAGTAATAATTGAAGCTCTAGTTATACTATAAGTTGAAACAAAATCATGATGTATGACGAAATAAGACAAAAATCACCCCCCTTTTCATATGTTGCTTCCATGTATTGTATATCATAACTAGTTTTCCATAAAAAATCCTGCCTACATGAGGTGTGAAAACGCGTTGCTTTAAATCTCTTCATTCCACATAACGAACCTACCTTAGGAATTATTATCCCCATATATTACAATCCAGAGTCAGTCCAGATTCCTACTCTTTCATTACATTTCGCAGTAATGAAGTCGAATCACGAACTTTTTAATGAGAGTTTTCATGCGGCCATTTTTATTGTGTTGATTATCGGGTTCATTATGCCTTTCAGATTTTTAATTAAAGGAAAAACTACGGTGTTCGATTCTCGACCACGATAAGGGTAAATTATCGTACGTTATGCCCTCATGGCAATCGATGTTTCGGCTTGTGGGTTGCTTTGTTGAAGGTCGTTCAGTTTTCATTTCTTTAGGAGGGCATTAGTGGTACAGATATAAAATTGAAGACTTCTGAATATGTGCCTGTATGGATCTTTCACGTTTCCTAACACAGTGACAGGTTCAAAGGAAATCAGTGATTCTGTATATCAAATAAGTTTACTTTTCTAGCACCGGAAACATTGAAGCTTAGAAATAAATTGGACTGTTCGCTATATCATATTGCATCTGGAGTTTCCCTCAGCGCCAAAAGATAGGTAATTCAGTATCCTGGAAATATTTCGCAATACCTTTGAAAAAGTTTCGAATTCCATTAAAAGATTCCGTGGAGTTTCCATAAATGATTTCGACTGTGATCCAGATGGAAATCGTGTCTCTGCGAATACCATTTCCAATCTGATTATATTTCACATTCGTCTATATAAAAAGACGATATGATCATGGAAATTTGAAAAGAAACTCATCCTGTTACTAAGAGATGCCACACGACCATATATTCTTAGGAGTTTACCCATACACCAGCCTACTATGAACACATACTTATTGAATAAATTCTTCATTATTATTATTTATTATCCCTCCAACATTATGAGAGCTGGTAGATTTTTTAGACAAATTCAAACATGTCCATCATCTCCCTCTGAAATAGCGTCGACTCATGTCATATTTCCACTTTGGCTAATAATGAATATGTAATTCCTAAGAAGTAAAATTGCCAGTATAGGTGTGACAAGTTTAAGCATCAAAAGAACTACAAGAAACAAATAAAAATATTGAGATCAGTACCAGTTTCGACGAGAATTTAAATCTGGTAATACCTCCGAGAAAACTGGGATGAACGAGTCATTTGCAGGGAATGAAGAAAAAGACAAAGGAAATTTCCCTGATGTCCCATTGAAACGTTCACTCTAATCTGCAACTCCAACAATCTTACCTTTTTCATTTATAAGATATATCCGAGCATATCCTGTTGCTTGAGGTAAAAGTATCGTGTTCTTATCAGTGCTCCAACATATTTTTGAGCTCTTTGTGACTTCCTCTTTTTGTGATTGGCTCTCCCTTCCGCATTAATATTCAAACCCACTTCCAAGGATAATAACATTTACTACCATCATTTCATTTCGAACGAAGTGAGAGGCCAGAAAGAAACCGTTTATCGCGTTTGCCTCAACATAATTCATCACGATACAAGTATTTATGGTTTGTTTATTGAAGCAATAAGTCAATGGGCGATAGGAATATTATTTCCTCGCCAGAACGTTATTGCTATACTTTTTTCACGGAAAAATGATGGAATCCCCCTTTATTGCCAATAAAGTTTATTTAGAGCAGGGAATTATGAGCGAGCGTTGCGATATATCTCTTATTAGTAGAAGTGCGTAGTTATAAAGGTGTGTTCTGATGTTCGGTTTGGCGCATTATAGAAAAGCAGAAAATTTACGGCTCTGAACTGCCATCTAAAAAGCACGTATTCAATATTTTTCAACAATGACATCTTGACATCTATAACTACAACACTCTCTCTCCTTTCCTTACTACACTCTGATTCAGAAAATGAACGTCTTTTACGGATAGCATTTCAGAGTCATGATGGTGCCAAAGCTCTTCAGGAACTAAGAATATACCTATTGCAAAGAGCAACAAAGAGTTGATTATTCATAAATGACTTGTAGCATAAAGGAGACGGCTGGTTCATTCAGAAACTCATTATAACTCCGAAAGTTATGAAATCCATGAGGAATAAAAACAATGCGCTGGCACAAAGAGTGAGACCTCATAAGATTCATTGTTTTGCGCGCTTTCCTGCAATAGTCACATGACCAAGGGATTCTACGTTCCGGGAACACCAGCTATAAAGTTAATGAAGCCGTATTCACGGGGTGCTTGAAATATCCAACATCGAATATTGTCTTCGATTGGCTTCAACGAGATGATTTTTGTCAAAATTTCACCCAACTACAATCATATCAAATGAACAATCACATCGAATACGTAAAGCAATTGTAACTGTATCCTGAAACATAACTGGATTGTAGATTGAGAACGGATTGATGCTTTGATGTATTCCAACATAATATGAAACTTTCCATTCCAAATGATCTCGAGCTATTGCAGAATCGAATTCCAGATTCACCTGTTCCTCTCTTCCAGACATTCCCGTTGCTAGTGATATCTGCAAATTTGACTCTATATTCTCCAGAATAACCGTAGGGTTATCAGGAACGCTGTAAAATGTAACTTGGCTCTTGATGCTGTTTCGTCGACCCGTTCAAAGTTATTACTCGTTTCATCAAGATCCTCTCATTCGCAAATAGAAGCTGCGCAAACGGAAAGAGAGATGGCCTTTGATGTTTAAATTTCTACGTGCATTATCGAATTTCACAGGGAAAAGCTTCGAGATAATAGAGGCAACGAACGTTGGTTTTCCCCACACAATTACTAGAAAATCGTTCCTCAAAATTGAAGTTGCTCATCAGAAATCAATGAGCAGGGGAATGGTATATATGTATACGCAATCTATTATGTGAAAAAAACTTCATTATCCTTGAGCAGAAATATCATCATTCCACACAACATACACGAAGAGAAAAATTAGTAGTACACCTATGTGGCTTCTAGAACATTATTTGTATTAGTGAGAGATGAGCTTGGTGGGGGTTGTAAGTTGATTGATTGGTTCTGGAAGTTATCAAGGAAGAAAGTTTCGAATCCAGAATTATTATTAAACTTGAACCATTTCAAGTACTAGAAGACAATTCTGTTTTCTGTTTAAATACTTCTGGCTGCATTCAATCCTGACTAAGAGTATCCAGATATATATCTGGACTTTACTAGAAACTAACAAGAACATAAATATCATCACTATATACACACTACACAAGTTCTTCCTACCTCACCCGTAACAACTTCATTTCACATTTTATTCGATCTAAACAAAGACATAAGTGTTATTCATACAGGGTATCTCTAGAGAACGGGAATATACAGTAACTTATATTCTTAAATGGCTCGTCCTGTATATCAATGCATTTTTGGATTCTACGTTAAATTTTGAGCAAAAATGATATCGTTGATAGTTTGACCATAATTTTGTACTAGTTCAGTGAAAAAACTGGTGATGTGCACAGTTTTCTCACTGAACTGTTGCAAGAGTATAAGTAGCTCGAAAAGTAGTCATTGTAAATTAATAATTCCAAAACTATTGAGTTTCGTGATACGATACCGTTTATAAAATTTGTACAATAGTCAATGAATAACCCAAAAATGTAATGTAGGGTGTCCTTTTCAAAAAACTGAAGTTTCTGCGCTTTTTTGATGGCTCTTGTATCAATTTTTTATCAATATATATTACACAGAAGCAACAGGGGGGTGGTAGACTTCTGGTCGGGGGTTGATAGAAAATGTGTGGGATAATAGTTTGACTTTGGAGATGTTGTAAGAAGCCTTATTATAAATCTGCTATTCCAAGCACTATAGGGGACATTTTTGGATTATATAAAAAACCAGCATTCTCATATATACACGGCCTGTCCTGCGACAAACCCGACAAAAAGCTTCCTCCCCCTTCCTCTTTTCCGCCCAAACAATTCCGCATCGCTTCGGCTCGGTCCAGTCGGCCGTGAAAGGGGAGAAATCGATGCGACCCTTTTCATCCCCCTTATACGGCGGATGGTCGGCCGATCATTTGTACCTGCTACCTGCAAAAGTCTTGGAGAACAATGGGCGTTTGCATGGGAGATCCACGCCCGACTTGGCGTTTACATACGTCCGGAACGGATCCGGAACAATGGACGAGTGATGGATGGAATCAATTTTCCGAGCGAGTCGCGCGTCCTCTTTGGATGGGCAAAAACGACGCCTCGGTCTTGGGAAGATGCTTGTAATTACCTTTATTCGTAGCTACCCTGTCCTTGCTTTGTATTGTTTCAGCCAACCCCATTCGTTGCTCGTTTCCAAAACAAATTTCACATGCGAACAAAACACAAGCATGTATTTCCTCTAGAAAAGCCGATCTCACTCTGCCCAACATAATTCAGTCAGGAGTAACCATACCATTGAAGTCATCCATTTCAATGCTTTGCGTTACTATCAGCAATAACCTTTCTTGGGAAAATCACGTGAGGTCCATTGCCAAAAGTGCATCCCAAAAACTTGGTTTTCTATTTCGAGCCAAGAGCTATTTCACTGCCAGTCAGCTGCTTATGATCTATAAGGCACAGATCCGACCTGTCCTGGAATATTGTTCCCATATTTGTAGTGCGGTACCTAAACATATCCTGAAACTATTGGATTCTGTCCAAAAAAGAGCAATTCGTTTTGTCGGTGATGCCTCGCTTACAAACTCTCTCACTTCTCTGGAACACCGTAGAAAATTTGGCGATTCATCTCTATTTTATAGACTTTTTCATGGGCGATGCTCTTCTGAAATATCAACAATCGTTCCTCCATTAGCAGTCTCTTCGAGATTAACCCGCCAAGTTCAGTCTTCACACCCCTCCGTTGTCACTTTAGAGACCTGCAGAACGTTCATTTCAAAAGACTCGTTCATCCAACGAACATCGAGACTTTGGAACTCATTGCCTAGGGAGGTGTTCCCCGAGGCATACAATCTCCAGAAATTCAAGAAGAACACCAACTGGTTCTCACGATGTTCTCTGAACTTTACAGGATATCCCTTTTCGTGAGAACCAGAACATAAAAAAAAACAAAGGCACTATAGGGTGATCCGAAAACAATGGATATAAGTTGTTCCTCGTATGCAATGATCCATGAATTGATGAAAGCAGATGTTTCGGGGAACGGTTTTTTTACCCCGTATTCCATTTTCATCCGATTTTCATGAAACTTCAGTGAGTTCATGAGCGAACATACGAGAAATGTATTGAATTACCCAACAATAGCGACATTCCAGTTCAAGTGTGACATTTGAGGTTGTGTGTTCCAAATGAATTTGTATTAGTCGCCACAAAGCAAGCCAACAATATGGAATGCAAGACTCGAGGCTGTTATTCTGTTTCAGAATTCATTCAGCTCGAATAATTGACTTTTGAAGAAATCTCAAACCACATCTTCATAGCACACTTCTTCTTTTCACCTCAATACCCGGAAATGAAGCTGTCTATATTCTGGGAATTCTTGAATGTTTCTCCTATAATAAGATAGATATTATGTTTCCAGAAAAAGAGGCATTTCGCTACGAAATGAACAATTCTTGAATGGTGTATCAGGAAAGGGGAAGGTGAATAATTGGGGGTAACTTGCTTGATGGAAGGTCGAGAAAAGAGTATTTGAATTCCTGAAATTGTGGAGTTTATTCCTCATAAGACAAATTATACTTTCGAAATTTATATCACCCTGATGGTCAGATGTGCATCAGTAGAATTATTATAATAATATACCCACAGAGTGTATTGCATGTACCGTATGATGTACAAGGGAAGGATCCGTTGTGTGAAGAAAGATTTAATACGATTAGTGAAAACATTTCAACCGTCTTCTTTTGTAGCTCCATATTCCATAAAAGACCACCGGCACCGACTGAAAATTTATGACGTTTTCTTATTAGCGAGCGGCATAATATATTGACTTCTTCTGTACAGA
This sequence comes from Chrysomela aeneicollis, assembly GCA_029955515.1. Classification (NCBI taxonomy): domain Eukaryota; kingdom Metazoa; phylum Arthropoda; class Insecta; order Coleoptera; family Chrysomelidae; genus Chrysomela; species Chrysomela aeneicollis. Next base: position 170,048 of record JARUHQ010000021.1, on the reverse strand, counting down.
CTCGCTGTAATAATTTCCTCGTGAACATGTTCAAACATCTCATACAGTTTCTCATAGAGGGAGTGATTTCCATAACTTTTCAGCCCGTGAAACCTTGTCTTCGAAAATGTAAATTTGAAAATGAATCTTTTCGGAAGTATCCACAAAATAAGGGCGCAATGCGATGTGTCATTTGAAAACTATGTACTTTTATCAATGTGGCATGCTGAATGTTCTACATGTCGTGAGGCATTCGTTTTTTTTTCCTGTGCTACACATCCGAGTTCGATAAAATATACGGTCCATTCCAATTTGTTTATAGCTCTCCGACGAATCCATCGTATAACTTTGATGGCAACCAGCTCATCCGCTTCCACCTCTATGCAAACTCTAGTTTTTTTTGCTGTTCCCTTATGGCATACGTCGCCACGAAGCATTTAATGTTCCTCCGTTTCATCATCTCCTCCATCGTGGTTTACGATCTCAAAAGAGTTATACGAGCACCTAACACTCTAGGAGATGAATAATGCATCGACACGTCGGTATTGCGCCGATATATTTACCAGGTATTTATCATCTTCCGCAGCTCTCCTAATGGATATTAAATTCTTCGGCTGGTATCATTGTCGGGTGGCGGTTATTGGGATTCGGAAGATATTTGCCGTACGTGAGAGGTCTGGGCTAATGTATCGAATCGTGCCGAGGGCGAATCGTGGCTATTGAGAAGCTGAAGGGTGAGAGGGTGTAAGCACCCTGCGATTCAATGAATACTATTCCTTTCGGCATATTGGTAGATGCGGAATTTCAAAGGAAAGGGACTATTTGGCAATATGTGCACTAACCCCGCATTAGAAGTTGCACAGTAGTGTATTTCATAACAAGTATGAAAAATGACATTTCCAGTGTGGTTATGCACTTTCCAACGAATTCTGTACACTACCTAGTTTTCCTACGAGGTGATAATTGAAATCTTTTTCAACAATTCCAGATGTCAATTACTGAAATTTCTTCGTTTGCACAAACAATGTCATTGATAATCGCAGGAAGTGGTCCATGGCATCTCAAAGTGGAGTGGTAGATTTCAAAGCAGGAATGAAGCTCGAAGTCATCTTCACAGCATTTATTTTGAAAAAAGGTTATAGGGGACATTCCCAAATAATATATGTTTTCTTGTAGCCACTGTTTATTATTTGAAACATGTCCAATATAACTTTCTTTTCAAAATAAATGTTGTGGAGATGTCTTCGAACTTCATTCCTGCTTCGAAATGTCATTGATATTCAGAATCATACATCACGAAATTAAAGTTATTTCAACTGTCACATCTAATGGGTTATCGCCAGTAGGTAATCACGCAACCAGCAATACAGCAGTGCGTATTTGTAAGGAAGAAGAGAAATATTCATGTATCAATTTATTGACGTATAGAAATGAAACACAGATTTTCAATCGTCAAATGTTTATTTAACATAAGTCACGTAATGAAAAATAACAGCTATTTGTCTTATACGATTCTCATGTGATGATTCAAAGTAGTTCAGCCAGAATGATGTATGATTGCAATCAAGGGTGTCGTTACAAAAAATGTAATGATATTAAAAGCTAACAATGTCAATATTTAATATTCCAATGCTCAATTCTGATGTGAATGATAAGAAAAGTAAGATTATAATGAACTTCATGGAACTTTTTGAATTGAAGCAATATAATAAAATCGCCAATAAAAATAATCGTATGTTAGATCTAGTCTTAATGAAAACTGAATGTGATGTTGAGAGAGATATGGACCCTCTTGTGACCGAGGATGATTATCATCCAGCCCTACAATTCGGGATCAGAACCTCACATACGCATGTCATAAATTTCTCCCATTCTAATGACATATCAAGAAATTATAACTTTAGAAAAGCCAATTTTCCGTTAATGTACCAACTTGTTGCCAACATGGACTGGAGTAATGTATTAGACCAAAATAACGTGAACGTTGCATGTCAGAATCTCAATGATGCACTATATAACATTTTTGATCAAACTGTTCCCCTCAAAATAAATCGAACCCGTAGATACCCGCCCTGGTTTAATTCACTCATTATAAAAACGATTCAGAAGAAAGAGCAATCTCATAAAAACTATCGAAAATATAAAACATCATTTTATCTTCAGCAATTCAAATCATTAAGAGCTCAAGTAAAAACTCAAATAAACGAAGCATATAAAAACTTTATCAACGACGCTGAGAATAAGATATGCGAAGATCCGACTTCCTTCTGGAGTTTTATTCAAAATAAAAAAGGCAACTCGAGAATACCAGGAGTCATGAAGGACGATCATAATGTTTACAGTGAACCGCAAAAAATAGTCGACGCCTTTGCAAACTATTTCAAGAGTGTCTACCTTATATCTGACATGTCCCTAACCAATGCACTCGAAAATATTCCCTGTCATTTTCAATGTATCAACATCGAACAAGTGAGTGATAAGGATATCATAGAAGCTACAAAGAAAATGAAGAATAAACTCATTATTGGTCCCGATCAAATACCAAGTTTTTTAGTTAAAGATTGTGTTCAACCCCTACTTATCCCATTACACCATATCTATAATTTGATATTGAGAACTTCTACCTTTCCCGATGTGTGGAAAATAGCCCGTGTCTGTCCAATTTTTAAAAAAGGCGATAGAACATTGTTAAAAAATTATAGACCAATCTCCGTGCTGAGTAATTTTTCTAAGGTATTTGAAACACTTATGTACGTTTTCCTTTATGACTCAATCAAAAATGTTATATCAGATGATCAACACGGATTTGTAGAAAAAAAGTCTTGTATTACCAACTTGGCGTGCTTATCACAATGTGTTACCGAGGCTCTCGATAGAAAATTACAAGTCGATGTTATTTACACAGACTTTCAAAAAGCCTTTGACCAAATTGACTTTTACATTCTTCTACATCGGCTAAAGTCATTTGGTTTTTCTGTGAATTTAGTAACCTTATTTACAACTTATTTATTTGGTAGAAAGCAATTCGTGGAGTTCGAAAGTTTTCAGTCCCCTTTGTATAACCCCAGTTCCGGTGTTCCTCAGGGCTCAAATCTAGGACCTCTGTTATTCCTATTATTTATTGATGATTTAGCAAAAAAAAATTACCTGTTCGAAACTTTTATACGCTGATGACCTGAAGTTATTCAGAGTTGTCAAAGATAATAGAGACTGCAGTAATTTACAAAAAGATGTAGATTTAGTATTCGATTGGTGTCTCCATAATCATCTACAATTTAATATTTCAAAATGTTTCATTATGTCATTCTCAAGAAGGAAAGAGATGATAGAGTTTCCTTACCAAATAGATAATAGTATCATCAATAGGGTCAGGGAGATCAAAGACCTTGGGATTAAGTTTGATCGTGAATTCACATTTTCTCTGCAAATTGAGGAAATTATATCTTCAGCAAATAGGATGATGGGTTTTATTATGAGGAGTACGAGAGAGTTTCGCAATGTTGGGACAATTCTCACAGTTTTCTATGCGTATGTGAGGTCCAAACTTGAATATGGGGCATTGATATGGTATCCTTTATACGACTCTGAAATTAATTCTTTGGAAGCTGTTCAAAGAAAATTCTTGAAATACCTGCTATTCAAACAAACAGGAATGTATCCCCAAAGAGGGATCGATCATTCAATCCTTCTGAATCGATTCGATGTAATTTCTTTGCACACTCGTCGTATCTTTGGTACAATATCATTTCTCTATAATTTACTGCACAATAGTATTTCCTGTGCCTCACTTTTACAAAAAATCAACTTTCACATTCCTCGCCTTAATTCTAGAAGCGAGACGACCTTTTATTGTGAGAATATTCGAACAAACGTAATGCGCAGGGCACCAGTGTCGTTAATGTGTTCTAATTATAATTTGATCTGTGATGTATGTGATATAAATGTGAGCACTCTCAAATATATTTTGGAACGTATCATCAATAGATTGTAAACTTCTCCTCTTTTTTTTTTTCTCTCATTTTAGTTTTTTTTTTACTGTAGCGTTCAATATATAATCAATTATTTATTTACATGCACGTATATACATTTATTTATATTTGTCGTTTTGTAATTCGTTACGTTAAATATTACCTTCTAGCATTTCCTGTAATTGGGTGTATACCTGTTGGAAATAAAGAGCTATCTATCTATCTATATTAGCAGCTAATAATGCCGATATTAGCAGTGATGTATCAAAAATTTACTCTATACTTACTATGTGACTATACTTTTCATGAATTAGACTTTGAGTTATGAAAAACATAAGACATAATGATATAATCTCTATTCACTATAGTGCCATGAAGAACACTAGACAAAAATCTCAATACTGATGGAAATGCTGAAAGTAGACTTACCAGCTTAATGTTGATAACCTTAGTGATATACACCGCCCGCCAATACCATTAGACTTCCAAATTTTCAGGATAAATCATGTTAGGATTCTTCGTTATTCAGTACATTACTGAAATATCTTATTAGTCAAGTAATCCATATTATACCAATAACGCAATATAATACTGACTCAACTTCAGAAAGATCTCAAATATAAAGACCCTCTCCTCTATAAGAATTCGGTCTCCCACCTTCGTCTCTAATTTCATCGGAATCTTCGAACGCTATTCCTTGCAAGAGCCCTCCACAATAGGATAAGTTGGTCAAGTGGTGCTCAAAACACACTAAAGATCCACTCGAACAATCTCGGGATATATCACGAGAAAAAAGTCCGCCTCCGTTGGTTCGAATTTCAAAGGCTAGCCAGGAGTTTCAAAGTCTTTATGCTGTTTTGTGATATTCGCTATAGGGTGAACGAGTAGGCAGGTGTGTGTGTGTGTGTGTGTGTGTTGAGTGAGCGGAAGAGGCTGTGTTGAAGAAATTCTGTTTGAATCGTGGAAATATCAGCGTATACGTGTAATTTTTCATGATCTGTAAATGATGTCATGTACTGAAATGTATATCTATCGTTTGTGAAAATATCAACTTGTATAATATCAGGGTGTCTGTGAAAATATGGGATGGTATATGATATCAGCTTGGATAATATCATGAACATGCGTAGAATTATAAATCTGTTGAATATAAATCATGTTAGGTTATATTCACAGATGTGAAAATAATTGATATGACAGAATGCGTCAGCTAACACTTATGACAGAATGATTTGTAACAACTATTCATTTTGTAGGTTATAAACGATGTTCACGTAACGCAATTTCGTATTTGACTGACTGCTGCTGGCAGCAGGCCCTGTATAAATATCCTGTTTGAATGATTCTAGAACATTCGAGACCTGTCAATCTTGTTTCATCTCTTTTCTTTCGATAGCTTCCAGGCTATTTCATCCTTTTCTGTTCTAGATATGTCTTGAACATTCGAGAGTTCTCTGGAATGTCGAATACATGAGTATATATTCTTCAGCTTACCTTTGCCTTTACATTATAAAATTGTGTTGAATTATGAATCGGTAATATCAGCGTATACTGTATAACTTGTGTATTAAAAATAGTGATTATCGCAATCCTCTTGGGATGCGATAAGCGTGAGATTAGAAACTATCGAGGCGAACACCCAATTTCCAGACAACGAAAAAAGTAACCGAGGTCCGTCAAAGCAATTCTGTGGTAATCGGTGAGTGTATATCTGCAGCAAGATATATGGGCCAGCTTCTCAGGAACTACTGAATAATGGGACGTAATATGTCGACTGTAGATGGACAAGGATAAATCAGCTAATCTGCTCGACTCTCACAATTAATTAATAGCCCCATTAAAACCATAATTGAATCTGGGTTGACTTGATTACCTTCGGTATTCATCAATTCGGAGGAATTGTGATGGTAAGGATTTAGTTACCATAAATAAACGGTGGTATGGTTTCACTATCATTCTAGATCTAGATTCTATAGGAGGATCTCCTTTAATTTCATTTATGTTTGTATGCCAATGCAAATGTAAGGGATTGATTCTTGAAACTCTAATGTCTTAAGGATACCACTACCTTTTAAGCATACGAAGAATCAACTGGGGATGAAAAATAAATAACTGTGAAGTATAAACGTCAACGAATCATTAACTTTCATGAACCAAAAAAAGTTCAACTTTATAAATATATACGTAACAAAATTCGAGAGCAGATTTATAAGTCTGTTGAAGATAAATATATACGTAACAAAATTCGAGAGCAGATTTATAAGTCTGTTGAAGATTGAGGATTCTGTAGTCATAGTGGTAATCCTCAAAGTTGTTTTGTGTTCGTAATACTAACATTTTTAGTTGGATAAATAGGCCTTTATCATGTATGAAGAATTTATAATAGGCGTATCCCACAATTCTTTTGATTTTCTAATTTGAAAGTAGTAAACCCAATCAATTTCTCAGAGCTTTATGATTTTTTCAAAAATTATGAAAATTCGTCATATATTTAGAATCATCTATAATGCTGGGAAATTCTTGATTTCGCTCTACATTACTAATCCTTGACTACCAATGTTACCCAAAATCACACGTTATCTTTTCAGAGATATTGGTACATGATTTTTTTTTCAGATTTTTTCATGATCATTTTGGAATTGCTTTCGTTTTTGGGGCTGTCTGGCCATTGCTCTTTTGAATTTAGCTACACGAAACTCACAAAATATAGCGAGATTTTGCGAAGTCATCATGTTGATGGAATAGTTCTTGCCATCGTGATATATCGATGATCAGAAATAATATTGAGGTAGATCGTTGGGTATTTACGAATTAATTGTTACGGATTGAGTTCTGAGAATTCGGAAACCGTTATCACGGACATCGACATAGTTAAAGAAAGATCACTTATTATTCCTGGAATTCCTCGAGTATTCATCAAAAAAAAAGTATATTTATTGAATAAAGGACCGCAGACACTTGTATAGCGATCAAAGCGAATATCTAAGTAATTTTCAAATAAGTGTTAATCGAATTTTTATTACGAATGTTTGGTGAAATAAATTGTTCAATTTTCGTACTGACTGTTTGAATAAACGAAACCAAGTATAAATATCGTAACAATATTTTGTTACGTAGATCGAATGATTATTAAGAATTTCTTGCTCTCCTATCTAGCTGACCATCGAAATTTTCTTGATTGTTTGGTTCATCACGTGTACAAATCTGCCGTTTTCAGAGAACATTTGCTAGCTTATCGAAACTATAGTGGTGTCATCAGGGTATTCTTCTTATACATGAAAGGGTCACCTTGAAAAGTGGTTGAAGTGGAAATTCTTCTAAAATATGAGTGCATGAAGAGCATCACATAAAATAAGAAAAACTCACAATCATTCGAAGAAACCCAAAACGTGACTACAATAAAAGAGGGGAAGACTTCCACACCCCTTCAACTATCCGCGATCGTTATAAATATCGCAATAACTCCATACAAGTGCTCGTCGAAATTCGGCACGTTCTTTTCCGCACGGTTCGTTCTCCTCTTCACCGAGCGAGTCTCTTTTCGCATTCATGCGATCCGCGGGCCCGCGGCCTTGTCTTATTTAATAGAGGCTCTATTTATTATTCTCCGCCGATCGCCAACGTAATAGCAAAGACATTATTGAATTTCTCACAGAGAACGTGGTTGATTCGATCAGGCCACGCTAAATGTCGACGACGATGTTCTTGATCGATATCGGAGAGGCAGGTCTGTGTGCCCTGGAAGAAGTTGAAAAGTCGAGCAATATGCCAAGTATTTCCTTAAAGGAGAAAGGAAGGAAAAAGTCCCCAAGTATTTCTTAATAAAATGCTCATATTCAAGGAGGTTATTCTCGGGTCAACTACAAGATAAAATCTTAAAATGAATGTATGCGTCCTTAACCTTCCAGATAGTCGCGCGCGGAGCATCACTCTGCAAGCACTTGTTTCCTGAAATTTTTATACATATGTATTTCAGACGATGTGAATTCACATTCACAGATGTACAAATAATTTTGTTTGTATTTCGTGTATAAAATTCTTGTTTTCATGGCACATTCAGGAGAAAAATTAACACTCATGTGCCATTGAAAAAACACTCTTTATTCGCACTTAATACAACTTGATAACTTTGGTTTGACTCAAGATCTTTATGTGGAACTTAAAATTTAGTAGGTATTTTTCATTCATCTGAAGACATTTTCTGTTTTAAGTTATGCCGGCTGTCGAATTTGTTGAAAGATTTATTTTTTTCTTCCATGACTGTTACTTCTTTATTGATATTGAAACATTGCAGTGTCACTTGTAACGAATCAACTCACGATCTCAACACCCACATTCAGCTCACGAAGATTTTTCTGTTGATATCGAGAATAACTCGTGTTTATATTACCGTACAGTCTCACCACATTTTTCGAAATTTCCCCACGAAACTTGTAGGTGATGTCGGTATAATACCTCCATTATGATAAATGGATCCCTATAAATCCACAGGGATTACCTTTGAGTTAGTTCGAATTCCCTAAGTAAGGTTTCGTAATGGTTTTGTTCTGTTCTGTGTGCAGCTCTAGGAGAAACTTATCAATAAAAACAGTAAAATTGCTGCTCTTTGTGGATCAATGAAATATATTCAATAACTGATTTATTTTTGTCAGTATAAAATATATCGGTGAATCATATCAAAATGTGACTACCCGTTTATTTCAGTTGAAATTACGTGAACATCTCAGTTTGAGATTAAATTACTAATCAGTCACGGGTCTAAACATTGAAGTCTTTCGATGATACCATCTACAATATTTCAAAGAAGTTGAAATACTTCAGGGCTTCTCTTTTCATAAAGATGGATCGAAATGTTCATGATATGAGATTACTCATACAATAATTTGACCGAGTGAATCAATTTTGGTTTTTGTTTAATTTTTTGACTACATGTTTCCAATGATAATGTTATAATTTTCTTAAAATAATCAGAAGACTCACACCTTTTGGAATCAGCATTCATTTATGAAACACCCTGTAATGGCCATCAGGAATGTTTCTGAGTGCGACAAAATCGAAATCCTATCATCTTCGTTTTTTGTATTGACAACTTCTCGGGGAACGTGAGAACATTACGAAAAATTATTGGACCGCAAGATTGTCGAGCTGTCATTTATACCCTCACCCACCTACCTCCATTTGGAGCCGTCTCCGTCAAAATGTGTGAGCCGAACGGCTCCGGCATTCCGGTTATCCGGAGTTTCCGGATTATTCGGACGTGTTAAGAACGTTGCTCGAGAGTTATTTCAACAAGATGTAGTAGCAACTTCGAGTTAAGTAAGAGGAAGGTTGCTGTAACGAATATTTCGTTTAATAATGCTTCAAGACACCAATTCGTGTGTTTATGTTGAAATGTATTTTCTTATGTGGACTAGAATTTTAGGATCTTTTTCTATCATAATACACAGGTGTGTGCGAAGAATTATTATTTTTTCTCCTCAAAAACTGGGCAAGATGAAAAACTCTTGTATGGTCCAGATTCTAGAAAGTGTATTTTGAATTTTTCGACCTGATGGAGATTTGAAGTTTGATGAGAGCCAATGACATGCAATGATTTTTACCATTATGTTGTCTGCTGAATTGGTGATCGATACATTTTTTTTCGATTTTTCACAAAAATTCTTTATCGTGGTGAAGAGAACCTTCAAGCTCAATATGAGCTGAAAGAAAAACTTTCTCAGATATCGATATGGAGTGATTTTGGAACAAACATTATTTTGATTAACTCTGTCTAGATAACGAATTACTTGTGCTACACACTATGATTCCTGAATGTCTCAAGATTTCGCGCTTTGAGCTATTCATATTCATTTGTTAGAGTGATAACATTCAGTTGGTTGGATCAATAATTTCATTACAATAGATAATCAATGAATCACCAATCAGTCAAATTGATCGACCCGAATATATGGTCAACAGATGCAGTATTTTCGTTCGTTCAGCCTGTTCTTTTTTTTTGTGAATAATCGCTCCATCGTCAAAAACACCATCAATGTTAGCGTTCAGCTTCCGTTCGCTTTATTTTTCGCCATCGTTTTATTTCGAATAGATTTGTTATTGTGCGTCGCCATCGCTCTGCTTTGGTTGTTATTTTTCGCCGATTGTCAGCCTGATGACAAACACGCAATTTCGCACCGAAATTCCCAGTCGATGGGAATTCTGGATAACAATCACGATAGGCGTTCGTCCCAACCGTGGATAACAATGTCGAAAATTGATTAGTGAAACCAATAATAGTCACTTTGATTGCGAAGTATTGATTTCGACTGTTTTAACGTCGGGCATTACATGGTCCGATATTTCACATAGACAGAATGGAATCAACAGCCAAAACACGAGAATGTTCTCATGATTTGACGGAGAAAAATTGCAGAGCAAGAGGTTTCCATAAAATATTATTTTTTCGTCCTTTGACTATTCGAAATACAAAGCTTTCATGTTTGTGGGAGGATATAGGTGTTTTATAATTCTGGTAGAGGAATGTTCACTAGGTCTCGAGTCTGACCATGAAATTTTGGTTCTATAATAGAGTCAATATGAAACGCATATGCGTTGCGAAATAGCTTCTTTTTTGATATGCATTTTTCATTATTCGGAATTTGGTACTATCGAACTGTCAAACGAAAGTCAGAAGAGGTAGGCCCAGCTTTAACTTCTCAGCGATTTTGGATTTGGTGATGATAATAGCAATAAAAAACTCAATGATTTTGTTGGTAAACTTTAATTAAGAGTATGATTTGATTTGAATTGACCAATATAAACAAAAACATTATTGCATTTTTCACCGCTGGTATCGTAAAAATCAAAATCGCTCAACTGTAAACTGGGCTTTACGCTTGTGCGTCAGATTTAAAATATTTCAATGTCATCATCATCGTTACCAATCGAAGATGTTTCTGTTATTTATCGATATTGAATCAATTTCTTTCGATAAAATACTTCAAATTATTGCAAAATAGAAAAAATTTATCGTTTTATAAAAGACACGTTGTCTCACTTGTTCACTTGGAGCACTCCTCGCTTCACTCTTCGTACTCCAAACAATGCGTGCGACAAAATAGCGTCCTATAAAACTTGTATTATAATATACCATTTTAATTTTTCTCTTGACATGTGTTAAAATAGATTTCTAGATATCTCCATTATGCAGAAAAGATCCCATCTGAAGTATTTTTCCTAACTTTGATATCATTTATTTTTTTCTATATTTTGCGAATATTATGGCTCACCCTCTATATAGTCAAGATAACAATATTTCGACGTTTAAAGTGTCCCCATAAAATTGACTAGCTGCGGACATTTCGAGTCTACTAATGATACGTTGGTGGAAAGCTTTTTCCATGGCCTCTTAGATTTCTCGATAACCCCCTTATACAAACGGAATTACTTTTTTCACATGCCAATGTTGAACTCGAGCTGTGTAAGAAAATCCATTCGAATAATGATAGTCCAGTCACGATGATGGATGGAGTGCGAACTGAAGGTCGAGGCTGTTGGTAATAAAACTCGTTATATGATTCCAATTATGTTATTCGACTTTTTTATCCAATACATCTATATCGATTTGTATGTTCAGGTTCGAAGAAAATATGTTGTTCGTGTATGTGGTTTGGAATAACGAATTACTAAAAATGAATGAATATATTACTGTACAGATAAGAAAGACAACCATGATAGAAGTTACAGTGAAGTAAATGTCACAATCCTTATTCCTTTGGTGAATAGGTAATGATTTGTTTCCTTCGAAATACGAGATACTTTTGATGTGGAAACTCGTGTCAACTGCAATGCTCGCTTCAATAGTTTGCGTGATTCTAGTTACGACACATCAGAATTGCGTGAATAACATATTTTCTTCGCAAACACATTTCTCATGCATGTTCGGAACCAATGTCCAACATCCAAAGTATAAAATATCAACAAAAAACTTAAAATATATTTCCTATATATTTTATAAACTACATACCAAATAAATACCTAGGTATACGGAAATAGTAACATCCAATAAAAAATCACAATGGTCATCGAAAATTGAGAATGGATTATTATACATTGAGTAGCAAATATTTTTTGGTCAATTTTTAGCGTTTGACGTTTGCTTACAAATTTATGTACAGTCGTCTGAAAGACTTGCATGTATCATTTGGAACTAAGTAACGTTCCTGCAAAAACTCAATCAAATCATTGAGAAATTTCTTCTCAGATTCACATCATTTTTATCACAACACATGAATCAGAATTAACCGTCAATGTTGACATTAGTGTCCGAGGTTTTTTAAACTGAACTAAATGTTTTGTTTTAGAGTTGTACTCCGGAATCATGGCTAAGAATTAGTTATTTTCGTATTTCCTCCACCTTTATCTATTCTTTCAGTTTCACATCGAAAAACACATTGATTACCCCGAAAAGTGTATGATACAGCAGCAAATCATTCAATTACGTGAATTATCAAATCAGTACTCCAGATAAGGCTGAGAATTAGAAGTGTTTAGATCAATACAGTGGATTATTATGTACACTAAAAGCTTTTCTTGAAAAATCTTTTTTTTTCTACACTGATACATTTAACAGTTATAGATATATACTATAATAGATGCATTTGTTTTTGTTCAATATATACAAAAATATGTTACATAAATATCGAATCTATACGCCTATAGGTAGTGTACACATTTTTCAATAAAAATATCTAAAAACTGCTGCCCCAATCCAGCTCAATGCGAAAATGTCAATACGGAGCTTATTAAAATAATTCTGTATGCCAATTAATGACAGACAACAATGGTTCCGAGAATTATTCTCTATTCCACATGATTCACAACGAAGGTTTATGGCATCGGAGCATATCGCTAATAAACTGTGTATGCAATATACGACGTATTTTGAAAATCAAATTAACTGTTGTTATTTTTATAGTAAAAAAATGACTAGTGGAACTATTAGTCAATAAATTCATATTGACATTAACGACAACACTTATAATATACCTAGTCCAGCGACAAAAATGTACCAAAAGCAATACAAAATATGGGGAATACGAAAGGTTGAGACTAATAATTATGGACCACTATTATTATCACTGGAGATATAACTGGAGATAGAAGAGACACCATCGTAATATGATCTTTCTTATTTATTCTTGAATACCAAAATAAAAACATAAAAACTCGTAGGTAACTCAAATAAATAATATAACATAGTAAAGGACTTCCATTTCACGTATTTGAACTTGTTTTAGACTGCTTGAAAATCGTGATCATTTTTTTCATTTCTTATTCCGTATACCTTGCATTGCCTTATGATATATAATATCCCGAAATCACAAATTTACAGAGGCAACTTTTTCAGTTTCTTAGACTCTCGACTATGACTCGAAAAAAGTGACAATCTGGTTAGAAATAACATTATTTTGGATCTTGGTATATCCCAAAATAGGAAACCAAAGAATTTTGTTTATTTCAGATGTAACAAGAAAAATCACAACTTTTATCTACTTCTCTACTTCTTTTTTTTTTAGTGCTATGGCCTTAGGTTGATTCAACCTTATGAAAAATTTAAAATTTTTGGATCATGTGTCTTTGACTCTCATCGCGAATCGTCATATTCGAAGAACTCATCACAAATAGTTTGTTTTTTATATTAAAAAAGTGGAAAATGTAAAGAAAAGTATTTTCAACGAGTTGAAAGGGAAATGAGTTGCACATTCAGAGGGCCAATCCGATCATCCTTGGAGAATTTGAGTGAAATTCCATTCGTATTATTTGGATACATTCGTACTCCTATAAGATATTCATTGATTTGAAATAGCTGAATCGAATCGATACCACCTGAAATCATAGAGGTCGCTCAAGTTAGTCCTTTGACATGACTCTATCCGAAAATTGCAAAATATATGGGGTTTTCCATTTGAAAAAATATATTTGGTGCCCATAACTTTTTTTTCAGATCTCCAATAATTTTTCGTTCACATATATGAAACATGTATGAAAAATTACATATGAAAATTTTTTTTAGATAAAAAAGTTGAGGAGGGTTCAAAATATACGTGAAGACCCTTCACATTCCAACATCCGAATTTTCAAGAGTTTTTTATAAGAATATCGACGCGTGATAGCTCTAATACCAACTGAAAACCTAGTAAATCGCTGAAATGGCCCCCTGTAGTACCCAAAACCCCGAAACCACCCCGCCATGACCACAAATTGTCGAGTCAACCCCCACAAAAACCCTCCAAAGAAAAAAACTCTCACCCGACCGCCCCATTATCGCACCAGCCGTGCAGCGCCGACGTAGACGACGGCGACCAGCATAACGACGGGCCGCGTCGCCAGCGAACTCGACGCCGAAAGGGCACTCGGCGCCGTTCGCATGCATCGCCGAAAGTCTTCGTAATCGACGCGCGTCACGGCGCAGTAATGTTGGTGGACGCACGTCGAATCGCAGCCCGATGTCGGGTTGTTGTTCACCCGCACCGAGTTGGCCTTGTAGTATCTGGGGGAATTTCGAAGCCCCAGGTCAGTGGGTGGGTGGACGTTTGCGAGATTTTCACCCCTGAACTAACCGTCAACAATTCACCAATAAGATGTGTGAAAAACGCACACAACGAGCAGAAAACAACTACTTGTCTGGCTAATGCCACGCGGTACATTGGGAATATCAGAATTGACAATTATATACATAAGGTGAACACAATATGATGAGATTTCAAATAATAGCTTGAAATCTGAACAAATTAGGTACCTATATACATATTGTTACGATGTTTCTACTTGGGTTCGTGAATTCAAAATACTCAGTACAAAACTGAACAATTTATTTCACTAAACACAATAAATACTACTCAATAATCACTTAGTTGAATCGCAACGATATTCGCGTTACAAATCTCAATGTTCACAATACTAGCTTTCTTTCTAAACTCAACTCTTTCCAAGCTATAACTGACTGTCCGTGCCGATCCGTTCCTTTTATATAGGCACAAATTATTCAATTTCGTGAAATCTTGAATATTCAATGGAGTTCTTAATTAATATCGTTCATTCTCGAGAAACTGCGACGGGAATGAGTCATCCGCTAATTGGTTTGTCGGCAAGAGATGCTATCGCGAGGCCATAAATCACGGCCATCAGTCATACCACCGAGATAATGACTTCCGGTCTCGTGGAAGCACAGTTCGTAACATCATCCCCCTCTCAGATGTGATCGTCCCGTTGTTGTCCATTCTTCTGATCCATCTCATGTCTCCGAACTAGGCACATTTCCTGTTTCTACCATGACCCTGTTAACGTAAACAACTCTAGGAGCTTCATGCCGTTCAGGATTTTCTGATGGCCTGCGCCACAAAGTGCCAACAAAAGTGCTTACTTGACCATTCATTGAAAACTTGCTGGATGTGTCAGTCCTCCTAGTTGAGAGGAAACCTGGGGATACTTTCATCCTGCAGTACTTCTGGATGTGTCCTATCTTACCACATCGATAACATGTTTTTTCTTCTTGTTTTATCGTTGGATAATCCCTCACTGCTCCAGGTCTACTAGTCCAAGTCCACTCAGATGTGGCGCACTGCGATGGCACATATAGTATACAAAACCTTCGTGTATGTCCAGTTCTGCTGCATCCCAAAAATGTTCGGTTCTGCTGGTCATTAGCATTCTTCTTCAGGACTCAATTCAAACAGAAAATCTTTGATAGAAATTTTTTACATTGTACTCATACTGACAGCTCGTAGAACTTCTGGTGGAGTGCATTTGAATTCGTTTCCGCTTTCTGAATCCATTTTTACAAAAAAGTCAGTTAAATCATCCCAGGTATGTAGGTATTGTTAAATTATGACATTTCATGGCGAGTCTGATTCAAATATGTCCCATATTCCATTTCAATTTGGTACAACTTACTTTGTCGCTGATTGTCCATAGCCCGTGGTGCTCTTACACACGGGGCATGACTTGTTTTGTGTAATGCATCCCGTACTCAACAAAAATGTTACATAAAAAGGGCAAATGTTTCAACTGTCATAGAAAAACAGATTTAATTCAAGACATGGCTGAAACACTAGCCGCCGCATTGAATCTTGTGCTTTTATGCCTAGTAAAACGAATGACTATATTCAATCTTTATATCGGTACCTCAAAGTTGATAACAAACTCCTCGAGATGATTAGCCCTGTTGTGAATCAAATGATGCGACTACAGCCCTTGTATATATGTATAGACAGGTAGCTGTTGATATGAAAAACAGACTCACAAAGGATTTTCTTTTTTCCAACACTCCACTTCCTCTACTTTTTTTCATTATCCGATTAACTAGAAGTTCCATTCAACTTGGCAGCAACTGAATACCTCATGATATTTTCACTTGGAATTCTATCACCAGCGATAAATTCTTTGTTTCAGTGGGTATGCCGTCTCGAACAATTTTAAAAATAAAGAGCACCATGTTTTTTGATTTATTCAACAGTTTGTATAGCTTCACTATAGAAGATTATTTCACTGTGAAGCTTTATTCGCCGATTTGAATCATTTATCTCAACTGTTTTTCTGTTAACTTATTCAAGAGGACCGCATTCTGTGAAAATGGATAACATTAAAAATGCATCAGTCGAGGGGTAGTTCGAAATATACGCGAAACCAGACTGGAGATACTGAGTTCATTCTATTCGATTGTTTCACACTGTAGCTTACCTATTGAATACAGCATTCCCGATTGGATTGTCCTGCGTAAATCTGTCTGCTAAATTGTGCAGGCTGACAGGACTGATTTCGTTGATGGAATAATAAGTGCTGAAGTTGTATTCCACCTGCCATTCAGCTTGGCGATTATCCTTCATGTTGACAGTTGACAGGTCCAGGTAGAACTGTGTGTAGTCGAATACCTGCAAACAAAATAAAATGTCTCAGTCTTTATATTATTGAACAGTATCGAAAGATATTGTTCTTGGTGGCATTCTTCCACTCCGCTATAATGAAACCTAAGGGCAAAGTTCTAGAAAAGGAAGCAATCCCAAATAAATTCAGGCATGCCTCGAGGAGAATTTCGTCACTGCCTCTCTCTCCCCTCCAGTTTCGACCGACAAGTAATAAATTAGCATCGAGAATTGATGTTTCCCTCTAGAGTATACGCTATGCGAGATTTTTTTCGAGTCTTGTGGCGCTTCCTTGTGTCAATCGAATCTCCATTTTGATATTCATCGCCTTTGTTTGCTCTCCTTCCTGCATCTGGCTCAATTATCGATTCCGCGCGCTTTCTTCCGGGGTGATAGAGGGCGAGTCGTTTCCGGATAAAAACGCGTTATCCTGATCCCAGAGTATCTCGGGATGTTTGTCAGATTTTCAGACTCTAATTGGGATAACTTGGTTTTTTCTCTCTTTTTGCTCTCAGCTTACAGCGATTTCAGAAAATATTTGATTCCTCCCCTTTTATAACGTTAATTTCACCACCAAACAGACCAAAACGATGTTGCAATCGGATCTTCAAAGGAAACTGAAGGACCGTATCAAGTATCGAATAAATCGATCGTAATTCCAGTACACGCCACATTAACTTCATGCCTTCTTATACAAATGAAGTAACATTTGAGTACGATCCCAGTACAGTTTGAGTACAATTTTGGTATAATTTTGGAAAAATTTCACTACAATTCCAGTACAGTTTTAGTGCAATTTCAGTACGATTTCGGTATAATTTCATTACGATTTCAGTACAATTTTAGTACGATTTCAGTACAGTTTTAGTGCAATGTCTACGATTTCACTACAATTTTAGTAGAGTTTTAGTACGATTTCAGTGCAGTTTTAGTACAATTTCAGTACTGTTTTGGTACGATTTCAGTGGACTTCTGCGCTTCTAATAATTCACAGGAGCGCTTATTTCATATGAGCGTTTCAATTCATAGATTTTCGTGGCAAGACTAAGAGTTGCCGTTATTGAAGCGTTCCAATTCACGCATCCACGAGCAGCAAACATATCAGACGAATCTTTGAGTTCTCTTACAATTCCGGAAACTCCCGCTTCTTCGAAAACGTAACAATTCAATTAGTCACCGAATTTCGCAATCGTCTTTGCGGAATTTGTTCTCGAAGTGCGGGTACTGTTTCGATGCTAATTATTTTGTTCGCGACTATGGAACTAGGGGAGAAGCACAAAGACGGGATTTCTCTTTTCGCAGGATATTCTGCGAGGAAATTCTCAATGTCTGAAGGAAGACATAGGATATAATGATGCGAGTGGAGAACTCGTGACAACCGCAAAGTGTTTCGTATTAGCCAACTAGGGTAAGAAGAAAGTTGTAATAAATAATTTAACTCGCTATTCTGAAATACATTTGACGCTTTCTGAATTTCAACTCACTATCCTGAAATACAATTGATACCCACTTTCTGGAATACAACTAACTATTCTGAAATAAATAACTTGATGGTTTCTGAAATACAACTGGAAAAGGTGTATATATTCTTCAATCAATTTCTATCCTGAAATGATTTTCAGAATAGCGTAGGCCGTACAACTGCTCTATGATTTTAATGTACAAAATATTGAATGAAATGGAACCAAGATGCTTGGTAACATACATCACTATCAACAATGGAATTATAATCAAAATAGTAACTTCATGTAGGTACCCATAATTTAACCTAAGTAAAACCATGTTTTTCGAAGGTTTCAGTCAATTCAATCGTTTTTCCACTACGATGAAATCTTCATCATTGAAAGTGTTCAAAATTGTGTTCCAATTCCAAAAAAAAAAAACTTTTTCTGAAAATATACTGATATATATACCTTGAAAATATACTTATTTCGCACACGAAATGTGTGCCAAAAGTGTACTGAAAACGTACTAATTGTGCACTTGAAGTGTGCTTAATATGAGTGAGGTACTAGATTTACAGTTATAGTGTAAGTACCAAGTATGTACTAATAGGCACTCAACATGTACTGGGTGTGCATCGAAAAGTACTAGAAGATCACTAAAAGTGTATAGTGTATTCAAGATAGCGGCCCTTGATTATCGAAATGATATCATACCTGTCCAGTGTCCTTGTCGAATTTGTAGAGTCGCAGGCCTGGATTATTCATCCCTTCGTTGCTACGCCTAGGAGTGACAGATGGCGCAAGCATTGCCCAAGAGACTGGACGGCCTGCAAGAAATATCAAAAGTTTTATCTATCGATCGATGTTTCTTATTGTCAGTTCGGAAGCGAATTCAGAGATGGGACCAGGTCATGAGGAGTCTCCCAAATGATCTGATCTTGTCCCGAATGATGTTCGAATAATTGAAATATCGTTATTCCCACGTATAGTTTTGTACGTTGGTTGGTGATCCCTATAGAGTAGTAAATCATCATCACTACTTTCGGTACTGTTATGATGAATGAATAATTATGTTTGTTGGGGAAACTCATTTGTTATGATTTGCACCCGCATCAGACAGAATACGGAAACAAAGGTTGACATGAATCATGCTTTATTCTCTCCCAGTAAACGTATGTATGTCAACGGTCCAAAATCACATATTCCAGTGGAAAAGAGTTTGAAAAAGAACACAGAAACTATGGAAATGTTTGTTATAAAAAGTTTTGTAGGTGTATTCCTTTGATCCAAGTTGAAACATAAGTCATACATTTTCCTTTATCCCGCCCTTCTTATTCATGAATGGCTCTATATCCAGAGACAGTATTCCTTTATATCATTTCAGAAACTGGAAAATCATTTCTTCGGATAAACATCTTGTTGCCCGAAAATAATCCACAATGAACTCGAACTTTCCATTCACAAAACAGAATGGCCAATTATTATTAGGGGTAACCGAGGAAAACAACAAAGCTCGCAACCCTGAAACTACAAAGAAATAAATTGAAAGCCTCGGAACATAATAAAACGACACGAAACGGTAGACGGTGGAGAATTCCTTGTCACCGTTTCATGTAACAACGTAAACCGTTCTAAGGACCGAATATCTGGAATTTATGTAGCAGCTTTGCACTTTCGAGTTCTGGGAACTGTCCGCGCCGTTTACAGACTTTCGGCCACAAACTAGGAAAACTTTTTTTGAGTTATCGCTCAAACGTCCATCGAACCAAGAGCGGTTTCATTATGATGTGCACTGAAAGTGTAATAGATGTGTACTGAAAGTGCACATTATCCACATAAGATCTAATAGGTCAAGGAGCTTGAGAGGCTTCACAGCCTTAATGACCCCTCCTATAATCTACAAAGTGCACATACAGTGTACTAGATGTGCGCTTAGTATGTTATAGTACAGTGCAGTTTGATATAGTGCAGTGCAATGGAATGTATCAGCACACTAAAAGAAGTAGTACTATAAGAGATTCATTACAACATTCAGTGCCTTTTTGGACAACCTTTTTTTACTCATTGCTGCACGAAACAGTAACAAAACGAATGTTTTTGAAGTATATTAGATGTGTACTGGAAGTGTACTCAGTGTAATGCTGTGCAGTGAAGTATGTTATAGTACAGTGCATACTGCACTAAATTTTCAATCGAAATGTGCACCAAGATCTAAACAAGGTGAACCTATTCAAATTATCTAGTGGAAATTGCACCAAAGCGAAGTTTTTTTTGATTGATTACCATTATCTCCGTATACGATCCGGAACGTGTCCGAATGCAAATGCCCGAAGAACTGGCCGGCTATGATCGAGGCAAACTTGCGCACTATCTCCAAGTACTTTTTGTTGTGGTGATCGGTGAAAGCCATATGAGAGGAAGTCGAATGGCCCCTCTGACGCTCGTTCGATCCCGGGGCCATGTGCCCTACCAGGTACACCTGCAAAAAAGCAGAAATATTTACATTTTCGTAATGTACACGGAAAGTGTTCCATTTGTGCACCTAAAGTGTACTAGATGTACACTTGAATTGAACTAGATATGCACTGAAAATGTACTAGATGTACACTGAAAATGTACTGGAACATTACTAGTTTCATAACGATTGAGTCATTCACTATGTAAATCGTCGAGCTAATTGTGGAGGGTGCATTGTGGTCACACAACAATCGGTCTTTAGAAACGAATAAATAGTGGGTGAATTTTGCGAATTAACGTTTTGTATTCGATCAGTGTTTTCAACAGGGTCCATTTGCCGCGGGTTTAGGTCGAATCGAGCCGGAAACGACCGACATAATGCCGCATCATTAATTCTCCGACATTTTCTTTATATAGCTCTGATATAGCATTCATTCGACTGCCAATTTGAATAATGAATGCACGAGTATTTTACATGTTGCAACCCGCCAGTGCTACGCGTATATCATTTGAATGAACGGTTTAAAATTAATGAACATCGTGTTCTGGTGCACCACTCGGGGATTATTTTGTTCCTCTCCTGAGTGTGCGAAAATTACAACCAAAAAACAGGAAGAATGCCTAACTGAACGTCCCGTATCTCTTGACAGTGTTACTAATAATGTACTAGATTTGCATTAGAACTTTATTAGATATGCACTAAAAGTTCAGTGAAATTTTACTTGATGCACACTAAAAGTTCATTAGAATTGTACTATTTATGTAGGTGCACTGAAAATGTTCTTGATGTGCACTGAAAATGTACTCGATGTGCACTGGATTGAATTTTGTACTAGATTTGCACCGGACGTGTACTTGATTTGCACGGAGAATGCACTAGATTTGCACAGAGTATACTAGAATTACACTGATAGTGTACTAGATTCGCACTAAAAGTGAAGTGTGCTAGATTTGCACTAGAATTTTACTAGATTTTCACTAAATGTGTTCTAATTCTACACTGAGAGTGCACTAAATCTGTACAAAAGTGTACAATGTTTGCACTGATGTGTACTAAAAATGTACTTGATGTGTACTGAAAGTGTACTAAAAATGTACTCGATGTGCACGGAAAGTGTACCAGATGTGCACTGAATGTAATCGACGCTTCTTTTGGTATTTAAAATTTGCTGAAAATGTTAACATCAACTTCAGCCATTCTTTGATATATTTTGTTTTTCTTGGATCGAATACTGAATACAAAATCATCAGACCCATTTCACTTTTTTATCATTTGATTACAAGAAAGGAAATGTTCGTGGTGGAACCGATACTTTGGTGCACCAAACACATTGAAACGACAAAGTCACTTTTCATATCTGTTTGCCGCCTGTGCTGAGCGGTCAGCGCCGCAATCCCGGATCGACGTCGCAAAGTGCGCCATAAAAAAAGCTCCGGCAAGAAGAGTTCGTCGTGACGATAAATTCGCTTAATCCGAGTTATGTGACAACAGAGCAGCGTTAAGTCGGGCCCGCCATCGATGTCGTCATCAGCGTTGCTCTCTCCGTCTGTGGGATCTTCGATATCGAGATTGTAAGAAATAAAGCCACATTCTCTCGCAGCCGACGTTATGGCAGTCTTGAGCTGTCAACTGAATCCGTCGTTAAAAATGGGAAGAGTGTCGCGGGATTTATCCGGGAGTGATATGTGGGATTTCGGCTAACGTCTAATTCCGGCTATACGTGAGACGCTGATTTAAGGTGGAGGATAAGGAATCAGAGTGGGCTATTTCCTTCGTGGAAACAAAGAAAAAAATCCTCGTTCAAATAATTTATGTGATGGTTGCTTTGATGTTGCGGAGAAAGTTCACTTTATATAAGTCAAAAGATAAAGAAAAATACAACAACAATTTTTTCTACCTGACGAACCATTTTATTTTGTGAGTTAAATAACTAATTAACGTCTTCCTTTCATTGTCGAGACCTGTCCATCTTCTCTTCATCAGAATTATTTTCCTCTCTAACGGAGAAATTGTGGATTCCATTACCAAGTGAGGTACTTTCTGATTTCTAGGTTTCCCATGCGTGCAGTCGAAAAAATTAGATTCACTAGAAGTGTAATGTACCAGAAGTTTAGTGCAGTTAGCTTTGAAAGTTCACTATATGTGCACTAAAAATGTACTGGATGTGCACTAAAAGTGTACAAAAAGTGTACATACACCGCGATTCAAGGACATCGGAAGTCAGGTACACAGGATGTGCACTGAAAGTGTTTTAGATGTTCACTGAAATTGTGAAATAATATGGTAACTAAAAGTGTATCTACTCTTCTGTATACCAAAGATGTACTTGAAGTGTTTTGAATGCGATCCAGAAGTATACTTGAATCGTAGGATTGTTAGGTAGCGTATTGTAATGTACTTTTATTTTTCTCAATTCCAAAACATTTCTTGTTGTAACGTCCAACAATCCTGACTCGTTTACGAATAACTCCATTCGCGAGCCCTTACAGCGACATTATGCAAAACACCCTTGTGTAATCTCGTGAATGATGATTATGCAAATGGCGCAGTTATGCTCCGCAATTGTTCTTTGAGTGTCTTCTTATATATTTAGAATTCGAAAACTTTTATCGTTCGCCGAGAATAATTGTTTCCTGCAATTCCATCGCTCCCGCCATTTTTATGGGTCTCCCGTCAGCATGGTGGAGATTTATTATCGTATTTCGACGGCATACCTGATCGAAAGATGCAGGCGGAATTTCGACACGAATGAAAGTATCTGCAACAAAGTCACAATGGCTTACTGCTACTTCACACGTGAAATGCTAAATTCAAGCCATAAAGCCACAAAACTATTCAGAAACTGAATGCTTATTTTGGCAACCAAGTTGCCATGTTCAGTAGTTCTAAAAGGAAAAGAAAAGATAGCTGATTCAAAGAACATCGGCTTATTCAAGGATTTCTCAGGTTGAATTTTCTATTGCATTTTATTACAATCCACAATCTCCAAAAGCTTGAATTTATACTTCATACGTGTCAGTACGAATTGCAACTTCACCGTCAACGTTATGACATTATTTGTTGAAATTGAATATCGCAAACGAATTTCCATGTACGACCGTTCTCTCCATTTGATATCCCAAGTAAAATAAAAGTTGTTGTGTCTCTAGACAGAGTTGTAGCGAATGTCAACATAAACTTACTGTTTCTCCATTGCGTTGAAACTTCTCGAGAACTGTACGCAACCACTGCCATTGCTTCTGGGCATCTGCTTCGTAGTCGGGGTGTTTCATCAAATTCGTGTTCAGAACGACAATCTGCAGCTTGAGCATTTTCCTCTCTATTATGTAATATCCACCTGAAACAAAATTATTGATGAATTGAACAAGGTTATAATTCAACCATTCGAAAAATTTTACATAACAACACAAGTCCAAGCGAATTGTTAGATTGGCATCCAGAGAGAAGATTCCTTCAATAATCGAAGATGATCTTTCATCCGATATTGAAAATTGAGCAAAGCACAAAGAAATCGGAGGCTTATGTACTTTGCGAAGTGCATAGAAATTACTGCGCTTCACGCTTGCATTGATTGTCCATGCAGAATCACCCCTTTGAATATCAAGTGACACCCCGTACATGAAATTTAAAGAAAGTTTTCGTGATTCTAGAACCAATTATTTCATATTGAAAGTCTACAACTCTCTTCACGCTACAAACTCCTTTCGAAGTAATTCACAGAAAAGCAAACCTCGCAACTGTTCGAATAAAGGTAATTAGAGTTCGTTTCTGTTCGTGAATCACGTAATAAATGACTTTCCCAATTAGTTTTCACGTACATTTTAACGCAAAACTTTTCCATCATGTCAATACGATTCGCTTTCAATATAGACTCATTCCCAATCGACATTTCGATACACGCTTTATAACTGAAATATCTGATAGATATAGACTCTGATGTTCAATTTCTGAATTCCACTTTGTATTCGCTTCCGTTCGTAATCATTATTGACATTGGAGAAAACGTCTCCTGAGTGAAAACCTTCCATTATCTTCACATCTGTCTTCGACATAGAAATTACAACATCATCTTTGTACCTGCTATTATTATGTTGATAATAGGAAACAATATGGAGCGCCATTGCCACTAACGATATTGTTCCTAGATTGGCCGTTTGAGATCAATAATAGCGCTTAGACTAATTCAAGTAGGTGGCATCGTACCTGGCTGATTTCGAATAGATAGAATGCTCTCATTGGATTATAGCGGAAATACCTTCTCTAGAATTGGCTAGATAATGAGCTTGCTCCGCATATAGTTCAGTTTCCACGTCATCCACTTTTCCAGAGTCTCATCAAAAAATATTTCAAATTTTATTCAGATATCAGAGCCTGAAAAATTCACATGTTGGAATGCAAGTTGTATCACACCTGTTTCCACAAAATAAGTAGAACACAATATTTATGTCAGACGAATTCTATCAAATAAAACACAAATAAAATTGTTATCCTAGCCAATAACTTTCGAATTTTTACTATAAATTCTCTGATGAAAAATGTAATTTCTTGTTTCAATTATCTTAATTCAATTTTTTTTAACAGAACCACACGCGAATCCGTGAGTTTCCTTCAATGCATTACAGTTCATAAGGATATCAAATCAAGATACGAAATATGTGTATCAAAATACAGAATTATATGGGGAATATTTTCTTCATAATTTATTTTTGTTTGATTTAGATGAATCGAATAAACTTTCTTCATTGATTTGTTATTCGATATAATTGGTATTTTTTCCAAATAGAAGATGATTGAAACATACCAAAAAGTTTGCGTGAGAATATGAGTGTTTCTTTTTTCGATTGTTATGTCGAATGAGTTTTCCACATTAGGTAATGAAGGTATTTTCGTCATTATGTGATCATATTGATAAAATTCTAGATGGAGTTGGTAAACGACCTGTAACCAAATAATGAAACGGATAGGGCCATTTCCCTTTTCCATGCTGTGTAATGAGATAACATGTTTGAACATAATAAAACTGAGTCCTAATGGGGTTGCTTAACGACTTGGAACGAAATTGTGTTTGTTTTGTGATTGGTACCATTAGAATAATATCTTGTGCAATGACACTGATCGGTTCATTCAATTCGATTGCATTCCGATGGGAATCTTTTGAAAAGAGACTTTCAACTCTGTTGATTGAATCCTTCTCATTTATTTCATAATCATCACAGAGTTAGGTGGAAACTCCTCTGGAAATTGAATCATTGAACTCAAATCGAATGGAGAGTTCCACCGAAGTGTAATAAAAAAAGAAAGGCCAATGGAAGAGGGGAAAAAGTTGAGGATAATAATAACAAAACTTCGCTTCATATGTCGGGATTACTTTTTCATAAACGTGTCCCTCTTGATCCCGGAACATCCATAATACATCCAGGACGCCACTTGCATATAAAACGAGGATTACGAACGTAAGCTACGTATGGTCATTTCGTTGGATTCATTTCTGCTAGGCTCAGGGAGGGAATGGGAAGCATCAGGCGAAATGATAAATTAGAACTGAAATGATCGGAAGTACTCGAATCGAACTTTGAAAAATGAAAGCATTTCCCCTCAATATTGAGAGCTAACTGCATGATGTTGCTTTCGGTAATGTATCACTACTCGGTTGACTACCTTGCACTGATGAGGGCCAATAAGCCCGAAACTGGTCTGTAGGTTGTTAGACGTGACTGTATCATAATGTAAGCATTGTTAGAAAGAGAGAAACTTTTGCATACTATTTCGGTGTATCGAATGTGAGTTGATGATATTCAATAAAAGTATAGTTGTTTTCTGCTCATTGGTAACCTTTTCCAAATACCTTGGATGTTTATTGGTGTATTGTTATGACGTAGAATTTTCTCATTTTGTTTCACTTCTACTTTACTTATATTCGTGGTTTTTCGTTTGTATATGCAATTCAGTCTCTGTATATACTCTACATCCACAGGCATAGTTCTGGAATTAATTGTGGGTATCTCTGTGTAGGTACCAAAAATCTATACGATGAATGTACACTGACGATGTACTAGATGTGCACCGAAAATAAACTAGATGTGACAATAATTGAATCGCCTGTTTTCTAAATAATGTTTCTTTTGTGAAGATTCAAATGATGATATTATTTATATTTTCATTGCAGTTATTGGTGCTCATCAGAAAAATCATATCGTAACTGGTACCAATTTATTTATCCCTGCAGTTTTTCTTTATTTACATAATTCGAATATTGAATTCCCTAAATAAATGTCGGCCAATGCTGTTGAAAGTCAAAAATACATATTTGAAGAATGACTTTCTTGTTATTGGCATTTCTTTCGAAAAGCGTATCTCGAGTGGTATTTGTCATAGCCACTACACGTATTATTTGGTTCAATCGTGAAAAAATCATTTCCCTTTTCATCTCCAAACCGTTTTCCTTGTTTTGTATCAAACAATTTACATTCGGAAACGTTCAAAAGCACCGTAAAAATAATCGAAAAACCGACAATAACATTTCGTTTGGTGATTTTTCGTTTTTCCTACACCCAGTCGTTCTTCAAAGGGTTTCATTCGGGGGCAAGCATGCGATTTGTCGAAATTTTCCCTCATCTCCAGGAAACCTTTCTCTAATGAGGTTGGCGCCAACAGTCCGAGTACGAAATCAGCGCAAAAACAAATTCGAATCGTATTTTTAGCGAAAACGTCGCCGTGTCTCATTTCCAGAAATTTACGGGCCACTTCGCGGGCCATGAAAGCTGGCACATTTCATTCTCTGCATTCGCTCATAAATATGACAGCAGCATTACTCGGGAATATGGTGCACGACTATATTTCTCGTTGCGCGCGTTTGACAGTCCGAAGATTACCCGCTGAGTTATGACGTCAGTCGTCCGAATGGGTCAAAGCCGATGCGATTCCGGTAGATTTATCATCAGACTAGTGATTTTTTGTGAGCCACTGCTCAACTTAAAAAAATAAAAGTATTTCGAGCTTCCGCATCTCATGAATATCTATATAAAAAACAAGCATGTTTTTGATGCAATACTAGCCAGAAAGCAATGGAAATATTATGAAATAGAAGAAAATTGTTCACCCTTATAAATACCCTCTAAAAAAGTTACCCTTTACAAGGGATGCCCTTTCTCCTTTCGGAATCAACATATATTTCCAATATCGAAGGAATTACTTGGGGACAACATGGGGAGCAGAAAATGTAAAAATTCCAAATTGAATGCCGTATATATTTGCTCATCTTTATGGAGACTTTTCGAATAGCATCATCTTTAGGAAGACTTTTCTGATAGCATCAGAAAGGGGACACGTAAAACGTTGAAATATAATTCGTAAAAACTTTATTGGTCGAAATACCATTATGATAATATTTCTATGAAATAGTGTTTCTATAAAATACTTCAAAATAATTTTCGTGAATTCAGATCCAAATTATTTAAACTAGAAGTATGCAGTTGAATGTACTAGATGTGCACCTAAAGTGTTCTTGATGTGCTTCGATAATATACGAGATGTGAAAATCGAATCGCTTTATTTTTTTCGGAATAATATTTTCTCGATGCTTCTTCTGTACATAAAAAATACACTGAAAGTTCTAAATGTTCACCAAAAGTGTAGTGCGATGCGGTACATTTTCATACTTATCGATCATTTCTTGTCGACGTTTTTTTCCTCGTGTAAAGTAGTTGCAGGAGATGCAATAAAAAATCTATAGAAGTGTCCAAAACTCAACAAGTTTTGTACATATGTTCATAGAAACATTTATAATTTTTTTGAGACGCTCTATATCACCTCTAAAAATTTGTCCTACATATTATGAAAAACCCTGTATGTTCAAATGATGATCCCCACGAAATATTCACCACAAAATTCCAACAATAAATCGCTCATCATCCGCACATTCCGATTCGCTCACCTGTCTCGAAGGACTTCATCGAGTCGGTGGGTAACCACCTGGACCACATCTTGCCCAACTCCTCCCTGAGGAAGGGGTCATCATGGCCCAGGGCGGGAAAAACAAACTGCGAACTGAACGTCTTGCCCAGCAAATCGGTTAGGTTTTGCAGCAACTCCAGCTGCCTCGTCTCTGGAAGGTGTCTGGCAGCGTGAGACAAACCGTCTCTAGAAAAAAAATATAGGCGTTTTTATAGTGGATCTCATGTGCACAGTAATAGTTGTCCACAAAGTTCATAATTATTTCCATGTAGAATCACATACTTGAATATTCACAAATAATCAAGTAAATGCCCACAATATTCCAATTTTTTGAATGCAATTATTTTTAAATCAACCAATCCATCACCGCACGAAATTCTCGCATTAAAATTAATCTCGCAATATTTTTCCTCCGAGACTAACCCGACAGTCCGAATAATAAATGTATCCCGGAAGACTCGACTCCATAAGCAATTATGAAGTTTCCCCGTCGCAATCTCTAAACAAAAAAGTCAACAAAAATAATCTAAATTCTTCACCGTCGCATTCAAAGAAATTACGCGACAAACATCTTAACAAGTTTCACCCCCGAATGAATTAGGAGGAATCAAAACAAGCATCAAACCAAAGTTTCCGCCGGCTGCAACTTCGGTTAGCATAAGATTTATGGCCGACGAAGGGAGAACAAATGGAAAACTTCCATTTCCAACTTCAGGCAAACACGTTCAACATACGAAAACTCTTTATCTATGGATGAGGCGAAATAAAACGACGTTTGACTTGACGCAAACAGTCGAGTGGTTGGTTGCCTTGGGCCTGTGGAGGAAGGGTGGCGTGCCATCTTGTGGGGTTTGCCGCGAAAGAAGCGCCTTTTCTTGTCATTCAAGAGAGACAATTCGATTTTTGTGTGCCAATAAAAAAGTTTAATAGTTCTTGAATAATAGTTTACCTGTAGTTACTGAAAGTTGCAGCGTTAAAAGTGGGAATTTGGTTTATACATTGCACACACCACCGCACTTGTAGGAATGAGACTTTCCTGTTATTCCTCCTTCAGAAATTTATCGATGGAAACTACGAGTATGATATAATAATAAAGGTGATTCACCCAGAATCATAATAATTAATATCGAAAATACTTGTTTGATTCGGAGCTATCAGATTTGATGGCATTAGATGCACATTAATAATTGAACTAGATTTGCACAGAAAATGTACTAGATTTACGCTCAAAGTGCACTAGATTTGTACTGATAGTTCACTAGAAGTGCAATGAAAGTGTACACGAGTTGCACATGAAGTGCACTAGATTTGTACTGATAGTTCACTAGAAGTGCAATGAAAGTGTACACGAGTTGCACATGAAGTGCACTAGATTTGCACTAAAAAAACGAAAAGTTGTACTGAGAGTGCACTTGAATTACACTGAAAGTGCATTAGAGTTTTACTGAAAGTGTACTGGAGTTGCACTAAAAGTGCAATTGAGTTACACTAAGAGGGTACTAGATTTGTACTGAAAGAGAAGAGACTAAATTGCACTTGAAGTGTACTAGATTTGCACTTAAAGTGTACAAGAATTGCACTGAGAGTGAACTCGAATTACAATGAAAGTGATCCATAAGTGCACTAGAGTTGCACTCAAAGTACACCGAAAGTGTACTTGAATAGTAATAAAATTACAGTGAAAGTGTACTAGGTTTGCAGCTACTGAAAGTGTACTGGAGTTGCACTAAAAGTGCAATTGAGTTACACTAAGAGGGTACTAGATTTGTTCTAAAAGTGTACTAGAATTGTTCTGAAGGTGTACTAGAATTGTACTATAAGAGAACTAGATTACACTTGAAGTGTACTTGAATAGTAATAAAATTACAGTGAAAGTGTACTAGGTTTGCAGCGAAAGTGTACTTGAGTTGCATTAAAAGTATACTTGAAGTGCACTAGAATTGCGCTGAAATTGCACTATGGTTGCACTAAAATAACACTGAAAGTGTACAAGAGTTGCACTAAAAGTGTACTAGATCTATTGCAACAGTTCACTAGAGTAGCACTAAAAGTGCACTTGAAGTGAGCTCTGACGTGTACACTGGTAGTGCACAAGATGTGCACTAAATGTGTACTTGATGTTTGACATTTGGTCTGCATGTTTTTCCTTTGAATAAACTCATCTAATTATTATACACTTTGAGATATATCCGGACTCACCCGCTCCATAGCACGAACTCCACATTGTCGTTCTGTCTGGCTGTCATGGCGTGCGCTGCAGACTCGATCAACTCCCAGGTGGAGTCGCAGCTGTAGTCCCCGTACTGACCCATCGGCTTGCGGGCACTCTTCGAAGGCTTGAGGCCTTCGTAGTCGGGTCGCCAACAACCTGGGGAAATCGGAGAGAACCGAATGAGCGACAATGTTTCGATGTAACTTCTTTTAATGCGTCGATTCTAATATCACTGGATTAGGTGTTTCAGATGGCGTGGAAAACACAAATAATTTTCAACCTCTTGGACACCAAAGTAGTGCCTCAACGCGAAATATTGATAATCGTTCAGAGGAATCTCATCAGAAGTTAGTCTGTGATTGATTGTGTTAGAAAAGAGTTTTCTGTAAGCTACATGAACCTATGTATGCATTCACTAATAAAATATATAAAAAAAAGTTATGGTAAATGATTACGAAATATTTCAACAAAGAAACGACGGGAATGAAATCGTTTTAATCCTGATGGTCTTGTCGGTGCCACACATCTTCATTAGATGCGAAACGTTGCGTGTAGAGTTAAAGTAAGCTCGGCTCGTGTGTGGTAGCGTAGATAAGGATTTAATTACTTTTGTTTGGGAACTCTGTCTGCTGTTTTTGCGAAGATGGTCGATTACAGAATGTTACTTTGACCTGACGTGAAGCGAGACCGATATCATTATTTTATTTTTTGTTCTACTTGTTACATTTCCACGTTTCTACCAGCAGAATCGAGCAAACAATAGTTCTTCACGGAGCATTTCTTCAGTCCTCTCGTTTTTAGAATATACCTACCTTCCGACACGAAAGGAGAGAATTACGTGAATCAACAAATTGTATTTTGAGAATTTCTTTCGTCGCATAATGAGAATATTATTTGAATTAATACGATTTTTTTAATACAAGAACAAAATTCCTTATGGTCAACAATAATAAAATCTATAGTTGATATTGAATAATTTATTTAGATCATCAAATGCCTACATCATATAGAGTTATTTGAATTTCACACTCCTCATTGGGATCTGGAAAACCCAGACATACGCAGGAGTTCAAATTGGAGCAAAGTTGCGAAAGTTGAAATTCAACATCATAGTGAAACAAAACTACGATAACGTTTCTCGTTATGTGTTGAAGATTAAACTAGATTTGTTGATTACCTCTTTCATTTGCTTTATTATTGGATATTCACCAAAACTGAAAGCACTTTTTCATATATTCACTTTTTGCAATCTACTGTGGAATTCTCAATTTTTGAATTAAACGTTTCGACTATTCGTGCTCATCATCAACTTTTTTATTCACGAGCCAAGATGCATTTCATTTATATTTTCCATTATATATTTCATTCCGTAATACACAAAATGAAATGAAACATAAAGAAGTGCTTTCAGTTTCGACTGAGACTCATCTATTTCAAATTCTGAAATGACAATCTGTTCACGAGCTTGACGTAATTCGCTAGAGCACTCTATGTATTGCGTCACATGAATTTGGCTAACACATTCCATGATTTTAGAGGAGAAAGTTACATAACGGGATAACGCAAATGGGGTCACTGCGTACATTAGGCATAATGTACTTTGTGCTTCAAATAAAATCATGTCCTCCAGTGGTTTCGAAATAGAATTCCGTCCACCACTGATTATACCGACTATAGGAATAAGTATAAAAGGATTGCAAGAACAAAAGCTCGCGTCATCAAAAGGATTCTTTGTGTATTCGTGAACGAATCCTCGTCGAATGTCATAATTTATGCGCGACAGAGATGTTTTCCGGTCTCGTATGATTATCGTCCCGTGAAATTGCCAGTGTCCGAAGAAGGAGGAAACTGGTTTCCCTGAATTATTCATGTGCCGTAAGGGGCCATATTGGATTTTTAATATGATATCCAGAATCCAATTTCTGATTTTCTGTTTCTCCGCACCACAGTCTCCGGAGACTCAGTCGGAGATTCGATTATAAATGTTGCATCTGTGTATCTGTTTTTGCCCGTGTCGATTTCCTATGAATGTGGTCTGGGAAATGCCAATTCGCCAAGTGATATGGGTATACAGATATATATATGAGTAGTTGTACCTAATATGCACTTCGGTAATTTTGTATCTTGCCCTATCTGAAGAACCCTTGAAAATCAGGAACAGGGGAGTAAATATCATTTTTAAATGAAATTCCGTCAGAACTTGTTGAAAGACTGAGGAAAAGTACGACACTGCAATTTGTTCATTATTTTTTTGCGATGAAATTTCTTTAATGCATCGAATACGGCAAACTTTCAAATAATTTTCCAAAAATATTTTGGTTTTCATATCGAAACACACTTCTTATTCATCAGCGTTCAAACAGTTTTGTACAATTCAATCTAAAGGGCCATCGATAATCATCAAATCAGAGATGAAATAGTATTTGAATACCTATAGTATTATTTTCAATATAAATGGAAAATCAAGGAGTTTTACCTTTTCGAGCATCTCCATGGAAGATCACATGCCCGTCGTAATGAATATCCGTGATGTGCCAAAAATATCCTGAAAAAAAATGCATTCATTATCCTCAAAAAATTGTACACTTTAAAATATAATGATTAAGTACTTTCTGAAAATATTCATGGGTGATTCGTGTAGGTGAAATGTGGAGAAGTAATTATAGTTTAAATTACAATGGAATAAGAAAAATAATTCTGAATATCAATGGCAATAATTGCTTCATTAAAAATGTCAATTGAGTCACTTTTCCTACATACATAAATTGATAGCTACAACTGATGGTTGAGTTGCATCAGAAGAATGGACTTCTGATCTTCCATCTTTGATTCACGACAACTATTGAATGTGTTGACAAAAAATATGGTTTGACAACATTTGACGAGAAGAAACAAAAATCATTCAAGAAAGAGGACAGAGCTATGCAGATAATGAAAGGAAATAAAAATTATGTAGTTTTCTGGAATGAAATTTGTATATAGTAAAGATACATTTCTTACTTTCAGTTTAGAATGTTTCAATGGTAGATGAGAAATCACAATAATGTTTACAATGATTTGCGAATTATTCCAACCCGAAAAGGCACCTCAATGTCCGTTTTTCTCAAACTGACATTTGACAAAAGACAAACGATCCGAATGAGTTATAACCAATAACCAGGCCCTCGAACAGAATGGCATCACTTTCATTATTGCGGGATCAGGAACTTTCAGACACGGCCAATCCACTGCTTACATCCACACACAATTAAGCGGTTGTTATCCCGAGAATTACTATCCTAATTTAGGCACTTTCGGGATGATTTCCGACGCATCGGAAAGCGGGAATCGCGCCTCCAATATTATTCCCCTCGAGATTGCTTTAAAGAGAAACGGCTGATCGAGTCACATGCGCCTACTTCGGTTGTTTGCCTACTAAATCTCGTTTACTACGACCGATATCTGTTTTTCTGATCCCATAATTTGAAGTTATGGTACGAGGGTGACAGCCTTGGGAGATTTTTCCATGGTTTCTATATGAATGATCAACGTCCCAGTGGCGGTTGGAATATTTTTTCGACTATCACACATTGTTTTTTCAACCTTTGTCAATTTTTGTTTGAATTTTGTGCGAATAGCAAAGTTATCCTTTATATATTTTATGGAGAGAAAGCCAACTTCTCATGTCTTACTTCTCCTATCTAAATGAAGCCAGATTGTTTATACCTAATTAGGCATCATAACCTGGAACCTAACATCAGATCATAAAAGATCGCTTCAGATTTGGAACGTCAGTAATCTTCTTCTTTTTTCTTGCAATGTTGGATGAGTGTAAAACGAATCACGTCACTCGTGATTTAGCTCGGCATGCCAATTTCCTTAGCGAAATTTGTCAAAATTTTTCCAGATTCAGCTTTCCTCTACTGCACCAAACTCATTGAAGATATTTCATTATCCTCCAAGCACAATTTGCAGAGGAGATCCATATTAATTGAGAGAATTATTCGAAAAATGATATATTTACTGACCTAATAATATTTGGTCAGTGTCTTTTATATGTAAATTGTTTTAATCCTGAACATGAAATTCATATTCAAATGTTTTTCCCCAAATATGTTGCCACATCGTAACATTTGAAAGTGATGATCATCCCATGACCACATTTCTCAAGGTTCCCCAATATATGAATCCTTTAGTGGGTACTTATATGAATCAGATAAGTGCATCAAAAGCTATTTATCCAATTTTCGTCATATAAGACAGTGCCTCATTTAAATATAAGAGGTTTAGAGATAGCATGAATTTCTGGAGATTGTGGCATTTTGGTGAATGCGCCAACGCCGCTCATTTGGTTCAACCGATAATCAACTGAAAGCTGACAGTGACAGCTCTCAACGTCTCGTTTTTCAAATAAAATTCTGTTTGACGGTGCATTAAACGGCATTTCTCCAGTTTCGTGTGAAAATTTGAATATGATGTAATTTAAAAACTTTGTTTATTCTGTTCAGTTTGAATTTAACAGATGGTAAAAGACAATTTAGAAGTGGTGACCAGAACACAACATTCCACTGATGAGTTACTCAGTGTCCCATCCATTTACCCATCCTACTATGCAAAACAATTAGAGTGGTAATTAGAAAACATTCACGGGTTTTCCCGAGATGAAAAGTTAGTGAATATATGGAAAAATATGATCGAGGAAGAGAATATATTCACGCTAAGGTGTATCATTTTATTACATGTGATAAAATGGTTGGTTCAAGCAGTAAGAAAATGCTCAATTGACAAGAGTTTTTCAATGGTCCCAAATCTATCTAATATTGTCGACTTTCCAGTTCAATATTCTCATATCTTGTGTTTGAATATTCCACTGTATATAAACAGAAAATCATGCATGCATGCAGAATTAAGACACTATGGGAACTGGAACAAACTGGAAACAACTTCCCCAAAACTTCGACTGGATCCTTTAACCGGTTGCTCCGAATCAGCCCCAACCGTTGAACTCGCATAGGGAATTATCGGCGCCTAATTAGGAAACGCCCAGTGTGTTCCGATAAGCTCTCGGGACAACAATGTCGATGCGACTGGTTTGTTTGTCTTCGCATCCGCCAACAATCTCAGCGATGCTCTCGCGACCGATTAATCGATTCGATTCGTTACATTCGCGTTCCGAGGTTGTCCTTTGAGGAAGGATTGCACGAGCCGAAATAATTGGCTCGACTTCGTTTGTGTTCTGAGAAGAAAGATGATTTGCGTTTGGTATGGGGGCGGCTACGAAACACTCGTATGTTCTTTTATCTGCATCTTGTCAAGGGTCGGATAGTTAGTAGTCTTCATTTTCCATCAGAGAATCGAAAATTGTGTTGAAAAATATTAACCAAACAGAGTCGTCTGAAAAAAAAACGAAAACTGACATTTCAAATTCGAAATATTCCTTATTCCTCTACAGAATAAAAAAATATGTTACTACAAAGAACTTTTTTTGAGCTATGAATTGTTTCACAACTTCAAACTTTATCTGGTTTTTATTTTCATACTATTTGAAGGAAAACGAGAGAGATTTTTTGGCCTGTATTGTATTAGCACCTGAAATTATTCAGCGCGGACTCATACAAAATACGAACATTAACAATGGTAGTGTGGATTATATCTATTTTTTCTTCTGTAATAATTGATATACCGAATATAGTTTTAAGATATCAACTCACAATTAATGAGTATATTAGAGTTATTAGATTATATGAATAGGTATAGTCCATTAATTTATGCTACTGTTGTTACAAAATTGAATTTTTCCTCAATTTTGAAATTGAGATTGCGATAAATCCATTCAAATTCAGGAAATAACAACTTGCTCATTGTTTAAACCACACGCATGAAATCACGATTACAATTGAAGCTCAATGCAACAATAAACTGACAGACAGACGTACCTGTAAGTACCTAACTGAATATTTATCACGAAATGTATATTGCAACCACTTCAATGGATGAAACAATCTAGCAATTATAATTTCAAATGGATGATATTGATTTTCATTTACCAGATTAGAAGCATCGACAGGATCATCAGATTACCTGTACAATTCCGAAAATAGTACACATCAGGATTGAAATTTATCACATCATTTCATTGTCTGAGCTGCCGCTGATTTGTAGTGCAATATCGTCGGGAAAGTTCCGCATAAATCTAGTAAGTGAATGCCAGAATCGCTTGTCACGATCGATGGTGATATATTATGAAGGAATTAATGGTTTTTGCCTGGAAAGTTTCGGTATTACGTTGGAGCTTGTGTCTGGGACGTCACGACGACGAAATCAACGTATCATCCGCAAAAAGTCATCACGAGAAGTGTGGAGAGTAGTGCCCATTTAGTGTTTATATTAGCCACATCTTATGCCTCTCGTGAACCGAGCAGATATCAGATATCGAATCAGAATGGAATTTTATTCGTATTATCCACGATATCCAAATCAAATCCATAATTTAGTCATAATCATATGGATTGAGTGTAATACGTATACCTATAAATACTTTCCAGGCGGTCCTAAATGAGATATACGCAATAGGATTCATGTGAGATAAAGAATCCTCGCCTATAGAATCACTAGAATACCTTTCGGACTCAATCCATCGTCCAGCTTGACTTTAAAGTGTGAAAAATTGAGATGAACCTTCGCGGGGCAGATTGAGAAATAAAGCTGAAATATCTCAAAACTTCAGACAAGTGACTGATATGAACCAACGTGTTCACTGTAGGTACTTCAAGCCAGTATAATATCCAATTTTCTTTTCCATCTGAAGGGACTTTGTTCCAGAAACGGCCGTTATATCTTCTTATTTTGGTTCCGGAAACTCAAATGATCATCATTTTTCAAGTCGAAGCGAAACAGTAAACTTTATCTAGTTGAAACAAAGTTGAAGAAGATGTATGCGCGTCCTTGATTTTCTTTGGTTTGGTTCACGTAAAGCGGATAGATCGATTTATATCATCGATTCTCGATGTCACTTTCACTATACAGAGGATTGGCAATGTTTAGTTCAGAATAACTGGTAGTTTACTTCAAACTATGCTTTATATTTTCAATTGGATAGACTATGTTTAATTTAAATTTTTCGTCCAATTCATGGCTTTTTTATTTATCAGAAATGGCGTATTCAGTGATGTATTTTTTTCGAAACTGCACATTAAATATGAGCGAATGGGTTCATTCGGTATAGTTGCCTACAAGGATGAGTATTTGGCGCTCAGGTATACAAGAATATCATTACGGAGTTCCAAAGAAAGAAATAAGCTTCGCAGTCACCTAAAACGCTCCCCTCGGAATATTTGTACAATCACTCTTTTATTGAGCCTCCTCGACGCACTGACAAACAAAATTTCCTCATCAAATTAATATTTCATGAGTGGCACACTCCCCCTCATTGACTACGAATAATTCACAAATAATTATCGAATCGTTAATAATTCATGTATTTTGTTCGAGCACCAGGAAATGATTTGTTACTTTTCTTCGACAGGAATACGTTCTTGATGATCGATAGCGTTGTATCTGATCGTTTCCTTCTTTGTTAGCTCTGGCTTTGCCGGCCACGAAATTATTATGTCTTCTATATAGAAAATCACGATTTTATCACTGCGTCCAACATCGTCTGTTGACATTCGATTCAGGACTCACAACAGGAATCACATTCACGTGGAAATGGGTTATGTTCATCGAACTCATCCCAATAACGGGAACACTTGATACAGTAACCTCATGCGGAAATGTCTGGCAATAATTTAACGCACAGACATGCAAGTAGAATCGAATGCATCGTGCTAGGTAACCAGTCGGTGAAGTCGAGGAAATTGAAGAACAAAGATCTGATTCAATCAATATCCATATTGAGATGGGCTAGGTCATACGAATTCAAAATGATAGAGGTTAGTTATGACGACATTAAATTGTCAGAAGACTGAAGAGGTCTATCAGTGTTTGCATGGGCTTTATACCAGTTCATTATTATCTAATTCAAATACCTACTCCATCTTTCTAATATCCACGCCAACGAAATCCAAAGGATCAAATGTGGTGTTAATGAACTTATCAGGTGGTTGAAATCAAATACTTATATTAAATTCGTATGTGTGATATGAGTAAAATGTGCTATCTAGTGGATCTATCAACGTCGTTGTTCCACAAGGATCTGTGTTCCTGCTTTACTTCAAAGATATCTGTCCCGTCCACAGCTTCGTGGATGATGGTACACTTCATACCATCTACTTTTTCTCCTAAAAAGCAGACCGAATATGATGATATCAGGCACATGAACTCCTCCATATTCATGCTCGGTGTTGACTGCTTTTTTTGTTTCTACTCAAGAAATTCTAATATCCTCTTCCATTATTCTTCTACTTGTCTTGCACGATGTTCGTCTTCTTCCTTGTTTATGCTGGAGTATATAATTTCACTAATTAATTTTCACACTGACATTTCCTTTGTAAGCTCAGCGTGGAAAGTTGAAATTTGTTCATGAAGACGAAGACCTTGAAATAATACGCTCCTTCCTTCGCCTCCGTATTCGTGTGATAAGACGGAAGAGTTCGAATAACGTACGACTGCCGTTTATTCCCTAACCTAGTTCCCTCTTTGCGGCCCTTCCGTTCTCCAAACGGATTATTTATGGCTCAGAATTGGAATTATCGGACGCGATTTCCCGTTTCGATGGAGGGAAAATCACGCGCGGAAAACTACTAGAGGCATTTTCCGAAATGCATTTCACATCGCCTTCAGAAAAAGCTAGAGGTTTGCTTGAGATTTTGAATTACCAACGGTGTGGTTGAAAAATCATCAAAAAAAGTACCTTAGGAACATCTCATCCTTCTTTACAAATCTTTCAATTCAATCAAATGAAAAATATGTTTCATTTTATAGTAATGATGTACCTACTTGTAACATTATTATGATTGTTTGAATATGGGTCTGTTTTGCAAATTCGTAAATATTTTCCGATATCACAGTTTAGATAATGAAGTGAATTACTTTGATATATTTTTGATAGAATACGAATAGGCTGGCTCTAAATTAGTGTGCAATATTTCAATAAAGGTTTCTGCTACCGATGATAAAAAAATAATGCTTTTTGATTTCGACTTATACATTCATAAAAATCACCAGAATATTGATGATGCAAGAAACAAGTATGAAAATAGCTGGTTGAAATAAGAAACAAGATGACATTTCAAAGAAGCTTCAAATTTAAATATGTAATCTGAAATTTGATCGCAGAAAACTTTAAAACACAATAAATTAATGAAATTTTCATCCCACCTTGTTTGATTTAAAATTATTTTTTATATCGTATTCTATATTCATATCCCACTCTTCTTCCTTATAAGCCATTTTTTGTATGTTTATTTTAAAATTTGTTAGTTGAAATATATCACACCAATTCCGGGAACTTTCGGTACTTATAAAAAAATCAATTTGTATGATCATATTCCGATTAATAGTCGACAGTAATGTCATCCTGGACACACGTCGTAAATAAAAAATATTGTATGTGGCGGTGGATTAATATATCATTATCCCCGTTTCTCGTGACACGCAAATGTATTCATTAACATTCCATGAACTTTATCAATACAGTTCCGATATTTACCTTTAAAATGATACATTGAATATGGATAAATTCTTTGTTGATTCGACTCATTGGGTGGAATTTTTTTGTTTGTATTGCCATTACCTCTTAGAACCTATCTGTAAATTATTTATTGCTGAGGATGATCTGTACAGAAATTAATGAATAATAATGTTAGTAATGAAATGGAAAATAATTTCACAATCGTATTATCAACTGTAAATTGATCCCTATATGCTTTTGCAAGCGAGAATTGGAAATGGTAGTTTATAATCAGTTATAAAAGCAAATCAAATGTAATGACAATTTGATCGCTGTACTAAAAGGAGCGCGCGTAATTCAAAATGTAAATAAAAATGAGGTTATGCCTAAGTATGACACTTCAAGTTCAAAAATGTTTACAGGTATCATCAGCAGATGTCTCTTACAGAAAAAGTTGAGTCATATTTTTCCATTGAACAGACAATATTATAACGTCTACTCTTCTAGGTGTCCATTTCACAGGTATTTATTAAATACTTCAATAAATAGGAACCCAAGAAAATAAAATCAAATGAATCTTTTGAAAAATTCAGACACTCTGTTGAATTAGTAAATTATACAAGTTTTACTCTTATTGTTTGATAATGTTCTACTCTGTTCATTTATTATTCGTTTTGGATTAATTCAATCTATCGATTCATCTGAGGCAACCTATTATGAATATTTCTTCGAAAAAGTTCAACAAATATATATGTTTGATCACGAAAAAAGATCAATAATTATCCTAATGTTTACAAAGAAATTGTTAAATCTGAAATATATACTTTTCGCAATGTAATACATTATTATTCCACCTCCTGTTCAACTATAGGTACATGTAAAACGTTTCCTCCCGGTATTTTTCATCATTCTCGGCGTTTCTTTCGAATCCATCAAAAGTCACGTCTACATTTGCTCCGTTTTATTACCACCGATCCGTCTTCGCAAGGCGTCGAATGAGACGTGAGCGGTCTGAACGCAAAAAAAGCTAAATCTCGAACAACTTTTCAAAATGCATTCCGCCTCAAAGGAATGCCATAAAAATGTCGCACTGCCGGATTCGTGACGTGCATTATTTATGCCGTGTTTTCTATTAATTTTCAGCCAGCTTCGGAGTTTATAGCTGCAAATGGCTCTCGATAAACGGCTTCGGTCATTCACGTTTACGGAGTGACCACTCTTTATAACTTCATAAAATTCTTGTGGCAGTGAAAATTCATCGATTGTTTAGTTAGGTTAATGAAGTACCTAGTCACATCATTCTCTAGGATGATGTCTCTCAATGTATCTCTTGATATATTTTTCATGCATAATGTCCTATACCCAAATCTAACTGTTTCTAAATATTTCAAATTCCTAGTTAAAGATTGCGTATGCTGGCCAATTTTTTTTCATTACTGCACCAAATCATTTATTTTCTGTAAGCCATCGATTTCTTCGTAGAAGAAGACCCTATTCTGTTTCTGAAATAAAAATGACGTTGATATTTCCTGATATACAAATGGCGAATTATTCCGGAATTCCATTGAAATTTACTTGATGGTTTCTGAAATACATCTAGAAAAGGTTTAGTCGCTGAATATGGTATATTTTGCGTTCTGAATCAAAACTCGTGCAGTTTTGGTGACAGTTTTTCAGACATATCACGAATAGAGAATGGATAATACAGGATTTTGCTACATAATTCCGCGAGATCCCTCTACAAAGAGTAACGTGATTCCAAAGAATGTTTCCACCTCGTCGAAAATGTTGTTTCTATCGCGATTCCAATGTGCAAATAGCTTTCAGTCGGCTTTTCAAAAGATTCTCATCAGGCGGCATGTTGCTCAAACGAAAATCCGTTCCGCATCTGGAATAATTAATCAACGAGATGTTCGGGAAAAACTAAAATATTGTTCGTTTCTCAGTACGAACACGTTCCAGCCAAATTGTGTGTGAAATTGGGCATATCGAATGAAAGGTGTAATTGGCTTTTCGATCTAAATGGCTGATCGAACTGACTCGGAATCGAAGGAAAATGGTTCGATTGCCGCAGAAAAAGATTGCGAGCTGATTACCAAGTAGAAGGAGGAATCTTTCCATCAGAAAGATAAAAATTGTTCTCACTGAGATTATTTTTCATAGCCCTATATATAGCTAATTTTTCTGCTTTTATAGCCAATAATTTTGGCTGGATAGGAGACAGCCATAATTTTTACTATCGTACAAGAAAGCACTGCCACTGTTAATTCCGTACAGCAGAGCTACTTCAATAATAATTTAATCAGGTACAGTGTGGGCAAAGTAACTCTACTATCATAAGAATCATCCAACAAAATCATAAACCAAACAAACTTCAATTATTAATATATGTACATTTATTGTTTGATATTTGAAGTAATGTCAACAAATGAAAATCTAGAAGCTTAATTGAGATTTGTTTGCCCTACTTTTGTTAGACGTTATGAGTGATTTTCAATATTGAATAAAATTCTCCATCGAAAAAGGAAAAGAAATCCAATCGC
This sequence comes from Chrysomela aeneicollis, assembly GCA_029955515.1. NCBI lineage: Eukaryota > Metazoa > Arthropoda > Insecta > Coleoptera > Chrysomelidae > Chrysomela > Chrysomela aeneicollis. Next base: position 126,999 of record JARUHQ010000021.1, on the reverse strand, counting down.
AATCGAACAATGATTATCACACACTTTTATTTCTTCTGATTTTGGCACGGATTTAGGATAAGATAATTTCATTGTTTTTGTTCATGATTGATTACAAGATTAATTCAAACAATGCCACTCACCTATCCTCTCATAGGCTTCTCTGCCGGCACTAGCGGAAATAATAAATCCCACAAAATGTATCCACCACATCGCAACCAATCAATGAACGCATTTTATAAAACAGTCAACCGCCAAAAACCCCGAAATTCGAACATTCACACAATCCATTTCGGTGCACCGGCAACCAATCCCGCATTCAAGTAATCATTGATCCACCCTGTAGCTTCCCTACGCGACTTTTTTCCGTGTGGAGTTGGGCGAGTTCGTGCGGGAGTTCGCGTCGGTCGCTGAGTTGTCGTCGTACTGACGTCGCGACGGCTCACGCCACGATTTTGAAGGCGGTTTTTAGCGCAAGCGTCTCGAATGAAGTTGAGCGTCGACCACTTCTTGATCCGTTTTATTAGCCGAGGAGTTGCTGGAGGGTTTACAACTTGTTTACCTAGGAAATTGGGCGTACGGCAAAAATCTGGGAGTTACATTGAACTGAATTCGTATAGCCAAAGGAAAAGGTGGGTACGTGTTTTGAGAGTTCTTTTCGGAATAGGAAAGAAATCGTGTTTACAATCATCTTCAATCCAGTCCAGATTCTACGGATACTTTGAAGAGAGCCTGGAGGCGACGAGAATTTAACAAGATTTCAGGCAGTCAATTTGGCTTCCTGGGTTATTCCTGCCTCGAATCTTTGTAAATTTCACTCTTTGTATAATACTTTTGATCATCAATCTTCCTGCAGAATGAATACATGAAAAAGTACATTGGTAATCATAGAAGAATAAAATTATTTCGTCGATTTCAAATCGATATTTCAAAAACAAAAATGATTGTTTTGTTACAGTTTTTGTCTTGATAATGTGAGCTTTCATTCGAGACTAACTACAATATATAATTTTGTTCAATTTATAGTGTTTTGGAAGCTGATATCCTGTTTATATTCTGAACATAGGGATCGAAATATCCCGAGGAATTGTTATAGCTCTGAAACTGGATACCAGTGAGAATGTTCACGATTCTAACATATAGCATCCATTATGGATAATTATAGACAATAAATATCTATTTGCCTATTCAATATTCTTTATGCCTTTCAAGTCAATATTATATCCTACGTATTGAAAGAATTTGGACAGAGCATAAACATATTGCTGTGATTCACAAACTCAGAATAGACAACAAACTAATCACAACCCAGTGTCCCTGGACTCACATTCTGAGGAATCTGAATATTATACAGGCTGTCTTAAAAATATGCCGCAAACTCAACTTTGCCACAACTTTTCATCAGAAGACATGAATGGCATCTTCTATAAACTCCATTAGCGAAATTTGTAATGTAATTATGAGGTATTTGGTAATTTCATTCAAAATTTCCACATTATACGAATGAGATGATCAATAATTTTCGTCCATCATTTTCCAGTACTGCATTTTGAACATTATCCTCATCTTGCTGGAAAAAGTCTTACAATCAGTAAATTATATAGAATTAAATCTTCAGAAGTCTTTAGTCAATAAAAGATTATTTTCTTTGAGCTGTCATTGCACCCTCTATAAAAAATAGTCCTATAATTGATAATGCCATACCAAACATTAAAATTGAACCTTTGCTGAAAGTTATTTTTGTCCACTATCCTAGGATTATCCTGGCTTCAGTAGCGATGAATCCTTCGATTAAAAATCCTCTTGTTACTAACTGTACTTGTTGAATCATATTCAAGTTGATGTCATACAACTGCAATTGTCGATTATGATCAAGTTTATACAATGGTTTTTATAAACGTATTTATTTCCACAATTTGACGAAGATATTGTGTTTGATCTTCTTGAACATTTTGTAGAATACTCAATCCACATCTTCAACAAATGTCCTTTTTTCCTAATTGGAATTTCTTTAAAGTTCCATGATTGCGTGAACGTTGCTCTATATCTGAATCTTATAAAGCAAGAAAGTACCATTATAACAAAAGAGGGTAGATTATGATAATGAAAACGCATCGGTTGTTGTTGAAATAAATTCACATTAATTTTATATCTCCAACTTTTTTACAACGGATGAACTCTCTAATTGAATAGCATCGTAATTTTCACTGGAATTGATTTAATTTGACTCACTGTACACGGAAAACATTAAATACGTCAAACCATCAGTCAGGCAGGAATGTAAACAAATCGCCCGTTGTTGTTCCAAGGTAGGTCAACCGACTCTTCCAAATGAGCCAAATCGAACAGCAGATTTCATTTCCCACACAGTTCGTCTTAAAATCACATCCTATACAAGCATGATCGGAATAAATTGGCAGAAAATTGGCGATCGAGATTTCCCGAACTGCTCTGCAACATACCGATCCATTGGAAAATGGAGAAAGCCGCAACCATATCCAATCCGAACACGACTAGAGCATTAGCGGATCGAGAGGAAAAAATGAGAAACATCCATTGTGAGAGGATAATACAGCGGTTCGGTGGTGAGCTCCTTGGGGAACATAAAGGAATCGAAGGAACAGCCGACTGATACGTTTCCGAGTTGTTATGAATAAAAGAAATATGGGAAACAATCGCAGTTACTTTTCGGCCTCGTAGTGCCTTTGTGAGGCTGTGTCCATCAAAGCAGCGTTACGATATGAATAATAATGCCTCAGGAGGTATGGGAGCTGTTCTCAGGGAGTGACAGGAAAACGATTCGCCAATATGGGGTTGTCTGAATGTCGATACGTTTGTTCTTCACGTTGAAAAAAAAAAGTCGTTTTACGTAGCTGTATGTGAGGGTGTTGAAATTCAATGAAAAATCTGTGTTTGCCGAAATCTTTATGAATAATTATTCATAAACATCCGTTTGATGAAAAATTTCAAATAAATCACCTAAAAACCCTTGAAATTGAGAGGCTGAAAAATTCAAACCCATTACTCAATGACCAACTATAGATTTAACTACTTCACAATTGAAATTATTTTCCTGCTATCAAAATATAATCAGAACTTGGGATATCCCTTTTGGAGGAATAATGTTTGTTACCTCGATGTAGGAGTAATGAACATCCTGTGTTATTTCACAATATTTATACTAATCAGTCATCCCAGTATTCCCATTCCTGAACTTTATACAAATTATTCTTCATTGCGGGAATTCTCTGTATTTTTCTGAAGTCGATTCCAAGACATGTGTCCGAAAATGAATTTTTGCAGAAAATTTTTCGACTAAATGGTATTGTATTGGTAACTTTCAAACCATAAGAGTTAGAAGATCGGTCAAATGGAGAAGAAGTTGCATTCATAGAAGCATTGTCAAGCAGTTCAAACAAATCGAGATTATGGGGTCCGGTTATTGAGATATCCTATAAGAAAAGTAAATTCTGTCATTTTGATTTTCAGATGATTTTGACCCTTATCCAAATTATCAAAATCAGGATCGATGGTAACAAAGATAAATGAAGAAAACTGCATTTAGGAATCAACCTTCAAAGGATTGTAGCGCCCTTAGGAAGCATTTTCGGACACATGTTAATCGAAACATTTTTTCTTATGGCATTTGTAGTATATGTCATGTATAGTTATTTATGATGAATATCATTTTCACATTCAATCAACGACTAAAAGCGGGAAATTTGAAACGAAATGAGACCAAATTGGAGTCATTTCCGTGACATGTGACGATTGCAGATATGTTTGTTGATTTTCATCTGACATCTGGTGTATGTAGTAATTGATTGAAAATAGCACCAAAAATGTTACAAATTACAGTTATTTCTTGATTGTTGCGGGTGGAATGTTTATTATACTGACTAAGGGTTGAGGTGCATGGCCATCAGTGTGGTAATTGATTCAACACCCCCCGGTGTATTCGAGGTGTATAATAGCGTGCAATCAAAGTGCTTATTCGAAAACCCAACTTCATTACGTATGGGAGGTCATAAACTGCGTACACACTCGCTCTCACCTCACAGACTTAATTTAATTATACAATCACTTCCAAAGTAACTTATTCCATTGTTAATTGGACACAAAGAGTTATTGAAATTTACTGTTCGGTTTTGTACGGCACGCGATGTGACTTTCAAGCGGAAACGACTCCTTCAACTCGGACAGTTCCTTTTTTTAACTTCGGTTACCTACCACCAGGGAATTATAATTCATCGGGTCCTATGCGTCGTTCGTTTTGGGGAAATGGTGTGTGTTTTGAATATTCATGAAAATGAATTATAATTGTGATAAGAGGGTTCGTTTTTGTTGAAACTACGTGATTCGTCAGTTATTTCACAGGTGAATGGAAAGAAACACGTTTTATAGCATTCTGGAACCTTATGCGATACAGGAGATATAAAGTTTTCACCAGTTCAACTGGAAGTTATCCAAACTTTCTAATTCTCAATAATATCTGATTTGTATTTCAGTTTGCCATTCTCAAACGTACAGATTCCAACCCCGTTAGAATAGCAGTTGCAACCACTGGAATCTGATATCTTGATATTCAAGAAAAACACGTCATTGTGTCATTATAACACAATTTTTTCTTCCATCAATTTATTACCTCTACGTTTCCTGTGTATGTTATATATAGTCCTCATAAGGGGTATGGATAATTACTGGTAATTATAGATCCATATTGCACTGCTATCTGTCATTTTCAAAGTGATTGAGAAGGCAATCAATTTGGAGCTCATCCAATATCTGGGGAGTTCTGGAATCGTGAACTATCGACAGTATGTTTAGCCACCACAACTGTGTCTTTCACTCACTGACTTGACTCTGGACTATCGTAGAAAAGTGGACAATCTCTTTTCCATAGATATTTCCGAGTTCGGTAAATATGTTGTATCTTTCCAAATCAGATCAGACTTTGAGCATGCCGAATTTTTAACCTAATGAAGCCGCTCCTGATGTTTACTAAGTACCTACCTATAAAACCTCCAATTTTCAATATTGAATCCAGTAGCAAAATTATCTCTCATCAATAATTGTAGCTTATACGTTTTGTCATTTTCTGTTCATAGATTTCCAAAAAACCGATGGCTTTTTAGGCGGGAGTTTAACTCTGATGAAATTGTGAATTCATTCAGTGAATAAGGAATTCACATACCTTTGAAAGGCAAACAAAATGTTCATATAGCATAAATTTAATCCTCGTGTTAATGCCTACGTTTCGAATTCAACTGACAGGACTGAATCTACTGATTTGCTGTTCCAAAATCAACAATAATCACTAACAATGGCAGTGTTCATCAGCCAAAATTCTATCCGTTTCCGTTTCAAACATTTTCGGCTCAGTTTTTTGCTGAAATTGCTTACTACACTTGCTGGCGTCAGTAATCTGTCTATGAGTAGCAGTGTGGTAGATTTTTTGAAATGCTTGTTAGAAGAATAACTATCACCAACTGTATCATTATTATATTTTGCGTATAACTAGGGTGGGTAATTTGTATTTTATTTAGCGTAATCTTGAAGCTTCAATTGAAATAAAAAAAATTCTCGAACACGAATATTTTTTAGAAAATTTCACACCTTCAGAAGTCTTTATTTTGTATCGTTACCAAAGGAACTAGAAATTTTTGTCTCTTCTTTTGAGGAAGGAGCATGGTATTACACTGTAAATTTTTTGACGTTTATATGTCAAATGACATTTAATACTTGTCCAGTACTTATTGAAGCTCTAAGTGAAAATGTTGGACCCCTCGATTTCCGTTTCAACGAATGCCTCGCATCATATTTCCCATACGATCGTTTACCAAAAAAAAAATATAACCGTGCGCATTTTCGCGTCCGAATAACCAGCCGCTTCGCACATCCCGGAAGGGCCAGCCCTTCAAGCCTCTATTGTTGCGTGAAGAGTTCAATAATGCAAACGAGAGATGGATGCATTTAGCGTCCCGACGCATGCAAATGCACCGCAACGATCGCATTCATCGGGCGTTCATGTTGAACGTTCTACTTCAACGGACGTTCCGCCACAACAAATCGTCCTTCGTATCGTGATGCCGCCCCCGGGGCGTTAGTGTCATGTAAATGTGATCAGCAAGTCGGATAAAGCGAAACAAGGGGTCGGTGCATTATGCGTTGAATAAATAACACGGGGACGGTTGCTGTCCGATTCTACGAGGTGTTTCTCGATGGACGATCATTTCCTGGAGATTTTCGATGATTCGATCGAACGTTACTTTTTTTAATGAAATGTACTAGATAAGCACTGAAAGTGTACTAGATTCAATCTATAATCGTATTAGATATACACTGAAAGTGTACTAGATTTGCACTGAGAGTGCACTACATTTAAACTTAGTTACTACATTAGTATTTACTAATAGTACACAATGAATATTTCATGTCCCCATATCCTTTTACTTGCTTGCACGATGTGTTTGAGTTAGACACTTGGAGTTACTAGATATACTCTGAAAGTGTACTACTACTTATATATCCGAAGTGTACTAGATGAACTTTGGGAACTTGTTGAAAGTTCACTTAGTGTGCACTTGAAGTGTACTAGATGGACTATGGAAACGTGCAGGATATAAATTAAAAGATACTAGATGCACACTAAAAGTATTCGATGTTCAAATAAAGTGTACTTTTGGTACACAAAGCAGTGCACTAGTTATGCACTAAAATTGTGCTAAACCTTAAAGATTGAAATGTGAAAATTGTTCCATATAATTTAAAGGTAATGCAATCGGTTGATTTATCAGTGAAATGGCGAATGCTCTCGTTCCACCAGAATGTACTAATATTTAATGTATGGCGGATGTGCTTCGTAAAATCACCAATTATTTTTCCAATAATTATTATTAGTTATTCTTCTGAACTCTGAATCTGTATTATCTTTTTCATCATTCCACACTATTGAAACAAACTATTCAACATGGAAAGTTTACAAGCGTTTCTTGATAATTTTATGTTTTTCTATAAACCTTTAACGTTATAGAATATAGACCATAGATTGAATTTTTCGTATACGGTCTTCAAACAAGTCGTGGTATGAACTGAAATAATATGTGAAGGTATACAGAAATTCTCAGAAAGTTCCATCTTCGTTCGTTAATCCAAGATTTTTTTGAAGGTGATCAAAAGAAGTTCGGTTCCCATCGAACATCGTACGCCAATCCAAACTAAATCTTATCTCGCCATCGTAGGCACAACTAAGAGCTAACAAAAAATCTTCCTCGAACAACACCATCCGAACCTTCGGTATAATAAAGCTTTTTATCTCTCGACATCGCCGTAATTTATTTCCTCGCTATCCCAGCGGAAAGATTAGAAACAATCGGCTCCGATTGGACGCAAAAAATTTTGCTAGTCGAGAAAGAACGAGGTGCCATAGATAATTGCCTGAAACGAAAACCGGAAGTATATCATGTCTTGTTGTTCGTTGAGTTTGTGTTGTGTTAACGGACTTGTGTGCCACAACAAACAATAAGTTTGAATGCGACTTCTTGGTTATGCCATCTCTGAATGATAACGATGAAAATGAAAGCTATAATTGATGAATCCTGAACGCTCCTGAGCAAGGTGGTTCCTTAATTAAAAGGTTAAGTTTATAAAATACGCCCCCTAGCGAAGGCTGTAAAAACCAGAATGGCATGGATGGTTTTTCATTCTATAAACCAAACCTTTCTTTCTTGAACCATATTTTTTTTGCAAAATTCCGTCAAGTTGAAAGTTAAGGATCCCCTACCGTCTTTATTTTACGTCCTACAAAGAAACTTTTTGTTTCAAAAAGATGGACCATAATGTTGGCATTAACGTGAGAGTATTCATTTCTGATGCACTTATATAGGAAAAATTCCGGAAAAATTCAATTTGTTATACGATCGAAGCTATTACGCCCCCTAGCGGTGGACGTATCGATTTAAAAAATATTTCCAGCAATTTTTCTTGGTCGATTTCCCTTGAAGGATTTTTTCCCAAACTGAGATACAGTAGGTACCTCGTTACCTTTATTGAATCACCCGGTACAAAAAATCTTGTGATGACACTTTCTCGAATTAATAGCATGTTTTATAATATTCTAGAATACTAACTCGAAAAAGCACTGTGAAATGGGGTAAAAAGAAACAGTTTTCTTGCTTTCAGATTCGGAAAGTATTGAAATCAAACCAATCGATGCATTCAATTTTGTGAAACTATGATTGAGAAACTTTTTTGACATTTAAAGAAAAATGTTCTACTGATGAATGCACATTCTTCATATCAATTCATTCGAAGATAATACATCCATCAGGCCTACGCCCAACAACATATAATAATACATATAATAATAATTGCTAGACATATTAAATTATGGATAGGTGAAGATGATCGTTAATAATGAAATAGATAAGCATTCGCATCGCAATTTGGCTGGATATAAACCAAACTTTGGTTCACTGATGAGTCATCTCTGATTACCCCGTAAACAAATCGAAACAATACACAGTCGGGATCAGATATAACGTATATAGCGGCAGTTATCCAAGTGTGCCCTTCCAAGTCGTCCTTCCAGTTTCCCGGAGTAGATGTAACGGCTTCAGAACAGCTGATAACTTTTAATTAATGCCACCAGCTTCGGGGTTGCTTCGCTAACCGTTTTAGGTATACAAACTATAGCCGGTCGTTCACTAAACTTAACGATAAAGTTACCGATATAGCTGATAGAACAGTTGCGCGCAGATAGGTACCGCCACAAATTGATGAATATGTTGCAAAACATTCGGTCTTCTGTTTAGTCGTTTTACACAGTTTCCGGAATCGCTGTAGGTACAGTTTATTAGAGCAAGACCTTTGAACAATTCGAATATTATCGTAAACAAGATGAATAATACATTTGAATATTGTACCCTTCTTGAATTCATTACCATTTTCTCCTTTTTATTTTTCATAGTTTGTATCTGAATAATTCATAAGAAGAGCAGAGATTAGATTAACCTGACAGGCTTCTAATAGTTCTCTTCTGATTTTTTTCTACGTAGTATTTGAGATTTTATCAAATCCAATCCCTTGTGTGACTGCAGATTTTTATCTCAACCTTATTTCAGTTTTCCATATTCAGCACACGTTCGAATTGGCTGCTATGTTTCATGATGCTGTTCCATTAATCTCTATATCACCTATATACGAGGGGGTATGGCAGAATTTATGAACAGTACTTTGTTTTGATTGTGCTACAGTTTTGGGTTCTTTTTTAACTGAACTGGTGGTCGATGGCTTTTAGTCTAGTGGGCTCGGGTTCAAATCCCGCGGCGGCTATTGGAATTATTTATTCATTTTCCATAGTATCGTTCAGAAGGAGGAGATAGGTGACCAATCGAACATTCTTGGTACCTAGATTTTAATCCTTCGGTCTCTAAACGATAACCAGCCGAGTAGTGCTTCGGGTGATACTTAAAAAGCTAAGGTCCCCATCTTCCTTACTCATACAAGTCTCAAAGAGATTTGCTTTGCAACTAAGTTGGCGGTTAAAAACACTTTCAAACACTTTCTGCTCCAAGATAAAAGATATGTGGAAAAATGCCTCTAGATATTTCTAGATCTTTGATTCAATAATAAGGGCTCTGAAATATCAATAATTCACATATTGTGGGTGAATAATCAATGTTTAACATATAAATCAAAGTATTCATCTGTCATCAGTATTCACTGTGCAACATTAAAAAATAGCCATCAAATCTAAATGTTATAATCTGACGAAATATGGAAAAATTGAATGTTTTTGCTTGGTTGACTTCTTCGTTTCCCTTGTATGCTCGCATAAAGGATATTTATTTGCTCTCGCAATATGTGCTGTTATAGCAGCTGAATACTGTAACTCATAGTTGACAGGGCTCGACAGTTGTGAAAAGTTATAGTTTCCCATAACGCTGTTCATCGTTTTTATTATCTAGGTATCTCCTCTGTGAAATTTTATGAATCGTGAGAATGTCACCTCATTATATCATATCGCTTGATATATACTCTCCTATTACTGAAATAATTAGGAGGACGTCTGAAATATATGTATGTTCTCTCGCTGAATATTGTTTGCCATTTGAAATAAATGGAAATTTTAGGTGGAGAATGTCTTTTTGAAGATGATATCCTTTGTTAGGAATGTTTTTTTCTTCATAGAGGACTCAAATTTATTTGACCTGGTATTTTTCTGAATCAACTAAAACTATAATATTTAACTGACATTATCTGTTACTTATGTGATATCCTAACATGCGTGCGTTAAAAATTATATATTCCACGTAATTAACTTTTGCCCCTCCTACAATCTCGTAAAATTTTAGAGAACTCATTCGATATCCATAATACGATAATTTAGGCGATTTCTCGCTCGTCAAACATAATGGAGATCTGAATAAAATATGAAAATTCGAAGGGCAACTGTGTAACAATGTTGTTGGATAATATCCATCAAAATAACTATCATGTTCGATTATATTTATAAATCATATTGGGTTGAATGGCCCATTTCGAGTCTCTGTGATCATGCCTTCCGTTATCGGCAATTATTGCTTCTGCCTTGCCTTCCACCAATGCGATACTATCTCTTTTATATGTACGTTCCTTCGGTAGTTTCAAGTTTTCTCGAAGAGGACATTAGCTACTAGAAATTAATTTGAGGACTTGAATTTGTACTGTATTTTTTCAGTGGTGATTCAGAAAGCATCAAATTTAATTCAGATTAGTAAATATTACTATAGACCAAAAAACTGTTACTATTTCGCTGAACAGCCATCAAAAGTGAACAGCCCGTAATTTTACCCAAGAATTCTACCAACTTCGATATTTTGCTTGTGTCATCCACCTTTCTTATGTCTTTGAGTGTGAATCGAAGCACTATATTTGCAGGCGGAAAATTCGAATCTTGAACAATGCCTTGAAACAAATAAAAAATTACTATAGATTTGTTCATATTTTGTTTTTGTAGCATGAAAATTTGTAGATACAAAAATAAAATTCATCAGTTGCAAGTTGAAAAGTGCATGGTTGGAATGAGATTATCAGTACGCTACAAGAACAAAAACTGATCATTATGTTTTGTAAACATCTCATTACATCACAACACAACGAAAAATCTATCACTTTCTATTACTATTTCGACTCCAATTCTATTACGATGAATTTCAAAGTGGTGGCAACACTGTTCCGAAAACATTTAGACTTATATACAGGGTGTCCCGAAAGATTTCAGGTGCAGATTCTGGGAATAAAAATAGTGAAAAAAGTTCTTATAAACATGGGTGCAGAAATGCTCCGCAAAGGAGTTTTTTTGTAAATATTTTCGCAACCCTTTGAGATGAAATAACCAAATTGTGTCCATATAGATACCTAACTTTTCATACTCAACTCAAAAATCTTGGAAATATTTTGTGAATTTGTTCAGTGGCGTGTGAATCGGTGCTAGAGGTACTTTTTCCCCCATCTATTTTTTTTCATTTCAACAAAAATGACGCCGCATAAACTGCTGAGAGTTATTAGGAGACAAACACAAAAATCAGATTATATGATATATATTAACGTCTTTTAGGAACTTCAGCACTCTCTGTAGATCGTTGTTATTGAGGATAGATTCGAGGTCGTCTCCTAGCTTGTTTGAACTTCTTTCTTCGTTGTTTTGTTTATGGATTTTTCGGCAGTTCGATAAAAAATATATAAATCTAAACATTTTCACATGAAAAAAGTTATCTTGTTGTTTTGTCTCTTGTGCTTTCGATGTACTTTTGAATTGAAATTGTGCTTATTGAATTCTCTCTATGACAACAACATTTTCAAAATAATAAAATATTAAGTGAACTTGAGGTAAATGTAATGAATGAATATCTGCGACAATTGTTTTGTTTCGATAATTATTCATGACACGATCAATTCATGTTTTTTTTGCATTGCAATGAAACTCATTATTCCGACATACAATTGATACTTTCTGAAATACAAGTGACTTATCTGAAAATAACTCCTGAAATACAACTGGAAAATGTGTAGTGATAGATGGACCAATATGGAAATCACAAAATGCCATGTTTGTAATGGTTTAATCCAAGCTGAAAAAATTGTACATTTCCTGATGTGTGCCTCGGGTTATCAAAGTTATTTCTTCCTCGATGTTCGCAAAATATCATCTAACTGAAGAATGACTTTATATTCCTCAACACCCGCGAAACGATGGTAGTCATCGATCCCAAGCAAATTCTCTGGCACGATATTTCAACACAAGTCGCTACTTTGGAATAAGAAATACCAACTTCGCAAAGTCGAATAACTCAGCTCGAAACTCTTGCGGTTGTATTATTCTTCCATGTAACGTTCTCGGCGAAGAAAAACAGATGATGATTGTGTGTTTTCTTCTCGGATAGACGTCGGGCGCCACACACATTTCAGACGCAAACCGGAAACGCCATTCCTTTGTCTTATTCATTCTGAAAGGCGAATGTGGAACAGGCGACGTTTCCCTTTTACAATTATTATCGTCAGACCGAAGAAGCCATATTCGGAATTACGCGTGAGACAGCATCAGGCAGTGAGGAATATTTGCGTAGATATATAACAAGATATCGATATGCTTTGGTAAATGTGATGAGCTTCTAAACGATGAGAACTCTTCATCTAGAATGTATTCATCATACAATATGTCAAATTCGAAAATGTCGTCAAGAAATGGACGATCACTGGACAACCTGTATATATGTAATAGACTCAAAAGTCCATTTTTGTACTGAAATCAGCTCTTGAAGTTGACGTTTCTCTCACTGACACATTATATTATGATGATTATATTTCTAATCAACACTTTTAGTGCCGAAAAAGTTGATTTTTGAATCCTACGATTAAAAAATGAGGTACCTTATAGCATTGTGAATAAACGACATAGTGATCATTATGTTCAACACGAAACTGATACAATATTTCATACCTACATATAATATTCAATCAATTTTTGATATTGTTATTGAAACAACACTCGATAATTGAATGAACCTGATTTATTAACAGTTAAAAATAAATATTTTGTTGTTTCTCCATATGGCATCGATCTGTTTCTACGGCAATTGGTCAGCACATTTTTCTTGACTTTTTCTATTAGGGCCATCTTTCAAGTGACTATATCCATCAAGTTAAGCTATATAAGTATAAAAAGATGAACTTCCAGTACTTCCACTCCAATGACGTTTAGTAACTCTCAAATGGAAATCAAATCCCCAAATTCGAAATACTTAAATCTTTTAGACCAGGAAAAATAGAGGTTAGGTGTTAGGTCATAGTTCTTCTTCTTATTTTTGTCTTATTGCCCTTATATTGGAGTCTTCCTGGCAGAAAGTTGGAGAAGATTAGATTTGCGTGAGCAGAAATGGTGGTTACTTCACTTACATTTCATTAATTGGATATCAATTATTTTTTCTTCAATATTCTTCCATGACAGGTAATACTAGAATAATATCACTTGTTCAATGGTACATTTCAGTTTGATACTTATTTTTTGAATTGACATATCTTGTTCATTTCGAATACAAAACCCTATATTTCTTTCATTCATCAAGTTGGTAATTCTCAAGATTTCCATATCATGTTTCAAGTTGAAAAAAAATTAAATGTAATGAAAATTCAAAATAAATTTATTCCTGATATCAAAGATTCTTCTTTCCTGTAGTTGAGTGATTATATTTATGCCATTTCGATAATTCGGTTTCTTATAGTCAAGTTGTTCATTGGTAGTACATAAAAATAACACAAAAGCACCCAACTCTCGAAACTCGTATAGGTATAAAACGTATATTATTCGACTCATTTTTGGAATTTATGAATCGTTGCGAATAACAAGTTCATTATATTTATGTCTCAATTATTCCGAGAATCTACCCCAAACATCCATTCGGATGAGATGGCAGTGATAAATTTTCTTTCATAATTCGGGCTATAAAAAACCCGATGAAACATCTTAATTAGACGAGATTAGTAACGCAAGAAAAACCCCATTCATTCATTGAAGTTTTAATGAGAGTATTCTGCTAACCGTATTTTGTATTTTTCAATAGCTGCATGTTATTTTGAAATTAGATGTCACTCCAGTAATCCTTTATAAATGCCATCCACTTGCGAACACGTAGAGCCTACTCAAGTGTTGTTAAATTCCAGGAATTCATTCTGGAAATAGTTCAAATATTGAGATGAAGATCTAGTCGAGAGATGAAATATCACGCTGAATGTTTTCGAACTTGTTCATCAAATAAAAAACTAATTAATTCCTTGTTGTTGATGTTCTCTGTACGAGAAACATTCACAATAAGTTATGGACAAGGTATACAGGGTTATTCAAATTTGACGCTCATAATTGGGATTTCAATGACAATGAAAAAGTGCTTTCAGGAAGCATGAAAAATAATTTATATAAGTTTTTCGAAAATCCAGTTTTTTTTAATGAAACTAAATGAGCTATCTAGTAGTTTCTTTCTACATAATAATGAGCATGAAATCACGCTACTTTGCCTCAACCTCACATCCTTCGTGCCTTTTACGGTTCTACAGTGTGAAACGAAATAAATCCAGTATCTCTATTATTGCGCATATTCGTTGACGTTTCCTGTTCGGAATCTCCCTCGAACGAAACTCTGCAGGAATATAGAGCCATTCCAGTCACCTTCGCTGATCGTCAACAAATATTTGTTGGCCCGTAAAATCTTATCAGCGTTCGCAAGTTAGCATTTCGCTCTTTAACCTCGTTATTCTCTCCGGTGGATTCTTACCGGATATCACGCTCCGTGATGGGACTTAAGAGTCGCCACATTACTAGATTATCGGATCCCGAATGGTGGTAATGTTTTGTAAAGGAAGGATTTTGAATGAAACTTATGGTTTTTTTACATCAGTCGAATATTCCCGAGGGGTTGACCACATGGGAATACCGGTGTACAATTGATAGGAATTCCTGGGAATTCCTTCCTTTTTTACGCCAGAAAAAATACGAAATGTTCAAGAAAATCTGATAAATTCTCACTAAAAATGTTAAATTACTTTCGAACGGATGGACCAATTTTCAACTTCGCTCATACCAATCTGCTTATTTTTTTCCATAGAATCCGTTTCTCCATACGAAAAAATCGAAATCAATAAAAACTTTTTTTCATTATAGAAAAAATTAAGCAAATCGCCATAACTTTCGAACGGATGGACCAATTTTCAACTTCGCTCATACCAACCTCTCGAGTATTCCCTTTCGAATCGTCGAAAACGAAGTTAGTTCAAAAATTATGTACCAAATGTCCATTTTCTGTATACATATTATATTAACTCACTGATATCTACATAATTCGATATTATATTCACAAGATTCAATATGGTATATATTTCCCATTATTTGCCTTCATCTTCTGCACATGAGAACATTCTGTAAGAGCCCATATCCTGCTCAGTTTCATCATGAAAGCAACTGAAAGGTAAATAATAACTTCAGCTAAGAATTCCACCAAACTCCATATTTGCCTGAACACATCCAAATCCATTAATTTACTGTATTATTCGAGTTGCTTGTTGTTATATTATATCTTCCCTGCTCAAGTTTATCTATCATCCATCCAATCAGATTATAGAATCAGTGAATTTGCCTAACTGGTTGCTAATATGATATTCACCATTATTTATACCTGAAAATAAAACAAATATTGGAATGATTAAATGTGATAAATAAACACTCGATACGCAATAACTATTCAATAGTGACATGATAATAATGACAATATATCTCCTTACTTAACAACCAATCGGTGGATTTCAAATTTTGAAATTCAGCCAATAGAATCGGAATTACAGGGAATATTTCCATCGTATGTTAAAAATCCCATATGAAGCGGGACATTTTCGATCAATTACAGTAAAAAAATAGTTCACGGTGATAAACCTGCTTAGATTTTGTTTTGACTAGTTATTTTTTTTACCAATATGAGCGATCGTAGGGGACAAATGTCCATTGGTATCATAGATGATTCAGTGGAAAAGAGTATACCTACCTAATTTTTCTCTTTAGTGTTCACGTTGATAGTTTTTTATTTTAATTTCTGCAAATTACTTCAAATTAAAACGGAGACACGATTTTTCTTCACAAATCTATATATATATATTGTCGTCCTAAATATAATTCGTGGATTTCAAATAACAAATCGTGGTCTAAATTCTAGAAGATAACTGCAGGCAGCTTTCGTGTATGTGGAACACCGTGTATTTTATACGAGCAAGTTTACGATATTGACTCTGTAATTGGGTCGCACCCCTCTATATACCCCAATATTAGGGTGTTTCTCTGCACCGTGGCCGGTGAACGCCGGAAGCAAAATCGATACATCATCGGCTATGGAGAAGCCGTCTTTTTTTTCGGGAATTTGGGAAGTAAGTACATTCATGTATAAAGGATCGCATGATTGATGGCTTCGGTCGATGTGTACCATAATACACCCACTTTGTTAGCGAATTAGGTTGCTTCCAATCAATTACCGATAAAGAGTAAGTCTTTTTTACGAAATCGACCTTTAATTTTTGTCAATGTATTTATATTCTGAATAGATAATCTGGGTCCTATACAAATTTTATATTGCCACCAAGATTATATAACTGAATCATGGTTAGGATAATAAGAGAATATATATTTCCCAGATAGGTTTTTCCTGTTACCTTTAAGTTATCACCTTCCAATATCTGTTTCCTTTTCAAGTGTCCTTCTACTTTCTTGCACGATTTTTTCCACGAACATTATAGGTTTTCCTCTCGTGCGGTAAAAAGATAAAAAAAAATCAGTTTCTGTTTTCTCGAATCCTCAAGTGAAAGTATAATTGGGTTTGTCTATGTATAAGAATTGTTTCAAATTAATTGCAATCCTGACTATTCCACGCTATATCAATGTATTCAGAGCTGAAGGTTGCTTGCTTCTTATAAGTTTGCTAGTTGTGTAATAATAATTATTACAAAGTTATACTTCGTTGTGACTGGACTTGATTTCCCTAAAATACAGGAAAATGCCGTATCATGTTGAATTTTTCCGAACAAGGACTATATGGTGTCATCAATTATCTTCAAGTTAGTGAAATAGTCATATAAATTTGAATGCAGCTTCCCCATTTCGAAAACAGGAGAGACATTTGAAAGCCTTATATCTGCATTGTGCAGTTCCTTCATCCTTCATGATAATCAAGCTTTCACAAGGTTGTGAACTGTTCTTCATAAATGATCTATACAGTGTGGATAAAATAGAAATGCTTGGATAATGTGAAAGTTATGTCATAGAGTCATAGAGCTTAACGAATTTCTAGTAAGATATTTCACCTTCAAGAAAACATCTTTATCCAAAATTGTTCTCACAGGACGAACCTAAAGTACAGTTTGTATTCGATGAAATTATTTTATATTTATTATATTTCAGAACTTTCATAAATCTCCCCTAGAATATTCTAATTGAAACAAAGTCTCAAATTTTTCTTCTTTTTCAACTCGATACGACTTCGATTAAAATGAATAGGTGAAGTAAACATGTCCAAGTACCATCCCGTCTTGATTCGAAATCAACAACAAACCCTGAAGAGAGTCTCGCCCTTATCTCCGTCACTTTTCCCGAAGAACGGAGAAACGTCCGAGACTGACAATAATCTCGACGATTATCCTGCACAACGAGATCCTCCGTAATGGGAGGTGTTTTCCCAGAAAGTTCATCGCGAAGATGGAAAGTCCGCTTGGAGCACAACAAAAACGCTAACAGAGCCCATTCCATACAGACGAGAAATTGTTGTTTTTGTCTTTCGGACGTCGTCGTCGTCGTCGTCGAATCCTACAATGAAAAGATACGTTTGAATGCACTGCGTTTTTGTTTGGAAATGGCTGCTTTGTCGACGCCATCGTCTCGGTGCTCTTCCAAAGACTTGTCGACAGAGAGAGAGAGAGAGAGAGAGAGAATATTAACGATGCAAAAAGTTGAATGGTCACTGCTAAACGTTTCAAGTATAATAAGCCTTCCTGCAATGACTTTTGCTAGGGTCTCTTTCATATTATTGAAACAACGTAGTGGCCGTCAAACACACTGTGATTCTAAACTCACAATCGTTACTCTCATATTGCGTGAACGAATATATAATATATACTGAGTGTTACAGATTATTAAATTTGTGGTAACTTCAACGCCCTACTGATGGTTAGGTATAAAGAGTAGAAGAGGCAAATTTGAGTTCTGAGTACATCTCCATACCTCAAGTTTTATGTAGCATTATGTATAACTAAATCCCTCCATTCTCAAGAAAAGTATTATTAGGTATACATATTCAGTTTGTTTATGGAACGATTAATGATGTTTTCAGACATGAAAATGTGTCATTAAAGCTCACCAGTATTGATTTATAAGAACTCAACAAAAAATTATGAAAGATCTCATCACTTTGGCAGTCATAAAATTTTTATTTTTCATTTCAATACGAGATATCATCATACAGGAGATCCCATGATGAATCATTTTCCAAACAGCTAGAATTTTGATTTATATCCTTTATGAACCCATTTCATATCAGTAATTGTTTAATTTGATGATACAAAGTTTCAATATGAATCAACAATGTCTTGAAAAGTACATACATACATTTGAAGTATGCGTAATAATGTATTAAGCACAAAAAAATACATTCGAGCAAATTGAATAAACCGTTGATTCCACCTAATATACAAAAATAATGTATATGAATGAAATTGATGAAGATGAATTGAATTCGAGTATAGTCAATTGTTATTCCATAATAATTTTCCTCTTTTACTTTCTCATAATGAACAGGTTGGCACGAATTCTAGATAGTATCTACTGATAAAACACTCAGTATAGACTTTTACAATAAGACATATTTCTAGATCACCCTGTATATTTCAAGATATGCCATGCAAGTATGGGTCTATCATTTTGTTATCTCTGGTACTCATCAGTATGCATTATTTTGAAACACCCAAGCATTCGATAAAATTTCCTTCCGAAATATCATGCACCAAGAGGTTAATATTCAGCGGTCCATTTCCAACACTAAACGGGGTTGTTATTTTGGATATTCCGCATCCCATCGCATTTCCAATTTGTCGGTGTGTGTCCCTGTGGAATATCCGGTGAATTTTTTCACGTCGTCGAACTCTTCGATTGTCGACTCGAGATAGATGTCGTCATCTTACTCTTATTTTTCTCCGCGGATCCTTGGAGATTCGGTTGAATTTTCGATCAGCAAAAGTCGCGCTCGCGTCGTGCATTATTCCTGTTATTTAATACGGGCTCGTTTGTACGGAACGTTGAAAAAGCACTATCTGCCGCATTTTTCATTGGTGCACTAGGATAAATCCGTGTTTGCAAGAGGTGGAAAACTAGAAAATGGCACGAGTAGGTATGCACTTTTACTTATCATTCCAGAATCGAAAAATCATTCGGAATGAGGAAAGCATTAAATCTACTAAAAAGTGGAAAATAAGCTACACGAAACTTTTTTTGAAATGATCTTGAGTCACTTCAAATTTGAATCTTCTTTCGTAAAATGTAGAGAAACAGCCGAATGGAATATATATTGACTGTCTCGATTATTATGCTTTTTTTACAAAAAATCACAAGACACGTCGATTTTTGATACCGAATTCAAGTTGCAACCAAATTGAGTATTCAAATAGATAGTACAGTCTTGTAATACCTCATATGTTTTTCTTTTTGTCAATCGCATTTCACGAAAGCTTCTCTTGAAAATTATCAGTAGATCCTGATGACTTACAGAAAAGGGAGCTCAACATTCAATAGGTACCTCAATTCATGAACAATTCATAAACAATTCATTACATATTTTGCTTCGTGAAATGGTTTCCATATACCGAATATTTTTTTTGCTTTTCGGTGCTTTCCAATACCAAGAGATTTGCTGACGAACCTATCTGTAAAATATGTTCTTATTTTTTTCAACTAATGGCGAATGCGCTATTCAAGTTACTCAAACTAGGTTACCTGACTGATAATTCCGCCGTGTAAATGAATATTTCTGCAATTTCACAGTATGCAAAACCACAAACATGAAACCAGCTAAATTATGGGTGAATAATTATAACTGACAGCTACATCTCCATGTTATTTTCCAATTCCTATTTGGCGTGAATAATGGAGAATATGAATTAATCAAGAGTGTAGCTGCCTCTAGATTCTAGAGTGTAGACTGTAGACGAATATCAGCCATATTGATTTTTTTATGAATTTGAAATAAGATGCATTTTGTATTGAGACTTCAAATGGTGTTTTTGCGAAACTAAATGGAACCACCAAAATGATTTTCAACTTTGAATACAGTTATAGAATTATACCGATTTTCTTTAGCTGATCTAACTATAAGTCATCAAGATCTTCTCCAAAAACCCAGTGAGTGTTAAATTTTGACATTAAACATAAAATAAAACGTAATAATTGGTATTTTCAATACATACTGACAAAAATGCAAAAGTACCAGCTTTCTATGGCATTGAATATTTCTCGTTGAATAATACCCGAAGTTTTTCACATTCAGACGTTCTCTCATCGATTGAGAAAAGTCGTGATTTATTGAAACTTTGTATTATCATAGCATGAGTGCATTTGTCACTAGATTTTATTTTCAAGGCATTTAACAACATATTCGAAAATTATCATATAGAGTAATTTCGATAACCACATATTATAGTTTGATGGCAATTCCAGTATGGAATTCCAGCTAGGATATATCAGTCGGTGCTTCTGCCAAAATTGCAAATCTGCGTGCCACACTATCGTTATTCGTTGGCTCGTTCGTACAACCGGAGTTATTGAGTTTGCAAATATTGTATATTACGTCGGAATGTCCGCATTCCAAAACTAGCGAATAATGTCGGAGCAAATCAAAATGATGGCGACGCTTAATATTTTTAATTTGCGCATGCTTCACGGCACATGCACACACGTACAGAAATTAATTTCGCTGCGCTCATCCTGGAAAATGAAAACTATCGCACTCGCATGTGGGCCAGAAATTTCAGTTTCCATGCATTCCAAACACGTTTACAATCTTCATGATCGTCAATAACAGTTTACTTTGTCACTGTATTCAGCAGGAGTTTGAATTGTTTCATTCTTCATAAAATATCATCTTTATCAAACATATAATCAAAATTGGACATCGCACAGCGAGAATCATTTATGACCTTCTGAAACACTGGAAGCAATGGAACAATGGAAAGAACATCAAAACATGTACTACTGATGAAGGCACCTAATATTTGGTGTCTCAATGCTAGTTTTTCAGTAACAGCGTGGTTTGATCTAATAAATGAACCTCTATAAGACTTTCATGTTAAAAAAATGAATATAGATCAACAGCAAAGATAGTGATTCTAACCTAACTAATATAGTCTATAACTCCCTGAATGGGTATTCACCTACACATGTTTGCAAATTAGCGCCAGCGTGTGGAATCCATTATAACGGGAAGGCTGTGAGCATTAGAAGAGGATAATCTAACATACACTGGGGTGGATTTGAACGCTATACTGGAATAAGATTGATTATTCAAGTCTCGCACGTGTATAAGTGATATTTCGAAAGGGGAACGAAATATTTCATTGAATCTCCCGAATTCTAGACCAACTCCTGAAGATAATGGAAATTTCGTATATCACATCGACTTTTGTGTCGTCATCAAAATCAATTTCCACGAAAAAATGGATGGTGCGTCACCTCCTGATTTTTTGAATATATTTATCTTCTCATTGGTTCAATTTATATTGTCCGATAAATGTATATCTACATAATTACATTTATTCACATTGTTCGATAAATGTATGATTATATGATTATTTTAAATTTTTTGGGATGAATACATTATTATTTTGAGTGTTATTACTAGTACTTCAATATTTCATGAATCAATTACTTGAAATACCAACATCCCTTCTATAATTACCAATACCTACGCTCATGTTTACCTATATTCATTCCATTGTTACGAATTGGAAGCAAAAAAGGTCTCGAAGTGAAGACGGCGAATCGAGTAGAAGAGAGGACAGTGTGTTTTTGACCTTATAATCACGATAAACAATACAAAATTGATTATAGTTCGGATGCCCGGTCCATCCAAATTGTGATCCAGATTCTGGATATACAGTACGTGGGTTCGGGAACCTATATACTTAAATCCGTCAGCACCGATCATCAAGAACTTCAGAAGGTGATCATCAGCGTTTTGTTTTCCTCCTTACACTTCCTCTAGAATCATATTTGGTATGTCAAGTTGATTTCAATTCGTTTCATTGGTTCATATACGCTTTTATTGCAATTAATAAAAAAATATATCTTTAATCGCTATACAACTGAAGTTTTCCATCCATAAAATAGTTCAATCAGTTTGATCTATGAAATTACAGTTCAGGTTTTCTTATACAATACTTATTGTATAACAAACCAATGGAAGGTTTCAAACAAATTCAATTGAAAGTTGTCGCAACTACAACGGGCGTTTCTTCGATAATGGTACACACATTGAGAAAGATTCAATCTCGTCAGATCGAGTATTGACAATCCTATTACACTCAAGATCTCAAGTTTAATCGGCTCATAAGAAGAGTTATTGTCATTTTGAATGTTTCCATCTCGTATAGGGCTTCGCACTTCTCTTACAAGAAAATAGAATTAACCGCAATATCTTTACACTCACAAGAGTTATTCGAAACCTTATCGAATGGAAATGAATAGGAAATTTTAATGTTGCTTCGCAAAAATTTGCGTGTATTCAGTAAAACCCATAGATGGCTAGATTCCTCTCCATGTCCTATTTGAATTTGACAAGACGATAAGATGACACAATATTACTCGAGTAAACAATAGATGATGTGCTTGATAGATAGTGATCGGAAATGTCATCTTCCTTCTATTGTGCAGATTTTATTCTTTGAAATAGCCAATTTCATCTCGTTTTCACCAGAGCTCTCATTCGATAAATTCTCTCATTGCTGATGGTTTACTTTCGAACATTCGAAATTATTGTTCGCACACATCAATCAAATACATATACATATGTATAGTTAGAGTGGAAAAACATATATAAGGGTACCAAAGAGGGAGAATTTAATGTAACCATAACTCGCATAATTGAACATTTTTTATTTAGTGACGCCCAAACATAAGAGCAACTTCGTGAAAATGTTTGGATTATTCAAGACTCGATCAGACGAGATTGAATTTTTCTCAATCCTACCGCAACTCGATGTGTGTCAACCATTACCGTTACCCAAAGAAACGCCCATTGCAGTTTCAACAACTTTTAATAGGTTTTGTTTGACACCGTCCCCTTTTTTCGTGAAAATTAATTTCGTAGACGCCGTATAAAACGATGTGACTCCTCAGCTCATGTATCCCCGACACCATTTACACTTTTAATGAGTTCAGCAATTCAGCAGTTTTTGTGATTAGTTCTTGGAAAACGTCTTTGTAAACAAATGCAATTCCCATTATTCTTAGGAAACACCAACACGATTTCTCATCTGTAGTTGGTTTAGATTTAAACGATTCAATGAAATATTTTATTTCCCTCGGAGGATCGTACTTACACGAACAACTACTGAATAATCAATCTTATTCCATTGAAACGCTCAAATCTACCCTAATGTATGTTAGATTATCCTCTTCTACTGCTCATAGCTCCTCCGTTATAATGGATTTCTCACGCCTGTGCACGTTCTCACATAAAACGAAATATGCCACTCCTCTAGCTATATGGAGCTGAATTTCTTGAAGCCACTCTGGAAATATCTTAATATTCTATAGAAATTACACCCGAATATCCAAATTTGGAAATTTCATTTGAAAAGCATCAGAAAGCGACCAAGTGTCAAATTTGGATTGGTAAAAAAACTCGAGATTGCTTTATTCATAATCCTGATGATATAAATTCAAGGATAATAAGTAATTCTCATCCAGTTTTGAGGGTACCATCAGTCACATGTCGTGTAACGGCTAGTTTGGCGTTACAACACAAATTCGCAAAATCCTCAATGATAGATGTACCACCCTGTGATTTCATCTACGAAATACTGGTTGCCTATCACTTGGCAATAAAACGATCCATGATTCGTACAACGAAGAATACGAGTATCGCAAAAAACCAATACTTTTTTATCGAATCTAGACGAGTTTATTAGGATGGTGAGACTGAAAAGACTCGATTGAATTAACGTGGCGAATGATTCACGAAGAGTTGAGTGTTTTCTCATCCATTAGTGAAGCTTATGAAATTCTAGTTTCAGTTTGTGTGGGTTAGGGACTTTTGTAGTTATTTTTTTTTGCGAAACTAGTGCCTTTGAAGGATTTATATTCGTTCACGTCATCTTTCATATATGTAAGTAACTAGTATATTATGTAATTTCGGAGACTCGATAGCGAATCATCCTTTCAGGCAAATCTTTCCACAACATAATAGCGTTGTTACCAACCCTCCATCTAGAGGTATGTTGTATTTTTTTTTTCGTACTTGATGCCTTCTATGTACTATAATCATTTTCGTAGTATCGGGCTAAAATTGGTATCATTGGGTAGTCTCAGTCGAAGCCATTTCAGATATTATCGTAAACACAGCCCTATAAGTATTTCATTGCTTCAGTAGTATGGAGAATGTACAATTTTTTCCTTGGTTATGGAGTCCGAGATTGGAGCCTAGTAGCCGTTATATCACCACTGAACCTCAAGATAGTCGCAGATAAGATGCATGATTAATGTTTGTGACTGTCCGATACTGTATAATAATATATACTTCTCAAATATTTAATTTGCCCTCCAAACAGGGTTATTGTCTTAGATTGTTCAAAAGTGGGAAGCCACATCTAAAACCACAGACTTTACCCATATTTTCATGTTATCTAAAAGTGTAAAGTTTACGTGCGCACGTTCAGTAGATAATCTATAATTATTTGACTATACCCCCTTTTGTTTGTGGCGAAATTTATATCTACAATAGTATACAGGGAACTATCAATTTCAGTGGTAGCATCGTGACATTCGATCAATTTGTGAAAAAAACAATCTTTAATAAATAATCTGTTTCTACGTTTACATACCAACACATCTTTTTGTCATAAATAACAATAAAAAGAAAAGGGTTCAGGGTATAGCTGGCTATTTATTCTCAATCTCCCATTTCCACGTATGCTGAACGAATTTTTAGGTTGTCGTCAATAATCGAATGTGATTTATAATACAGGGCGGTCTCCAAAACAGATGGAGTTTTTTAGTTTCAATCTGCGGTCATAAACTGGTGGTGCCCATCTATCAGATATTTATTTTAAATTATCATTTCGCGTACCGCATTCCGTTCTGGATAATTTGCAGGAAATTTGTCGTTACAGTCGTATATCAATATTTTATCCATCTCTGTATCAACCATTGGTTCACTGTTCTAGACATTTAAGCACTCATCCAGATTGAACTTTGACATAATGAAAGAACCACCCTTCACTTCCTAGGGATTTACCATTTTAGTCCTCGTTTGAAAGGACGTAACGACATATTTAGTCTCGGTAGTGAAAAAAGTGAATGATATCCAATCTAAGTCGCTCTTCTTATATTCTTTTCCTTTTCTCTATTTCCGTCAAGCTCTTGTGGAAAGCAACCGAGTGATAATAACGTTATTTTATCTTACTTGGAACTCTCCCAATGCTCGACTAGTTTTGTTGAATATTTTATAGTCAATAAAAGGATTCACACATTTCATTGTGAACAATGCATGTGTGCATATCAGTTGGTGGTTTTCACGAATAAGTCAAGATTTGACTTTGTCATGTTGTGTACATAGTAGGTATACAATGCGAGTGGTGTTTCGATGGCCTGAATTACAAATGAAATATTTCACGTGTTATTGGTATTGGTGGCTAGCTGATTGATATTTAATCATTCGAAATGAAATTAACTATCATGAACGTATATATATTTATTTATGTATGTGTGGGATTTAGTGAGAAATATAAATAAAAAATGATATGATCGGTAAGGGCATTATGCCAATAACTGTCCAAACCAGTGGAATTATTGCTATAGAGAATGTAATTTCATGAAAATAGCGTGGATATTCATTGAACCAATAATTCAATCATTTCGCATTTCGAAAAAATATTTGAATATTTGCGTTGTTGGTTTAGGTATAATAATGAGAATAATGAAATAATTTTGCGACATTCCATATTGATTGCTTAATTCATTTATTTCCATTCGGAAAACCTAACAGATGAATAATATACGAGGTCATTTCTATATAGGCGAACGTGGCTGCTTGAAAATAAGAGATACTACAGGGATCAATCATGTATTGGTTGACATTATGCAAGAATAATCTTATTGGTTTTTGTGGTATATTTCGATTATTTTGTGGTATATTTCGATTATTTTGAGTAATGTTAGTTAAATATCAAATTCCGAAAGTCCCGTTTTTAAAAAGATTTATTACTAGTAGATTTTACAAAGTATGGTTCCTAGAGAACATCTATATTGGTTGAATTCAAAAGTCAGACTAACTATGGAAACGAGAAAGATTGTGGACATGGATATATGAGAATAAGCAATATCAGCATCTTGCTGGCCGTTCCCGTGAGATCTCTTGAAGTTCATGACGGTCGTTGCTTCGGATGTCGCTGAGTTAGGAAGGAATCAAATTGTAACTACTCCATCCCCTGAAGAAGTTTTATGAGGGACGAAGAAAACTGGAGTCTCCGTCGCTGGCTTCTGCGGTGGCTTCGTTGGGCAGGTGAAGATTCGGCGGTACTTGTAGACTACGATGGCCAAGATGATCGTGATGATGATGTATACCGGGGCTGTCCAAAGATGACTATGGTCGGAGGCTTCTTCGATGACTAAGAGTTGTAGGCGTTCTTGCTCGTTCTGGATTCGGTGGAGTTCGTCGAGGGCGACTTTCTCTAGGTGAATCGGGCTGAGATGCTTCGTTGGCTTGCTGTTGATGGTTTTGATTCTCGGCAGGGTAAGCGGCTCTTCGTGAACCATTTCTTTGGAATTCAGGTAGCTGTCTTCGGGGGTGTGAAATTCACAGCCGGGTGGTAACTCGATGAGGAACGTCCCTTGCAGTACTAATATGCTAGAGACTTGGCAATTAGTGGCAACTTTCGTTGAATGTGGAAATACACCAATGTAGTGGGCTTCTGTCAGCTGTTCGATCAGGGTAGTATTGATCGATATCGGAACTTGTCTGCATTCGGCTACTTCGTCTGAGAGTTGGAGAATCTGCGTGATGCAATCTGGTGTACGGGTTCGGTACTGAATGGCTATATTCGGGCAAAGGTAGCCAAAGTCGATTTTTCGGCAGGGCTGCTCGGTGTACTGATGTATTACTACTGGAGTACGCTATTCATTGTCAGATAGGGTTTAGGTGGAATAATGGTTGAGAGATTACTAGTAGGGATTGAGAATAAATGATAGTGAATGAACGATTCTGGGATTGGGAGTGGATAGTGTATAATGAAAACGATCATTGATTTTGAGTAATAAGCATCAATTGATATAATATCGTAGTATTTCAGCAAGTCTTCTTCGTTCGTATAAAGCAGCTGTCCTTTTTGGTGGTGTTGAAGCATTATTTTGAGTATCGATTTCAATTCATCGGTCTTTACGATACTGTTATGGAGAGTATTGGTTCTTGCAAAAGTAATAGCATTTTCTAAATCGGTGAGAAGTTGTGGTATCAGTTGTAGCGAGAGGTTTATTTGATCTAGGACATTCCTTGTTCGCATATAATCATCGAATTCGAAGATGAATTTCTTAAGATCCGATCTGATTGTATTGATTTCCAAGGCAATTACTTCTTGATTGTGAGTTATCGAGCTGACAGTGTTGTTGAAATTTTCAATAAGTCGAGTTGTGAGTGAAATATGTTGGTTTAGTCGTTGGATTATATTCTTTTGGTTACCTTGGAGGGTTGTTATGGCATTATCGTATTTTTCGGCATCCTCTTGATCCAAATTTCCAGATATTGATTTGATAATGGTACCGAAACCATTCATAAGGCCTCTTTTATTTCTATGAGATGGGTAGATCGTCTGAAATTTTCGGTGAACTGCATCCAACTGATATCGTAATCCTTGGTCAAAATTCTGTAGACTCTCAAAATATGGGTGACTCAGTCCGTCTAAGATGGCTAAAGTGACTTCTTCGTATTGGTTGCTCAAAGAGTCTATTTCTATGGCTATCGGTGTGAGATTGTAATAATGTATAAAGTCATGTGAACTACTTTGAATCTTTGCTTGTCCCAGCTTGAGGGGAAGAATTCCTGGGTTGTCCTTTAGGTCCTGGATTTTGATTTCCTGTCCCATCACGGGATTCCATCTGCAATGAAGATTCACGGTCAGTTCTTCTTTTGGACTTGTGTTTGATGTTTTTCTTGTGAATGGAAGTATTAGGTAGCTTGACAGTGACAGGATTATTCGATGTCACGACTTTTCGAGTGAATCTGGGTAGCAATTTGTTCCGTTTCTCTGTAGTTTTTGTATAGATGTTGGTATTCGTTTTGTAGGTGATTGGCACTTGTCTCTTCTCATTACGTTTTTCGATTATTCTTTCCTTGTATTCGACTGCTTTCTGATTGAGTTCTTTGTAAATTGCTTTAGCCTTCTCTCTATGTTGTTGAACATAATTATTGAGCAGTGTCCTTTCGATGTCTATGTCAAATGGGTCTAATGGGTCCAAATGTCCATTCAGTATGTCGATTGGCTTTTGTTTGGTAACGGAATGTATCGAGTTATTGTATCCTAGGATGGCATATGGCATATGTTCTTTTACGTTGAAATTGGATTTTTTGCCTTTGATAACTCGAAGATGTTCAATGAGTGTTGAATGAAATCGTTCAATCATGCCATTTGATTGGGGATTTTCTGGTGTTGTATAATGAATCGTTATTTTGTGGGTATTAACGAAATCTCTCATTAGCCCATTTTTGAACTCTGTTCCACTGTCTGATATTATTACTTTTGGTAATCCGTGGTGAGTGATGAAAATAAGAAGTGCATTTATTACATTTATCGCATTTGCACCATCTATAGGGTACGCTTGACCGTATTTCGAGAATGCGTCTATAATTGTCAAAAATTTCTGTCCGTTCGCTTGAAAAGTATCGATGTGAAGAAGTTCCATCGGTTTTGTCGGTGTTGGAGTGATCATGAATTTAGGTTTTGCTGGTTTCCTATCATATTTATTCACTTGACAGATTTCACAAAAATCGATATAGTCTTGAATGTCGATTTTAATTGATGGCCAATAATATCTTCGTCTTAATTGCATTTCTGTTTCGTTTATACCACGATGGTTGGTTTTTCCCCCATGATAATTTCTTATAATTTCCTTCTGTCTTTCCATGTCAGAAACGTCTTCTACTATTTGACTACATTTTACTAAGTCATACGCGGTATTCTTGAAAGTTCTCTGCAAAATGTCGCAAATATCTTGGTAATGTTCATCTTTATCGAAATATAGCGCGTGTTTAATTTTTGGTGGAACGTAATTTTTGAAAAATTTGATTACATCATTTTCTATATCGTTCAGTCCTATTTGAACATGGATTCGTTTCTTATTTGGAAATATTTGTTCTATTATCGGTCCAACAGAGCTGAAATTGACGAATTTCATCTTCACTTGGTTGTTGTAACAATTCAGTGGTTTTTCTGATATTGGAATACTTAGAGTAGGATTTTCGTGATTCGAATGAACGGTGATATCATCTGTTTCTTCTGGGATCTCGTCTGCTGTCTCGGTTTCCGATGTGTTATTTCTATTTCCTTGCCGTAAGTCATGTCCTTCGTCAGCTGTTTCAGTGGACGATGTGTCGTTGCTCCTCCTGCGTTCGAGTAGGTCAAGTTCTCCGTTTGATGCCTTATCATTTCGTGGAAGATGAGGTTGATTATCTGGTTGTTCGATATTAACATCTGTCTGTACATCTGATGCATTGTCTACCTCTGTCGAGGCTGATAGTGTTTCATTCAAATTTCTCACGTATTCTTCCAATGCTTGCAATTCTTTCGTTTGGATTTCAATTCGTGAAAGTGCATCGGCATTCACGTTACTTTTGCCTTTTTTATATATGACTTCATAGTCATATTCTTCCAACTTGAGTCTCCATCTCACTAACTTTGAATTAGCATCTTTAAGTGAAAATAACCATTGAAGTGGGCGGTGGTCAGATAATATTTTAAATTTTCGTCCAAAGAGATACGGCCTAAAGTATTTTGTTGACCATATTATCGATAGCATCTCCTTTTCGATAGTCGAGTAGTTTTGTTCAGTATTGCTGAGTGTTCTCGAAGCATAGGCTATGGGCTTGTCTTTGCCTACTGGTCCCTGAGACAGAACGGCGCCAATAGCGTAATTGCTTGCATCAGTTGTTAGATTAAATGGCTTAGAGAAATCGGGATACTGTAACAATGGTTCGTTCGTTAGGAGATTTTTACAAGTTTCGAAGCATTGGATGAATTGCGGTGTGTGCCCTATTTTCGCATCTTTCTTCAAACATGCCGTCAGAGGTTTTGTAATTTTGGCTAGGTCCTTTATGAATTTTCGGTAGTAACCGAGAAGTCCAAGAAATCGTTTTATTTCTTTTGGTGTCCTGGGAATTGGATAACGTAGAATAGCTTCGATCTTTTGGGGGTTTGGTTTTATACCTTCTGGGGTGATAACGTGTCCGAGAAAAGCTACTTCCTTCTGTAAAAATTCGGACTTGTCTAGCTGAATATGTTCTTGTAGGGATGTCGAATAGATGATAATATCGTCCATGTATACGAGACAAACATGACCTTGGAGACCTCTCAAAACGTTGTCCATTACCCTGCTGAAGGTAGCCGGGGCATTCTTGAGCCCAAAAGGCATCCTTACATACTCATAGTGGCCATGTTCCACGTTAAAAGCAGTTTTTTGAATGTCCTCCTTAGTCATCTCGATTTGGTGGAAACCACTAGCAAGGTCGAGTGTCGTGAAGGATTGACATCGTCCAAGCTTATCGAGAATATCCGAAATATTCGGCAGTGGGTACCTGTCATCGATGGTTTTCTCATTAACCTTTCTGTAGTCTACTACTATCCTCCATTTGATCTTTCCAGAGGCATCCGGTTTTTTGGGTACGACCCATATTGGTGAAGACCAGTGTGAATTACTTGGTCTTATAATTTGTTGCTCTAACATGGAGGCTATTTGATTCTGAACTTCCTCTTTATGGACATGTGGATATCTGTAAGACTTTGTGTATACTGGTATCTCGTCTTTGGTCTTGATGAAATGTTTGATCTGATTCGTGAATGTCAGTGGCATATTGGGTCTATGAAAGATATCTGCATATTTCTTGCATAGTTTGGTGATTTGGTTTTTCTCCTCCACATTCAAATGATCGGTCCTGATTAAGTTTTCGATCTCAATTTCTTGTGCTTCCATCGGATTGATTTCAGCTGTAAATAGATCAAAGTCATCTAAATGAATTTTGGAACTATTGATTGGTTCCGATAAATTGAGTTGTAATTGTTGGTCGCTATTATTCAAAAGTTCGGCCCAAGCCATCTGATTGCATGCTTGGCTCAGTGTTTCTTGTAGTAAAGCTCCTTGAATTTTTTGTCGAGGTAAAATGATAGGTCCTTCGTTTTCTTTCACAGGGAGTCTAACACGAGTGACAGTATGAGGGTCCAATTGTACGGAGAAAAATTGTTTTTGATCTGTCTGATAATAATGTATAGGCATACTAGAGTGTTGGGTGATCAATCTTGAATTTGGAAAATCTAGATGAGCTTTTAATAATTTCAAGTTATCTAATCCAATAGGTCCGTCGAAGGTTGTATGAAATTTGAAAAGATAAAATTTCATTGTTAAATCGTTCTTAAATTCTGGGAAACTTGGAATTTCGTCACTATGATCTTGGGAGTAATTTTGAAAAATAGATGTTACAATGAATGGTTCATGTTTGATGCAATTCTTGAATTTTCCAAATGCAATATCCGGGTTTAAAAAAGACTTTGTCGCTCCGGTGTCGATGAGTAATTTCAACGGTGGTTCGGAGATAGTTATGTATGGTAATTCTTTTTTGTCTGTGAGACTGTGGATTTCCACTATATCTCGTGGTT
The DNA here is from genome assembly GCA_029955515.1 of Chrysomela aeneicollis. NCBI lineage: Eukaryota > Metazoa > Arthropoda > Insecta > Coleoptera > Chrysomelidae > Chrysomela > Chrysomela aeneicollis. The sequence goes on along the minus strand of JARUHQ010000021.1, from coordinate 94,830 downwards.
TTGACTGCTGTCTATCTGAAAATTTTCATTCTGCTCTTCAGATGGGAATTCCACATTTTCTTCATTGGTGTGGTCTTCATATTGTTCTTGCATTTCGCAGTAATTATCATAATTGTATGCATATGAACAATCTTCGTAAAATTGTTCAGGGTCCTGATGTTCTAGATTATATTCTTCTTCAGGAATATTCTGTGGTGGATGGTATTGGAAATTACTTCTGAATGGTCTTCTTTACTGATTTGATGGGCCTGCTGTATTTCGGGTACTCACACTCATTGGAGTTGGTTTCGGTTGCGTTTGTGTGGTACTTCTAGAGACTATCGACATTAGGGTGGCTCTTGGTTGGAACTGTCTTGAATTATATCGTTGAGTCCAAACATTTTGTGGTTTTCCAAAAACTTGTTGGTTTGTGAAGAACTTTTGTGGTTGATTGTTTCCTCTTTGCGGTACATTGATGGGCCCTTGTGGGAAAGTTGGACGTATTTGCATCATTGGCTGTGGATTCCAAAATGAATTTTGTGCCGGTGGTCTGAAATTTCTTTGTGGCGGTGCTTGTCTTTTATCTGACGTGAAGTTTGTAGGTCCGTTATTCCGTTGCAAGTATCGTATATTATTTTCTTCCTGTATATATTGCATTGCAATAGCCAAATTAGCCGGTCTCATGGCCCGAATTGTTGAGCCAAGGGGTTCCTTGAGTCCTGCTAGGAAGGTAGTGAGAGTTTGTTGTTGAAAAAATGCCTTTTTATTTTGTTTTACCACATCGTTATCGTTATGGCTGTCTAAATAATTCGAAATGGTATTCAATAGTCCCGTACATCGCTTATAGAAGTGAAGCGGTGATTCGTTTTGCTGTCGTAAGTTGACTAGATCTCTTGTTAGAGAATTTTCATCTCTTTGATCGCCAAAATTTTGTATCAAGGTATTTTTAATCGAAGGCCAATCGCCACAACCGTATATTGAAACAACTTCTTTCGCTCTGTCTGTCAGCTTGTTTATGATTCCTTGTAGAAGTAGAACATTTTGAAGACAATTCAATGTGGTCGTATCAAAGTAATGATTCAAAAGCGTAGTTGCGACTCTGATGAAATCGTAGAGTCCGTTTGGATTTCCGTCGTATTCTGGTAAAATGCATAGATTCTTAACGTCGAATGCTGGTTTCTCCATGGTATTTGTTCGAGAAATCGTCAATATTTCACGAAATAGTTCACTCAAATCAAAATTTACACTGATATCGTTGTGGGAATTCGGTTTGGGGGAGTATGACATAAAAATAGGTACTTACAGTAAGATAGTGATGATGATCAAGATCATTCCTTCTACTGCTGTCCTTTCTGTGATCCTTGGTGGTTAGCGGCGATACTTCCTTCCATGGGACGAGATTCTTGAGATCGCGAACAAACGTTTAAAAACGACGAGGATCTTTTTCAAAAAGACTCTTTCGCGATCCTACCGACTGCGCCAGTTAAATATCAAATTCCGAAAGTCCCGTTTTTAAAAAGATTTATTACGACTAGATTTTACAAAGTATGGTTCCTAGAGAACATCTATATTGGTTGAATTCAAAAGTCAGACTAACTATGGAAACGAGAAAGATTGTGGACATGGATATATGAGAATAAGCAATATCAGCATCTTGCTGGCCGTTCCCGTGAGATCTCTTGAAGTTCATGACGGTCGTTGCTTCGGATGTCGCTGAGTTAGGAAGGAATCAAATTGTAACTTGTTCAACGCCTATAATTCATTTGTTTGTAAACTATGACATGTGTAATAGAATATGTTGTGAACAGCTATAATAGTTTGGTGTATCACACGACAAAAAAATTTGATACTGTGATGAGACAGACGGTCGCATCATTAAATGAATAGGATTTCGTGAATTAGACTGCGCCATTTCCATGGTCCATATGCAGGAATACGTAAACGTTGTTAATTATGCGTTAGAATGATGAATCGCATTTCCCATATTATGTCATTCTGGTGGTATTCGATACAGTCGATAATCAATCACTCCATGAATAATTCATGAAACAAAAATAATCACCCGAAACAACAACAAACAACAAGAGCTATATATATGGATCGACCGTTAAATGATTTGAAAGCTTTCAATAGGGTTGGTCTTGTCCATGATTCTATGTCGACATATTATCATTATCTGCATCAGTCTATAGTTGGTTTGTGGTTAGCAAATATATTGACCACTTCTCTTCCAAAGTTCTATCATCGGATTCATCATAATATGCTCGCCATACAAGGTTCTGATAGTTTGAGGTGAGACTTGGCAAAAAATCTAGACCTCTAGTGATGGTCCTAACCCGTTCCATTAGAATAATCCATTCGAGGGAGACTGGGATTACACTTTTTATGGGTGTAATTAGTGGTCTGAAACTAGCAGTTACGTTTATGGAAATGAGATTTGTTGGATTTGAATATCCACTTAGAATGGCCGTATTCATTTATCTTAGTTCAGATAAGGGAGATGCTGTGACACTGTTACAATGTTACAGGAGAGTCGTTTGTCATTATTATAAAAAGCGTGAATGTTTCAGAAAGAGTTATTTGAATTTCCATTATATTAATAAAAAGCAATGCATTTCAGATCAGTCGATTCAATATCAGGAGATGTACAAATCTTCAAAAAATAACAATAGATAGATGTTTTGATAGATGCGGTCAACACATGATGAAAATCCATATTTTATACCCACCAACACTAAGTATACTGTAACTACTCTGTATTCTATTAAATTTAAATTAATTCCTAACTTTCAGTGTTCTATTTTTCTTTGCTTGTGAATTAATTGCTGTAATTCAATTCGATTCAATATCTGTGATATTCAATATTTGGCACACATTAGTTTGAAATACAGGGTGTTGCAGTCAATCCATTCCATGCGATGTCTATAAAAACCATCATGTGGATAGTGAGAAAATAGGGGCGTTACCCACGTCATAAAACGAACTCGCATCATGTTTCTCTTGGTACCTAATTCCTCATCAGATAATAATTATCTTCTTTTTCTTGGCGGATGCTGGAAAATGCATTGCCCGAACGAAACCCCTTCCACCTCGGCACAATTTCCTCCAATGTAATCTGAATGAAATTGGTCCGGAGCGACCTCATTGCTTAAAAGGATGCTCCGGGTCGGTCGTTGTGCGAATAGAATGCCATCCTAACCGGTAATGCTTCATTATTGAATGGGGATGTGGAGACGTTATCAACTGTTTCCATTTGGAGATTGCATCGAGGAACTCGCCCAACTTTCACGGATACTTTAATCGTAGCAGCACGTGCAGGTATGTCAGAGCGGAAAAAAAATAACCACCCCAACAGCATCAGAGTGACCATCACCAGAGTCGGGCTTTGGAAATTTTCCAGAAAAGTTATAAAGACAAACAAAAATTGACTGATGCAAAAAAAACTCATTTATTATAACTATATCCTAGTTACATGAAACCAACACTTACATTCTTCAAGGATATCCAATGGATATACTCATAATAAATATATCTCGTGAATGATTTCAAGATATGATCCATCTATATATAGTTCATGGATATATTTCAATTACCAGGGATATCCCGATATGAAACGGGTCTATGCAACTCTATATTTCATCAATAAACAGTATCAAAAAATTTCAATCGTCTTTACTTGATAAAAATCCAAACACGGAACGATTAGATTTTCACAAAGGATTGTTCCAAGTTGTAATTCCAATGTGATTCTTGGAAAACAAACTCAACATTAGTGAATAATTATTTAATTCAACATTAAGTAATAGGTTTGAATTTTTCAGTCTTTCGCATTCAAGTGTTTCCAACTGATAGAGTTTGTTTTCTTTATTTTCAACAGGTGAAATCTCGTAAAAGGAATTCTGTATTTTTCATTGTTCAATATCTTGACAAAATTTGCAGAAAGTATATTCTGTAAACTTTGACCTGAATAAGAAGTTGCTTATAGAACAAATGAATCGTTGGAAAGATTCGATCAAAAATCCGAGTATAAACTGAACTGGCAAAAATCGTATTCATGAACACCATTCGAGTTCTGAGAAGAAGAAAACAAACTCAATATACCTATTGCAACTACCTTTTAGAAGAAAGTTTTTGATGGAAAATTCGAAACTCAACATGTTGAAAACAAAAACTAACCTATAATCAGCCAGAATAAAACATCAGCTCGTTCATGATTTAGTACACTGAAACAAATCCCATCCGGAGCGTATTATCACTTGTTTCTTATTTTCTATCCTGAAGAAAAAAGAAAACGTTATATTTCCTAATTGAATTCCGCACCTCGTGCAATAGATCTCATCTGTCTCGGAATTTGAAAGGAACAAAGTGCGAGTGCGCAGACACCGAGTTATAAAGAAAAATAGCTTTTCCAATCTAATTTTCCTCCTGCGGCGCTTTAAGTCCTGTTAGCAGCTCTGACAGTCTCGCCCATGGAAGGTTCATTAAGGTCGATTGAAATAGGGACGTCCTCATGCAATTATCTTTCACTTTCATAATCGAATTGGTTCGTTTCTTTTCCTCTTTGACCATTGACGGATGCTCAACTTTATTAACTCACCTTGTACACTAAAAGTTGTACGAGGTTATCATTTGATCACGGTGGAGGAAATATCGAAGACTAATTGATAGTTTAGAATTTATTTCCTGATTATAAAAGCGATAGAAATAAATACCTATTATGAAATTTAATTATTGGAAGAAAGATAAGACATTTATGCTCTACTTTATAGAGATTTTAATGCCCGGGTAGGTCATAATGGCACGTTTCATGAAAGCGCTTAGTTCATAAAGTAGCTCTTTATTGGAGATGCCTTGATGAAACGAAGTTGCATCTGTCGATTAAGGAGTTGTTGTGCATCTTGGAATGGCAAAGCCATTTTGTTCACCCGGTATATTGATCCTATCAACCTTTTTTGCTAAAGACTATAAGAACGTTTATGATTCCAAGTGCATAAGTATAAAACTATTTCTATTCGGCGCTATATTCATAAACCTCACAAGATATGACAATATCGTTCGTTGGAAAACCTCAATAAATCTTGAGGCAGATGAAATGCTGGGTCTGGAGCATTATTTAAATTTATTCCGAATTTGTTCTGTAAAGGCATATCGCATCCGGGTAATGTATTCTGGAGCTACGCCATTGCGACAATTTCGAAAATTTTAATATTATTTCGCACAATTTTGTATGCACCTGCTGAAAATGGGGTTTCTAGGCGAAACCCTCCATCTTCTTGGAAATGTAACAAAATTTCTGGTGGGAAATTCCTTATGAGATTTTCCAAAACTACTCTGGTAGATTATTATTGGTTATTATGTTGTCGCGTTTCCAGTTATATTTCATCGATACAAAAGTAATCCCTATACATTTTTAAAATAATGTATCATGGTGAAAAATCCATCGGTACAGGTATTACAGATATTGAAATTTAAAATTTCAACATCATTATTTCAGTACTTACTTATAATTTGCTTTATGAAACATCGATGTCGTGTTGTCCAGTTTTCCATCACAGATTACAGGGACATATTTTTCATTTATATTTTAATCCTTGATCGATAGTCTGGCAGATCCTGTATATTGTTATATTTTCGTTTTCAGGCGGGCATAAATGATTCAATAAATTAATCATTGTGAGAGTTCGAAAGTAGCTAGGAGGAGAAAACTAACAAAGTATTTCTTGGTTATGTTTGATAGTCGAAGATCCTTGGAATATTCTATTAGGATTCTACAGTATTTCAGAGTTTTTTTATTGATTCAGTCTTCTCACCTAACCTAACTAGGACCATTTGTGAATCAAGGTCTTAAGAAGTTTCTAGGAGTCTGCAGAAGTTTGGGAATGTCTTGAAAACATTCTTTGTATAACCAACTGGAAGTGTTTGTTAATCGAAGGTATATATAGTTTCAAGGAGTCTTCAGGAGTAAAGCTTTGATTATAAATTCGACATTTTGAGAATTAAAGGTCTATGGAAGTGTTGTGGAGCCTTCAGAAATAGCTGGGAGTATATATTGGAGTTATTCAAAGCCTTCGCCTGGAAGTATTTTCAGAGGTTTATGCAAGTGTTTGGAAGCTTTGTATTATTTTTCTAGTGACATGGTTTCGAAATATGAAGAAGAGGTGTTAGCAATTTTATTGCAGATTTCATGGTATGGAGTCCCTGTTGAGTGTTTGAATACATCTATGTGAACAAACTCACGACTTCCTGCGGTGTCTAGACGAACTCACCGGAAGTTCCGTGCATGTAAAGGGAGCGACTAGGTGTCACGAACGATCTCGATCGAAGTTTGCGGATCTCATTACTCGGCTGGGGAATCGTCAATACCCTTCATCGGATCGGTGGGAAAAACTATTATCAAAACTTTTCCCACTCCTCCTCTCCCAATATATAGCCAGCTAGGGATAAGTTTGCCGGAAACGTCCGGGCGAGCTGTCACCATCGACCAACTGCACAATCCGCAATTCAGGGCCCCTATTCTTGAATTATAGGGAGTAGAAAGCAGAACAACTATCTCACTTCTTGACAGATGAATGATATATTTCCTCCTCACTCTTCTATCAGTTTTTCTACTCCCTAGAATTCAAGAATAGGGGTGCAGGAGTAGTTTTGTCTTATTGCGACGTATTGTGACAATCGCCGTACAGGGTGTAGCAGATATGACTTTGACGATTGCTCATCAATGAACAGGGTGTTGATGGAGCTTTTACTGGAACACATTCGCTAGGAGTCGAGAAAAACATAATATTTTTTTGATAAATTTCAGTGCATGGACTTTATATTTCTTACGAAAACGAATTTTCAAACTTCGTGATCTGTTTATCAATTGTTATATCTCAAAAGTTGTCCCTACAGCCCCACATCATCCCAATTTATTCGAGAGGTATATTTTTCGAATGCCACTATGGGGATCTCACTTATCTTAGGAGATACGAAGTTGGTCAAGTTAGGAAAAGTTGCGCATTTTCTTGCTGAAAAATAAACTGAAAAGAAATTTGCAATATCTTCAACTGTTTTGAAAATATCGCAAAAAATCGAAAATTCTCGTATTATTTTTTAAGATAAACATCGTTTTTCATAACTACTTACTTTAAAGAAAGTGAACTTCATCATAAGAAATATGAAGAAATTTTTTTTTTAAACCTTTCTTCAGATGTTCTTGAAATTTGGTAGGTTTATATGGAATAATAAGATACTTATTCTGATGTAGTAAAAATTCAGGAGGCGATTCAATAGATAATAATAATGTTGATAAACATGTAACCACTGTGTGTTTCTAAAGAAAATATAGAAAAGATAAGATTAAATTTACTATAATAAATTTCATGTCTTGTAAATGAATAAATATTGAACTCCCATTTCTGTCAGTGAATTTTATTCGATGAAAATCTTGATTTCTAGTGGAAATATCGGATCAGTTTTGCTCCATATATTCAATCGCACCAGCTACTGAAAAATGCATACTGAATGTCGAACTTTGTTTGGCTTTCCTACGGCATTATGTAAACATGCACTTGAAATGCTGATATTGGGCGACGCTTCAAAAAGCACGGCGATATATAAATTGCGATGATTTATTGGTTTCCAGTTGTTGCTTCCAATGAAAACTGCATCTAGAATCAATTTCTATATGTCGTAGCTTGGTCGAGTGCCTTTTAGAGACTTCCGAACGTTTATCAATTTCGCTTCCTTGCTCGACTATAGGTTTTGGTTTTCGATATCATTTCAATCATCTAAGTTGAACTATTTTGGGTAAACTCTGATACCTTGACTTTTCCTGTCATTTCTTCAAACAACATTATTGGTGTTCTTCTACTGCAAGAATTGATAATCTTTTTTTCTCGATCTCGGATTCCAGAAGCTTTTTTCTTCCCCTGAATGTTTTATCTTATATTCTCAGGATGATTGACACACATCTCACGGATGAAGAAGAAAAACATGCTGCAGATTTTTTTTATCACTATACATTCAACTAGAAGATGCAGAGTCGAATCTAGTATATCCTTTTTTGATTTGTAGGTTTACTTGGTTGAACGATTGCCAAAGTTCAATCGAATCGACCCTTTCGTAAAACATAGAAATTTACTCTTCCTAGATCTATGGTGTACAAAAATTATGTTAAATTTGATTTTTCATCTGTACAGTTTGGGATTTTTCTAAATAGAAATACTAATGTTTTGTGAAGAGTTGAAGTTTAATTCGGAAATATTTATTATAAAATACGACCAAATGAATCGAATACTGAATATAATATGGGTATCTTTAATATCAATTACGATTAAAATCCTTTTTCAACCAGCAAAACGTACCTATTCGTTATGCTATAAAGGTGCCCATTTTCCGAGCTCCACTATTGGTATATCTCAGTTATTATGAGATATACGAGGTAGGCCAAACTAAGATGAACTATTCATACAAACATCAATCAGTTGGTACCCAGAACAAAATATCTATGGGGTCAGAAGGTCTATACGACAAATAATTTCATATAGTCTTCGGTCCGTGTCAAAATCATGGTGAATGAACCGTTGGTAATAAAAACTCGACCGGCGTGTTCATCGTCTGCTGACTTTTATCGAGCCCTTAATTTCGTCCCTTGGACGGAAGATTGGAGCGAGCGAGATCGCAATAATGGGGGAGGGGGGGGGGGGGCATGGAGCGATTTTCCTCCGGCCGTGAGAGAAACTCTCGAAGAGAAAATGTTTTCCATTTCGGCGACAACGCAAAAATGTCATTCTCATCATCGGATCCGGTCACGATGGACAGATGTCGCTTTCGATGATTATAACGACGCCCCGGATTTTCCGGGCTTGCCTCTCGGGGGGTCGGCCGGATCGAGAATTCATTCATTTATTTAGGCGCGGTGTCGGCCGGAATGTGCCCGGAATCGGGATATTTCTGAGATTTTGTTTTATGTCGCGTACACGTGACAGAGTTATGGTTGAGGATGGGACTGGATATAGCTTGCTCATTTTTGAAAATAGAAATTCCGGTTGTCGGGATCGTTGGAGAACGTTCAAATTGAAAATGTTACATTTTGGAGTCATTCCTATATCTCACCTATAACTTTAGCTGAGATACAGGGGAGGCAAGATGCAATATTTTCAATTTCGTCGCCCAGTGTCTCAAAACGAAGCCGGCTATGAGAATTGTGTTTGTGAGTGTATGGTGAGTTTAACACAAGTTAGTAAATCTTTATCGATGAAAATGGGACGTACATTCTTATCTTGGCCTGCCTGTATTTATCGATGATTATCTTTTTTTTTACTTGACATATCTTCACTATTTAGTAGTATATGCTGTATGGGGTCGGCTTCAGAATAGCCCCATGGTAAATCCTGCCTGTCGTAAGAGGCGACTAAAAGGATAACCATAGGTGGAAGATGGTCTCATCGCCTGGTGAAATACCACCATATCGACTTTGTGTGCTGTGAAATGGATCATTCCATGTTTCAGTGTTCGGTCAATAATTTCCGCTCCTCCTTTTTCTCTCTTTCAATTATGATGAAGTATCCTAGAGTAGAACAATCCGGACTCAAAATACTTCTCCATTTGGATTTTCGGGCGAGAGAGGTACTCGAGGGGAGTCACCATTAAAGAATAATTTTTGTAACATCCGCGGACTCAACAAGAACATCAATGACGTCCACCAACACCTAAAGATGAAAAAACCCAACAGAAACACAAGTAAACTCGTCCACCAACCACATGCTTTGTCCTGGTTATGAACTCCATTCTCGATTCAGGTTCAGAGGTGGAGTCTGCCTTTACGCTAAGGCTAACGTTTCTTGCCATCGTGAGGAGAGTTTGGAACCGAAAGACTTTGATGTATGATGTGGTTCAAGCTAGCTCGTACCAAACAGACCAAGTTCCTCTGCTACCTTTACCCATCACCTATCATATAACAACCTATTCGATTTTTTAACACTTATGAATTCGCACGTCAGAGTTATTTTTCAGAAATCGTGGTTAGGATTTTGAAAATTATATTCGTAGGCATTATCAAAGTTTGAGTCAGTTTGAGTCTGCAATCGATCTTTTCCAATGACAACAGATCCGGAGGACGAGTCCGACCAACCGACGGCAATATAATAATTACTCATACTGAATAGTAATAGTTATTCATTCGCGTGCGCGCCATGGTCGCAAAGCCAACATTAGCGAGATTGAATCGCGACGCAATTACTCTGCGATCTGTGTTATCGCTTTTCCAATGTTCGTCCGTGGATATTTGCCGGCTATCACGATCAAAGAAACACCCTGTCGACCGAAATTGTTAAGGCAGATTTCCACCAAACGGACAAAACCGCAGCAAACAGCAACTGTGTCGATTTTGACAAAACAAGAACTTTTGTTGTCAAAATAAGAAACATTTCAAAGACTTTGTGTCGCGAGTTGGTGTTTTCGTCAACATCAAAAAGTCCTCGCCAGGCGGGAGGTTCAAAAGGTTTCGGTTTTTTGTCTCTATTTTTGTGAACAGAGTTCGAAATGTGAAAATATATAGCTGGCAACAAAATTTCACTATTTTGTTCTGGTAGTGATACATATGACTTTGATGTCATGATGAAAACTGTTCTTGTAGTGGAAACGATAGAAAACATCTTCAAAACAAAACATGCAATAGGGTAATTTGTTTTCGAAAAAAACAAGTTTTTTGTTTCTGTTTCTTAAACTGAAACTAGCCGCAAGCGAATCCGTTTGGTGGAAAGCTGCCTTCAGATATATTTTTATATCTCCCATGAAATACACCACAACGCCAATGTAAAGAACACATCCTCTGACCAATATTCACAGCTACTAATGAATAGTATTAAGTTACATTGACAACTATATCAATAACTACAATCTTACCCAAAAAAAAACAATCCAACCCCACAGAGCTCCACACCTTTTACGCTCCTGCCCCTCCCTTCCTTTGCAACCCCTCGCCTCCCGGTCCCCCAATGAGGAGAGGCTGCTCTGGGGTCACCAACAGCCCCCCTCCCACAAGACACCTTCTCTGAAACAAAAAGTGAGAATTCTACATCATCATACATTACAGGGTGGACATTGCAACTTCTGGTTCCTATAAAATCACAAACTAGTGTTGGGATAACGAAGGTCGCGTAAATATGTGTTTTCCGGGCCCATGAAATGCTCGATGATATTTCCGAATTCAGTTGATGGGATTGCGTGCTGGGAAGCTCAGCTCATATGATTATTTCGTTCCTTCATGACAGACAGAACGTAATCAGCAGCTAATTATAAACTACTTTGTTGAAAATCGTCAGCATGCAACTTCAAAATGGCAGACATGGAACTAGCGACAAGATTTATTAGTGGAACATCAATGTGATCATGAATATTTCATAAGATACGTCTGAAACTTACATTCAATTTCTCCTCATAATTATGGTTTGACACGAACGTGTGAGGGAGATTATTATATATGTGGCTGATACGAATACCGATCGTTAATTAATTGATAATTGATTATCAATTCGATTCGATTATTTGGAAATTATTTGAGACTATGGAGACAAAAATGATTTTAATATTTGTTATCATGTTAGATATATTTTCATTATTATTATGACCAAAAAACGGTGTGATACATTCTTAATCATAAATAAGAATCATCAATAGTACAGGTAGCACACCGAACGAACAAATATTGTCTTACATCAGTGTCAACAAATAATAAAAAACACGCCCAACATGAAAAACTGGTGAGGTGCCAATTGAAGAATAATGAGGGGGACTTGTTATAGCTTTACTGGGATGTATTATCTATAATTGAGTAGCTGGCAATTTTTTATGCATTGTGCTTGTCTAGTTTGTTCCTAAAGTCTCTGTGTTTTGTCTTAATAATAATAGAATGTGTATTTTAAAAGGTTTTTCATCTGAACAGCGACAGCATTGGATGCTGCCAGAACTAAAAACAAACAAATGACAATTGACAAAATCCAATCCACACGAGTTTTTGTTGTTTTCACTCTGATGTAAAGACGATTTATAGTTGAAAGTTGGCCAACTTTCTAATGAATAGTATATTTGAAACTAAATATTGTGCATATGTATAAGGAATCACAGTAGAATGAACTAATCTTGATATAAAATATGACTGCAATAAAATGAAAAGCCCATTATATGAATGTCCGCCTTTGAAAACGATCTCTCCATTCATACTTGATTAAAATTCTTCGGCATTAGCAGCAATGCTATTCGGCGTCATCATCCCAGTCCAAACAAAGCCCACGGTGCATTGTGTGACATCTCATCCTCTCCACCTTTTCTTTCTTTATGGGACGTTGTCGAGATGGAGAGAATTTTCCAGTGGAATTATATCTGACGAGGACCGTCTCTGGCTCAATTCATTGGCGGCCAAGTCACCGGAAAGGGAATTAAAGTGTCGCCGACTCTGGAGAGTGAGCCATTCCTAAGACAAATTAACTTGGGGGGTCGTTTTGGAATTACGTACTCGCGATTATTTCGCCCGTATGTACGGGGTTGTACATATAGACACGCTGCACTTTTGAAAAGCATCGTAAAGGGTCGTTTTTTCCAGAAGCACCTTGTAGTATCTACATCTCTGAGTATTCGAGACGTAATGTCTATACGTGAAAATATATAAAATTAAAAGAGTTCCTACTTTGCAGTTTCCTCGTTATCTTTTTGTTCGACACGTCTGCGAAAACTGAAAACGGATTATTTGGCAGGAAATTACCAACTATAGGTACAAGATAACGGCTTTCGCATTAGAGCCGTAGGTATAATTGAATTACAAAGCCACGACATAGACATGTCTTGTATAGTACCAGTTATGATATACTCTATCTATATGATGTTAAAATCTTGTTGGAATACATATCCGCAAATAGACGCGACAGAAAATAATGAAAAGTATTCGAAAATGTCTCATCAATAATCAAGTTTATATCTTCAGGAGACTTTTGTGTGCACTGATTCTATGTTTGAGTTACAACTAGAGAATGAAACAACAATGAATTCTAATGTGAGTACCTATAATATGTAGCGAAATTGACAATAAGGAAAAAGAAAAAAGAGGGTAAGCTGAATATGGGTCACCCCATGAATTTCTGCTGAGGTTCTAGAGAAAAAATTAAGAATGAAAGTGGCGATTGGACGAGTTGTTGATATAATTGATGACATTGCCCATTATTATGCGGCTCATCGTATAATTTCAGAGAAGCTCGATCGTCAAATTGCACATTTTCATGATTTTACAAACGCTATATTTGTAGAGTGGACGCGCGAACTCCATTTCAATCGATTTCAATTATTTCAAATCCATGAAACAACAGAATAACAAAAACAAGAGATACATCCCTATATATAGAAGAGAGCCATTTCTATACGACACAGAATTCATAATGAAAGAATAAATTTCGAATAAACTTCCATTTCCATTTGATATATCGTCGATTTTACGTTCAATAAAAACAGATACGCGTACAATAAAATCTGATAAAATGAAGGATCGTTTCAAGTTTCATGTGTTTGATACGTATATAGATATTAGCTGAAATGAAATTAAAGCGGTTTACTTTATGATCGATGGACTTTCCGATAAATGGTGATGTATAGATTGTATCTGCATCAAAAAGCTGATAACGTATGCCTGTTATAAAATGGATGAAAACAGATCAGCTTGATTCGATAGTATCCAGCATTCAATCAGCTTATTGAAAGTCGAAAAAGTTGTTAAATAACAGCGACAACATATCGGTCTGTGACCGAGTAATGAAAATGAAACTGAAGATATTTCAATACGAATCAAAATAAATCAATCACGATACATTAGGCACGATAGTTAAGATTGAGGTGAATGAATTTTTGATGGGTCTCCTCTATAAATGTTTTACTGTAAAACGAGCTGTAAAAGGTTTCCCCTAAGAAATAAACGCGTGAAAAGCCAATATTTTCCGAACTATTGAGTCCATTACCAGAAAGTACTTCCGACCAATTAGGCCTGCAAATTATTATTTCGATGGAGTACTTAGTTGCACTCTGAAATGGCTCTTAAACTCTCACATTATTCAACTCGATTTGGACTTTAACGGCCTTTTTAGTGATTTATTTCCCGATCATTTCCTTATTTCAAATGAGTTTTTCAAGTAACAAGAAAATATAGTGAATTACTAAAATGGAAAGAATACTCGAATGATGACGAGTTTTTATAAATACTACCCCAACAAATAACAACAAACACTCGTACTCGTACGAGTTGTAGCATACTGTATAGATACTTTTGACAAAAAGATTGGTAAAGTAATTTTTGTCAGAACATGCAAAGAAACATTTGTAGGGGAATGATATTCGATACCTCGTACTTACAGATATTATATGTCTACAAATCAGATATATGAACTCCATTTAAAATAACTCATCACAACATAATTTTAGATCAAAAGCCGTCTAAATCCCATCTAAATTGTGCAAAAGTCACTCATTTTTACAAATGATTTTCAAATAACTTTTAAAATACAATATATCAACACACACTGCCACTATCAGAAAGTGAATACAAACAAAAACAAGATGGCCGTCCCCGTAATACCTAAATTTCCCGATAGGTGTCCTATCGTCGTATGTGCAAACGTTTACATGAATTAGCATTTCATGAGAAAATGAATCGATTTCAGCGATCATTTTCAGAATTTTCATTTCTTTACACAAGTTGAACACATCATGTACACTCACAAACATGAATTGTGCATCCTAAAACAGCGATAGTAACTACATCAGAGAAATTCACCATTTGCGTTCAGACCATCCGATAAAATCTATCAAAGGCAGTTAGAGAGCAATTTATTCGAAGCAACTCCGAACTTTCCACCGTAGAAGTTACTAACTTTTGATTACATAGCGTATACAGTAAGAGTCGGTCTTTGTTTCATGATCACAAAAGACAGTCAGAAAATTATGAACTTTGACAGGCGGTCTGGAACATCTGGATTACTTATTGGAACGCAAAATTTATCAGAAAGTTGAAGGTCTAGAATTAAAAGCAATCGATATTTTCAATTCATTTATACTTGGGAGAAGCAGATAATGAACCACGTGGGCAAGTTTAATCTTGGAAGATGAGACGTTATTCTGCTGTATATGATAGGTATACGTAATGCATATTGTATTGTGCTATTATTTGACGAATCCATTCCGCAGCATCCTCGCTTCAATGTGGAAATGAAAGTGATGTGGGTTGCCGACAAGATATCGAGGCCAGAAAGGCAGACAACAGCAGATTCCGCAAAAGCTTCACTTTTTTCACCGTCGCGAAGAAATGGGGTAATAGCCCGAAGTAAATTGGACCCTTCAAAAGGGACAATGCGGCCTGTGCGTATTGAGAATGTGAATTTTTCAAAGAGATTGCTTCCTTAATAACATGCACGGCCCGTTGGCCATGAAAAATGAGTGGATTAGTATATTGAGGCAGCGATCGTGTCATAATACAGGGTGAGATTTTATATATCAGAACTATAGACAATGATAACTAAAATGTCAACTTAATTCTCATGACGAAACTCGTTGGTATAGGTAAGTATAGCGAAACAGTTTTGTCAAGTTGTTATCTCATTCACAATACTCCTCACTGTCTTTCTAATTAATATTCTTCCGTTTCGTAAACACATAATATAATTCTCGTACAAATCCAACTTGTGAATTCGGCGCGGCAAGTTTTGCTCATATATCTGGCTAAGATAGGATTACGTGATAAATATCCCAGATTGTGCCGAATAGTTTTGAAGTTTGCCATGGTATAGTCGCGCGAGGTATTTCCATAGATATTCATTCGGTATATACCTGTTTGCTCGAGCTAGAATAATATTTCCCCATTTCAAGCTTGGAATGACATTATTTTTCGTACTCGCCTTTTGATTAGACAAGTTTCGATGATTTGGAATTCGAATCGAGGAACTAAGAAAATGGTACGACGAGCCTCTCGTGGCTCAAGGCCATTTGGATGAAACGAAATTCAAATGACTTTCCATACCTAAACGATATATCGACAATGTGCCACCCTGTACGACAGGTAAGCTGTTGCCCCGAGATGAAAATAAGTTCCATGAACAAGATAAACCCTCTGGGCACTGGCTAATAATTCTCTTCCTAGTCTGCATAATTCGAGGCAGGCCACATGGAACACGTGCTCTGTGGTCATCCCCACCACACGTATTGAAACAAACCTTATTGCATTATGCAGAATCGATAAGGGCGAATGGAATTCATTTCCAAAAATAACATTAAAAACGTATAGTAATCATCAGTTGGGTTGTTGTGAGAATGGATGATTCGTGAGTACGAAATGCAATCTTTTTCCACCTATACTCACCGATTTCATTCTTTCCTGCAAGAAAAACGCAACTAAGTAGCATGTCTGTCACTGGAAGAGAGCATTCACTTGTAGTCTAACAAT
This sequence comes from Chrysomela aeneicollis, assembly GCA_029955515.1. Lineage (NCBI taxonomy): Eukaryota > Metazoa > Arthropoda > Insecta > Coleoptera > Chrysomelidae > Chrysomela > Chrysomela aeneicollis. The sequence goes on along the minus strand of JARUHQ010000021.1, from coordinate 78,395 downwards.
TATTTAAATGGAACTCCGTATATACTGCGGTTTGTTCTCGGAATATCCTCCGTTTCGTTAATGAGAATATCAAACTTGCAATTAGTGTCTTTTCTATTTAACGTTCCGGGCGTTCCTTCTTTTCCTTTCCTTTCCAGCTGCCGTCCGGGCACGTTTCCGGGATAAGCGCCACGTGACGTCCTTAGATGAGATAACGTTTTCCCGGCATCGGATAGGCACAGGGTGGACACGAAAATCTCACCCCAATTAATTTAATTTCAACCCTGGCAGTTATAGCAATGGACCTCCCATGAAAAAGTATTGTTAATGGACTTAACTATAGCCAAATTACACCTTTTCCAATTTCAGTTCAAAAATGGTCAATTGTATGTCCAAATAGTCAGTTGGATTTCAAAAAGTATCAGTTGTATTTCAATTTAGTCAATTCATTCTCAAAAATCATCAAATGTGTTTCAAAATTATCAATTCAACTTCAAAATGCGTCAATTTTATTTCAAATTATTCATTTGGATTTCAAAAAGCATCAATTGTATTTGAAAATTATCAATTCAATTTCAAAAACTAACACATCAAATTCAAAAATGGTCATTTGTATTTCCAAAAAACATCAAATGTATTTCGTAATGCATCATTCGAATTTCAAAACTGAAAAACACAGGCGAAGGTTAGATGAGTGCTCGGATGAGTGTTAGGTGATATTTTCATTCACCCTGTTATTGGAACGCTCCTGGTTCCTATCATATATCACATATTACAATGTAGTAGACTGATTTTTAAATAAAAATGATAAGATTTGAAACTAAAATGATGGATTTTGAAATTAAATTGATTAATTTGAAATACAATTGACGCATTTTGAAGTTGAATTGATAATTTTGAAATACATTTGACACTCTTTGAAATTAAATCGACTAATTTGAAATACAATTGACGCATTTTGGAATTGAATTGATAATTTTGAAATACAATTGATAGTTTTTGAAATCAACTTGAAGCTTTTTGAACTACAATTGAATAGTTAATAGTTGGAATTGTGGTTGCATATAAGGAATCAAAGTGGTGGTTGTAGACAAAACATCCTCACAAACTCTCGAAACGAAAATATACAAGATGAAATCAGTTAATTATTCTGCTTCAAAGCTTCATCTCTCGAAACTATACGTTATATTAGATCAGACCGAAGGATTCGAGGGATCAGCAGACAACAATGCGAAAAATCGAACGCCACCCCTGCAGGGGGTTAATTTCCTCGCCATAATTTCACTGAAAAACGACGCACCCAGCATATTCGCCTCGGGGTACGCAGTTCGAAATATTTTAATAAAGACCCAATTTATGGCTGAATATTGAACGCGCTTGACAAGTGCCCCTTTTTATGAATTCATCCCCGTTAGGTTGTACGGATAGGTAAAAGCGGCACTAAATATTAAAGTGTCTCCAGCTGCGATCACACAGCCACATCTGATGGCAATAATAAACGACCGCGAGGTGTGCCCCGAGGTTCTCTTCGCTAGCTGTGAAGGCTGTTCACGTAATTAACTTTCCTTTCGTGTTTCACGAATGTACCTGAGATGATGAACGCAGAATTCCTATCTGATGACCAGAGGCAGTGTCAGAGGTTCTCAATACCTCCCTTGGAGTTTCAAAGGTCAAATCTACAATAAACAGCCGTTCGCTTCAGTTCATCCCATACGTTGTTTAATCGTGTGATCGATGAAGTGATTCCGTCCAATTCGCATGCGATATTTGTCGAACCTCTACTAGTTTCAATAGGGCTTTCATCGAGAGAGGACCGAATTTGGAAATCTATTGGGTGCACCGCCAATTTCAATTAAGATTAGATTGAGGTTGACCGCGTGTGTACGTTTTGCCAAAACCCGATCATGGATGTGGCATTTACTGAGGTACAGTAAAATCTATATTCTATATTCAAGCAAGTCGACAATAACTTGATAAAAAATAAAAGGATAATTGGTATAAGATTTCATGCGAAACTGAGGATGGATACAAGGATAAAAAAGTGCCGACACGATCGCGATCATCACGGTAATCCTACCACGAAAGGAGATCTTTCTACATCAGTTGTGAAAACAGAAACCAAAGTGAATGAAGCGGCCGCACGATATTAGTCAATGTTCCATTTCATGGGATTGTGCGGAGAGTCGCATTTCGTTTCCGACGAATCGTATTTTAGCGGTAAACCCACGCAATTACATTTGAAGTATCGCTATCCATTAGGCGTGCCTTGAATTAGCACGAAAAAAATCTGCTTAATTGAACAATGTTTCATTCTCATTCTCGTCAGCTTTGATGAAGGGACTCGAATTCGTCAGACGATAAACAAACAGGGTGCCGCGCGGTCCATGAATCTGTTTTAGATAATTATCATTGCATCCAATATGGTTTCCATAAATAATATGTTGCATAAAAACTATAGGAAGATCGGTCTATTCGAATCAGACAGAGAATAATTCAACCTCCGTTTACTGCAAAGTCTACCAACAAGATCCAAAATGAAATTGGAAATATCTCGTACTGTCCAATTAAAAATCAAACACCAGTTCGAATGACTGGTAGACTATACGAGCAGACAAACAACTACTTTCATGGGCAAATATCACGCAGAACATTGAATTATATCTGCTCGTAGTCCATGCAACGAGTCACACAGTGAATGCAGATTCGCGAATGTTTCTTTCGCAATGATTAACCTGAGTTGTTTCTGGAGTGCTTCTTTCTTTCGCCGCATGATGTCGCTAATTCAAAGTGTCTCTTGGTACGCGATTTGTTGCGGTGAAATAGGCCAGTGGAGATTGCATTGGAACAGGCATTGATGAGGGTCAATATGTCCGAAACCAGTCTGAAGGTTGTCAAACATGCCTGTCTCGAAAAAAAAACATTCATGATCTGCATTCACAGTGTGAATTGTTGCATGGACTATGAGTAGATACAATTCAATATTCTGCGTGGTATTTGCCAGGAAAATAATTCTGAAGGATATGTCAAAACATTTTATTTGTGTTCCTCCACCAATTACTCCTCTATCAAACCCTTTTGAAGCTTTCATAACTGTAGAAAAAACATTTGCAGCAAGAATATAGCATTCAGAAGTTGAATTCAATCCTATCTAATCTTCTAATCGACCGAGAAAAACAAACTCTCAGCGATATTTAAGTGACTAAAGATAACGCAGAAAAGGTAGTAATTTTGCCAATGTTTTTGTGGTTCCGACAATTTGAATAATATTTTATTCCGTATACCCGAATCCGTCGACCGTTAATAAATGTATTCCGGGTAAAGAAAATGAATCCCGCATCGGGACTGTAAGGAAACATGGGAGTCTGAAACGAAAAGGTAATACCGAATAAATATTAAACAGTCGCGCTAAAAGTTTTTTCAGGATTTGTTCGTTTCCTGTCGGAATACGAAGTGTTTGAGCTTCGTTCAATCCAATATCGTATGCAATGGCAGCTGAATGTCGAATTCACGTTTTCCTCGGGAGGTCGCATAACTTTAAAATACACGATTCCGGTTGGTAGAGACAGGGCGAAATAAATTCGTCTCGAGACAATTGTCGTGCTAGTAAAACTATAGTTGACATTCGAGAGGAAACTATAACGTTTCTAAATTTGCACGATCGATAGGCTATCAAAGTAAAGAGAAACTCTCTCTCCTTTCATCTTACTTATCCTGAAGAAGGGGTTTATCGTCCCAATTTCAATCGTGTCACGAAATTAATAATCTCATAGCGAACCCTGTCAGCGAACGGCTTATTCAAGATTGTTTGCTGGATTAGCAAATTAAACGAGTTCCATGAAAACTGTTGAACAAAACAACCGAAAGTGGTTTATTTATGCAGAGTACGTGCCAACCATAACGATGAGTTTTCCGAATAAGAAATAAGATTACTGCGAACTCAATCAAAATTCATCTAATTAGTAGAATCCTTTAATCAGTATACAACCGATTACTGCCTCAACTTTTTCTATCCGCAGTGGACGGTTTATTATAGCAATCTTATTGAAGGATCATCGGTATAAAGAAGCTGAAGATTCAATTTCGGGGTTCTCCTTCTACGCCCAGTTTTCAGACGAAAACTCAAGAAAGTTACGACAGGCCAAATTATATAAAACATTCACACGCGATCCAGCCAACGTTTACCTGAAATCTGGTCGCGTTCTCCAAGGCCCTCGAAACTTGAATGAGCCCTCAAATATTCATGGCTCGCAAGTTATATATAGGCCGAAATGTTGGGGCCCCTTCGTTAAAAGGTTTCGCCCATCAAGTCGAAAGGCGGCCATGTTTTTAATTTCACCTCAATGTCGAAACGCGTTCTCAATTAAGGCAGCTTGACCGAGGGATGCATTCTAATTTATGCCGCTGGTACAGGTACTTTTTATTTAAAAAAAAACTATTTCTAACCTCTCACCTGGAAACGTATGCGATGAATACCCAATAAAAAATTTATAAACGTCGCTCTTATTCTTCTCAAGATAAGTTCCAGTGAATTCCAAAATGCCCCTTGCTTTGAGATGATGCAAGAACATTTTCATACTCTACTGAACACCAAGCGTGTATTGAAATGCAGAAAGATATTTCATGTGATCTGAAAGCATTATCTGTGAACGCTTTTCAACGCTATTTTCATGCACATGCACTTCATTCTCAAAGATAAATCTATACGGCTGTATTGAACTTATAAACTGTTCAATAACGAAGCGGTATCAAGTGGTACACTATTGAAAATAATTCTAACGATGGTCGATTTTGTGCTCATCTAGATTCAAAGTTATCATACGAATTTCTCAATTTGGATATCCCATTCTTCAGGAACGTCTGAGGCAGTACCATTAATAATTGTCCATTCTCATTTTTAAATCATGTTAATATAGGAATCTTACCATGAAGTTAACAACATCTGGATATATCATAATATTGAAATGGAAAAAATTGCGAGTTGTAAGTGACCAACAAATATTTTGTCTATAAAACTTATTTCAGTGTATGGAAATGTTATCATAACCCCAAAGTAACTTGTTAGCTGCTGATCAGTGTAGGATAGGACATCATCCAGCTATACAACTTGATTTTATTTCTCTCTGCTATTGAATCCAGGTTACATTGTGCATGTTTTACAAGTCGATGGATGCGGGTATAAAGCTCAATTCTCCTTAAGGTTATCCTTCGCCAGCTTTCGAATGAATTTACTGTCGGAATGTCCATTTCCTTTGGACGAGAACGTACAAGAAGTCTCAGAATATGAGAATGTTGGAGCAAAAATGCTTCCAGGTATTCATATAGGGAATAGGACGGGATATAATATCAACATGTTTATATTCAACTTCGTATATTAGAAATGTGGTTGGTATATTTCCTACAATGAACAACCCGACTCCGAAATAACACACGTCTTTACATCGTTTCAGAAACTAAAAGATTTGAATAAAGAGAATTAACAAAACAATTCCAATTCCCCTAATGATCAACCCCGTTTCCAACAGTGTACCATCTCAGCAAATCTTAAATTCAAATTTGGCAAGTGTTCTCGCAACGAAAATTCATCACGAAACCGAAAACCCACCCTCTCAGACAGTCTATATATACATAAAACATCGTCGGATTCATTCCTATTTGGACACCAAACTCATCGTTTTGTTTCTTCCGATGTCGGAAAGCGTATATATTGAATCGTCCCGCTTCCAGAGATGGCACGAACACAACATAAAAATTCCAAATTGTCTGTCCATGTTTTTTGTGACGTTGTACCTATTCGTTAGCTCTGTAGAGAGATATATCGTTGGGAAAATCGAGAGGAAAACCTACTCTACCTGTAATTTAATCTAGAACTGACTTCGCTTCAAATTATCCGTCGGAATTAATCCCAGCGTAATTTTCAATTATCCGAACGTTCTACCTGTAATTGAAATTTCACATGTCCTGTTAAATGGAAAAAACACAATGACGGCCTTTGGCAAGTAGACGCAAAGGGAATAAACCAGCTGGACTGGACCTGAATTACTCATTTTTATTTCATTATAAAGAGCTCTATACGCTCGAAACGCAAATTCATGATGAAAGGAGCTTTGGCGGTTCAATTTTTTGACATTATTCGAAAGTAACGTGTAGGTACCTGTCTCTGTGTAAAGATGGATAAAAATAAATATCAAAGTGTACTTTTGGCATTCTACACCACTGATCCCTTTTCTTTTAGTCGTCATAAATATCTAGATCGGTCCTTTTGTACGGATCGATCCAGAAAGGATCCGAGTTCTGGAAAATTTCTGTGATGCGAATTTTTCGCTTGAGAGGAATGTCTCGAAATGAAACGATGTAGGAATTCCAAGGTATATTATTCTAGTTACATTATTTTCACGCGTTTTTACTTTCCAACCTCGAAGTTAAGTTATTTTGCATGTATTTCGTGTCATGAAATCATAAGAAAACATTCAATTCTGTGAGTATAACTTTCTGAATGACTTTCGGTTCCACCTCGAATAAACATCCAAATCGATTTTACTTTTCTCCCCCTTTAACTGCTACCCTAAATCGAGGCACATGTACATCCCTCCACTCTTGATGTCCCGAATAGAAATGTGTCAATTTCCCGAGAAGAAATAAATTCAACAAACACTCGACCGAATATCGTATATCCTATATCGTATATAAACCAATTTTGGTGAGAGCTCAGCCACACCGATGGAGTGTTCAGTTTATTGATGCTTCTGACAATCCTGATTTCCATAGCGAGATTTTCTTATAATATCAACATTCTTGAGTACAAATAAAAGTTGTTATCAGTTCTACTTTCTAACATTCAACCTATAGCGATTAAAAAATGACGACTTACTATATTTGTAGATTTTTTGTACTTTATTTGCTCCTATTAACATAATGCTCTAATCTAATGTGTATATGACAACCGATCAAAATAAACATATTCTCAACTTACTTCGTCATTTCTAGCATGCTTTCACCAAAATGGAACGGTAAAATACCGAAAAGCATCTTAGTGTTTATCCTACATCCTATGTTAACAAATTTGAATAGGGAGACATTTTAGGGAATTCTTTTCCCCGTTGTTTTCTCAAAAAACAAGACATATTTAACATTCTCGGTTATTCGGAAAGGCAAACGGGGATGTGAGTGAGCTCTCGAATAAATTGACTCCAATAAAATCGAAGGCAAACAAATGAGAAAATATATACGACGGATACGTGACATTTCGGCGCCAACCTAAAAAATGTTATTTTTCTGTCAAGAACTTTGGTGTGAAACCCAATTATAGGGTCAGAGAAAATATCGCTGAAATGAAAGGGGAAATTTTAAATGGATTAGAGCGTGAAAGATGATTCTGTTATGTTATGTCAAGGTTCAAACAGTCTGTTCTGTTCGTAATATATGTAGCAAGAGTTGAAGAATGGGGTTGCAAAAAACAGTTGTAATTCGTGGTACCCACTGTATATTTCCATAAAAATGGATTCGCAAACCATCCTTCAAAAATGCATCAGCCAACCACGCCGAATGCCAATTCTTATCTCGTAGCTGTGCGGAATTTCAAATACGAGCCGACATTTTTCTCGTTAATTCCGAATGTGGAAACCGGTGCAAATAATGCTAATAAGAATCCAGCACCCGGCACAATTTCCTGTTATGGAAAATGTTATAAGTGCGTCCGTGAGGTGTATTTCTCTCTCGGAAAAATTTCCCGGAGGTGAATTCAAATGAATATATGCATATGTGCCATGCAGAGTGGATAGGATTTTACCTGCGTCAGAGAAGTTTCTCATTAGACACTATGATGTAGTTTTTCAAATCGTATTTAGGCTTACATTTACGTTTTACATAACGATATTCTCCATGAAAACAAACATTATTAATTAATTACTGAAATTTTCCTATTGGCACAAGAAAAAGTTTGGCTGTGGCTGAAATAACCTCTCGAAAAATTACACTAGAAGCATTGTGCGCCTGCTGTTATTACTGTTTTTGACGAAACTTACTGTTTTTTTTGTGTGTCAATTCTGTATGGTAGATCAAATGTTTACCGAACTTACAGCGATGAAACTTTCAGTATTTATCTTGAATTTTACGAGATTGGAAAGTTCTCGAATGCGAGCTCGAACCGAGTGTCAGAAGAGACATTTCTTCTGATGATTCCTTCACCTTCACCTGCAAAAACATTCCTTCTATTTTCTTTGGTGTAAACATTTTTTATTCAGAGCGAAAATCTTTACCACCGTTGGGTGACGTCTTGAAATATTAACTTGTTTTGGTTTGTGTACGCCGGATATCGAAGGAAAGTAAACTTCAGATATTACACGACTTTTATTATTTATGTTTCTTTGCACGACATGGGGTTGCTTAATGCTATATGTCTCCATTAACATGGGGCATTTATTCCACGTTTTTTATTATACCGCTTTCTTCCTGTCTGTCTGTTCGGTACAAATTCTGTAATCAATTCAAATGAAATTTCCGAAGAGACTTTCAACAACTCCAAACAGAACTTGTTAACAACACAATAACAACTCACATGCTCCTTTCTTTTTATTCTTGTCATATAAGCGCGTTCACCAAAATTTTAATCTTGAGCATTTGCCATTTCGCCAAAAACGTATATCGCCAAGAAAAATTTTATTCAATATTTCGACGTTTTCTAAGGTACATCGGTATGATTACTGTCTCCATCACATCAGAATTCATTGAATTATCATTGTTATGCCATACCAAACGCACACCCTGCCGCAATATCAATGAAGTTCTGGCAAAGTTATTAAATTGGGGATAACTTTCCCACTTAATATTGTTGGAACTTTGAACAACCGCTGCAACATGGATACGCGTATCGAGTTATATATTTCTCTCTTCGCCTTACTAACTGATTCGAACAGCTGTCCAAACCTATGTGTTACCTATAGGCTAACTTCGCAAACTAGGGGGCAAAAGGGCCTGTTCACAATGCATCGCCACCGATAGCGGTGCTAATCAAATTCATGCAAGATTCCAGACTGATATCGTAGACACAGGTCAAATTCTGATATTCCCAACCAGTACTGTTCAGTGCTTAAGATCGTTCTAGAATTACTGAATTATACTGGTTAGCTTACTTAACTTGAATTCGTTCCGAAATTGCTGACTTCTATCTCAACCATTTCCAAATAATTAATATGAAGAATATATCAATCATCTCATCAGGAGTAGCTATAGTATCCAAAATTTAGTGAGTTTCTTAATCTGTAAATCTCGTTCCCTAGTAAGATAATGAATTGTAGGAGGCTGTATGCAGCCTTGACATCTAAGATAATAATTGTATAGTAAAATTAAAGCACAAGTTTTGTTTATTAGATCACTCTGTTCGTTTATCGCAGCATTTTTATTCCAGATTCGCTGAAACCCTCGAATGGGAGAGTTTGGGGGTATAGCTACTACCCCTCTCTCACAGACTCCGTAAATCCGCCAGTCATCCCCCAGCGGCCTGCTAAACCCCAAGTTAATTCTTGTGAGCTTTTACCGAGTGCGATAATAATGAGCAGCGTATACAGTTAGTGACTCTTCTGTGGAATTCTCCAGCAGAAACAAAAGCAACTTGCAAATACAGAACGAAACAAGAATTGCTCGAGGGTGCCCCGTTATTATGTGTAATTCATGAATATTCACAACTTTGAGGGAAACACCATAGCATAGTCGCTCGATTCATCTGTTTCAATTCAATGGATCGCAAGGTAATTCTCGTGCTAGTATTAATTTTCTCGTGAAGACTTATAACCGAGTAGGTATAAGCCGAATCAGGAACGTGTGCTGATTAAAATCGATATAAAGACGGGGTGATTTCAAGGGGGTAATCGCAACCCCAGGTTACCGACAGGGCGAGTCAACGTGTGACAAATAGTGATTGAAAAGGTGAAGATATTCGACTGTAACTAAATTGGTAACAGATTGTGGATACAGAGGAATTGAACATCTAAATGTCCTAACCAACAGTCAGGTGGCACAAAAACTCTATACGGATATTTCTAATTTCGGTACTTTTTCCAGCGTCTACTTCTTCCGTATCACCTTTGGGCGTCCACAGACATTTTTTTTCTCGACATACTCGACGGAGTGAGCAATCAATTTCTCGCTTCACAGAGCTTGCTATTTCAAGCCGAACTCTCAGTAACTCAGGGTAGGTAATCAATAAGTCGATCCAAACCTCGTAGATGATGAATAAGAAAGAGAAACACAAATATTCATATGATGTAGTTTTTTGTCGTGGATATAAAACATTATCTATAATGGAGGTATTCCGTATTCACAACCCCTTGAAGATTATACCCGTCACTAATAAGGGAGAAATCTAAAATCTGCTACCTCTGTTCTCGTTGGCTCGAGAGCTGTTTGCCTGTTATTTTCCCCCCATTACTTCATTCCATTAGTGGCATAGTGATTAATCCAAAAACAAGACAATTGAAGATAATCCCTTAGAAGTAAGGTAATCCGAATGAAAGCATTTGGCGCCAGTAGTGAAATCAACGTAGAAAGCGGAAGATTATTCTAATTGCTGAAGTAAAACTTTAAACACGCTCATAACAAATACTTCGGACAGGGTTAATCGAATCTTTTTTCGGCACATTGTATGGTATGGTATCTTGCATGCTGACGAGGCATATAGAAAGAGAGAGAGAGAGAAACGCTATACTGGTATCATTGGATAATGTAGGTACGTTTAACTGGTGTCGAATAAACGTTCGTTGATTCGTGAGTTATTATCAAAATTCTCGCGTTTACGTGCACGCGGCTGAAGATTCGATTAGTTGCAAACAATAACTCTACGTAGCAACGAAATGGAGTGCCGTGTAGCAGGTAATTTGTGTTTGATTTCCACCATTTCGATATCGATATTTGCTTTTTGCAACGTAGGCGAGACGTTGGCAAACAAACATAACATATTATTATTATATGCATACGCATTGGGAATGGAAATGAACGTATTATCTGCTGTCGTCACGTTTTTCAAATGTTTAGATAACATTATCACCATCATAACATGCATTATTTTTTCTCTTCTACTCGTATATTTCAGGTAGTTGTTTCATTAGACCAAAACTATGAATTGATCTAAACACTTTCCATGTTTGAAAATAGTATAACATACATTTCACTTGTCTTCATATAAGATTCTAAGGGCCGATTTCATAAAGATTCAACAGACGATTAAATATTTAATATGTTTATAACCACGGCAACACATGCATTAGCTCACGCATTAGCAAAGTTAATGTCAAATTAAGTTAACAGAAGGCTTGACGGGCTTATATGCAACCGGCACTGAACCATCTGCATTTCCAATATACGATATATTTCATGGTCCCTTATTTATTGTCCGGAAATATACGACGTACAGTACAACAATAATATCATTCATATCATGGATCTTCAGAACATTTGGAATTTCTCCATTTATATCGATGGGAAATGAAAATGTATGATTTGTTTTCCTGCAGCCCTATGAGACCCTTTTCATGCATGTGGCCAAAGTGAATGAATATCAAGAAATGTAGCAGTGAATGCGGAAACTATAGATTCAGGGCATAAAATGATGATTCATTCGTTTCAATTTCCTCAACTTCTGAATAGTTCGGAAGTATATCATACATTTCGGGACGTATGATGAACCAGGGACATATAATTTTCCATTTGATTCGAATACATTTATCCGCAATACTGAATTATGAAAAATCTCCCTTTTTTCTCAAATCCCCCATTGGCATAGGTGCCGTTATTCTCATACTGGGCCCGTCTTTCACGGCCTATTTTCACTTCAAATTCGTTTTTTCCGATTGAAGGGATTACGGCCAAAGTTTATGATTAATGTGGCAGGAGATGAAATGGTTGGGATCGAGATAAAGAGAATCTGCAATGCATTCGATCGACACAGGATCGCATCGAGCGCGAGAGAAATATCATGATGAGATGTAGTCGAAGAAGAATAATTGATTGAAGACGCAATGGGGATGAACGGTTTCCTTGTCGCATCTGGGGTGTCTCTTTTGTTGGCGTTTTTCGGGATTTCGTATTATCGCTTGAGAAAAAGTTTATGACGAAATCCCTGCGTGAATCGAAGACGCAATCGCTGAATCTGCATCAGGGTGAAATGATTATCAGCTGGTGTCTCTAAGACTGTCTGAAAGCAATGCGTAATGCATTAATAACACCGTTGTTGGTCACAATAGTTCGGAAATGTTGCGGAATGTTCTTGTGTAAATAATCCTTGTATAAGTCAATCGCTTCCTGAAGGAAATGGTCCATCCATTTCAAAAAGTGATGAGATGATGTTAATCAAATACTCTTTGATAAGTGATCTCAACGTAGGTACCTTCTGAACTTTCAGAAATATATGAAAAATCCAACTATTGTTTGGACCACTTCCAATTCTAAGCAGAAAAATCGAATGAGAATCCGTAAGAGAAATCTACATGGAATTCGAATAACCGCTGCGGAAATTCGATTTCCATTACAGAAATTAGACAGCGTTATGAGAACATTTTTCAAGAAAAAGCCGCCGCTTTGATATGAATGGACCGATTGAAATTCCATTACAGTTAAATGAATCGAAACGGTAACGAACGTTCTCCAATTTTGGGGTAATATTCAATCTGCTACTGATCACCATCAATCTCACAGCGGCGTACGATAATCGAGAGGGGAGATTTGGTTTTCGAATCATAATGCATGGGCGATATTTTCGAACTTGGTAGAAGGAAACTGTTTTTGTAGTAGGTATCACAAATAAATATACTTTTTTCTGATCGTCTTGAAAATAGAAATTTTGAAATGCTTTACGGGTTTTTTGAGATGCTAACGAAATGAAACATATTCTCCACCATAATCTTCGACGAAATTGACAATATTTTTCGAAACAAAAAATATTGTTGCGGGAAAATGTGCCATAATTAAATCAAAATGAAAAGTCGCTTATCAAATATGATTGCCAGCCGATGAAAACTCTCATCTCGGCTGATATTCTTGTAATATGAAATAAATGTCGCTCATAAGAGCCGAGATATCCATTATTTATGTGACGCGGCACGGGTTTCAATTAATTTCGTTCAAGCCGGGAATAAAATACGGCGCTGCCAGTGGATTTTTCATAATGTTATTTATAAATGGAACGGTCGCCAAAGTTTCGTCATTAAAAGCGACAATGTTTTATTCACGTGTCCGCAACAGAGCTTTTCCTCGATCGTTTCTCTTGTATTATATTTCTCACCGTTTTGGTGCGTTTTTCCACATGCCAAATCATAGAAATACGAACAAGAAATCTATTATAGACCTGATGACAATGCGAAGGCTCCGAATATCTTGTAACAATAGCCCTCCCTCAGTTATTATCGAGTGGTTGACCACATGGGAATTCCGGTGTACAATTGATAGGAATTCCGGGGAATTCCTTTTTTTTACGCCAGAAAAAATACGGACTGTTCAAGAAAATCTGATAAATAATTATCATCACGTTCATTCCCGTCTGTTTTTTTAGAAAAAAAAAACAAATTCTGCTGACTCTGTGATTTTGTAACTATAGTAGTTTGTATATAAAGGATATTTTATTGCTTTTTCAGATTCTGCCTGAAAATCTGATTTTATTATCATAATTGGGGTCTAGCTGGAACGATTACAGAACTAAAGGGTGTGAAAAATTGAGATTTTTCAACTTAAGGAATATTTAGTGTCGGACCTATTCATTATTGATCGAAACGGCTAACATGTCCCTATCTTGACTTTTTATTAGCCACCAATTATTTATATTCGAATGAAAAAAATACAGGGTGGTTCATAATTCTGAACCCCCCATATGTGATTCACTGGACTAAAGAGTTGAAATAATTCATTCGGGATAGCGACTTCTTAACAATTTTTGTTACTCCTCTTCAGGATACGATAGATACGCAATAGATATATTCAGTAAATCAACCTATTTCATTACCAAATAACCTACTAACTCTGAGAAATCCCTATACATTGAATACTCAGCATATTTTATCCGACCACAATCCACATCAATGAAGTAAGGCTCGACAACACAATTAGGGTGTTGAGAGTCCTAGACAATCTTATGAGAGACTGTAAGTAAATTCCCGCTTTCTCCACATTCTCGCCTGTAATTGAATAATCGTCCTGTCGGAGAAGTACAGCTTGAATAATTGCCTCTGGTGAATATTAATCAAAGAATAACAACAACAGGGAGATGTATCAACGACGCGCATTGCAGGAAACTGACTGACAGGAAAACACGATTACAATTTAAGCTGCGAATTTGCTGTATTGAAGGAAGGTTCGTCGTGTTCGTTTATGCACCATGGATGGATTAAAACAATAATTTAATCCATTGAATCATATTGAAAAAGAATGTTTCAGAATCTGAAAATGTGGATTCCTCGAAAAGATGATTCGATTTGGGTGTATGGTCGCAATCACAGAAGAAACTGCTGACTGGTGCAACCCTCGATCGAATCCAATAACCCGCAATTGCCGCAATAAACGTCGATATGTGATTTTCCCACAGATAAAGGCGATGCATTCACGCCAACGAGTTATCTTTAAATTCCTGCGGCGTCAAATCTAGCTTAGTTCCCGAAGTAAATTAAATAGTGTATTGTGTGCGGCGAATGTACGAAGAAGAGTAGACGCGCGGCGGGTAATTCGGTTTGGTCGGGAAGTTTCATAAAACCGAAATTATTGCGGCGCTCATTTTAGCTGGCGCGCATGCAAATTTCCGATATACGTGCTCCTCAGCAATCGACGTTAGAGAAAATGAATGGAGGCAATGTGATTCGCTAAATCAAGGTTTTTGAGATACCGAAGCACTAACTCGTGACCACCGAGTGAATCATGAATAATGTTTCATTCTCTGATGATGGAAACTAAAGATCCAAATATATTCAGTATGTGATTATTGTCCAAGACGTTGATTGATATCAATCAATGTGCAAGATACGAAAACCTTATCGACAAAGAAGATCCAAGATGTTCATGTCTGGAGGTGTCTTATTATACATTTTGACACCATGGTAAAATATCGAGTCTTTTTTTTGTGTCGAGTATCCACCCATCAATTCATCGGTTATCCAAGTGGCGGTTAATTTATCTTTTTTCGCCTCACGAAAGTTCCCCAGTTGAAAATCTACTACTACTATAGAGGATGTAGATTTTATCGATTTTTACGAATCTTTCCAGTTATACTACTTACAAAACGATCTAACCTTTGCATAAACCAAAATTGATTTCAAGGGAACCACTCGAAGATTCATGAGTAGGTTCGAAAATTATGTAAAAGAGAAATTCAAAATTTCCGAAGGGTATGACTACGATATGTGACGCCATTTCTAGTTGCATTGGTTATCAGAAAAGACAAAAATGTTTTTCCTTTCAGATCAACTATAAAGATTGCAATTTAGATACCAAAATACGTAATTAGATGACTAGACGTCTCTGTATTGTTTTTGTATATACTTTTTCCTCATTTCAGCATTCAATCCACATTCTCCAAAATCTTCAATCCATTAAATATTCAACATCATTCTCTTCGTCGCGTTCATCTGCCAATTCCTTGGCGGAAACAGCTCGGCGGATTCTCCGAAAAAATTAACGTCCCCATCAATCACCGTTATCAGATGATTGATGTCTCCCGCCTGGTGTCAAACTCGACTGGCGTTAACCTCTTTTTGGTGTGGGGTATGTAAATGGTGGGCGGGACGGCACATTGTGAAAATGTCACCCCAAACGGACCGGAAAAGGGGTAGGGGGATGGAGACGGAAATACCTCGGTTGGCGCGCCAAGAGTGTATAAATACGTCTTTTCAAAGTGCGTAATGAACAGTTATTAATGACCGCGAACACGAAAAAAATTCTGGTGGTTTGTTTCTTCACTTGGACAGCAAATTCATTTCATAACGACTTCTAATCATCCCATCATGAATTTAGGCACGGAATGCGAATGCTTTTTCAAATAATGTAATCAACCACCCCTGCTACTGTATTGCTACACCTTTTTCAATTGTAGTTCAAAAAGCGTCAAGTTGGTTTCTATAAGTATCAATTAGTATCAAAATTATCAATTCAATTTCAATATGCGTCAATTGTATTTCAATTTATTCAATTTAATTTCAAAAGTATCAAATGTATTTCAAAATTATAAATTCAACTTCAGAATGTGTCAATTGTATTTCAAATTAAACAATTTAATTTCAAAAAATTCCATTTCAATTTCAAAATCCATCATTTCAATTTCAAATCTTATCATTTTTATTTCAAAATCAGTCTACTACTATCTAATATGTGATGCATGATCCAGGAGCGTTCCAATAACAGGGTGAATGAAAATATCACCTAACGCCCATTTAACCTTTGCCTGTGCTTTTTCAGTTTCGAAATCCAAATGACTATTTGTAAATAGAATTGACCTGTACTAAAATTGTAAAAGGTGTGGTTCCTCGAAGGAAACTGAAATATTCGATTTTTTATGGTTAATAAAAATACGATAGACCCTGAATTTAGTAAATAGGTAAACATTCATTCGTCTAATGCAAACTAGCAGGAGGCGTCTCATATTTAGTCAACTGAAGAGCGTGATCTCTGGGTAACAGATGGACCCGAATAAATGTCACATCCTGTCACATATCTGGCGCGTTCAAGTAATCGATGTGGAACGGCGGAGGATCTTGTTTCAAATTACTCAACGCCTGTCGATAAACCCATTCGACCTTGCTGGAATATTCCTGCTGAAGACCAGCGGCGTACAGACATCAAGCAGAAGTGTTATTTCTTCATTGTAATGTTCAGGTATAGATACAATTCTTCTCTTAGGTCACTGGAGCTCGACTTTCGAAATCAATTGCTGGTTTTTATTATTATCATCTTCCAAAGTTATGTGCACGAATTAGGAAGAATAATAGATATCACATACGCCACTGTCATGTCACACGGTCTTGTGAACGAAAATACTGTCCTCCTTTCAGCCACTCCGGGCCGTAATTGTTTCGGCAGGCCGGAGTTTACCCGGATTCGGTAAGGGATGTCGATAGTCGCTATATGCACGCCCACGTACGAGTGCATTTCGAAGCTGTCGATTGATTTAATGGGATCGCAGTCGAAGCGACAAAAGCTCTCGTGCCAATTTGGGAGGTTCGCCACACAAACCAAGGCAGATCCGAAAGTTAATCGAGTGACGGGAATTCGGAAAAACACACGTTTCGCGATCTGACGACAATGTTTTCGTAATCAGCAAACGAGATCCAGGCAAATATTTTCTATAGAAGGTGGAATCAACTGGTAGACCCACTGTATATCTCCTCAACTCGTAGTCGGAGTAAATTAGCAATCTGCAGTTCTCGGCAGAGTAACTGACTATAGATAGTGATGCACTTGGAGGCCCATATCTGTGACATCAATTATGCGGGAACGACACTCCAGATGCCCGTGTTCCTATATTCGGACGTGGTTCAACTCCTCTCCAATCTGGAATCGCACTTTGGCGACCATTGGGACAATGTTAAAGTCGATGCTGCCTTAAGACGGCCATCATGAAGAAGGAGACTACATCGTTTCGAAATTCAAACGAAAAATCAATTCGTGAAATGACAGTTACCGTTAGGTCATGCAGTACACAACGGAGTGAACATGGCGGTGTTATTCTGTCGCCTGGATCTATGCCCCGGGGCATAGAGCGATTTCTCAACAAGAGACGGATATATCCGCCAGAGCACCTGGAACGACCCCGTAGGGGAAGACACTCATTCTGCTCACCTCCCGGCGCACATATTAAGCTGGCGGGTTTGGCTATTATTTCTAGCCCAACCCAGATTGATTTTCGTAGAGATTCATTACCAGCGCACGACGATATCGAATCTCACATGAAGCAGTAATCATGTAAATGTATCCGTGTTTGCATGGGTTAGATGTAGTCATTATGGCTACTGCTGAGATATACTCGAAATTAATAAACCCAACTCCATCTAACAATCCGACACTTATTAGGCAGTTTGCGAAATTAGACACGAAAACAAAAAGTACTCGTCGAGCATCAGTGAGATAACCTCGAATCCAAAACTTTCAGTTCGCGTGTTCAATATCAAACAACAAACTCCATAATGCGTTACCCATGCCACATTCTCTGCTATACGAAGGCAATAAACAATAATTAAAATGTCGTCATGCCATCAGGCAATCATTCATTTCCTTTCTTCACTTCAAACATCTATGATAATCGGCTCACACAGGATGTTTGAGACTGTGTCTTCAGCAACTACCTATTCTCCAACTATTGTTTTGAAATCATTCAATATACAAACTGGATTAGCATTGCCACGCAATAGAGAACGAACGAAGCTTTAATAATTTGCGATCGTTATTCAGGATGGAGATGATATATTTTTCTGACTGAAAGATGCAAGCGGTGTTATCCATCATAATTCCGACTGATGCTCGGAAATAAATTTGCATTCATCTGGAATATCTTGTTCGTTAATTAAGTGAAAATCTCGACTGAAGCCAGTAATGGGAAACCGCGATTTATTAATGTACCATCTTCTTTCATGAACAATGATGATTTTTTTTCATCACTATTATGTCGTTTATACCTTTATTTTTAAACTTTTTAAAAATAACCTCTCGGAACCACCATTCTTCAATTTCTTTAATAGATTGAATTGTATCAATCTGAATTTATTGATATCAATAGTTGGACGAAAAGTTGGCTGGACATTTATTCATCAAATGCCATTATCAATGATACAATCTAAATGCAAAAAAGTCGTTAATACTCATATGAAAATGGACGTTCATAATAACAGTTTCATGTAAATGGCATAAATGAAACTTTATCTAATACGAGTATACGTTTACGTCATGCTATAGGCATGTTAATGGATTCAGTTCAACAATACATGAGATACAGAGAAACTAGAATTTACCCATCATATAAAAGTATAATATAAAATTCATGTTTTTCCAGATTGAAAATAATTCGAGCTGATCGACGTACATGTCGCACATTTAGAATGGAAGTACAAGCAGATGCTTAGTATTTAATCTTTGATATGTATCACAATTGAATGATTCCTCATCAAGAGTACAGATACAGGGTGTTCTATTGATTATATTATGTAACATTGGAGACTTGATATAGGTGAAGAGAGCATTTCAGGTATAGCCGAAATACTGCTGTGAAAGGCATCCGATTTTTTGGCTATCGGAGACCGAGATTTCCGTTGGCTTTTCTCTAGATTGCCATCGGATTCACGGGGAACACATTCGACAAAACATTCAAACATATTCACAAGAGGTTCGAATAGAGAGATTTCTAGGCAAAATCGAAGCACATGGGCATTTATCCATAAAGAAAAGTGACGGCTTTCAAGAAATACGGCTAACAAACACCTCTCTATAGAAACTCATCGAATCAATACTTTCAGAAGAACCATTTGGTTATTTCTTCACGGCTTCTATCATCCTCCTCATTATATCTTTTCGACTATAAAACGAATCCTCGATGTCTTTTGAGTTCAGTAATGAAAAACTGAAAGGATGTCGTTCATTGAGAAATACTCGTAGTAGAATATTGCAGTATCCATAAATTCAACAAGCGTAGAAAAAATTCAGCGATATACAACAGGCAAGCGCAAATCAGCAAAATAAAATTTCAGTTTGCTCCTATCGAAATCGTGAAAGACCAACAATATGGAATAGTCAGACTCGAGACATGTCGTACTTTTTTCTATTATAATTATTTTTTCAATCGAACGTCGAAGCTACAGAACTTGTTACTCCCCAACCTTTCCCAATTTTTCTTGCTGTCGATAAAAAAATATAATTTGATTTGTTCTGGAGGCACACTTGTGGTGCACTCACATCATCATGGATGTGACAGCCAAAGCGCTAGATTATCCAGTTAACAAGGTGAATTAATGCACGAACGATCATTCGCAAAGTGTGCCGTTAATCCGTAAACAATTTGCATCCCTTTCCACGACATTTGTTCGCCGCGTATTATATACAGGTACACGCGGTTTGCCGCTAACGCTGAATATTGCAGTGAATTCGGTCACAGTTGTCACGTGGAATTTGCCTAACCCCATACGGGGTCGAACAAACCATCAGACACATCATATAATATCATGATGGACATTATTTCCGGTCTCAGAATCCCTGAATTAATGTTGCAACTAGCATTCTATTCTAAAATAGCTGCAAAGGAACCGCAAGTTACCCTAAACCAAGTATCATCAATTATTGTTATTGACTCGTTCTAATATCCATACAGAAGAAATCGTTTATATTTTGCGTCGCTGGGAAAATGTTTTGATGCAACAAACAAACGTTCATCGGAAAGTAGTTGTCATTCAGCAGACTTTGTTCGTAACATTATACTGCTAGGCCACTCAATCCGCTTTCCACCGGAAGCATAAAGCAACACTAAAATACGTCCATTTTATTAGCACTATAACGTTCGGAAGGGATGTGTAGTCGTAATGTTGACAAATATCGATATATTTATTTTGTGATCAATATGCCATACTGAACGGAACACTGTCTTTTTAATTGTTTTTATACCAAGAAAATAAAAAGTTGATTTATTTCTTCAAGAATAGATCGATGGTATGATTTATTTGAAATGGAAGTAATTCTTTCTATCTGAAAACAGTTTACCAGCGATGAAACGTGATAACATTGCTACCACAAACGCATCAAGAACATTCACATGGTGACCACAATTTTGCACTATTGTTAATCCGCGTTGCGTAAGCATTTGTCTATATAAACAATCACCGCACACGTAATTAAATTAGTAGGTGATTACTGTTAATTCAATACTAACAGTAGTGTTGGAAATTTATTGATGAATTATAAACAATTCAATCGAGAACGAGATACTAACACGAAATTGTGGAAACAAAATTTGTTCGGCTCAACCAGCGGGACTATATTAGTTTATCGAGGGCACCAGTTTTGTTATCCTATTAGAAGAACTGCAATAGAATGATATTTATGTTATGCAGACTGACATGATATGCACGAATAATTACCTATATTCATTGATAAAATGATTCAGATTAGGTCATGTTTAGATTAATAAAAATTCGTTTCACACTCGCATGCTGACAATGGTGACACAAAAAATTAATGATGGACTGAACCTGATAATTGACTAATCGGAAAATATGTGAATTTCAGATTCTGATGAAATGGTATGAAGAGTCGACAATGCAATAAGTTAATTCAAGGAAGTGTTAGAAATTCTTATGGTGCTTATTTCAGCGAGATTCTAAAGGAGAGTCTTCAAATTCCACAAAACAGGACAATTCAGTTCGTCGTGAAACTCAATTAGTCGAATTGAAGCGAGTTACAACTCAATTTTTATCGTTCGACAGACAATCGAGAAATTGCCTCGTAAACTGTTTTTATTTAGTTGTAAGAAAAGTCATTAAGTAATTCATTTCGCTACATTTTCTGGTCCCCCGCGATAATAAATCGTCGATGGATGCAGACGGTGATGAGAATGGCCGATAAAACGATAAATTACAGTGTGGAACTTCCTATAAATGTATTGATCTCGATTCTTGCACGTTCTTTTTATTGACCATTCAGCTCCAGTCGAGGTTGAAAAGCCTTCATTTATCAAAAGGGAACAGTATTAGAGGGTTATTCAAATTTGGGGCTTTCCAGCGCTATCAGGAAACTGATAAAGTATGCTCGATATTATATATATATAGGGTGCGACGAAAAACGGCTACAGCTATGCGAGAGATATTATTGGAATATCACGATCCTACTTCAGAATATAATCAGCAAACCCGGCCAATACCATTTGTTATTTTAGTGGAAATCCAACGATCTCAAAGTCGATAACATTATTTGTATAACAATGGATCTTCGAAACTTGATGGTTATTCAAACTATAATTTTCAGGGTTTCCTCTTCATTCATTCCAACTTAAATGAAGCTATTCTGCTTCATCTATCAATTCGGTGTATTTTATATTCCCTCTGGGAGAATTGCACGACACAAAATATCTTTTCATTCCGTTTCATACTAGAATAAAGGAGGATGATCCCTTTTTCGTTTGATAAATTAGTCTAGCGCTTTGAACGGGCAAAAAATATCTATCTCCTAATACACCCATCACTGGGAACAAGACGGATCAGCTGAGCTTTTTCTCATGAATCCTGATCCTCCCCAGTCTGACCTTTGGTTATGGCTCCTTTTATCCAGCGGAATTTCTCAAGAAAGATAATAAGAAATGCCAAAATGAAAAATTTTTATGAACATCATGGGTCATCTACAAAATAGAACGTCGCTATCATACGAATATTGAATATGAGAAATGTAGTATGATGCTTGTGCGTTTCTCATTTGGAATTCAGCTGGACTTTTCTTTCATAATATAATTGAACCTTCCTTACAAATTGCATGAGCTGACAGTGAATCGAAATTAAAAAATGACGACATTGAAAATAATGTGAGTGGAGCAGTAAAAAGGTGAATTTCAATGAAATATACTCTCTGTTCATCTATTCTTGCATGCTTGTTTTGCAAATATTGCTCTCATTATTTTCTGCCAACATCATAACGTACCTCTTTGCGAGTTCCTTATTAATTCTTTAAGTCAAGGAAGTTACAAAGTTAAAGAGAATTCTTTTATCACAGTGATGAACGTTAATGCATACATACGAAATTGCTACATAATAGCGTAAGATTGAAGCTATATGAAACTTTGTGTGAATAGTGTAGTGAATAAATTATACAGAATTGTAATGTAGAGAGAGAAAACAATGATCATTAATGACAAACTTCAGCGTGGATGAATTCGAAAAAAATTTAAACAAATGGTGGAAGCGCCGGTTTCATAGGCCGATATGGGCGTGAATGGAAGGATGGTTGTAATGGAAACCAGTCTCAACAGCCACGAGATATCAAAAAATAATTTGTACCAATAAAAAGTTATAACTGCAAAAGAAATTACGATTTCGCGACGAAAAATGGTTATTGAAAAATAAAGTTTTCAAGTATTGAGAATCCATAAACCGATTACCCATTTACGATTCAATATTTTGTCGATGGTATAGATGGCAAGCTGGTAAATTTTCGAATTAACTCTGTACTCTCTGGAGATCGACCCCTCTTCGTCTTTATTTACACGGGCTTGTATAGTACACACCCGACCCACCTTTGGGGCTAAAATATTTCCTCCCTTATGTGAGAGAATTCGGTAAGGCTGATGAATGGGATACGAATATGGGGGGAAATCTGGGAAATACATAACGGCAATGAAGGGTTGATTACTACTAATTATATGAGTTGTGTTATCTTCCGTTTATCGCGTCAAAACTGATAGATAATATTCGATATGTAATTTTCTTCGAAAGAATATACTCTTTAATAGAGATGGAAAGTGAACATTCTTGAATCTTCATTTCGAAATTATTCTAGCAATTATTCAACAATAATCGTGTCGAAGAATAAGATGAGATGTTTACTCAACAACTATCAACTCGAACTATACGGACTACATCAAGCACTATTTGAATACTGAGTGGAATTCAAAATGAGGTATAGTTACCGGCATGGACGCTGAAAGTATAAGTATCAAATAATTATGTTTCCATGTTAGGATCTCTCAGGAGTTTGAAGCTGCAGTCACTGCAGGCTAAAGTTTAGCAATTACCAAGTTTAAATGTTTGTAGAGAATATCAAATTGAAATACGGCGATTATAATGGAAATATCAGTGTTTTGTAACGTTACGAAACACACTGCTGGCAAACGAGACTTTTTCCAATAATTCAATAGAAATTATTGGAAGAATTATATCAAAATGGTTTGGGAGGTAAATGATGTGAATAATGTTTCTTAGGATCTTTTAAACGAGCATTTTATGATGTGTCAAATTTTGTGAACGTCATCAATAATTAGAATATTTTCAATGAAAATACGATTTACGATTTAGCTAGATCCGTGTGTGCTGTTGATATTTCCGCATTTATGGAAGTGCGCAAACATTCCGACCAGGATTATTCAAACTCCACCGAATACGTAATAATAGTCTCTCTCGTATATGATGTGTTTGAATCGAAATCATAATTTTCCATCATGTTAGAGCTGCTCGATTGTGTGTGAAGGGATTCCAGAATCCAGACGATGTCTGCTAGTGTTTGCCTTCGGTATACGCGAATCCGAGGATGAAATCGAGGAGGAAGAGGAAAATTGTATGATTCACGGAGCCAAGAATGTTCGAGATTTCCTCATCTGCTGACCAAAACGTTTTCGGATTATTAACGGCCAACCAGTATTCAAAACTGGATTCAAGCACATCAAAAAAATCTGTTTCGGATTATAACCCGTGAATTTTATATAAAAATATCAACAACGATATTTGATATCTCATCGTAATATATCATCGTTGTGAATGTAACGGCTACTAATTTGTCATGCTACATTTTATTACATGTCAGAGACAGAAATGCTGATCGATTGCGAAAATTTCTGTGGTTAACAATATTCGGTAGAAATACAGTGAAATCGCCGCTACTGGTTGAAAGGTCTGATCCTCAGGACGCACAGATAAACTCCCAGAGCAGATGATGTAGTTTCATTTCCATAAAATGCATGCATATTCATTAGTTTTCCGCCCGCCATATAGCACCATGGGGATACGCGAGGTCCTTTCAGATTGTTTCGCATTTACGAGTACGTTGCGATTCTTTAAAACCTCTGGTGGAGTTAAAGAATGATACTTCAAATTATTATTATTATTATTATCATTATTACTGGCGTGCGTAAATTTCTATCGGTTGCTAGGCATGCGCAAGGTAGAGAGAATAAATTCCATCGAGCACTCTGAATTAATCATCATTTCACTTCTCTCCCCATTCAAAACTACCCCAAATAATGGGTGGCCGTTTGCCCGAAAATGCAAACAATCACTGTTTTGGTCACATCCGGATTATTTGTTCTCGAATACAAACGAACGATTGTTTCGAAACGCATAACTGTTGTGTAATTCTCAATGGCCAACTCGATTAAAGTTTTCATTCATTCGGCCATATTCTAATTGTTTGAGCTTTATTCATTGTGGAATTGCTCACATGGAAATCATGTTTGCGCAATGAGTTCGCTTTGCGGTTGCATGTTTGGTTCGAAACGCTGAGCACTTTTTTTCTTTCTCCTCATTTCCACACAATATTTCTGACCAATCGGAAACATAATTCACCGCTAATGAAATACATTGCCCACCCGACAGACACATAATTACCTTTCGGAAAAGCTTTCGGCTTTTATTACATTATACTTATGCATGTTGCTCATTTATCAACATTTGTTACCACAAATATTTGTAAGGACATCTGATATTCACTGCCTTCTTCTTCAACTATTGACGGATCCCTCATTAAGTATGAATATAATTTCACATAACAAATTTATTTCAAAATGAACAACATGTACTGACGAGATTACCCTGTATATTGATTAAAATGATATCAACTGTAGGGCATTAACCTCCAAAATAAACCAATACTTGTCTAAAAAAATCCATCATAATGGCCATCTACGGTGCATTTTCGTATAGAAGTTATTATCGATTTTTTTGTATTGAGAGAAACATTTTCATGATCAGCGTGACTTACATCGAGATTTATTAGATCCATTACGCTTACTCAATCGTCTAAAAAGAGCTATTATTCTTTGAAAAGGCCAATCTGGAAAGTTCAACAACGTAAAAGGTGATTTCAGAAACATCTTTTTGATCTTGCCCGATATAAAATATCACCATTCAATAACGGAAACATTGTAGTTTACGTAAAATTACCATTGTTTTCACCGCAGTGAATTCAGAATAGGACTTGTATGTTCATCAATTTAATGTAACCCTGTACCGTTTCCAGTTATTTGACTCAATCGACTTTTTGACTTACAATGCCTGAGAAAAAAAGAAAAGAGAGGTGTGAAAATTCATGAACATAACGAATTACAATTGAAAATGAAGCTCTTACACAAGTTTCAGCGTTTCTCTTCGACATGAAATATGGTTTTTCGCTCGACCTTATTTTTTGTCTCGCTCTCTTGCTCCGCCATAATATTAATAAAGTTAAGGAACTTGTCCAATTTCTCGCGAGTTCTAGATATTGTTATATAACTCTGGAGGGATTCACTCAACTCCATGTATTGAATTACACTCTGCCATCTGACTTTCTAATTTCATACCAACAACTGTCAAACACAAAGCGTACGTCTAAATCTGGCAACATCTGATTTATTATGAAACCTGGATCAGAAAGTCGAACTAGTTCTTTAGAGAATAAATCTTTTCTTTTCGTTTATACACGAACCGTGTCACTCTATCTAATTTCTTCAAATACGAAGTTGCAGAAATCAATATCAAGAGAGTTAGAGTGATAATTTTTCCGATGTTTTTACACAAATCACGACATTCCATAAAGGAACTGGTATGTATCGGATCGTATGCTTGGCAGAGCTACCCATTCTAGAGCCAAAAATTGATTAATTCTATAAGCTTTACAGGATCTTGTATCTGTGAACAAAATACTCTGGTACATAAATTACCACCATCGCTGTTATTACTGGATGTGTTGCTGAACACTGTATAATATAAGCAGTTGATGATTTGTGATAGCTATTAATGCATAAAACTACCGACTTTATGTTGGCATATAAATCAGCCAGGCAAGAATATTACGTGCAATTTTTCACGAGTCGCATCACGAATAATAAATCTGATATCAAACAGGACGACTTGGATTGCTCAAGATATTATTATCGCTCTGTATAGAATCTCATCAATCCTCATATCAGGAAAAAACAGTCATCGAGAGATTACACGAGAAGGTTTAATTGCTTGTCATCAGTCTGGAACTGAAAGGAACTGTTGTGGATCCGGTTATCTATCACCATTTCTCTCAACAAACAATCAATCAGAATAAGGCGGAAGCAGGAAATGACGAAAGTCTTTGCCAGAAAACTGTTGCTACGACGAAATAATCGCTCAGCCAGTTAGACGAGTCAACGGGCCATTACATAACGAAATAATTTTTCTATGATTGATATACAGTCCGTATTTTTTATGTCTCGCTATTATTATTGGCATCTCGAAAATGATACGAACTTGGTTAAATCAAGCAAAACTTGCCTATTTTGGTGAACAATGAAACGGAAATATCACGGATAATTTTCAAAATTTCCTTTGGGCTAAGTCTATTATCATTATTATGGAAATTGGTTCAAGAAACTTTAAATATGATAAGTATTCGCAAAGCTTCACAAATATACGTCTCAAATCGAATGAGAAGGATTTCTAGAGCAAACAACTTTCACATTGAATACGTTTCCGCGTTTTCGTATACCCGACAGCAATAAACTTGCAGCAAGCTGAGCGCTTCAGGTGAGTAGGTAGCTGTATTTGAGAACATATTCGTGTAAAATGCAACAAGCTCCATTTCTCAAGTGCTTAAACTGTGTAGGTTTGATATTTATGGTCGTGATAAAACTATCTCTTCAATTGTTCAGTGAATAACAAAAGTGAGTTCTCGGTAGGCAGTCGTACTGCTTCCGAAGGATATATCTAGTGATTACGGTTGAGGGTTGTCAAGAACAGAAAGACAACTGAATGGACGCATAACTGAATTTGAAACCTTTTTAGAGCCCGTTTATGTTGCCCAACTCTACGCCAATGTCGACAAGTGTTGCTTCTCCAAATTGAAACACTGATACAAGAATTGCTCGTTTTATTTCGTTCATAGCAAGAATGCTGGAAATGTTCTCCGCATTATGAGACTCCCTATTAGTTTCAATTTAGAAAGTGCGCGGTTTAATTATACCATGTACAAGTCTGTATTGAAACAAATCTGGATGTGAATTGAAAATAAACTGTCGTTTTTCAAATGTCAACTCCTAACAGAAACTATTCGTAAAGTACTGTGCCATTACTTACTGTTGACGACTATGTTGCAGCATGCAAAAACAAACCAAACTGTTAACGATCTCGAAAATTTACTCGTAATGAATTGAGGAACTTCCAATCTGAACCCACCATTTTTAATGGCATTTGAAATCATTTGAAATTGCCTGATAAATATATAAAGACAAAGGAGTTGAAACATCTACCAGGTTTCAGAAAATACTCTCATCTTTTTGATGTACTACAATTTGTATCAATTCGAAAAGTTTAATAAATGGCGGGAGCGCAAGTCCAAACCGCCAATACATCGAAGTACTAAAAAGGCTAACTGTATTGTAAACTAGACGCGTTGTAATATACAGGGGTTGGAATAATGATTTCAATCGCAATAAAGTTAAATTACTATCATCTTATGAAATGATAAACTTCGACGTTGATTTACCGGGAATTTCAATGAATGACGCGGGAGCGTAATACGCGCCATCAAAGTAATAATCTGCATCAGAGTCTCAACGTTCACAAGGGTTTCCGAAAATATATCACATCACTGAAATAAATGGCAAACACCATCGAGTATTGAAGTAAACAAACAGTAAAGGAGATATTATGATGCTTAGGTACAATAAAAAACTCCGACAGTTCGAGCCTTATGCAAAAAAAAGTTATTTCCACACAATTGAAAGTTTTTCAGAACGAAGAGAGCGTGAAAATTATAGGTAGGAAAGTTATTCACATGTTGAACTCGTAATGAAATGAATAATAAACATTCCCGTAAACACACAGCTCTGGACTGATTTCCGCGTTTCAAATTGATTTATACTATTTAGAAAAGTTCTACACGTGAGTAATCGGCATTTTTCTTATAGGAATCGCATGTTCCATGAATTATTTGCCCACTTCTTCGAGGTGAACACTGTGCCACGGTTTACATAAAATGCGACACGAGTTCCACAGTAAACTCGAAACATAAATAAAAGCGTTGACTAGATTTTGTTTTTTTATATACAGAACAAAACAAAAAATGTCCTTTGAAATAATGAATGCAGAAAATAATCCAGATGATTATTAGTATGTATGTTAGTATGTGAGTAGTATGAGGTAGTGGACTCTCGAAATATTGCAGGGACGTAATTCTCGTTCAGTTGTATTCGAAATATGTCCATATAGCACTAAATGAATATATGTATAATATTCAATCAACGAGTTTTTGGAGTAATTATTCATTGATTCCAAACAATAACAGAAATAAATTTCGACTCGAATTGATTGCGTCGAAACGACTAATAGAAATGTATACGTCCATTATTTTCATTCGCTTGTAATAATATTCGAATGTGAAATCTGATCAAAAACAAATATTGTTCATCGATTCGAGATTTTCTATCTGTAGCCGTCCAGGCTGGCTTCGAAAACAACGATTATGCGAAAAAGCGGATTATATTTTCGAATGTAAACAGAATTTGGCGAACGATACATGCAACATCCAATTATACTGATTAGAACCTTTAAAATGCAAATGCATGAGCTGATACCGGCTGAAATACATCGCATGCAAATCCAGGTGAAATGTTAACAAGGGGTCGGAAAGGATGTAATTTCCTTTGGTGCTCAACAAGAGAAATTAAAATGCAGAGAGTTTTCTCTCGTCTCGTGGCTACTTGCCTATATAGGTATGCATAACGTGTACCAAAAATGACGTGAAAAGATAAAAATATATATGGTGAGTTAGTTATAAATTTACATACATCAAACTATTCAAGTATTACACAAATTCTTTTGAGCGTCCAGTCTTATAAAATGGATATAACCAAAAAGTGCCTCTCCATGGTTCATTTCACATAGAAACGGCAATCTCCACTAGTTATGTCTACCTACTTACTCTGAGTCCCATGAAGATGAAATGGAACATAAAAGTTAACAGAGTGTGATATTGGGCCTTAAGCCGCAAGAGTAGCTCGGCTAAGAGGTGGCACAAATAATAACTCTCAGCCCAGATTCTATTGATTTAACATTTTGCCTTTGTTTACGATTAGTACCTACGCCCGTCTCAATAATGGTTAGCGAAGGTTACCTCGAAATTACGCAGGAACAGAGGATCCGAATGCTGCAAATTTTTTGACTTCAATACGACAAAGTGTCAAATCTTTTACAGACATTCTATGTAGTCATGGAAGCAGAAAAGAGATTAGAATCGGACGAGTAGATCGCAACTTTTCGCCAGCCAAATCTTAAATCGCGTTCCAACTTACCGTATTACGTCCCTAATAAAAGTTTCTGTCCGAGAAAATTATTCAAGTCACATCTGTTACGACCATAATCGATATTCTGGACGGTTTTGCCTAGTGGAGATGAATTTTTCAATAGCTCGCACAAATTCACTCGCAGTCGCTCGTTCCAGAGGCGTCTATCAGAGAGAGCGTTTGACCTCTGCCTATACAGTGTGTAGAATTTAAATTTGCCAGTGGATATCTCATCAGAGGAATGAAAATAGGTATCAAGAAGTTTAGGGACAAGGTCGGGGCAACTAAAATAGTTTGAATGGCAATTTACCGTCATGTTCTTAAAAAGTGCTTTTCAGTGTCCAATCCTAAAAATGTTATTGCCGAAATTTCAATAAGTTTAGCTGTTCACTCGAATGCTGATGTCATTAATAAACAGTGGTCATCTAAATAACTTTGAAACAACAAAAAATCATCGAATCATATTTCCGTTTGGTATAGTATCAAGCAGAAGAGCTGAACTTACGTTTCCAAGATGCTGACCATTGATATAACAGAGAGATACTGAAAAATACAAGAGCAATAAGTCGTTTCCATTTCGGAAAATTCTACTCTAGCGTTTTCCCTTGGAAAAAAAAAGAGGAAGACGTCTCTGCCTCTCTAGCCAATTCGTATGACTTATTGTCAAGCCGAAACTCAAATTTGAATGGAAGAGATTGAATATTCTTACCACCCCCTGCACTGTTTATTATTCCATTTTCCCGAGTAAGGTCTTTTAATGTGCATGGAGTATACGTTAAGAGGCTTTACATGTGAGCCCCTAGAACCGCATTGGAAGATAATTGCCAGTCGAAAACATGGAAATTCATACTACATTAGCTCGATAAAAATTAAAATCATCAACACCTCGATTGATGTTTCGTTATGAAGTGTATATATGTCGATTCAACGATTTGTGATGCACGGGGAATTATTTATGTAGCTAATTTAATTATTTGTCTTGCAAATATTATTTTTTGGGGGTGCTTTCGAATACACAGACTACTTCAAGATATATTTCAAAGTGACGGACGAGAGAAAGATGAGGAGATCATGGAACATTTGGCATGTAGAAAATGACCTACTGAAAAAGCTGCGATGTTCTGCTTGGGAATCGATAATAATTGCAAATTAGTGCATCATGAATATCGCATGATCGAGTCCCAGCATGAACCACCAATAATAGTCCAGTCGAATTCGACAGGTTTCTCGGATTTCACATCAGAATAGCACGAACAGTTCCACATATTTCACTGGTCTATAAAATAATACGTAGTTGAACTATCAGCTTGGATATGGGTGTAAGCAGCATTGTGTTTATGCCAGCACGGGTTTTTATAATGATATGGTATTACTTTTATAATGACAGGTCTGAATTGGATGAAATAAACCATTCTGTTAATTTCTTCCATGTTTTTCAGGGTAAAAAAAAGTGAAGTACATTGAAAATGATATAGCACGAAAGTTTCATTATTTCAGATACATTTACATCTAAACATTGGAGTCCACTTTCATTTGATCCTTCCAAATCACAAAAACAAAATAATCTCGTACAGGATGTTCCACTGAAATTCAAATATCTGTACTTATTCGTTTCTCATACAATTCCATAGCAAATCGCTTCACAAAGAACGACTAGCTAGAAGAGAGAGAAATCCGTATACCCGGATTCTGATGGGAACATCGCAACAGGACGAGCGTCGGAGCGTATGTCCTTAAGACGGGGTTGGCTGATCTATTTTCTTGCGTTTCTTCGAGAGATAATCATATTAACCATGATTCAGTCACCAAACACTACCATTTCCAAGAAATTCGTTTCCTGAAGCGAACTTGTGATCTTCGTTGAAGGATATATTATTGAAAATAATCCTACTTTATATGGAGTTACTCGAAATACAAAATATCATAGGTATTTCTCTTCTTCTTGACTCTACAGTTGGGATTGAACTGTTACCAAGAAAATCACCATTCTATATTGAATATACACGTCATGAAAAATCATCACCGTTTTCGTATAAGACCTGAAATCCTGCTGTCTAATCATTTATGTGCTCAAGCACGATTGCGACCAATGACAGGTGTTTGGTACGAATTTCATTTCGATGAATGCAATAAGTTGGCAAAAGAGGGTGTTTTCTCCTTGTCCTCGTTATATGAATCATAAAATACTCCCGTTTCTACATCAATTGTGCGGGACCATTATCTGCTCCTTGAGAGGAACCTTCACGAGAAAATTGAATTTTACACCGTGATAAAAAATGCAGCAATTTTTAATTAGCACAAACTTTTTTACCCTCTCAGTTAATAATTCTCAATTTTCCACAAACAAATTAATGAAATCGAGTTACCGAATGCAATTTTCTGAACTCTGCTCGCCCAGAGTCTCTTAATCTCGTGCGAGGATTATTAAAAAGGATGCTAATGAAATAACTTTTTTGGTTGCCAACTATTGTATACCGGCTGTGTTCAATTTCACTCAACGAGTTTCCTAAACAAGGTTTTAATAAGAATTTGGTAGTGTTATTAATGGTAATATCTGTATGAAACACAAGCAATAAAATAATATTATCGAAAAGTGAATCATAGATAACGTCATTCGACCCAGTTCTTTGCGAAAAACCAATCGTGGAAAATGTGTAACCGTTCGGCAAGGGGAATCGTTCAGTGTATATTATGTGCTGCCCCACTTTCCCCAGAGTGCCTCGCCA
The DNA here is from genome assembly GCA_029955515.1 of Chrysomela aeneicollis. Taxonomy (NCBI): domain Eukaryota; kingdom Metazoa; phylum Arthropoda; class Insecta; order Coleoptera; family Chrysomelidae; genus Chrysomela; species Chrysomela aeneicollis. The sequence goes on along the minus strand of JARUHQ010000021.1, from coordinate 45,485 downwards.
GGATCGCATAATATCCTGACGTTGTTTGGCCAACACTCGGTAGTAAAAGGAAATGCGCTACGAGGGCGCGAAGAGCAATTTCATTTGCGGTGTAGGACACCCTTAAGTGGATTGGATTCGAGGATAAATATTTCCGAAGCCCCATATCAACCCTCTTAAAACCGCCTTCTCTCGTTCACTGCTTCGAAAATTATTTGTTGCCCAGCAACTTTCGGAAATTACGAGGCGCACTATAACAAAGAAAAAGGTCCGAATATGGAATGAATAAAATAAACAATTCCAAGTTCCAATTTTGCAACCCTTTTCAATTTCTCATCCCGTTTTAACAATAGAAATATTGCAAAATTTATTATTATTTTTCATTACAGATCGATTTCCATACACAAGCTACATAATCTGAAATTGAAATCTCGCTTTATTTCAAAAAGTCATAATACCATTCCATCCGTATAGATATCCGCATATGAAATGAATTTAGAGATAGGCGACGCTATGTTTTTTTAATTTTCCCTCTCATTTCCATTCAGATAAAATTACCGATGTTTCGCGCATCGGTAATCATTATTATACGCCAGACGATTGAGTAATATAAAATGCATCGATATTCGATGGCCATGTACGCTCACCACTATACGGGATGTAGGTAATTTCTGATAAATACAACGATTGCATGTTTTTTATGATTGTTTTATCCCTCCCCCATATAAAGTTGAAAATGTTGAACCATACATAGTAAATATTGCTGTTGTGATAAATTTAATCAGGCAGATAAACAAAAAGTCCGGGAAGACGCATTCGCACTGTGACAAAACATCCAGTAGCAACCCTTTATCCGCTGAAATTATTATAATAATTACTCCAAGTATTGTGAGGGTCATCCGGTATGTTTTTTGTGTACGAAGATACAAAAACGTGAAGTGGCAAAACATTCGCAGAAAGATATGTTTCCTAGGTACGGGTCTTGACTCTTTCTAAAAACTATTTCGAATAGCGATTGACACACCCATACAATTATATAGAAGGAACCTTCGGGAATTTATGAAAACTATAACTCATTGTTTTTGGGCACGGTCATTCGATAGTTGTAGGTGCAAACATATTATAAACTATTATAAACTGCAAGTATATTATAAACTGCGAAAAATATCTGTGTCCATGTCCATCATTTTCCCGAAACCAGCCTCAATAACCTCCATAGAGCGCCCTGAGATTTTTGGTTTCACTGCAGCACTTACAGTTGCCATCTCCTAACACCTCACACAACAATCTCAACTGTACTCAGAGCTCAAGAGTGAATCCCCAATTGCTCTCATCTGTCTATCGAAGAGACTTCTCAATACCAAAGTCTGTTTATTATGTGTCGGCAGTATCAACTATAACTAGCATTGGCCTATGTCAAGGTAATGTTTATTCCTACTGACCCATAATCCAAAGAGAATATTAAAATAATTAAACAATGATATTTATTGAAACATAATTTGGAATAGGTAATGGGCATTTCCAGTATCTCAAAATATGCCGTTTTTTTTTCACATGACGTGATGGAGGAAGGCATATAAGATAGTTTAAATAACTTATTCACTCTGAATTTGTTAATTTCGATTTATTATTCGATATTGAAAACGTGACTTCACATTCTGTAAATTCAAACGATCCTTTGCTGTGACGTCAGTGTCTTCCAGAAATATGATTGGTTGAAGTTTGTGATGGCGTTGACTGGCTCGTAAGTGAGGGAAAGACCCACCGCAGTTGCCATGTCTCTGTAAAATATTTGAATCTATTTCGTGTAATGAGAAATTGTTCTGAATTGTGAGTAATCAACTATCAGACACTCCCAATTCATGATGAAAATATTTCAAGATTAGGGATGATCATGTTCATGTATGGTGTAAATTTTCAATCGGAGCAGATTCAGTCACATCAGTCGAACAATAAAACATTATTTTTCATCTTCTCTTTGAATACATTCAGATTTCGTGATATATTTGATGTGATGGGTACATATGATTTGTCAAAACATCGTGATCTAACCATAATCATCTTCATTTATTATCAAATTGTCATTCTCAGAAAATGTAACTTCTGATATGGCAACCATGCATAGAAATTATCAATAAAAACATAACCTATTTATAAACCATTATTCCGTCCTTGTATGATTTTGTGATTTTTGTTCGTTTACTTCTAATTGTGAATTTGGGCTGTGATTTTAAGAATAGGGACACAAAATGTCAAGTTCCGATATGTCGAAATATTTTTGTTCATGTAATAAGAAATTCAGGCTTACAAAACAACTGGAGGATGGCTTTGAAACTGCCTGAAACAGTTCATATTGGTAGAAACAATGTTGCCTGCGAAGACCACTTCAATGTAAGTATTGTCAGAATCTTTCGATAATTCAGTCCTGTTCAAAATATAATTTACAGCTAGAAGAAGATGCAGCAACTTGAATATACTATAAAGTTATGGGCAAGAAGTTATTTTTGAGATCAGGAGTGGTACCTCATAAATATATTATAGAAAGTTTATCACCAACTAGTTTGCCTAGTAATTTGAGTGAGGAGCAAGGAAAAGAAAATTGGACTATCATCATCCACCTATATGGAACATCCATGGCCATCAACTTCAAAGAATACCATGAAGAAACTGTTCAATGAAGAATTACCGGATTCAAAAAAACCCAAGATAGAGTCTGAGGTTCGATCCTTCTCCATCTGGTTCATTTCAAGTGCATCAATCTAATTGTGAAAAAATTACATGTTCTGTTGTAGATGTTCAAGTAAACTTGAGAAGTAAAGTCAAAGGTAGAAGTGTCTCAATGAATACCAAAAAAGTGTATTTCAAAGCTGAGAATATCGTTAATAAAGCAAGTTCTGTCATATTAGGAGACAAAAAAGTGAAATCAAATATTATTTCTCCTTCATCATCAACAATTTCTTGAAGTTCAAAATCTACAGAGAAATACAAATCTATTTCCTCATCAGATGCTACTTCTGTGGATGAAAGTTATCAAAATAAACTCCTAACTACTGTTAATTTGTTGAAGAAATAATAAAAAGGAAAACAAATTAATAAAATGTATACATTCAATATTAATTATAGCATGTGTGCTCATTAATTTAGAAAAACCACTGCTGCAATAATATTGCTATAAACTCAAAAAAAAATTGAATTGTACATTTCATAGAAAGTTAAAATACTTGTTTTGAGAACATATTATATAGAAAATAAAATATCATTGTATTATCTATTGAATATGTATCCAAAATTATATTGTATATTTCATTTGGTAGGTACTTAGGAATATGAGACCTAAATATGTTGATACTTTAGCTTGTTATCACAGTATTACCCTGAAATAAGTTCTCAATAAAAATGTTTATTCAAATAAATGATGAGTTTTATTCATATGTGTGATTTCGAGTAGTAGGAAGTAAATGAAAACCATTTTATTTAGAATTTGTCTATTCAAATTATTGAAACAATAAAAACCATTTCAATATATTTGCAGGTACAACTTTTTACAGCATTTTATTGTTTCTCAATATGATAATAATCCCCAATGTTTTGATTCAGAATGAATTGAAATATATATAAATATTCAGAAAACAAATTGAATATCTATATATTTTATAGCAGCACACATATTATATCAGATGAATAACTTAATGAACATATCAAACAAAAAGTGATTAATAATTGAAATCTGGTAATTATCAATAATAAGGTACTTGATAAAGAATATACAGGTATGTAAAAATCCATCCTGCTCACTTTTGATAATGAAGCACTCTTTCAATAACTGGATCCATAATAAAAAAGGAACACCATGTTTACAACCTCCTGAAAACAAAAAACATGAAATTAAATAGGAACTATAATTGGTAATTTTGCACTTATCATGCGATCTATATTTTGGTGAAAATTTTTCTTGGAACCCACGTATTTTGACCTGAAAAACACGAATTTCATAATATTATCGTGAACATATCTCTAGTTTTCGAGATAATCGATGCCAAAGTTCGAAATTTCACCTTCTTTAACTGATAACCATCTTTCTTTTTGACATGTATTGAAGAGAGAGAACACTTATCACTGACTGGTGTTGCTATAAGGCAGCTGTGAATCCACCTTTATTCCCTCAAGATTCGCATTGATGTTTTCAAAATGGCCGTTGTTTATGTAGCCTAATTTAAGAAATAATAGGAAAAATACGGAAAAATTACATATTTGTGATGTTTTCCTTACACAAAAATAATAATTAACCATGGTAAATGCATGTAATATGTCCTGGGATCTAAGAAGATACAATATTTGCCCAAAAGTTGCCATACAAAGAAGGTGAAATTTCGAACTTTCGCATCGATTATCTCGAAAACTAGAGATATGTTTATGATAATATTATGAAATTCGTGTTTTTCAGGTCAAAATACGTAAGTACCAACAAAAATTTTCATCAAAATATAGATCGCATGATAAGTGCAAAATTACCCTATAATTTTTCAGGAAGTGTAAAAATGTATAAGTTCATGTGATTGTCTTCGAGTATGAATAATTTGCTGATCAAAAGATTTGTTCTCCTCTTTTTCATTCATTATCACCATAAAATTTTAGACTTTCTTGTGATTCTTGGGTTCAGGGATGATTTTTGTTTACTGTACATATATATCACCATTACTTCTCAACTCAACTTATGATATTGCTTAATCACCATACGCCTCCTTGGTTGATCTGAAACGTAATATTACCTTCAATATCACCCAGAATACTCACAGAAAATATAACATGGAAACAGGTTTTCATTTCACCACTCTTCTGGAATGTAAACATAAACTAACCTTTGTGTTTTCACATTGAGAACTTCAGCACTAACGAAATTTGCATTATTCGTGAAAAAATCTCCCATCATGTCAATATCCACCATCGGCAAATTATCCGATGCTGCCTTTTCAATCCTTCTATTTTTTCATCCTGAACTTGAACACACTATAAACTTGAAAACAGTAATCGTTTACAAACAAAACAATCTTCTTCTTCTTCTTCTTCTTCTCTTCAATTTGAATGGCCTAAGTTACCAGGACTATCCAGCCAAGTACACGCAATATTTGATTATATAACCTCAATGGGGCCCACCTCAAAGTGGATCTGAGACTATCTCATAGGTATGGCCCCCTTATCCGACAAATCCGTTGTCATCCGGCCTGGGTACCGTTTATAAATATATTTTCAATAAATTTTCTTATATTTCAGTATCGACATACACAAACAGTAACTTGACTTCAAAACCCATATGGATAACACCTATTCTTCTCTTCACGCGAAAATGAAGCCAGTTTTGGAAAAACAAAAGACTGTATGGCTTGCTAATGATGAATTGTGCGCAAGCGCGGGTTTTGACGAGTTGAAATCCACTGACGTTTTCAGAATTTCATAGGTTAGGTATGTTTGTTGACTCAAATTATGTAAAATAGCGTTAATATAGTTATTAATGTACTTTTACTGATTGTTTACAGAAGTGATTAGTGCGTGATAACAGTGATTGATCAAAAATTAGCCCACGAATCTTGTTCCGATGACTTTATCGTGACAGGTTTCTCAGCAAATCGCAAGTATCGCTTTGTAGATCACATCCATTTCTGCATTTATCATAAACTATTATTCAATATCGTCCAACAATCCATCAATGAATGGATATTTGAAAAATATATGTCATGATGAAATAAAAACATCGAATTGAAGGTTACGTGACACATTTGATTGATTTTTAATAATTATCATACGTTTGTCGCTCACTAGAAAGCTACTCTCCTCCATGATGAAAACGAATGTCGATTCTTAATTCAAACTTGCGCATGCGCATATTCGCGATTGGTCCCGCAGACTGTCATTTGTTTTATTTTTCGGCTTCAGCTCTGGTATCCATGTTACCTATATAGTTATTATTAGATATATGTCAAAACCTCGAGGACGCCGCCTGTCCTCTACCATGGTCAGAAGGCGAATCCAAACAAAACAATCCAGATATTATAGGTTAGGACGCGACGACAGATGGAAAATATAAATACACACACACAGTTGCCAAGTTGATAGTTTAACACACTATCACTTGCACTCTCAAGATAAAATGAAGTTCTTGAATTGATAACACCTTATATACCTACCACCTATTCCTAACAGGTATTAACGCAATGGAATTTTGATATGGTAATTAACTGATTAGACGAAGGATTATGTATTTCTGCCATTTCTGGATTACCTTCCATCTGTCTTACTTATCTTTTATTTCTGATCTGGCAACTCTGTGTGGTGCTTAGATCATTAACGTACAACAACGGGACAAACAATCAAAATCGGACGCGCACTGACGTCATGGCATCCCTCTTCTTCTGGATCGTTTGAATTCAGTAGATTATTTTGGCGTTTTCAATAATTTTTAACAAGATAAATTGATGAAAAAAAAAATCTCAAAAAATGGGTACGAGTTACATGAGAGTCCAATATTTCGAAATATAATTTTTCTGAAAATGACTGGAAATGCCCATTCTCCATATCCTTTATGAAATGGAATTTGGAAAATATATTCACAACAATATATTTTTAAAATCAGCAAAACTGTGTTCTTATCTTTATGTAGAATAAAAATTTCTGATACTTCCCTGTTCCTTAACCATTTTTGAAGTAAGCATTGATGATAAGCTCATCATTACATTTCATATAGTTAAAACTGAAAAAATATAAACTGGAAGACTTCCAACTTATTCTACTTAAAATTCAGCAATGAATTTTGATAATGTGTACTGTCTAATTAATGATTGAACACATCATATTCATAATAGCTAACTATGATAACTTCAAAATAATAGAGGCCTACCTCTTGTTTTGGAATGATTTATTATTAATTCTTACAGTACATTATAGATGAGTATTATATACTAGGTATATAAATGATTCATAGTTACATCCAGCATTTTTTATTGTGTTATACCCTGAAAACGAGTAATACTATTAGTGAAAAAACTGTATTTCACCACTCTAATGTAAACCCACCATGAAATATCTTTTTTCATCAGGTTTTCAGTTGAATTTTAATGATGCTAGTCAGCAACTGCCTTCGCTATATTCACTCCTTATTCCTTTGCATATCGACTTTCTGACCAACTGTAGTACTTTGTCAAAGAACTTGGTAGTTAGTACTGTATGTAGTATGTACATGATTGTAATCCTATCACACTGTCCGGCAGATTTTCATCATGTGCTACTTTCTATTCCCAACCAAATTTGTATTCATATTGTTGAAAATGAAATGATTGAATCAAAGAAAGATAAAATATTCTTTCATACTGAATTTACTAACTGAAATAGTGATAGATGACAAAAATAAGGTGAAAAATCAATTTTCAAATGTTGATTGATGAGGTTATTCTTCTTCTTCTAAAATTATGTTTCTTACTTATTGTTTGTTTTTTATTTCATAAAATCATATATCCTTGATGCAAGTCAGATAAACGCACTTTGAGTTCAGTGGATAAACGCAGATAAGCGAACGTGCGGGTTGGTTCACTGAACTCAAACTCAAACGTTTGAGTTCAGTGGGTTGGTTAGGTATCGTGTCAACCCGGGTAGGTTTCCGAGGTAGGTGAGTTCAGTGGTTTCCGAGGTAGGTGAGTTCAGTGGTTTCCGAAAAGGCCTAAAGATGCATCCGTGTCCAGGTCATTTATGCGTGATGCATGGATACGATTCTCCCACCACGCCTGTTCAAGGGAACTCGTAGTCAAAGAGTATAGGTTCTACGAACAAGAGGTTTCAGTGGCCGTATTTATGAATGAAGTAGTAAAAAAGTACGAATGATCTTGGGTAACTTTCAAGAATGAACTATTTCGTCGGGTTCCAACAATACTATTGGCTATTGGTCGCAAAGATCACATGATAAATGCCAAGAAAATGACATCCACGTGAAGGCCGTTATTGTTCATAAAATCCAGTTTTTTCATTGGTGTACAGACTAATTCTTTTGTAGCGTATATTAATTTTGAGCCAATCAAAACAGAAATGTAGGAAATCAAAAGAGATCATATTATAAACCCATGTTATTGTTATTATTATTGTATGTTTATTTAATATACATAAGGGTAAATTTCAGATTTTTTATTATTTTAGCTTTACCAATGTTAATATTGTTGATTACCTTCTGAAGAAAAAATAGGAGGAATCTGAAATAATAGAATTGAAAATTCGACGGCAGGACCACCTATAAGATACCTACTAGATTGTGAAAAGAAGTTGGTGCTGGCAGTCTGGCACAAGCAGAAATTATTATCATTTATCTTATCCAATTCTCTAGTGGCAAATTTCTTGGGCACATCTACTAATAATAACCAGTATAGCTGCCAATAATTTATTATAGGTACTAACATAATAAAATCAATAAATGGAATATTTCAATAGTTTCACAAGTTATTCTTGGATACTTATTGTTTTTCACATTTTCAAGGGTAGGTATACCTATCATAGATTGGTTATCACAAAAATATATGATCAAATCTCCTGGATCCTGCTGAACTGTGTTCAGATTGTTGGCCCAATAGGTAGTGATTTCTCCTCTAAAAAATTTGATATGTACATTCCATTTTCCCTCCAAATGTTTCAGAAAGTGGTAGCAACATAAAAATAAGTAAAACAAAAGTATATTTTGGACTGATCTAACAAATACTGGTACTTCAATCACTGATGTTTTTGCCAAAAATTTCATTTCTGTTTGTATCTGACCTTCTGTGTCACTGAATGTGATTGTGTTGGAGTTTTCACCATGATAAAATATGTTTGTGTATCAATAGTGATTACATCTATTCCAAAGATATCTGAAGAAGTTATAGGAAAGTAGAGGTATATCAGAAAAGCAGACATGATAATGATACTCATCACTTTTTAATTCAGTTAGAACAGCACTTCTTTCAGTTGGTATTTTTTCATCATTGCATTTTATGGATTAGATTAGGATCCCTGAAAAATCTTACTGGTCTATTGCAATCAGCTAAAGCTTCTCATATTTTCCAACAGGTACATATTGAGGTTAGGGTTAGATAATAAATTGCATGGAAAAAATAACACAAATGTATGTCACTAGAAGTTGATTAAACATCACAAAATATATTGGGTAGTCTCTTGTAAATGCAATATAACTCCAAAGGCATTAAATCGCTATAGGGAAAAATCACGGAGTGGGCGACATCTATAATTGATTGATCGCATGAACTACTCGAGGGGTGAACAACAAACCAACCTCCGTATGGGTAAAATGTGAACTTTATTTATAAATTTCAGTGATTTAAGCATTGAAATTGTTGTATTTTGATGATATTTTGTGAAGAATTGTTGTTAATAGACCACACAATCTGAAAATGCAAAAGATTAGAAGAGCTGATATGGAGATAAAATCGCGAAAAATATGCTTGTTCCACAATGCTCTACATACTCAAGGCTTTGCATAAATTTCCTTCAAATTCTAAAGCAGGAGATGAGCAGGATTTGGGAAACCTAAATACTAAGGCAAATAGCCTAGAAATGGAAGATGATCTTGAAGATAGAAAAAGCTATCTCGGAATTTATGTTTGTAGCAAGCACTGATGATTTTTTCAGTGGTAAGTTTGATTTTTCATTATTGTTGTCACTATATGCTACAACCTCTTCTCCACCTCATTTGGTTCAATTTAATCATTTTGTAATTTATTACAGGCTCAGGCAAATATCAAATAATTATATGCAGTTGGAGCAACAATAATGAACAAGTAGGGGAAGATTTATTTAGAAGACATGATGAAAGATCTACACTTGGATGATGATTAACATGATCATGTGATGGATCTTCCACTGTAAAGACAAAATACCAACAACAACCTATATGACACAACAATGTTCCTGATAATGATATGAAGTTTTGGGTGATTCTGGTGTTGTGTAAATGGAAGACTAATTTATCATCTGCTTGCTTGGCAGTAATATTTGGATTTAGTAATTTAACATGTTCAAGAATGTTTTATTATTGCATTTTTTTATGAGTTGTAGTCTTTCTCAGTCTGAAGGGAATCTATTCCACATTTCTATTTCATTCACCAATGATTAAAATATTTGAATACTGATTTGTTATTATTGTGTTACATTTCCCAAATTATTCTGTTAAGAAAAACATAAGGCATGCTAGAAAAAGCCATTTACTCTTGTTAACCCAATAAAACTGTGACTTTTTTAAATAATTTATTTGAACACTATATCATTTCTTCAAGTCAAATCTCCACAAAATGATGAATTTATATGTCACTTCCAGGTAGTTTTTGCACTTCACTTTGTTCTAATAGGTATATCTATTTGAATACATCACCAAAGAATAGAGGTTCGTAGAACCTATACTCTTTGACATTACCATATAATCTAGGTTCCTAAAAATAAAAACAAACCAACACAGAAAAGAAAACTGATGAGTCAAAAAAGTGGAGCTTATATGCTTCCAGTCGAAATGGCCAATAAATCTTTTCAATATTGAATTATACAACACTATCAATAAATATGCTTTACAGGAACATTAAAATAAACCCACATATCTCATCTAGTTTCATGGTGTTTTTATGTGAGAATTGTGGAAGATCTCATACACAAAACTTTATATGATTTCTTCATTGAGGCCTTCAGTTCCAATTGTGTGATTGCTGAAACACTTTCACCCCACATAATATCCGAAATGTTCGAAATTAATATTTCGACTTTCACACAGGTATTTTCAAAAGAATTTCAGGAACTAAGAACTGGAAAACTTCGAATAAAAACCGAAATTGATACCTGGATACACCTGGACTTTGATGGCATTTAACAAGAATTCAGTGACAATAAAACTGAAACGTCGACAACAAACCCTAAATACAACTTCAATCCAATGGTCGAGCACGAAAAATCGACTTAAATCTCTGAGATAACTGAAATTTTCTTCAATAAAAATTTTGGTTTAACAAGAGATCAAATGACAGATTATTTGTTGATCACCCCTCGATCCGACATTTTGTCATTTACAGCGCCATCTGGCGTTTCGTGATTTTTCCCTATTTGATAAATCGGTTGACACATGGTTGACAGACAGCAATAACAACAGATCATAGTAAAATTCCAAGGTCAATCCCACCAAATTTCCCGCTGTCGTCACTGACGCTTCTTGGTTTACCTCTATTCTTTGTCGTAGTAATTTTACTATTTCATTTATAACTAGGGGGAGTGGTGTGAAACGGCCCGCCGTAAGCGGGCGTGCAAAGGGTGCACCATTGATCTGAGGGTTCACCGCACGCGGGTGGCACACCCAGAGGGTGGCAAATCGAGTGACTCATCATGTAATTCAAGTCATTTTTATAATATTAAGAAATTTCATGACATGGAAAAAAACCGACCGAATGATATTATAACATTGCCATCTATTGGCATCCGTTAAAACTAAGGTGCCTTTTGAATTAAACGTTATTTGTCATTCTAACCATTCTATGTTCTATGGGATGTCAGGGGAATGACGATGTTGGATGTTGGGGTGGGGGGATAGGGGAATCCACAATCAGGGTTGCCGAAGCTACTCCATTCGGAGTAGATCTACTCCCTTTGATCATTTTCTGCTCCTCTACTCCAAAAAAATGATTTCTACTCCGGTTGAATGCACATTGTACGAATGAATATATAGTACCGAAATAAAAACTAAGAAGTAACTAATCGAAAAAAGGTAGACACCAGTATATTGTATTACAGGTTAACCACTGGTTATTGTTAATCTGTGATTCTACCAGCATGAATTCATGTGATCATGTCAAGAGACTTTGTTTCCTCTCAGAACCGTTCTCGAACTATACTGCTCATGCGCATTGTCTTCAAATTGTTCACTTGAAGAAAAAGCGCATGAGCAGAACCGTTCTATGACGGTTCTAACGAATATCAAAACAAAGCTTAGACGCCAAGTCAAGTTTTAACAATTCAACCATCACAGTCACAATGTCACTTGTCAAGAATGTCGAAATTGAACAAGCAATAAAAAATTATTCTGAACAAATTCTTTTTTTTTTTCATTTCATTTCATTATTCAGGTCATTCAGGCAAGTAATAAGATAAGTGCAGTCTTTGCTTTCCCACAGTAGTTTCAATTCATTACAGGATAGGATTCTTCCATGTTTTGTAGTATCCAAAAACGTTATTTCTGTGAGGTACTGGAAGAAATTTTAATTTAACGTGTACTGAAAAGAATTTTGATTTAACATTTTTGGTCTATTAATGTGGATAGTATTTTTTTCAACACCTCATATGAATATATAACCTATATAAAAAATTAAAATAAAAGACACATTCCGGTTTTGAATCTAGTTGCATACATAATTTTTACTTTAATGGAAAGACCTTGAAAATGGAACTCTGAAGGGGCATGCGTGTCTGAACACGAAAGTAGGTACTACTCCGCTTTGGTACGAATCTACTCCACTGTCAATCTCAAAAGACAATATGTAACTGACGATTTTCAAGAATTTGAGCAAACATCTAATTTTTTTCAATCTATTACTCGAAGACCAGAATCTATTACTATTTTTTCACATATCTATTACGCAAAAAAAAATACAGTTGGCAACCCTGAGTCGAATCGTTCTTTGTGAATGCAGATTATTAAGGAGGCACATCGTTGATTTGGAGTGCTTCTTTTTTGCTTTTCTTTGACAACGCTTTGTGAGGTGAGATGTTGAATTTACTAAATACAATATAAAAATGTCATATTAATTATGGATTATTGAAATTTTACGATTTTCTGCTTACTTTCGGTATATGATTCAGGAATTGCATGTTGAAAGCACGCCATTTTTAGTCAACATTTTTATTTTAATCTGGATTATCTATAGTAATCGTTGAATATAATCGATTGATTTTATCTCAGTTGTGATCAACTATTTGGTTAAAAATACGGAGATATCGTATTTTATGTGATATTTTATTTTTTTCTCTTTCGATTATCGGCATCTTGTGTGATTATTTTTAGTACTGAAGCCTAAGAAATTTCCTTTTCACTGCTTTTCTTTTATACTTCGGAGATATTCTCTGATGTTGGAGAATAGACCTTGAGCAGAATTATGTGAGTGACTATTTCTGAGGGACAGAAACCCACTTGTAAGGAACAGGAAGCTAAATATTGGTAACCAGGATTATCGAAGAATTTGAGCTCAGGTGAGTGATTGTTATATTCAGTTAAATAAATCAGATAGTGCATAAACCTCAACTGTGCTTTCCTTTCTCACCTCGAGAATTGGTTACACTATTTTCTTTCTTTCCTGTACATAAGTCATAAGAATGTTGACCAATTTTTATCTCTTATGGCTTAAAAAAGAACATATTTCATTTCAATTTTGTTACGGTTTTTTATAGGTTATTGTCTGTGATTGTGTTCTTTATTCAAACTTATATCAGAATCATTAGATTATAAAAAGAAAAATGGATATTGATGACTGAAATTGTAAAGTGACCACTGACACAACCACATAAATTGACCAATGGGAGATGTTACCATAATTCCTGCATAAATGGTCATTTTTTCTTTAGGTCTTATATCTTATTACTAAAAACTTACTTGACACTTTTGACTTAAAATTGCTGCATACATCCACCATGGTCAGCAAGAGATTATTTCAGAATAAAACTTTGAATACCTACCATTTTCATAAATATTACTTTCCTGATCAAATTTCATAATTATATCTGATTTTCTTTATCCCTGGAATTAACATTATTATTAAATATCTGAATCTATGAAATAATTTGTGTGGAATATTACTTTTAATCGTTAATTGAGGAATTGATGAGATTGTGGTTATTCAAACCCAAAGGTTCAATGTCTTCTCTCTTTTATGGTAACAAACACCAAACTGCTGTAAAATTGTCTTCACAGGAACACCTGATCCTATTAACTAGGAGGATTATCCAAGAGTCACTGAAGTAGTCGAATCAATTTTTCTTTGCTGAGGCCTGATTCCTGCAAGACAGTCCTGACCTGATATCGAAAGGACCACTGTACCACTTGAGAGGCTGCTAGAACTAGGTACATTAAATCATCAGGAGGAATATGACTGAGTAAGTGAGCTCTCAAAAATTCTGTGAAACATTTTCATTTATTTCCATTAAATTATTTAATTTCATCAATTTCATATATTTCTGATTATTTTTCTTGTTTTCATCGTTTGAGTACATACATTTAGAAAATTAGTATTTTTTCTATTCCAGAAAACACCACCACAGTGAGAATTTCTTTGCTATAGAAAAAATATCTTTTCCCTTAATTTTTTTGCACCTTTTATTTTGAAAGATTGTGGCGCTCACTATTTCCCTTTAGTATCTTGTTTTTTTCAAACAACCCTCCTGAGCAGCCCAAAGTCAAGAGCAAATCAAGCTATACAAACTCTTTTACATAATTTTTACATAATATATGAAAAGTAGTTTACACATTGAATTATTTAGCTCTGAAAGATTCCCTTACCTTCCAAGGGTTAAGTGGAAAAACATTTTCCATGATGCATTGCATTGCAGACAATAAACTTTGCCCTTTATTTCTTGATAACTGAATACAGTATATTGTTTTTTTTTTATTTCTTGAAATAATAAAGACGATATTATTATTATTATTAATATTATTAAATACGTGGTGGTGCTCTCTTATAGAAAATTCTATCTGGTGAAAATACTTGCTGATTCATCTCATATTATATTTGATTTGTTTTCTGGCTATTTTAAAGTCCATGGTTTTGTTTATGAACTATACCGAGTGTAACAGGATCATTTTACACCCCTCTTATCTCCGTTAGTTTTGGAGGTAATTGATTGAAATTTGGGATATGCCATGAATATAATAAGCAACACTTTTTGACCTACAAATGATTTGTGATACCAACAATACGATACCGAAAGTGAGAAACAAATCATTTGTAGGTCAAAAATTGGCATATCCCAAATTTCAATCAATTACCTCCAAAACTAACGGAGATAAGGGGGTGTACCATGATCCTGTTACACCCGGTATATCAGAGGTTTGGCTATTAATGGTGATGTTAAAAAGAAAAGAAAAAAATTTCAAATCATAGTTTTGCTGGTTTAGCTTTACAACAGAATTTTGATTATTCAATAATTTATAAAAGATTTTTTTGTCAGTCTTGATAGAATTTTTATTATGACAACTCTAATTTGTTTTTCATAGAAAACTATCAAACATTATACAAAGTGAATAATTCGATATAAACAAAATTCATAACAACAAATGCCTTTTGTCTCGTTTGACTCATGTTTCTGATAGAATAAGTAGGGTTGTGACGGAAGAAGATGAATAAGAATGTGAAACAAAAAATTGGTTTCTAAAACTTTTGACTATGGAAGGCACCGATTGAACCGGAATTTCAAAAATTACCTTCACATTTTCCAGGTACGAATCAAAAGGAATCCTTTTTTTGTCTAAGCAGGTGATTTATTCACTTCAAATGCTAAATTCATATCATGGGATGAAGTAGTAACCAAACTAAAATAAGATGTCTTGCCTTATCATTGTGATGATGATTTACTTTTTTTTTTCCTTTGTGAATAATTGCGAATTTACCTTATTGCATATTTTTTCTTCTTTTTCGAGTTATGTGACACAATATCTTATTTGGGTGTATTGAAAATATCTTTGTTTTCCTGGTAGCTACTTTTTTTCAAGTGTAGTGTCACTTTTTTTTGGGTAAAATTTGCCTTGACTATTTTTCTATCATCTTGTTTGAGTGAATGACCTCATAATTTGGAAAATATTGAATCTGAGTAATGGCTACTGTTTCAAGTATTTTGGATCTTATTGTGTTAGAGATTATTGGTTTAATTAATTGACATTGTTTTATTTTTAGATTATTGATTAAAATTCGAATTTGACTAAATGATATGCTATGATTTCAGAGTGAAATTTCAGGTGTCTTTAACACAACTTGTTTGATATATTTTTCATTAAATCTCATGAACATCTTGTATTTCATACAACATCAACATATCTCAGTCACAACAACAATATCAATTTTTTTCTGGGGTTAAAATCGATTAGTGGTAGGCTTTGGAGTGCACTTTTGTGGGATTTTTTAGATCAGTACCAAGCTTTGGAGTGTATATCTCTGGTTTATCATATACAGGGTGATAAGATAACTTGGACAACTTCTTAGCTCAAATTACATCCCCAAGAGTCAACCTTCAAACAGAAGATTCAAAATTAAACCAAGATATGAGTCCTCTTTTTCTTACTCAGAACTTGAATTAGTAATCCAATAAAAAAAACAATTCTTAATAATATACAATTACATTTTATAAGGATAATCTTCAGTTCCATTGGATTTTGTGCAATTACTTAAAACAGGGTGAAAACAGAAATATCATCATATTATAGATTTATTGTTATAAAAAACAGATTAGAATACAAATTGGAAAACGCAAATTGGTTTCATCCATTACAATCTGACATCCTGCCATTGCGGCGCATGCGGAAATTCACAACAAATTCTACTCGAATGCCCTACACATAGTCATGACTCCAATATATTATACTTGAAATTATTAGTTAGCAAGAATGTACAATCTGCTTTATCACTAGACGACCTGCTTAGAAATCCCAATGCCTACACTTCACTAATCATTTCATCATATCTTAAATCTATTAAAAGGAGGGTCACGGGCCGAACTTTCGACCATTCCGTAAGAGGTCTCTGGGATGACCACATCGTAAATAAATAATCATACGCCAGAAAAGCCAGTAGAAACCTTCACGTCCATCTACTCTTTCCAATTCGCGTTAGTCAGAAAGCGTTCTCAACAGGTGTCACCCCAAAACCTCATTTACATTGAAAATTACTGGGTAATATTGTTTTCGTCAGGACCGCATTGAGGAATATTATTCTTTATACTGCATATATACTGCAATCATTTTTTCAAATCCATTTATATCGAGAACTCGTAAGATATAAATATTGGATAGTATAATTATTTCAAAAGAAATCTTATTATTATTGGAAGACAATAACTCGAGAATTACCAACTTCATATTTTCGAGAAGGTTTTCCAAATAATATGGTCACAGCATGGAAATACACCAATGAATTCTCGTAGCTCTCATTTCGAAATCACAATGACGTACAAGGCCAAGCGATTTTGGTTTTGGCGATACTAGCGGTGAAAAATCTAATGTTATTATTGGTCAATTTCAATTTAGATTGTGATTCGATCAAAATTTAACCAATAACAAAATGGCAAGCCAAAATCACTTGGCAATAAACTGTGCTTGATGAATCCAAAATTTGGTAATTGAAACAAGATATATGGTTTTTATAGGAAATTATGTATGGAACTTGGTGTATTTAGGGGCAGAAATTGAGGTTTGCACAATTGATCCATCAAAAACTATTGTTTGAAAAGCCAAAGGTAGGTATATGTAATCAAAATCTAACCTAAGGAGCGAAAATGTCAGTTCTTGATTTTGATTTAACTTGATTGAGATGATTCATCTGTGTAGTTTTATTGGACGCCTCAATCCTAAAAATCCACCTATGATGAAAAAAGTACATTCATGTCAAATAATATCCACCCGTTAGAATACTCAATCTGCTTAAACTGTGATCTCAAACATGACGTCAGAGCGTTTTCTTAGGCACCTGCCTGGTTCTGTGAGAGACAGAGATACATTACAGAATTACCCTATTTCATCTTATGCAAAAACCCAAAGAAGGCAACGCAGTGACGTATTTGATAGGATCACTTCGTAGCATGGGAAAAGAAACCTTGCAAAGTATAGCAGCACATCTTCCTTACTCCTTACTCATACAAGTTCTACGAGGGTTGCTTTGCAACTAAGCTGGTGGTTAAAAACACTTTTCAAACACTTTTTCAAACATCAACTTATCTATGTTTTTTCCACTGTGCTCAAAATATCCGGGAATGTTCAAAATATTTTAGGATCTGAAAATTATCCGCTGTTCGAAAACAAACTAGAAAATCATTGAGATTGTATCTGAGTACAGACCTGAAACGAATCTCCGACAATTCCTACCAGCATCTCCATTGATGCCAGTTAGCGGATAATTATTTGATTCCCGGATCTTCTGGGACTGAAGCGGCCTTTATTATATACACCAACATTATGATATTATGATTATTATTTATCCCTCAGCTACATTCGAGTCATGAATTCCATTTGAAATATTGCATGAATATTATCGAACGTTAATCCATAATTTATAAGTAATTTGAAACTATTAATTACAATGTAGACTTTTTCGTTTCCAAGAAAGACATAAAGTTTCATTTTAGGACGTAAAATATAGGAGGGAGGAAATCCTAAACTTTTTGGAATATAAATGTCTATAAATAAAGTTTGACTTGACGGAATTTTGCTAACAAGACATGGTTCAAGAAAGAAAGGATTGTTGAATAGGATAAAAAACCATCCATGCCATTCTGTTTCTTACCGCCCTCGCTAAAGGGCGTATTTTGTGAGGTTAATCGTTTTTTCAATTTTTCTCCGGAATCTCAAGTGCATCGGCAGTCGAGTTTTTACCCCAAACTTTTACGACTGTTAGTTACTGAGATACACAGTACCTCGTTATCCTTTCTGAATCACCCGGTACAGCGTGCAAACGGTGGGCGTTGAATTCGTCATTACTTGTACTTTCATCGAGCTCTGGTGGAAAAAACCCGTCCGATGCCTCAGAAAGAAGGTATTGACGTCTAAAATCGGGTATACTCCCCAAAAATCTGTTTACGTAACTGTTTGTGGGCGGAGCTCTGTTTTGAGTGATCTGACGTCAAAAGTAACTAACAAAAAAGAAAACCAACGTCATTTCTAGTATTTTGAAAAAAAACATTGTGATTCCTGGGTGACCAATCCATCCTCAAAGTTACCCTAGTCTCTTCCGGAGTGAGTCTCAAGGCTTTATATTATGATATTATTATACAAGCGAATGATGCATGTGCTTCATTGAATCATCTATTTAGGGTTGATTTTACCCACAAACAAGTTTGGTACAATTTTGTATTTATTTATTTTTACGTGGTTTCCCCGAGAGGCATATTCCACGGTTTTTTCTTGTTGTAGTATTTTGAGTGTTGAGTGTGTGTGTTTTGTGTATGAGTATGAGTATTTCGTCATCATCGCTTTATTCGTGTACTTCGTCAATCGTCATCGTTGCTAATGTCTTCGATTTCAACAATTTCGAGTAATTCGCTCGCTTCTCTTTTCCTTGATGTTCTGGGTAATGGTATACCATTGTTGGGTAGTCGTAATCGTCTTTGCCGTCTTCTGGAATGTCATCTACGTGTTGCGTAACGTTGGTGCATTTCAACCGTGGAATAATAGTCTTCTCGGGAAAACCACGTAAAAAAAAAAGTAGAGTGGAAAAGAGATGAATGGAAATGAAATAAATACAAAATTGTACCAAACATGTTGAGTCGTTATTTTTTCACTTACACCTGAATAGACTATTAACCTCAATATTGACGTGGGAAACGTTTTAAAAGCTTCAATGAAGCACATGCATCATTCGCTTGCATAATTATATCTTGGAATGAAAATACTTCATGACGCGCGAACGCGGCGAAGCGCGAGGCGCGCCTTTAGGAGCCTTGAGACTCACGCCGGAAGAAACAAGGGTAATTTTGAGGATGGATTGGTCAGCCAGGAATCATCGTATCACGACGTTTTTCATTTCAAAATACTAGAAATTACGATGGCTTTCTTTGTTATGTGAGATATACTCGACTTAGAACGTCAATACCTTCCTTCTGACGCATCGGAAGAGTTTTTTCCAAATGAACTTGATGGAAGTACAAGTAATGACACGCTGTACAATAATTATAACGCGATATAAATGTTATATACTGATTCAGGGAGATACTGATGAAGGGGATGCTAGGGGTTTTTGTTGATTTGGGAATGGGATTTTGTCTTCGGGGAGATATTGAATTTGATGAACGAGAATTATATTGTTGAATGAAAATTAAGTTTATTTCTTGTATTCTGTCGTTAATACCCAAAACAGCTTAGCCAGCCGACATAGGAAGATCTTGATTATTATGTCTATAATGTAGAACCCCATCTTTTCGAAGGCACCTAAATCGTGCTTTCAAAACTCCAAAAATTTCTGGTTCTCTTCAAGAGTATTTGCTGCAGCCTTTCGTGCCGAATCGGCCAAAAAATAAGCGTAAATATTCTTTGCCAAAGCCATGATCAATGTAGAAAGCACGCTCACTTTTCTTTTTTCAAAAACTCGTTATGACTTTTTTCTCATTACAATGCCTTATTTCATAATTTCTTTTTGTTCTAATAATGATGAGACCTCTTGTATATACTATTTTTCCTTATATTTTATTGGTGATTGGTATTTATTACGATTTATCTCAAAATATATCACTTTTTATTGGGTGGCCCATAGTTGTAGATCTAAATTTATGGTTTATTTCTTAAAATTATTTCACAAATAGTGCATAAGTTTTCCGATAGCCACTGCCACTGCTTTCTATCACTCTGTATCTCAAAACTTAAGACTTGTAGGACATACGTTTATGGGAAGTTTTTTTTCTTAAAATGTGTCAAAGAATCACCCCCTTAAATATTAGAATGTCTTTAGGGAATACCCTGTATATATATATTGAGAAAAAAAATCATTATAATGAGAAAAAAGGAATTATAATGAGTTGTTCTTTTGCAGCCTGTAATTTTTTCCCTTTTTCAGAAGACTGATCTGCCCGCTGAAGCTTTAATATGATGTTTTTTACAAACTGGCTGAAGATGAGG
Source organism: Chrysomela aeneicollis (assembly GCA_029955515.1). Lineage (NCBI taxonomy): Eukaryota > Metazoa > Arthropoda > Insecta > Coleoptera > Chrysomelidae > Chrysomela > Chrysomela aeneicollis. The sequence goes on along the minus strand of JARUHQ010000021.1, from coordinate 24,646 downwards.
CTTCTTCTTCTTCAACAGTAAAATTTGTGTTGATGATACCATTAAAAGGCATGTTGAAGCTGATTTCCAGGCAAGGTGGATATAGTATGGCGAAACAGCTTCCTATTAACAAGCACTAGAATAAACTGTAGACTTGCTTACTTGATTTCATACCGTAGTGATATTTCCAGTGATTACCAGAGATGGCACCATACCTTATGTCGGTAAAACAGAAACTGTGATTCTGTTAATGCCGTATGTTTTATAAGAGTAGTCAGATTTACTAAAAAAAGTGTTTCAATTCACGTCTGTCAGATGCGAACCACAGAAATACGTAAGTAACAGAAATCTTCGAGAATCGATCTTACCGCCATCTTCATTCAAGTCGTGGAAATATTACAACATTCTCAAACGATCTACAAGGATTTCGCAGAAATAATTGCATTTAAAATTTCACTTATTAAATTTATAATTCTAAATTATCAATTAATTAAAACTGAAGAGCTGTTTCACCATCCTATATCCTCCTTGTTTCCAGGTAAGTGAATTACGTCGCACCCCGAAATTTTGCCCCTGTTGAAATTTGAAAAACTTTTTGCTGATTTGAACAATTTGAATTTTTCCGTTAGGTGGCGATGTCTAATTTTTTCAAAATTTTTGGCTTTACTTACGTATTTTGGCCTCCTGATGACGAATGTGAAAACCAAATTATGCGGAAACCTATACTTTTATTATTATATTCCCAAGTAAAACCTTGATCATCCTTCATTTGCTATTGTTCAACTGCTCATCGCTGGATTGTCTGTTGTACACGAAAAACGGTGTAAGTGCTCGCGAAAAATATTTGCTAAAATTGCTAAAATTTGATGTTAATGTTAATGTAGTTTTTTAAATAACTGTCATGATAGCAGTCAACAGAGGAAACATACAATACTATGGCAATGTTGCCAGTCGTCGTCCGTTCACGCGAGGGAATTCTCATTCAATAAATATCTGTCCTTCTTTCCGACACGAAGTATAGATAGATAGAAATGCTGAATGCTCCACGAGAAAATTTGTTCTGAAAATTGGTACCAATGCCACCTTTTCTCATGGAAGATGAACTTTGATAATAATTTAGATATAAATGGTTAAATTAATGAATATAATGCCGTTTCTCATGAAATATTACTTAATAATGGGTTTCTTGGTATTCTGACTCCTCGCGGTTTCAATTTCACAATTCGAATTGTTGAAATCAGAAAAAAGTTGATCAAATTTCAACAGGGGCAAACTTTCAGAGTGCGACGTAATAAGTGTAGCGTAGTTTACATGGTTAATCTTTGAAGATAACGTCCAGAAAGTTATACGTTACTTTCAATGGAACACCCTATAAATTTTTGGAAAAAAATTGAGATGTTGATAATTGTTGCGATTTGGTAAAATCAAATTATAACAAAATGTTGATCCTGAAACATTTGAAGAACAGATAAACGAGCAGCATTATTCAGGAATATCAATATTATTTTTATGTATTTTTTTAGGTCTTGTAGATTCCAATCTATCTAGCAGAATACCTATATCTGTTGTCCTGTTGGGTTATATTTTTCATAAGAAAAATGTTTGATGTGTTACTTGTACCAATGATGAAAATAAGACCTGGTGGCGCTACTTTTCAATAGTTTCAGAAGAAAAATCCTTGATTTGAAACAATAGAAATTCGATACATATTCGCATCAAAGTCATTGGAAAATGGTTCCATGGAATTGTTAGAAACGATTAGAAGTAATTCAGAATAAAAAAGTCATAATTCCGTATCGACTCCTGCAGTAACCTGTAAAATTTCACGTTAGATACCTCCTTTGTACCAAATATAGATATTTATCTGAATAAGAGCACTAGAATTGTCAAAAATTCGAATAATATGGTATTGAAAACATAAAAGCAGAAAAACAATGAAATGTTTTTTTACAGCATAAAGCCAGGCGACACTTAGTACACGTTCCAAACCAACCAACACTTCAACCAACCAACCAACACTTCAACAACTTCAATTTGTAAGTGAATAAATTTTTTCATCCACAAATAATCGATAATTGTTTCATAATCATCGATTGGAAAAATTATTTGAATAAACAGCATTATTTATTAATCGACAGCTCTTCACTTATTTGTTTTTGCAGTACACCATCACCACCTCTACTACTACTGCTCCTTCTACGACCACCATCGCCAATCTTCTGTCAAAGCTTCCGTAAAACCTCCTCCGATCGAAAGGTGCGGGAATGGTGTGGGTGAGTGGGGAAGGAGGGGGGGGGAGGGTTGGGGTGGGTTGGGGGTTTGGATTGCAGCGGCGGGGGCAGTGAGGCTGCCGGGGGGTGGGGGGGCAGCCTTGCTGCCCCCGTCACCGCACCCCTCACCTTCTTCTACCCTTCCCGATCTTCCTTTCCTCCCTACCCCACCACCCACTCCCTTCCCGCACCTTTCGAAAGGAGGTAGGAAGCTAGGGGAGAAGGACGACGACAGTGAACCGTGAGGGGAGGAGTGGCAGCAGAGGAACAAAAAAGGGTACCTATTATTAATATACAAATTTATTTATGATTTTATTCGAATTTTTGACAATAAATAAAAGTGCAAATGAGGTGTATTTCGGGTTTTTTTTTTTGAAAAAATTTTTCTTTTGAACCGTTTGAACATTCCGCCAGAGTATAGGTTCTACTAACAAGAGAGTCGACTCAGCGTATTTATGAATGAAATAGTAAAATAGTATCGACTGACCTCGAAGAGGGAAAAATAACCATTGCGAATGAAATGGTTATGTGATTTGATTGGTCGTTGGGTCATCTGACTCTGTCTATGTCAAATTTCACAAAATGACATCTTTCGTGAAGTTTGGCTTACATGATGCAGTTATCTGCTGTTAACCAGGCGTCGCCTCTTCGAATTTTGATTGGACTTTAGATAGCTTTCTGTCGCCCGAATTAATTCCTAGCCAATCACAAAACACTTCTCTAAAATCATGAATACTTATGAATTGAGCTTTTTACAATATTTTTTCAGATATAATTAACTTATTTGGCAATTTCACTTTATTATATAATAATTACAGTGTGTTAAATTGACCAGCATGAATCGTCTTTCATCACTTGTGAATTTATAATTGAGGACATTTTGCAGATATATCCAGCTTCACAGAAAATTGATTTCATGACAGCACACTTCAAGGATTTTCAGTGGATCTTAACAATTCTTCTAAGATTTTTTTGGTGAAATCAATAAAGATCAGTTACATGATAAACCTTCTCCAAGTTCAAGTATAAAGCAATCATCTAATTTGAGAAATTTATTTCACCAATGCATCATAAGAAATGTACAAGAAGGAATTACTACTCTAAGATGTTGTAGTGACCAGTGACCTGCCCAATCTTTTTTTCCTTATACTTTGATATTATCAATGCCCTTTCAGAATATTCAATAAAAACTTATCTTGATTTTCTGTTCCTCTAGATTTTTGTACTGATTTTCAGATCCACTACTGCTTCATGTTATAAATTCACTTTTTCCTTAAAAAACCTCAGATGATAATATAGCAAATTCCTTCAATCAGTTGTCAAATATATTTAATTCGTAGTAAATTTTCAAGGTCATTTGGTAACATTCCCGCCTTTCTCTGAGTCAACTCTCTGGTTAGTATAACCTATACTTTGTGATTCCGCTATGCGATTCGGCACCGTCATTACCGAATTTAGAATCAACCAATGGATGGTGAAACAGCTCTTCAATTGTTTCTGCAAAAAACTTGTAGACCGTGTAAGAAGGTAGTAATAATGAAGATGGCGGTGATCGATTATCGAAGAAGAATTCTGTTACTTACGTATTTCTGTGGTTCGCATCTTACAGACTTTAATTGAAACGACATTAAAACACAATATTTACAGTTAATCTGGAATAATTATTGATATTTTGACTCTTCTCAGTCATTTCTCATCTAGAACAGATGAAACTGATAAAAGATGACAGAAGCACAGTTTCTGTTTTACCGACACAAGGTATGTCGCCATCTCTGTTTATTTCAGGAAATATTACTACGGTATGAAATCAAGTAGGCAAAGGTCTACAGTTTATTCTAGTGCTTTTTAATAGGAAGCTGTATCACCATCCTATATCCACCTTGCTTCCCGGTAAGGACTGCCACTGGTTGCCTGAAATTTTAAATCCAGTAGCAAATGATTTCCACTGTACACACTTCTATTAAGCTCAATTTATAAAATCTGCTGCCGTAGCTTAAGTATATTTTTATTTTTCTCAATGAAGTAATGCACAAATGAATAAGCTGCTACAGCAATCAACATAGCACACAAGAAAAAAGGTAAATCTTTTGTCATGAATAATGTTCTGAATATAATATACGCGACGATGTATTTATTTATTTTGTCGATGCATGTTACAATAGTAGTTCAGTTGGTGATATTTAGTCTGTGATATTTTAATGTATAGTATGTCAAAATGATATATTTATGTAATTTATGCTTAATTATCGAATATTTGATCATGTGATGCTCAATTAGCGAGTTACACCAAACGGTCCCACAGCACCGAGCAAGGTACAGCACTGCCCAGGCTGATTCCCGGAATCCAGCAAATTCAGCATCAAGTTCAACTAACATTATATTAAATTTTTTTTATTTCTACTCCATTTTTTATTCAAAGTCTTGCACCTCTTTTGCTCTTTACGTTACCGATTTACGGACTTGCCCTACTCAAACACATGTTACTCCATTTTCCCCACAAATATTTTTCCATTATTCTTTAAAAAAATGTACCTACCCACTCTCCCTGCCCCGCTGTATATTTTTAAACTAAACTTAAGCCACACTGCTAAGCTAAGCTTGAACTGAAACCATAATATATTATCAAGATTCTCGCTGAAGTCATCAACTCACAGATCTCAGGTTACTGCTGCACGAGGCTGCTGATTCAGCAGACCGAGCCTACTTATTTTCGCGGCAACCTAGCCGAGACACACTTCTTTGTTACTTATTATTCAAGCAACATCAATTAACCATTTTTAATTCCATTCTATATTGTAAACATTGCAGTTCAGTAATAAAATTGTTTTTAACAAGTCTTTGTGCTTCGAGGGATATAACAAATATATATATAAAACCAAGGTAGATAAGTAACCCTAACAAGATGTGCACGTCAATGTTGTAGATTGGCAACATGATGCCGTTGATTCTGTGGCGTCACTGGTCACTGACGTCCACGGTTGCAGACTGGTTCAACCACTGAACTGTCCTGACTTCACCGAACTGCCTTGGCGTTGGCGTCAAGCAGCAATCCGACGAAAGCGCTGCCCTGAAAGCTGTCGTACGCCACGTGAAGCGCTCGGACCAGGATAGGATTCGGCCTCATTCTCTCATCCTCGATTCGAGTCAGACGCTCGAGCACACGCGCCATTCATGTTATGTAGTCTGTTATGCTGTTATGTCGTTCTTATCAATAAACAACTGTTCTGTTTTGTTTTAATTATTTCCTTAGCTTACATCGATTATTAATGAAGATAGAGTACACAATCTCTATAATTCCAAAAGAGTGAACAAAGTCAGATTTTTCCTTCTTTTTCTTCATCCGTTTGTCTTTTGTATTCAAGTGTCAAGAAGCCACATCAGAATTTCATCTATTTCAATCAAAATAATGATAATAAAATAATGTTGTTGATTGAACATTAGATCTCCATCTGTATAAATGAACGCTTATAAAAGTTTGTACTTGGATAAGCAAATTATTCAGATCCATTCATTAAGAATCCTATGTAAGACAAATCATCCAAAAATATCAAAAGTATCATACCAGCAGAGATTGACCGGACCTAACATAGTATATGCTGTCAATACTGAAAAAAACTATACCCATGTTTATTATAGAAAAACACATAATACGTATACAATCTATATAAATTAACTGATTAACAAGTATTAAAAAAGTTCGAAACTAGTTATCAATGAATGAATACAAAAACATTACAATTACACCAATGACAGCTTGTTAGAGCAGAAATATTTGCAACGATAATTCTAATCGAATAGAATTTTTTAATCTATGAATTTTTTGAACTTTCATATGAACATCATTCCCTCATTTCTTTCAGTATGTCATCGAATCTTTCGCCTGCATCAGCTTTTATTTGATGATTTGAGAACAAGATGAAAGAAGAAAACCTAACCTAACTTTGTTTAAATTTAAGTTACTAAATATCCGACTGCTATATATTTGATTATAAAATCGTATGTAAAACATGCACTCTGAATTCAAATGCAGATTCGATATCTAGAATAAAACTAAACCCTGAAACATTTGAACAAACAAAGCCGATTAACCGACTGAAACCACCCGATAATAATTCCGATCAAACATCATATTCATTATCAAAAGAAGTTCTTGTTTTTCTTATAACCAGAAAAAAATTTCAATACAAAACTTATCTTATCTCTAAACTTATAAAATTACTAATGTAAAAATACCAGTCAATGAACTATTACATATTATGAAAACAACAGTCACACAGAATTTATTAATTACTGTGAAATTTGTAAAAGAGCAAAATATGCTCTTAAAAGTCCATCAATACCTTTTTAATTGATTCATATCGACTCATTCTCTTTCAATGAATTTCGTCAAGCTTTTTACGAAAGAATTCTATAACGAAACTAAAAGAATTGTTAAACCTACAAAAAATCAAAGTCCGTTTCACAACCCCAGACTCAAAACGAAAAGATTGATACCCCTTCAACTGAAGACTCTATTGCTGATCCAACCCCAAAAATAATTGCTAGTCAACAAGTATTCATAAATGAAATCAACTTGAACGTCAAATTAATTGAGAGTTATCGTAATATAAAACAATTTTCAAGGAATGAAACAAAATGTTTCCATAATATAAAAAATTCAACAAAAAATTGTTAAAGACCTCAATATTCAAATATCTCTTCCGAAACAACTAATTGGACAAAACTAATAATCAAGAAAAGATTTCCGAAAACGAAGCATACACAGAGCACATTTCAGATCAGTTTGAAAAATACACAGTTTATTCGAATCTGAAAAATTAACAAATCTTCTTGATTGCCAACATATTCGTACCATTTTTAGACAACCTGGAAAATGCAATTACTTTTGCCAAAATTCATATTGTTCACCCCGACATATTACCTTACGAAATTTGAGAAATACTGTCTGAACTAAGATACCATAATGACACTAGAATAAATCCCAACGTCAACCACCATTCTTAGTACTCTATTATTAACCCCGCCCACCCCCACCCACCCCGCCCACCCCTGCCCCACCCCTGCCCCACCCCACCCCGCCCCACCCCGCTCCACCCCGCTCCACCCCCACCCCCACACCGCCCCACCCCCACACCGCCCCCACCCCCACACCGCCCCACCCCCACACCGCCCCCGCCCCCACCCCGCCCACCCACACCGCCCCCGCCCACCCACACCGCCCCCGCCCACCCACACCGCCCCCGCCCCACCCCCCCACACCGCCCCCACCCCCCCACACCGCCCCCACCCCCCCACACCGCCCCCACCCCCCCACACCGCCCCCACCCACCCACACCGCCCCCACCCACCCACACCGCCCCCACCCACCCACACCGCCCCCGCCCACCCACACCGCCCCCGCCCACCCACCCCACCCCTACCCCCTACACCGCCCACCCACACCGCCCCCGCCCCGCCCACCCCCACCGCCCCCGCCAACCCACACCGCCCCCGCCCAACCCCCACCCCGCCCCCGCCCAACCCCCCACCCCGCCCCGCCCCCGCCCAACCCCCCACCCCGCCCCCGCCCCGCCCACCCCCACCGCCCCCGCCCACCCCGCGCCCACCCACCCACACCGCCCCACCCCCACCGCCTCCGCCCCACCCCCACCCTAACCCCCACCCACACCGCCCCCGCCCCACCCCCACCCCGCCCACCCCGCCCACACCGCCCCGTCCGCCCCACCTCCGCCCGCACCGCCCCCACCCACCCACACCGCCCCGGCCGCAACGCCCCCGCCCACCCCCGCCCACCCCGCCCACCCGCCCACTTCGCCCCACCCCGTCCGCGCCGCCCCCACCCACCCACACCGCCCCCGCCCACCCTGCCACCGCACCGCCCTCCCACCCCGCCCCCGCCCACCTCACCGCCCCCACCCCCCACCCCCACCCCCGCGCCGCCCCCGCCCACCCACCCCGCCCCACACCGCCTGCCCCACACCGCCCCGCGAAGCCAGCCAGCTGTGCCTAAAAACGCGCGCAACTGCTTAATGGACTTCGGAATAGGGCAAGTCTTGACATTTAGAATATGCCTTTCTTGTGGAAAATTTCCTTCAGAAGTAACTACTCGACCAAGATATTCCAATTTGTCCACTGCGAAAGTGCATTTCGACGGTGAAACCCACAGACCATGAGCCCTGAGTCGCTCGAAGATAAGCCTCAGGTGGTCAAGATGTTCTTCTAATGAGTTAGAATATACGATGATATCGTCCAGATAAACCTTGCAAAAGCGATCAGTGTAACCTGCTAGGACCGAAGAGGTCAGGTTCTGAAACGCAGCTGGTCCGTTTTTCAAGCCAAAGGCTAGGACACGAAACTCATAGACTGTCCCATCGGGTCCACCGAAGGCAGTGTACTTCCGGCTTTCCGGACTGAGTAGTACTTGCCAGAACCCGTTTCGAAGATCATATGGTATATACATATGATATATGGAGGCCTTCCCCATTTCACGAACCGTCTCCTGAATCGGAGGTAGATGCGGAGCTTCAGGTATAATCAACTTGTTGATTTCCCTGTAGTCTACGCAGAACCTCAACTTGCCGTTTTTCTTGGGGATCAGAACCACCGGACTACAATACGGCGAGTTACTTTGATTGATAACTCCCGCCTCTAACAACTTGTCTATCTCATCGTGAATTAACTTCTTCCTCACGTCAGACATTTTATTATAACGATTCTGTCTAAAGGGACGCTCATGGTGCACCTTAATGGTGTGGACCACAGCATGAGTCGTTGGTACTATACTATAGGTAATACAGCTGACTGTGTCTCCTTAGAGAACTGTGTTGGCTCAAAGCTCAACTGTGAAGAAGCTTTCGACAAAGGCCTTTTTTTACAACCATTGAAAAACACGGTCTGACGTGGCATGAACCCAAAGTAGATGCACTTACGAAACAAATCTAAGATAGCATGGTTATGAGATAGCCAGGGAATCCCTAATATCAACTCTTCTTGTAGATTTGACACAACTGTCGCATCTACCCATGTTGATCTACTATCGACGAAGCATTCGAATCGGACATTTCCCAAACTAAACGAAGTTGAATTTTGACAACCTAGGACGACGACTGTCCCAGGGCAATCCAGATTGGAACAGTCCACATCCGGAATTACGTCAGGTCTAACGAAACTTTCAGAAGCACCCGTGTCGATCAGTGATTTAGAGAAGCCAAAGTCCGGTCCTCATAACAACACGAAGAAGGAAACTTCTTATTCTGAATGGAGGAATGGGTTTGTGTTGAACTGCACCCATGCCGTGGCTGAGAGTTGGACAACGTTTCGACAAGCCCATCCTCAGAAACTAAAGCCGAGACCACAACATCCTGAGTAGTTGATGAATTATACTCGCTACAATCCTCCAATGACTTGTGCGAGTGAAGATTTTTCTTTTCGTCGATACACACATAAAAACAAATTCTCAAATGAAAACGATATATTTGTTCAACGTCCAATTCTTGTTTTGAAAAAGCTTATTCTTCTTCTGAAATAATTTATTTGAAATGAATTTATTGAATATGTCAATTGTAGAAAATTATTTCACTGGAATATTCATTTGGTATAACAAAATGTACTCAATTCAAGAAACTCAAAGTATCCAGAAAAAATAATTAAGTTCTTGAAAAATATATCACGGAATGTCTTCTTTCAAAATAACATTCAACATTTAATCTCTGAATGAGTAAATCTCTGAGAAAGTTTCTTTGGATTGACCATAATATTTTCTTGAATATAATTGCGATCCCTTCGAGCCGAGAATGTTGCCAAACGGTGTGAGTGTGTTGTTTCGGTGCTCTTGTCGTGCATCCATCATTGTTCAACCAGTTCAACCTATTTTATTGGCATAGAAATATTGGCTTGCCATGAAAGAAAAACTAAGGTCTTAGGAGATATCTGAGGATATAATTACCACTTTTAGGGGTAAGTTACATGCCTATATCTTATCGACGTTCATTCTTGGGTAGGTATTATTGTGTATCCAATCAATTAACGTAGCTATATCATCTCGAAAACTGATAATTCGTGAAAAACTTGAATAACCAGGATCGTCATAGTGAGTGAAAATTGGGGTTAGGTACCTATGTGCGGATGAACGTTTAAATTTGTCCAAACACTGATTGAACAGTGGAAAAGAGCTTCTTGAACTTGTATTAGACATCTTAGGTATTTTTTTACCTAATTTCGATCCAAGGAAAATGAATTCAGTAGTAAGAATGTGAACCCAGATTTGAAGAAATATAATAACCATACATTGTGTTGAGTCAGATTATCTCTCACATTGTACCTACATGGAGTTGTGAATGATATATTTTATATTTTTCAGTAGTTTGAAACCAGAGGAATACAACTTTATTGCGAGGTAAACTGGTGGACAAGTTCAGAAATAATCTCTACGAATAGGGGGAAAGGTTGTCAAGAAGAAGGTTTGCAAGTGATGATGTGATTGATGAGATCCCCAATAAGAGAACGGAAGTTGAGGATGATTCTCATTTCAAGAAATCGATATAATTCCTCTAATTTGATAAAATTCTTGATACAAAACAATCTACAGCTAAAACTGAAAATCTGATTCTTTTAGTTCAAGAAAAATGCGAGTCATTGAGAGATTATGATTGTCTTGATTTGAATATATTGTGTTCTCAATCTGAAATATTGTATTATTCTCACGAAGAACTCCATTCATTTACGATTCAAGAAATCTATAACATTGTTATGAGTGTATTTAGTTGGAAACATAATAGTCTTGAATTGAGCAGACATTTATTCCAGTATATATAAACAAGCCATACTCTTGAATCAAAGCATATCAAATCAAATCAAGTAATTCTTTTTATGTGTGTAGGGACACAAACTTTCACTATCCTGGATTTCACAGGCATTCTCCTACTTACTTTCTTCCTCATTCGTGAACTAGCATGCCGAAAAGAATTCCAACTATCCATTTTCACTGCATCATTCATCTCCACACACATTTCATTTTCACAAGACGAAGACAGGTTTGGCTGTACGACACTGACCTCCGAGAAATCAGGTTCAGCCTCAACAAAAATTTCTTCCTCGTCCTCAGGACGGCATCTTTCCAAATTGTATTCAGAAATACAATGGGAAGGGCAATTATCAAGCATTCCGGAATGCATATAAACATTCCACTATAGGATTCGGCACCCGCCTTTAGTCCCATTGGTTGATTCAAAATTAGGTAATGACGGTGCCGAATCGCATAGCGGAATGTTCAAACGGTGCCCAAATCCACAGTGGAATGTTATATCAAAGAATATCTACGCTTATCGTGTAAGCGTAGATATTCTTTGGTTATATGGTTTACGGTGCCGAAATAAAAAACAGTCAATGCTTTTATTGCATGCATGCTACCTAGGAAATTGATTTTAATCAATTATTTTCATACATTTCTCATTTATTCAATAATCGGTTGATGAATTGATCATCATTGAGATAAGTGTAGAAAGTCTCTGCTTTTTTAGGAGATAGGTGGAACGAGCGAGGATAGGTATTTTCATAAGTTATTGGCAACATTTATAGGGTTGAACATCAAATGTTGGCAACGGCAATTAGGAGTTACAGAATTAGTTTGTATGTAATTCTGTGCTGGGAATACACGTACATCACTTGTGTTCGTTGAATACATATTCTACCTATTATTGGTGAAGTGCGCGATGGATCAGCTCATTAAAGTTGATAATCTTCTTCATCGGGGAGAATATAAAAAAGAAGAGGACATTGTGAAATGGCTCCATACATATGAGGAAGAGAGTAACACTTCGTGGCGTATTAAATCATCTTTGGAAAATAGCGTACGATTTACATACAAGTAAGTTTATTATGGTTCTGTATTCAGTTTGTTTGTGTGTGGTGTTTTTTTTTTGTAATACAAGAACTTCTTCGAAAATCTAAGAAATCGTGTCACCAACTCATCTTCTATCAGATATACAGAGTTATTTTCAGTTTCTACAGAAATCGCCTTTTTCAAAATAGTAATTCATGTGCAGAAATTAATTGAGACTGGTACTTTGCAAATAAGTGTCATGCAACAAAAACCTTACGTTTTTGCACAAAATTCACGAACGAATTTTATATGAAATAAAAGGAATAACCAACAGTTTTAGATGGTTTTGCAGATCATCACATTGCTGAGGTCACCCTAAGAAAGAAATTAAGTATACATATTCAAACAATTCCTGATATAAGATATTTGTATAATTAATTCGAAAAATTTGAGATTTTTTCCAATGGTTGTGTACCTTATGAATGTCACTGTATGTCTATCTATCGAAGTTTTTCGTTACAATCGTGAATAAATTCCAGTTGAAAACTATTTTTGCTGGAGGAGATTGAAAGAATGTGAATTTTGTTTTAGTTTTCTAAATTGAAGATATACATATATTACATTTTTTACAATGTATCGGTCATCATGTCATCCTAATCGGATGAATTGTTTGAATGAATTTTCAGAACGATATTTCTTTGTCATCACGGTTACCAGAGGGTAACTTCAGAAGAAAATAAAAAGAGCAAATCTAAAAATACACAATTTCGTGTGAATATAGCTGTGCAAAAACGTAAGGTTTTTGTTGCATTACAAATCCCTCAGTCCATTCATCGAAAATTTGTTTGCATGGTTACAGAAATCATCAAGAGTGGTTGTCAGATAATAATTTTTCAATATTGTCATATTTTGTTCGATGCGTTAATTAAACGGAATTTCTCACAAATAAACGTTCAAAATACTTCTTCAACCTGCTGCAAACCAATACACGAAGATACACGAGAACACCTTTCATCACCTGATTCTCATTCGAATCGCTCGTGAGAACTCTTAATTGATTCCTGCAAATGAATTACTATTTTGAAAAAGGCGATTTCTGAAGAAACTGATAATCACTCAGTACTGATAGAAGCTGAGTTGGTGACACGATTTCTTGGATTTTCGAACAAGTTCCTATATTAATAAAAAACACTAGGGTAGTTCTGTGTAATTGAGATAAACTAGGAATACAGAACCACAATAAACAAGCGAAAACCGTAACTCACCAAACTTACTTCTATGTAAACCGTACGCTATTTCTCAAAGATGATTTAATATGCCACAAAGTGTTACTCTCTTCCTCATATGTATGGAGCCATTCCACAATGTCCTCTTCTGTTTTGAATTCTTCCCGATGAAGAAAATTATCTAGGTACTTCAATGAGCTGATCCATCGCACTTCACCACTAATACCTAGGTAGAATATGTATACAACGAACACAAGTGTCACAAGTGATGTAATTGTATTCCTAGCACAGAATTGTCAAACTAATTCTGTGATTCCCAATTGCCGTTGCCAACATGCATTTGATATTCAACCATATGAATGTTGCTAATATTTTATGAAAATATGCCTATCCTCGCTCGTTCCAACTATCTCCTAAAAAAGCAGAGACTCTCTACACATACCTCAATGATGATCAATTCAACAACCGAATGTTGGATAAATGAGAAATGTATAACAATAATTGATATTAATCAATTTCCTAGGTAGCAATAAAAGAATTGACCGTTTTTCAATTCGGCACCGTAAACCATATAACATTCCACTGTGGATTTGGGCACCGTTTGAACATTCCGCTACGCGATTCGGCACCGTCATTACCTAATTTTGAATCAACCAATGGGAATGAAGGCGGGTGCTGAATATGTTTATATGCTTCTGGAATCACTCATTCTACAAAAGAAGCTAGAATCTGAACAAACTGATTCGCCGGAACCTACGACAATAACGTTTACATTTTCCACACACTCTGGGGATGTAGAAACCCCAACACAACCCGACGGCGAATCAGGTCTCGAGAAAGCAAGCCTAGCTTCGCCCCCCTCAAGACGTTGTTCTAATGCCTCGAGTTGTCGGGACGATTCTGCTCTAGAGCTGAATCGCCCCTGGATTCGTTTCCCGAATCCATTCGCGTTCTTCTGGCATTAGATTTCTTTTTATTTGGCCCCTTTTTAGAGGACGCCGCTGGTGGTGCAGAAACCACCTGGTTTAATTGAGCAGGCTGTCTAGGAGGGCCCCTAGAGGTTACCTGCCCCTGGTCCTCCACACGCCTCGGCTCAATAGCTAACCGGGGGGTATTGGGGGGAAGTTCCCTACGCCCCTGGTTATTCCCTCTACTAGTCTGGGGGTTCTTGGAATAACTCCCACCAGAATGCCCGCCTGCATTCTGTTCCTTAATCGCCGGACGTGGTGCACCGTTTTGAATACGGGGCACGCCACTGAACTGCCCAAAATTCCCGCCTGAATTCCGGGATTGACTAACATCACCTGTGGTCTTCCCTGAGATCACTGACAATTTGTGTAAGTTCCTCGATGGTTGAAATGTTCCTGCCCCTCAGGAAACATCGGAATTCGGATTTGAGACGTTCGATACATAATTTGACTAATTGCTTTTCGATATACTCTGATGGCGCAATCCTGCGCGCCAATGCACACTTTTCAGCAATGAAAGATTCGGGAGAACTAGGGCCAACATGATTATTTCCAAGGAATCGTTTCATTAAAACTTCCTCAGAATCGAATCTCTGCAAAAGACGATTGCAGAAATAATCCCAAACCAATAGACTATCACCATAAAAGGAATTGTACCAACTACGGGCATCACCCTGTAATTGTTTTTTTACAATATTTGTTAGCGGAAGCCAGCGCACGAAGCGCATTAGCCACCTCGAGCATTGGATCTGAATCCACTCGACAGGAAGGCCGCGAAGGTTCGAAACGAACTCTCTCGCGAGGGCGAGGATCAGAATCCTCTGATGGACGCCATTGCCTTTGATTGTTACCGGAAAGCAAAAACGGATGTGCAATTGGGACACCCTGTACCAAAGAGGGTTCAGGGTTGGGAACGTCCCTGAGGCCGGATGATTCCAGGAAACCCCTACTCCGAATACCGTCAGTCAAGTCAGGAACTCCGACATTCCTTTCCTCAACCCGGGGTTCAGAAATAGGGCCACCCTGTATAAATGTGGGCCTCGTGAACTGACCACCCTGTATATGGGAGTCAGGGAAACCTCTATCCCGAAAGCCGTAAGTTGAATCCGGAACTCTAACATTCCTGTCATCAACCCGGGTGACAGGATTTTGGACATCCTGTATACTCCCAATTGGGGGTTGTTGTTCAAAAATTCTTCCCTGATACTCGTTTCTAGAAACGGGAATAAAAAATCTGTCATTAAATTGATGGGTTCGTCGGCTATTCATAGCCGAAGACACAGGATTCCTAAATTTCCCTGTTTGATCAATCGTGATAAAGTTTTTAGAAAATGATGGACTTTCCAATTGTCGACTATAAACTATCGACGTACGGAGACGATCCCGATAAAGTTTTGGCGTGTCCACTTTTGAAAATCGTGGCACCACGCGGTTTGAAAAAGAACGACGAGGCAATACCCGATCTTCGCTATGTGATATAGACGAAGAATTCACCACCTTTTCAACAATAATCTGTCTCGGCACGCTTACACCTAGAGGTCGTAACACCGAGCGAGACGATGTAGCCGGATAGGCTAGCAAAGTGTTGCTGTACCCATCACCTGAAACTTGCGAAAATTGCATATTGTTTTCGGGGTATTGTTCTCGCAAATCCCCGCTTTGGCTGCCTAATTCTATTACTGAAGGATCTGGGCGACACCCTAATTAAATTCCTATCGCCACACTAAAACTTTAGTCTACGATAGCTGACCGAAAAACGGGACGACCTAGATCGACGGCGTTGCGCCACAGTCGCCGTCCCGAAACCTAAATCCCTAGCTATGTAGGCAGAAGGCCTCCCTACAGAGAGCTAATCAAGGTAAGTAGTAAACGAATCGCGACCGAACGGGTGTGCCCTCAGGTCACACGGGCTACGCGTTTAACGTCCCCAAGGCCCAGTGCAACGTTCCCCCGTAGGGTACTAGTATAGGTTATGCGGTGGGTAGACGGTCCGGCACTTTCCCGGGAAAGCGGCGGAGGCACGACGGAAGGGTGGTGGTGCCACAGCCAGGCTCAGCTGTGGAGGCTACTGATAAAAAATGTCTTTGGACACCACCACCTCTGGAGCTCTTCAGTGCTTAAGGGGACTGGGACAGGCACCCAGTGCTTATGCACAACAACCCTTTTGATCCCTCGTATAGAGGTGGATGTAAACGAATTCGTTAGCAACAATTTAGTGTTGCTAACTTGATTATTATTAGGTTTGCTTCCAAAACCCTAGTTCTAAATATCCAAAATTTGCTTTTTATAAGCTTTATAATGCAATACAATATCGCTTCCAGCGATATTTCAATAATAAAATCGATTCAAGCTGAAAAAGAAGTACGCGAGCCAAAATTCGGATACCGAAGTAACCGTATCTAAGTATAGCAAGCGAGTGATGCTCCCGAAAAAGCCTCCCGCAGCTTTATACAGTATCTCAATAATACTATTATTCCTCTAAACTCCTCCCCTTAGATTGCTGCGCTCTCATTGGCTGCAGCCGTGTGGGTATCTGCGGGCCCGAGGAGCGAGTTCTCCTCTAGGCCACGCATCCTTGATTCCAGGGCCCTGATTGATTATACGAATGAATTATTGAGTTATATCGATGCCTAGGGCTTCCGATAATCCTATTTACATAATTGAATATCAATTATATCATTATTTACTATATTTGGAAGCAAAAACCTATAACACTACGCCAATAGGCGCTCGCGCCAGCGAGACTCCTAGATACACACAATTGCAGTTTTACGCTAACTGCGTAGTAGACGACGGTTATTATGTAAATAATGATCGAAGAACGAACGAACTGAGTAATAAAGGCACTCATGGCCATTCTACGAGGCTAGGAGGTCTTACGTATTTGAGTGAAGCTCTAGTACATGAAATATGATATTATTCGTTAAATTTGGAAGAATTTATGATGGTTTTAATTTAGAAAAGTGGCTTTTTGATGTGAAAAAGCGCATTCTATGACATTCCGACTGAAATACCGAACCATCGACAGCGACGACAGCTACTATTGGATCGAAGCGGCGGTAGACCGGAGTCACCGCGAGAACGTGAGAGTCGCTCCGCCAACTTTGGCCGGCCGAGCGCTCGATGCACCTTTCGATCCCGGAGGCTTCGATGTTCAGTATGCAGCAGCAGCCGCTTAGATGTAAGTTAGCTTTTGCCTACAAGTATTTGCCAATTCTTCGGAATTGAATTTTTGTTTTGTTGTTTGTTTGTTGTTTGCAGATACTTGTATTTGTTTAACTTTGTAGGATTTTTGAGTGTTTAACCATACTTCTTCTTTTTAGCATTGTAACAGTTGCCTAGCAAGTGGCTATTACTATTGTATTTTTGTTTGGATGTTTGTAAGAGAAGATAAAGAAAATAGTTGTTGTCACAACTAGCCAGCAAGGAACGCAAAGCAAAGTATCGAGTACAGCGATCCCTTAAATCCCCATGCACGAAAAATAACGAAAATAGTCAAGAATACGCGGAGAATACCGTGCAATTGGCGGTAGCCAATGAGCGCGCTGGAATCTAGTGCTTTGCCTTGCAGCACTTGTTGGCGACAAAATAAGTCATTGTAATGATCAGATAGTCGTTTTCACGACTACTATACTACAATAAGAGCTGAATAACCTGAGTTCCTGGTAGCCGTTGCCCTAGTATCTGCCTGATACTTGAAGGTCTGTTTTATTTTAGCAAAGAAAAGTTATTTGCTTAGAGGATAATTGGGAAGGACAAACCCTGAGATGAGAAACATGGATTTTTGCCAAGTCCGTACATACCCCAATCTATCACAGAATTTGTTATAGGTTTTGCTTCCAAATATAGGAAATAATTGATATTCAATTACGTAAATATGATTATCTTAAACCCTAGGCATTGATACAAATCAATAATCCATTCGCATAACTGATTGTCACCGGTTGAGCCCCTCAGCAATATAAAATAATAATAAAGACCCTTGGAGATGTTCCCAGAGAACGAGAAGAGCCCACAGTCCGCTAGAATAGCGGAGAACAGAGCGGGCCAATGAGAGCGCTCCAATTCAGTGGGCGGCGTTTCATGGAGAACCGCTAAACGGATAAATATCCGAGCGCGCGGTGATCGTGTATCACTTGTGCGCTGGGCAGTCCCCACGCCACTTGTTGATTAAGAAACATCGTGGAATATTGCTTTCGGTGCTAAACCTATTGGAATTTCTAGAGGTCTACAGCCAGGCTTGGCTTATTTACATTGTGAATCTTGTTGGCGACAAAATAAGTCGCCATAGAATTCGTTCCCGCATTGAAGCGTAGAAAACAGTTGTTTTTACAACTAAACATTTGAGAGGAGACTAGTTGCTGTTGCCTGAGGCCTGCCTGATATCTCAGGCCCCTTTTTATTTTTTAGGTACGAAGAATCGTAGAGCCGAGCACATATATATAAAATCCCTGTATCCGCTAGGAGAGTAGTCGAGTTTCAAGAATTCCAGTGCTTGAAATGGATGACTTCCATTGGGTTTCAAACAGCAGCGAATTGCTGTATCGTTAGCATTGTTCCTGGTTAATTCGAGGCACTCTCACGGATTTTGGATAACGAATTTTAGCCTGCGAGAAGCGATTCTTTCATTTAGAAGGTTGATCTCGATCTATAACAGCCCAGGTTAAGGAGTCGAAATTCGTACAATACAAGCACTTAGGTGCATAATCCTCCAAATACCCACCTACCAAATAAATATCCTTATTCCTACCTTTTTCTATTTTGCAAGTAAGAAGAGCTCCAGAGGTGGTAGTGTCCAAAGACATTTTATCAGTAGCCTCCACAGCTGAGCCTGGCTGTGGCACTACCACCCCTTCGTCGTGCCTCCGCCGCTTTCCCGGGAAAGTGCCGGACCGTCTACCCACCGCATAACCTATACTAGTACCCTACGGGGGAACGTTGCACTGGGCCTTGGGGACGTTAAACGCGTAGCCCGTGTGACCTGAGGGCACACCCGTTCGGTCGCGACTCGTTTACAGCTTACCTTGATTAGCTCTCTGTAGGGAGGCC
Source organism: Chrysomela aeneicollis (assembly GCA_029955515.1). Lineage (NCBI taxonomy): Eukaryota > Metazoa > Arthropoda > Insecta > Coleoptera > Chrysomelidae > Chrysomela > Chrysomela aeneicollis. The sequence goes on along the minus strand of JARUHQ010000021.1, from coordinate 5,334 downwards.
TTTTGCCTACATAGCTAGGGATTTAGGTTTCGGGACGGCGACTGTGGCGCAACGCCGTCGATCTAGGTCGTCCCGTTTTTCGGTCAGCTATCGTAGACTAAAGTTTTAGTGTGGCGATAGGAATTTAATTAGGGTGTCTATTAAATCTGTAATGATTTTTTATTGTGTCAAGCAGTGTTGAGCGCCAGTCTATTTTATTGTAAAAATATAGACAAAAAATGATAAAAAATTATATATATAGATAGATTATCTTTCAAGGACTCTCTCTTATCTTAGTCAGAGCAATAAAACTATATTAAACAAGAAAATGATCTATTGTACAAATTGATGAGTATAACAATGTAATCAACAATGAGTGTGATAGTAATCAATAGCTAGAAATTATGCAAGTGATTTTTACAATTCTCCTCCTGATTTCTATTCTTCCTACGATTTTGATCAATATCTCCTGGATTATTGCTCTATACTTGCGAGTCAGATGTCGTTCCCCAATTACGATGACAACTCCCTACTCCAGGTCAGTACTCTCCTACTGGTACAGTTTACACCCTCTATCTTCTAGCTCACAGTGGAAGGTTGTACTCTGAAGTTGTGTTAGTTTCAGCACTGAAACTGGGGGAAGACTGGACGACTCTGATGTCTACTCAGCAAATGATAGAGGTCCTCTCTACGTTGATTGATCACTCATTTATCGTCGACATACATGAAAAGTCGTAATAGAAATCAGTTGGTTTCAGGGAGGTATGAACTGAAGGTCCAAAATTTGTGGTTTTGAGCTTAGCTGATTGATTGATCGAAAATTATACAATATCCTCAATAAGCCATAACACTCTGTAACATTCTCAACACTGAGAATATAAAAGATACATCAATGTTATTTTCTATACTCTATTTTTTTTTGCTTCAATATTTGTTGAATTAATCAATAAAGAAATCTTGCATTCAAGTGATTGGCCTATCACATGTATGCAAGTACAGGCTCAAAAAGATTCAAAAATAAAAAAAATATTGCTGAGATATCAAGAGCGACGTCAAGCGACGACACCCTTCCACTCAATTACAGATTGTTCAGATAGTAAATTATATTTCACCAGGTAAAATTAATTGCTTTCATGAATAAGAGAATCATGAACTCTTTTCCATAGGAAAGAAATGAATAGATGAGTGTAACAGTTAACACATGAATTTATTTCAAAGTTGAGGTTTCACTGTACACTCACCTGAACATTATCTCTCTTCTTGTCCAGAGTCCAGACTTCTCTATGGTTTCACTCCAAATTCACACCAGAAATATTGATTTATTGAGTTCGAACAACTTCATTTCCGGAATTGCATTCAAGCTAAAAATAAGAAAAAAAACCACAGACTATTCACTCAAGCCAAATTTTACAATTTACCCATGCTTTGTGTAAAAAAAAATTCTCAAAAATATATCCTCAAAATACCAGTAGAAATTCTACCAAGCAGAATTCGTAATCTTTCAGTCCATGAGAAAGATCAAAGCCAAAATATATCCAAATAAATTCTGCCTGAAGCACCGGTTAATTAATTCTTAATAATCTTGTTTAATCTGAACCATCCTAAATTGAAATCAAAAAGGGCATACCTTGATTCACTACTCCTGATATCCCAAGCAATCTCAGAAAACCTGAGTCTTCAAATCCCTTTTTACGGGAGAATAGGAATTTTCAAAAAAAAATTGCTCGAAGTTTTCACCTCAAAAGTTAAAAAGCAAGAGAGCGACCCTACGTCGTTTATTCTCAATTGTTCGTTTTAATCACGTGATTAACAAGGATCATCTTGATAGGTACAACGGCAATACAACAAATTAACAATTCATAAATATCTGCAATAATAAGTGTGATACAGAAACCTGTTTATCATGCGTCGATTTTAAATTTAATTGCAGATATCTTGATGGTACCTGTACAAAAGAAGATGTCTTTGTTATTGATTTTATATTAATTTACGAGATGTCGCTTATTGATGTTATTTGTATGACTACATAAAAACAAAATGTAACGATTTATATATCGTTACAAATCCGAGCCTTGTCTTCTGTACTGTGGGGCGTTCCTGCCACTATGGACGACTTCACCGTCGAGTTCCATCAGTGCCAGGAGGGCGAGCGCTTACAAATTACTCAAAATCACTAACTGCGTAGTTAGCCAGTCGATAAACAAGAACGACCGTTAATATGCTAATTAGGTATATTATACAGGGTGAGTAATAAAGGCACAAATCGTGACGTGCAGGAAATTTTCTACGATACAGAGATAAAACCGTGTACAGTGTTGCCAAATTCGTTTATTCTTCAACATGCGTCAGTATATTGATTTTGATGTGAAAAGTTATTTTATCATTAAACTACAAATGACCAACCCGTAGCAGGGGTGCTAGACTGAAAATATTCGAACTATTCTGTATTTTCTCGATAACTACTGGGTGTTCACTCACTAAATTTTGTGTAGATATTAATAATGACGTAAAAATCATGTTTTCGATCACAAAAAATTGTGCCAACCCGTAGCAGGGGTGCTTGACTGAAACTATTCGAACAATTCTGTATTTTCTCGATAAATACTGGGTGTTCACTCACTAAACTTTGTGTAGATATTGATAATGACGTGAAAATCATGTTTTCGATCACAAAAAGTTGTGCCAACCCGTAGCAGGGGTGCTATACTGAAACTATTCGAACTATTATGTATTTTCTCGATAACTACTGGGTGTTCACTCACTAAACTTTGTGTAGATATTAATAATGACGTAAAAATCATGTTTTCGATCACAAAAAATTGTGCCAACCCGTAGCAGGGGTGCTTGACTGAAACTATTCTAACTATTCTGTATTTTCTCGATAACTACTGGGTGTTCACTCACTAAACTTTGTGTAGATATTGATAATGACGTGAAAATCATGTTTTCGATCACAAAAAGTTGTGCCAACCCGTAGCATGGGTGCTAGACTGAAACTATTCGAACTATTCTGTATTTTCTCGATAACTACTGGGTGTTCACTCACTAAACTTTGTGTAGATATTGATAATGACGTGAAAATCATGTTTTTGATCACAAAAAGTTGTGCCAACCCGTAGCATGGGTGCTAGACTGAAACTATTCGAACTATTCTGTATTTTCTCTATAACTACTGGGTGTTCACTCACTAAATTTTGTGTGGATATTGATAATGACGTGAAAATCATGTTTTCGATCACAAAAAGTTGTGCCAACCCGTAGCAGGGGTGCTAGACTGAAACTATTCGAACTATTCTGTATTTTCTCTATAACTACTGGGTGTTCACTCACTAAATTTTGTGTGGATATTGATAATGACGTGAAAATCATGTTTTCGATCACAAAAAATTGGTTAGGTTAGGTTAGGTTAGGTTAGGTTAGGTTAGGTTAGGTTAGGTTAGGTTAGGTTAGGTTAGGTTAGGTTAGGTTAGGTTAGGTTAGGTTAGGTTAGGTTAGGTTAGGTTAGGTTAGGTTAGGTTAGGTTAGGTTAGGTTAGGTTAGGTTAGGTTAGGTTAGGTTAGGTTAGGTTAGGTTAGGTTAGGTTAGGTTAGGTTAGGTTAGGTTAGGTTAGGTTAGGTTAGGTTAGGTTAGGTTAGGTTAGGTTAGGTTAGGTTAGGTTAGGTTAGGTTAGGTTAGGTTAGGTTAGGTTAGGTTAGGTTAGGTTAGGTTAGGTTAGGTTAGGTTAGGTTAGGTTAGGTTAGGTTAGGTTAGGTTAGGTTAGGTTAGGTTAGGTTAGGTTAGGTTAGGTTAGGTTAGGTTAGGTTAGGTTAGGTTAGGTTAGGTTAGGTTAGGTTAGGTTAGGTTAGGTTAGGTTAGGTTAGGTTAGGTTAGGTTAGGTTAGGTTAGGTTAGGTTAGGTTAGGTTAGGTTAGGTTAGGTTAGGTTAGGTTAGGTTAGGTTAGGTTAGGTTAGGTTAGGTTAGGTTAGGTTAGGTTAGGTTAGGTTAGGTTAGGTTAGGTTAGGTTAGGTTAGGTTAGGTTAGGTTAGGTTAGGTTAGGTTAGGTTAGGTTAGGTTAGGTTAGGTTAGGTTAGGTTAGGTTAGGTTAGGTTAGGTTAGGTTAGGTTAGGTTAGGTTAGGTTAGGTTAGGTTAGGTTAGGTTAGGTTAGGTTAGGTTAGGTTAGGTTAGGTTAGGTTAGGTTAGGTTAGGTTAGGTTAGGTTAGGTTAGGTTAGGTTAGGTTAGGTTAGGTTAGGTTAGGTTAGGTTAGGTTAGGTTAGGTTAGGTTAGGTTAGGTTAGGTTAGGTTAGGTTAGGTTAGGTTAGGTTAGGTTAGGTTAGGTTAGGTTAGGTTAGGTTAGGTTAGGTTAGGTTAGGTTAGGTTAGGTTAGGTTAGGTTAGGTTAGGTTAGGTTAGGTTAGGTTAGGTTAGGTTAGGTTAGGTTAGGTTAGGTTAGGTTAGGTTAGGTTAGGTTAGGTTAGGTTAGGTTAGGTTAGGTTAGGTTAGGTTAGGTTAGGTTAGGTTAGGTTAGGTTAGGTTAGGTTAGGTTAGGTTAGGTTAGGTTAGGTTAGGTTAGGTTAGGTTAGGTTAGGTTAGGTTAGGTTAGGTTAGGTTAGGTTAGGTTAGGTTAGGTTAGGTTAGGTTAGGTTAGGTTAGGTTAGGTTAGGTTAGGTTAGGTTAGGTTAGGTTAGGTTAGGTTAGGTTAGGTTAGGTTAGGTTAGGTTAGGTTAGGTTAGGTTAGGTTAGGTTAGGTTAGGTTAGGTTAGGTTAGGTTAGGTTAGGTTAGGTTAGGTTAGGTTAGGTTAGGTTAGGTTAGGTTAGGTTAGGTTAGGTTAGGTTAGGTTAGGTTAGGTTAGGTTAGGTTAGGTTAGGTTAGGTTAGGTTAGGTTAGGTTAGGTTAGGTTAGGTTAGGTTAGGTTAGGTTAGGTTAGGTTAGGTTAGGTTAGGTTAGGTTAGGTTAGGTTAGGTTAGGTTAGGTTAGGTTAGGTTAGGTTAGGTTAGGTTAGGTTAGGTTAGGTTAGGTTAGGTTAGGTTAGGTTAGGTTAGGTTAGGTTAGGTTAGGTTAGGTTAGGTTAGGTTAGGTTAGGTTAGGTTAGGTTAGGTTAGGTTAGGTTAGGTTAGGTTAGGTTAGGTTAGGTTAGGTTAGGTTAGGTTAGGTTAGGTTAGGTTAGGTTAGGTTAGGTTAGGTTAGGTTAGGTTAGGTTAGGTTAGGTTAGGTTAGGTTAGGTTAGGTTAGGTTAGGTTAGGTTAGGTTAGGTTAGGTTAGGTTAGGTTAGGTTAGGTTAGGTTAGGTTAGGTTAGGTTAGGTTAGGTTAGGTTAGGTTAGGTTAGGTTAGGTTAGGTTAGGTTAGGTTAGGTTAGGTTAGGTTAGGTTAGGTTAG